>CM034146.1:499253539-500453539 GCA_019776745.2 Taxus chinensis | reverse complement strand
AATAGAATGGGTGACCATGAGCATGAAGAATGCAGGACTAATGTACCATGGGGAAGAAATATTAATCCACTTTCTCTTCCACAACCACTTCATGACCTCCTAAGAGGCTCAAGAAAGAACTTCCAAAAATTCAAAGGGGATGGTTCTCAGTTACCTAAAGAACATGTTGCAACATTCATCACTACTTGTGGAGTGTTGGGAGTTGAAGATGAAGATGTCTCAGTTAGGCTCTTTGTGGAGTCACTCCAAGAAAAATATGTTGAATGGTTCTACATGTTGCCCCCAAGATCTGTCACATGCTGGGAAGATATAATAAGTGTGTTTGAACATAGGTTCAAGAGCACAAAAGATTGTCAATATCTTCTAGTCCAATTAGTTTAGATGAAGAAGGAGACCTATGAATCAATGATATATTTTGTAGCAAGGTATAATAGGTTAGAAAGAAGGATCCCAAAAGATGTGGTACCCCCTAAAAATAACTTGAAAAGGTTCTTCATCAGTTCTTTTCCGTCAGAAGTTGGTTTCTTCCTCATAAGAGCTCAACCAAGAACATTAAGGGAAGTTCAAAAATTTGTAGTTGAGATTAATGATGATCTAATCATTTCTGGAAAATTGAAAGGAAAAAATGGGAAGAAAAAGTGTCAGAGTTCAAATTCAATCGCCACTGATCCAATGTTCCAAAAAATGGCAAATGACCTAGTCGTTTTAAACAAGCATCTATCACAAATCACAATGAGGAATGATCCAAGGAGATCAAATCCTCCTGATAGACCAAGAATTTATCCACCTGCTTGTAGGATTGATTTTGAAGTACCACCAGTCAATGCCATCTGTGACACTAGAAAATTAGAAGAAGGAAAAAACATTGAGGAAAATGAAGAAGAAAGCATGAATGACTATAAAAACTATCTTGAAATTGAAGAGGTCGGCATTCAAACTGTCCTGATTGAATACATTGATGATGATAAGGAAGGTGATGAAGAAGCTCCAAGTTTTTCATGTCCTATTTTCACTCGTGCAAAATCCATGAATGGTGTTTCAGCCTCAACAGTTGTAACTGAGAGTAGGAAGAACAAAGAATATAGTTCTTCAAAGCCTCCACAAAACAAGATCATCAATAGTTGATCACCATTACCATCTTAAATGGAATCAGCCAAAGAGAAACTAGATTCATTGGTTACCAGGGATCATGCTACTTTGCTAAGTAAGTTATCTGATTCTTCTTCCAACTCAAAAGTTGTTAAGAGAAATTCTCTTCTAAATACTAGTTCTACAAGAACATCCAAATTTTAATCAAAGGCTACACCCTCACCTCCTTCCAAGCCAATTGTTACCTCTAAAAAGTTAATCCCAGCACCAAAAGTAATAAAAACCCTATTATTTAAATCCTCTCCCACTGCTGGAACCTCTTCATCATCTACCATAACTCTATTTGACTTCATGGAGCATGCAAGAAAAACTAATGTTCAGCTCTCTGAGATTGAATACCTACAAACACATCTTGCCCTACTTGACAGATTCATCAAGGTAGTTCATGGTATTTCCCCTTTTCTTCAATCCCAATCTCTAAAGGCCTATTATTCACACCATCCATACCACCTTCCCAAAATATGTTAGCCCTCAATGCCTCCACCACCAACAGAGTTGAGTCCTTTTACTTGTCACTTCTCATCAAAGGTTTCCAGTTGAACAATTGCATTATAGATTCTAGAGCCTCAGATAATGTGATTCTAGCAAAATTTGCAAATGCTCTTGGCCCCACTTTGACCTGGGTAAATGGCACATGCTACTCAATGGAATCCAAACAAGTTCCATTGGTGGGAAGGATTAAATATGCTCTAGTTGCACTAGCTGATTACCCTGACAAGAAGATACTCTTGACCATTTTGGTGGCAGATATCCCAACATATTTTGGTATGCTATTGAGTAGAAGTGTTTGTAGAGATATAGGTGGAGAAATAAAAATGGATTGTTCATCTACAACTAGCCCAGTGAAATCAGAAATGAAGAATTTTCTACCAGTTAAGAAAATGAAATTCACAGTAAGTAAATCTTATGATTCAAGAGCTAACATCCTCTTTCATTATTGTGGGTTGGGAAAATACTTCCTTACATCACAAAAGGAAGTGAACTTGCCACTCCTCATGGAGGAAGAAGAAGATCAGATTTGGACAATAGAGTTTGATGGAAGTCATTCTAGATCAGGTTCAGGAACTGGTGTATTATTATACTCTCCCTCCAACGAGGTATATCCTTTTGCCTACAAGCTACAATTTGACAATACAAATAATACATCAACGTATGAAGCATTTCTCTTAGGCATGAATGTAGTAGAGGAAATGGGAATCAAGAAGGTGAGATGAAAAGGTGATGCAGAGGTTGTGGTAAAGTAGATCCACTAGCAATACCAGGTAAAAATCCAAGGCTCAGGCACTACAGACACAAAGTGTGGGACTGCATTGAACCCTTTGATGCATTCTCCATTGAAGCTATCCCTAGGGAGCAAAATGGAAAGTATGAATCTCTAGTAGGGTCAACTTCCTTAGTGACATCTCATCCTTCTTTTGGAAAGGATAAAGTGGCCATTGAGATGGTGTTTTTACCTAGTGTACCAGAAAATACAAATCACTAGTAGGTCTTCAATGATGACAACCAAATCCTAGCCTTTTTCAAACAAAGGAAGTGAAAACCCACACCATGAATCAGTCCCTAAAGGAGAGAAGGAAGGAATTGAGGGAATTGATGAAGAGGGAGTAATCAAGATGAAAGGAAACAAAATCCCCAAAGGCCTAGTTCCTTTAGAAGATCTCTTTGATAAGCATGATAGGTTCATCCAAGAGAAAGAAAATTAGTCTTCTTGGTGTCCATGTAATTTTAATCAGGAAAACATTGGCACTTCAGAGAATCCAAGGATGGTTAACATTGGTAAATTCTACTCATCAGAAGAGAAGAGAAAGTTTGTTTCTCTACTAAAAAAGTACTCAGACGTCCTAGCTTATTCCTATGATGAAATCAAATATTTTCAGCCAAAGGAAATTCATCACTCTATTCCTTTGAAGCAAGGAGGTAAGACCTTCTGGCAGGAAAAAGGCCCTACAATCCAAAGATTGCTGATGTTATCAAAGAAGAGGTGACAAAAATGCTAAATGCTAGAATCATCTTTCCTATCCACCATTCAACATGGGTGGGTAACATTGTGCCAGTAAGGAAGAAGAATGGGGAAATAAGGATTGGTGTAGACTTCCAAAATCTGAATCAGGAATCTCTCAAGGACAATTACCCTCTTCCAATCATGGATCATATTTTATAAGCAGTCAGGACTTAGTAGATCTAAGATGCTCTCTTTTCTTGATGGATTCTTAGGGTACAACTAAATCAAGGTGGCAGAAGAGGATTGCCAAAAAATAGCCTTCACAACACCCTGGGGCACTTTTTCCTACAACAGAATGCCTTTTGACTTGATCAATTCTAGATCCACTTTCTAGAGAGCAATGGACTTGGCCTTTAAAAAATTTGAAACATTGCATTGTCATTTACCTTGATGACCTCATGGTTTTCTCAAAGAGGAGGGGAGATCATATCATTCATTTGGAGCAAGTCCTTACAAGGTGTAGGAAACATGGCATTTCTCTAAATCCAAAGAAGTGCATTTTTGGAGTCACAAAAGGTAAGTTGCTAGGACACATTGTGAATAAACATGGAGCACACATCCATATTGAGAGGGTCAGAGTTTTCCAATCACTAGCCTTACCAACCAGCAAGAAGGGAGTTCATTCATTCTTTGGAAAGGTAAAATTCCTTCTCTATTTTGCATCTAATTTTTCTGAACTGGCCGAGCATACAACTTCCATGATGAAACCTCAATTAACTTTAAAGTGGAATAAGGAAGGAAAAACAACATTTAAGGATATCAAGAAAGCCATTGCCAAATTTCTAGCTCTTTTATCTCCAGATTTCAAGAAGGAGTTCATCATGTATTGTTATGCATCAGAACATACACTCTATGTTGTCCTTGTTAAGAAAAATGATGAAGGTTTGGAAGCACCCATTGCTTTCATGAGCTGTACTTTAAAAAATCATGAGCTAAAGTACAATCAAATAGAGAAACATGCCTATATAGTGGTCAAAGATGTTAAAATTTTTAGATTCTACATTCTCAATTCCCATATAGGGGTGATGGTACCTAGAAGTGTAATCAAGTCTATTTTGACTCAACAAGATCCTGGGGCTAAGAGAGGACGCTGGATTGCAAAGACCCAAGAGTATGACTTTGAAATTAGACCCTCTAATCTAGTAAGAGGAAATGGTTTGTGTAATATGATTGTTAAAGATGAAGATGTCAAAGCTCAGTAGGGAGAAAAAGATGATCTTTTCTCAACCTATTCAAGAGACAGTCCACAAGCGCTCTTTGTCACCACTACTGATGAGTGGTATGCTAATATTTATTACTATCTCAATTATGGAGAATGCCATCCTTATCTTGATTACAAACAAAGAAGGACAATCAAGCTAAAGGCAGTAAGGTTTGTGATCTAGAATCATGCACTTTACAAGAGAGGCCTAAATGGTTGTTTCCTTAGGTGTGTAGATAAGGAGCAATAAGAAAAGTTGCTCAAGGCATATCATGATTAGGCTTGTGGTGGAGATTTCTCAGCAATGGTCACTACACATAAGATCCTCAGAGGGAGATATTATTGGCCCTCCATCTTTGAAGACACTCAATATCGGGTTTCCAAATGCAAAGCATGTCAAAAAATTTTTGGAAAGCCACAACTAGCTGCATTATCACTTAGGCCCATGGTGATTGAAGAACCATTTCATCAATGGGGGCTAGATTTTATCAGTGTTTTGAATCCTCATTCTATTGCAGGGCATACTTATGTACTCATTGCAACTAATTACTTCACTAAATGGGTGGAAGACATCCTAACCAAGTAAGCAAGCTCTGAAATAGTCTATAACTTCATCAAGGAGAATATCATTGTCCATTTTGGAGTACCACAAAAGAGTGTTGTAGACAATTCCACCTATTTCTCTTCAAAGGAGTTCACAAAGTTTTTTTATGGTTTTGGAATCTCCTTATCTCACTCTTCTGACTACTATCCATAGGGAAATGGTGAGTTAAACAATAAGAACATTATGACCATTTTTTTACAAGATGGTAGATGAGAATCAAAGGAACTAGCACAAGAAGTTATATGATGCATTATGGGTCGATAGGATCACTCCTAAGAAGGAAATAGGTATTTCACCTTTCCAAATGTTTTATGGAATTGAGGAAGATATTCCTCTCACAATTGAGATGCTAGCTCTCAAGTTGCTACAAGAAATAGAAGATGGTCAATAGAAAGACTCCATTGACAAGAGGATCCTCTTCCTGAAGAATTTGGAGGAAAAAAGATGCCAAGTGGTGGATAAAATTAAAGAACAAAAATTGAAAGTGAAGAAGATATTCAATAAGAGGGAAAAGGAAAGAGAGTTCAAGGTTAGAGACTTTGTCCTACTATGGGACAAGAGAAGAGAACCAAAGGGAAGTCATGGAAAGTTTGATTCAGAAGATGGCCAATGACTTGATCCTATGATTCATGGGAATTTTGATTCATGAGAAGTCATCTAAGCCTAAAAATCAAATTTATCCTCAGAGTAATACTAACCCTATGATTCAGAAGATGGCCAATGACTTGTTCACTTTAAAGAAGCAAATGTCCTAACAAGTGACCAATGTTCCTTATCGGGATATTCCTAGACAGAATTTCAACAATTCCAATGGCACCCCTGCAAGAGATAGGAATCAGTTGATTGTTGATCTCACCAGTCTAGCCATTGAAGCTCCTTCTATCAACATAGCAGTTGAAATAGTTAAGGATGGTGAACAACTAGAAGATCAAGATTCTCATGAAACTTTTGAAGCTTCAGGATATGCTGATGAGTCTTTTGATGATTCACCTGGTGAATCCAACATTGGTTACTTGGAGTACAAGGAAGATTAAGGTGAGCATGATGGTCAATAATTTGTAGTCTTCACTCGATCTCAATCTCATAACCCCATAAATCTGGTTGAAGGCTCTAAGGAGAAAAGTAACGAATATTCTATGGTTATGGCTAAAAGAGGCTCTCCTATCTTAGCATAAACTGAAAAGGAGACAACTAAAAAGGTAACTTCGTCTTCTAACTCTCTTTCTCCTGCCCCTAAGGTTAGTACCTCGGCTCAAACCAGTGAAAAAAAAAATGAGTCCACCATCATTCCCTCATATACCACTTTTGACATTATCGATCATGCAAAGAAAACAAAAATCCAAATATCGGAAGCCAAGTACCTTCAGTCAAATCCTGAGCAATTTGAGAAACTTGAAAAATTCATTAGAAGCAAGGCTGCTATCCCTTCATATTCAAAAGACATTTTTCCTAGTCCCACTTAGCATTTATCTCAGAGTAATATGACCTCTGCTCCTTCTTTGGGAAAAATTGAACCATTTTATTTGTCCTTACTTATAAATGGTTTTAAACTCAATAATTACATAATTGACTCAGAAGCCTTTGATAATGTAATTCCCACAAAAGTATCCCATGCCCTTAGACTTACCTTGACTAAATCTTATGGGTAATGTTACTCCATGGAAACTAAACAAGTCCCCTTGATTGGCTAAATCAAGGATGCACAGTTTGCATTTATTGCCTTCCCTGGAAAGAGAGTAAAAATGACTATCCTGGTTGTTGATATCCTAGCTATTTATGGTATTCTCTTAGGGAGATATTTTTGTAAAGATGTTCAAGGAGAAATCAATATGGACTGGACCAAAGCTTAAATTCTAGTAAATGGAGTTCCTCGTGTCCTTCACCCTGAAGCATAAGAAAAGTACCTGATCACTAAATCAGATGATCCCAAGGCCCAAATTTTCTTCGAAGATGCAGGCTTGGGTAATTATTTCATGACATTTGAGGTGCCCTCTGTAGAAGTCAAGGAAGAAGATCCTAATGCTATTTGGACCCTCAAGTTTGATGGGAGATGTTCAACTACTGGGTCAGGTGCTGGTGTGGTTCTTATATCTCCAGATTTTGAGATTTTTCCCTCTGCCTTCAAGCTGCGGTTTGACAATACTAATAACACAGCTGAGTATGAAGCTTTATTATTAGGACTAGAAATGGCAAGGAAAAAGGGGATCCAAAATCTATAAGTGTACGGAGATGTTGAGTTGATTATAAATCAAGTAAGGGGGATCTATCAGGTAAAAAATGATCACCTAAGGCATTACAAGAACAAGGTGTGCGATAACATATAATTCTTTGATGCTTTTTCGATTAAGGTAGTCTTGAGAGATCACAATGATAAAGATGATTCTTTAGCCATGTCTAGATCTCTTATCCTTCCTCACTAAAAGTTCAAACAGGACAAGTATACCATTGAGATTGTGTATTGTCCAAGTGTTCCAGATAATTTGACACATTGACAAGTGTTTAATGATGATCAATAGGTATTGTATTTTCTTGAGAAAGCTGATAATTTTAGTGAGCTTTATTTTAAAGGATCAGAATCATATTTCTGTGAGTCTGTCTTGAATTCATATCAAGAGATTGATGGTGAATTCATCAATCTCAAAGGAAATAAGATTCTTAAGCGGTTGGTCTCTCTGGAAGGTCTATTTGACAAGCATTACCGTTTCATTTAGGATAAAAGGCAAGCTAAAGGTGCTTCCTCATCAGAGGTAGATCAAGTTAATATGGGCTCTTCTGACCAACCAAAAATGGTAAACATTGGGAAATGTTATTCTTTGGAGGAGAAAGAAAGATTCACTTCACTCGTGAAGAGATATATGGACATCCTAGCCTGGTCAGATGTGGATCTGATTTCTTTCAAGCCCAAGGATGTGCAACATAGCATCCCTTTGAAGCCTAAGGTTAAACCCTATAGGTAGAAGCAAAGACATTACAATCCAAAGATCTCAGGGACTATTATTGTAGAAGTTCAAAAGATGTTAGACACAAGGATTATCTTTCCAATCCATCATTCCACATGGGTTGCTAAAATTATCCCTGTCAGAAAGAAGAATGGTGAGATTTGGATTTGTGTTGACTTCCAAAACCTTAATCAGTCTTCGTTGAAAGATAATTACCCATTGTCTATCATGGATCAAGTATTTTATATTGTCACTGGATTACAAATGTTATCCATACTTGATGGATTTTCGGGGCATAATCAGGTCGAGGTAGCCTCTAAAGTTCAACACAAGACAACATTCACCACCCCATGGGGGACATTTGTTTACAGAAGGATGTCATTTGGTTTGATTAATGCTGGAGCCACGTTTTAAATAGCTATGAAATTATATTTTAGATATTTGATGGGAAAGGTCATAGTTGTGTATTTGGATGACTTGAAATTCTTCTCTAAAAATTGAAGTGATCATTATGATCATCTGGAGCAGGTACTCTTAAGGTGCAGGCATCATGGGATTTCATTAAATCCTAAAAATTCCATGTTTGTAGTAACAAAATGAAATTTTTTGGGTCATATCATGACTAAGGAAGGAACCAAGATTGACTTAGAGAGGGTGAAGGACATCCAAAGCCTTACCCTACCCATAAGCAAAACTAAGGTGCACTCCTTTCTCAGGAAGTTCAATTTCCTAAGAATATTTGTACCTAACTTTGCCGATAAAACCAAGGATATCCTTGGGATGATGAAAGGTAAGACTCCATTTCTATGGAGCACTGAAGGAAAGCTTTCTTTTGAAAAATTCAAAAGAACAATCACTCATGCTCCTATTCTGGTATGCCTAGACTTCAATAAGGATTTAATCATGTACAGCTACGCTTCCGCAAATACAGTATTAGCCATCCTGATGCAGGGGAATGAAGAAGGAATCAAAGCTCCCATAATTTTCATGATTTTCCTACTAAAGGAACATGATTTAAAAATGTCACAAATAAAAAATAATGCTTACGTAGTGGTGTGAGTAGTGAAGTATTTAAGGTACTATGTGTTGAGTTCTCATACTCTCGTTCTCGTTCCTGATATTGTAGTTAAGTTAATTTCGACTGAAAAAGAGTTGGGTAGTTAACGGGGTAATTAGATAGCCAAAGTCTAAGAATATGACTTGCACATCAGACCTACCAAGTTGGTATGAGGAAGAGGTCTGTGCTAACTGATTGTAGAAAATAAGTCTAAGACAGAGTATGAGGAGACTAAAGATACTTCTTCAGGACTACCCATGGTGATTTTTGTAAGCACAACTGATGAATGGTATACAGACATCACTTTCTTCTTAACTTATGGCAATTTTCCCCCTCATTTAAGATAAAAAGAAAAGAGGATAGTTAAACTCAGGTCCGCAAGATACATTCTTTGGGATTATGGTATATATAAGAAGGGTATTGATGGTGTATTCCTATGTTGTGTTGATAAGTCTTAGTAGATAAGGTTGGTAGAGTCTTTCCACAATCTATCATGTAGAGGAAATTTCTCTTCTTCCATGATAGCTTACAAGATCTTAAAGGCTAGGTACTATTTACCTACTCTCTTTCAAGATTCAAAAGAATGGGTGGCTAAGTGTGAAGTTTGTCAACATTTCGTTGGCCGTCCTAACCTGGTTTCTCTCCCCTTAAAGCCTGCGGTAATTGAAGAACCTTTTCACCAATGGGGAATTGATTTCATTGGAGTATTGAACCCTACCTCTAGCACCGGTCATAATTATGTGCTCACCACTATTGACTATTTCACTAAGTGGGTGGAAGCTGCTCCAATCAAACAAGCTACCTCCGAAGTTGTTTGCAATTTTCTCAAAGAGAATATAATTGTTAGATTCGACATTCCTCACAATATTGTTGCTCACAACACTTCCAATTTCTCATCACATGATTTGAGTGAATTTTGTTATGGATTTGGGATTACATTGGCTCACTCATCCGACTATTACCCCCAAGGTAATGGTCAGGTTGAATCAAGCAATAAGAACCTAGTGACCATAATAAGAAAGATGGTTGATGAGAATCAGAGGACATGGCACAAAGCATTGTACGATGCATTATGGGTAGATCACATTACTCCTAAGTGAGCTATTGTAATGTTCCCATTCTAGGTTTTGTATGGAATTGATGCTAAGATTCCTATATCTGTATAATTTACATCCTTATGGTTAGCTAAAGCGATTGAGGATGAAAATTTTCAAAGTTCTATTGAGAAAAGAATAGTGTACCTAGCTAGGCTAGAAGAAGAACATAGCAAGGTGGTGGATTGCATTGCAGACCATTAGATGAAATTCAAAAGGATATTTGAAAAGAAATCAAAGCAACGTGATTTCTAGATTGGAGATCTAGTACTTCTCTAGGATAAGAGAAGGGAATAGAAAGGGATGCATGGCAAGTTTGACTCTTTATGGAAAGGTCCTTTCAAAATCCATCAGATGAATGGTGAAAATAGATTATGTTTATTATACATTGATGGAGAGTTACTCCCTCTACCTTTCAGTGGCCAACATTCAAATTTGTTCCAACAGTAAAGCAAGATGCTCTCTTACATTGTATTATGATTTATTTTCTATTGTGTGTTTATTTTCTTTCTTTCTTTCTTTCTTTCTTTGTTTATTTTCTCTACTTCTGACTCCTAGCCCAATAGATAAAATCTTCTTAATTCTGAGTTCTCTTCCTTTGATGTCTCAAAGAAAGTCCCCAACTAGAGTCAGTTGTTATCTCGTTTTAGTGATAGCAGCTAAAATTGAGATAACCACAATAAAACTTTGGAGAAATCTCTTAAATTTCCCTTTGAGAGATATTTTTAGGTTTTCGAGCTTTCACTGCATGAAAACATGTTTTTTACATGCATCATGTCTCATGTTTTCTGAAGCCCAAAACCCAAATTGACTAAGTCCTTTGTGTCAGTTTTTTAGAGGTTCAAAGCATTGGAACATGCTTTGCCTATCACATGTTTCATGTTCCATGTTCCCCAAAACCTGCAACCTGAAATGAAGTCAGTGTTTCAGGTATTCAAAACTTGGAAGCATCTCAACATCTCATGCTTTGTGCCTCATGTTTCTCAAAACTTGAAACCTAAAATGAGCCAAATCCTTTATGTCAGGTTTTTGGAATCCCCAAGCATGATGACATGTCATTAATGTCTAGTTTTGTAGTAGTTGGCACATGTGTCAGGTAAGGTGTAATTAATTCTAGGGTTTTATAAATAGTTGGTTTTTACATGTCATTTGTTACTTTGTATGATTTTGATGTGTTGGCTTTCTATGCATCCTTCTTCCTCCTCCGAACCCAATTGAGCTTATTGATCGATTTTGTGATCAGTCTTCGATTATTTTTCGAGTTTATTGAAGATATTTCTCTTTTCTTCCTAATTTTATGATTTTTGGGTTATTTTTGAGGTGTTAAAAATGGAGTTACCATTTCTTTTCTCTTCCCTCTTGGTTTAGGGTTTTAGGTTACTTTTTTTTATTATTACATTTCTGTAGAACCTCTTGTTTGGAATTTACCCTTAGGTTATTTACTTATTTTCCCATAGATGGTACCCTATAGTTTCCAAAAGGATTTGAAAATTCCTAGCTAGTAACATGGCAGGGATTTTTCATGTCCTAACATCGTAGAAATCTGATTGCATTCATTCAAGTTTTACAGGGTGTCCGACATCATATGAGTTCCACCTTTGTTTAGGGATTCTCCAGGTGCTTTACATCCCCCAAGTTCCACTCTGTGTCAGATCTCTCAAAGTGTCCAACAGTCTTCAAATTCTTCCTTTGTATCAGGTTTTTTAGTGTGCCTAACATCCTTTGAAGTCTTCCAGTGTTTCAGATCTTTCTTGGTGTTTGACACATCCTAACCTCTGACATACATTTCCCAATGTATCAAGTTTTGCAGAGTGCTCGGCATCTTGCTTTCTCTTGCAGTGTTTCAGGTTTTGACTGGTGTTTGACACGCTCTGTTTCCCGAAACACATAATCCAATCTGTCAGGTTTTCGAGGTTTCTTTGCAAGTTTCAAAACCTAAAAATGAGGGTGGGTCTATTCACTTATCTAGCAAACATCTAGACCCAATTGCTCTTTCGGGAATTTTCAAGATTCCTCATGTTGGACCCTAGCCCATCTAACGATAAGTCAGATAAGTCTAGAAAGATGAATTACAAATATTAGAAGATGGATTCTTCTTCTTATATAAGTTGCAATTATGACATCCAGGACATAGAGCTTAGCAATATAGAAATGGAAGACTTCCTGAAAAAGTATCAAGGATTCTTTTCAAAATTCATGGATGAAATCAATAGCCAGAAGTCGTCTCCCACTTGCAGAAGGGTTTCCAGTATCATCCTAATGCCCTGAATTCATTCTGGCGTGTACTTCTCACTACGACTCAATCTCTCGCTCAGTGAGAAATCAAGTTGGAGAGTCTACAGTAAAATTAGATGGAAATTACTTCAATCAACTCCTAAAGTTTCCCAAATTTACGGAATATGTTGATTTAAATCTTAATTCAGCACAAAAATCTTGGGACATAGATCAAGAAGACTGCCTCAATCACGTGAACAAGAAATTCTTGATCAAGGCTAAGCTAACTATTTTTAGGTTTCATAAGACGGTCCCTAAAAGTGATTTTATACTTGAAGTCAGTGATATCATCACCCTACCGAGCTAGTTATTTTGGCTCCCAGAGTCAAAATAATTCCAAGGGTGGATGTATCAGTTCATGGTCGTCATAAAGAATAATGACCAAGGGATTGATAAGGGCACCTTAATAAGTGATGAAATAGACTCTCAAATGAAAATTGTCTTGTCTACTTGCAAGTTCTACATGATGTCATACGTCACCTATGTAGTAGCAGTTATGAGAAACTACCTGGGGTTGGATGCAAAAGGAAACCAAACAACTCAACATATATATCGGTACTTCCCTTAGTTGACAATAAAAGGATCTGAAGATCAGTTTATAAGAGTGAATGATGCCTTCTTTTATGAAAATATTTGCAGGTTGGACCCTGAGCTAAGAAAGAGAAGAATTTATGATGAGGCATGGGTAGAGGTGTCAAAATGGGGATCCATCTTCTTTTAATTCAATAAGTTTACCTATCTTTGGGTGGTAAGCTTCCACGGTACTCCTTTCCATTTGCCTAGGTTTCCAGGTGAAAAACTCATCCTTGTGGAGTTGGTCAGACAACTCTTGGATTTCCAAAAGTTCCAACAAAGCAGACACAAGGCTGTTGTATCCTTCCCAATTTCCATTAGAAGGTACACATGTTCTACAGTGGTGAAGGCCAAGATTGTGGTGCACAAAATTTAAGACAAAATAAAGAAGCATATGAAGTTCAAAGAGGGATTCGATATTCGAGGAGTCCTTAAGTCATATGGAACATTGTATCTACATGTGCCCCATGTAAAGGACATCTAGGTTGATCTTTAGGATGAGGTTTCCATTCGAAGAAAAGAAAATAGTAGAATGACTCTTGAAGAAATCCAAGCATTAGATCTGGCTGTTATCCCATAAGGCACCACGGATAAGGAAAGTGTCTTGGAACCTAGGTATAAACAATCAGATGGAGATCAACTTGGATTCCCAGCCATCGATTGATCTATTACTGAAAAGGATTCTATCACTGAGAGATCTATTCAAATCCTTGTCTACACTAAGGCATGGATCATTTCTTGGGGAATGAGTTATAAATAAAAGATATTTTAAAATGTAGCTACTCTAGAAGCAGGACCCTCCAAGGGAGAAAAGGAAAAATATAAAATACCTACCAAAAGACATAAATTTTAAGTTTTTTAGAAGAGGAGAAAAGCAAGGGGCTGAATCATCTACTCCCACACAAAGAGTCGAGGTATTGTATTCTCCTCCTCAACCAAAGACAGGAGTAATTCTCCCATAAGAGATAAGAGGAATTATCCCAGAAGTCAAGGTTATTCAACATCTCATTTCTCCTTTTGTTGATTGCTCATTGGAAGTAAGTCTTTCTCTTTCTTCTCAAGCTTTAGCTCTGGGATATTTACCTTCTCTCTCCTAATCTTCATCATCACATATTTCAATGCCACTCTCATCAGCCATGGCCAAAATTTTCTCTGATTTCTCCCCTCTCTCTGCTGGACCTACGTTGGCTATAGAAATGCCTCCTCCTTCCACACCTTCATTTCCTAAGTCTATTCCCACAGTCACTACACTTTCAGTCATCATGACTCCATAAGAAAATCTTCCTTCACCCACAGATACAACCATGACACCTCAAATAGGAGTAAATTATTTCGATGTACCTCAATGGTTGGTCAACCAGAATCCAAAGAAGAGAAAGGTGGTATTTACCCTACCTGCCTTCAATTTCAGTTCACTCAAGGCTTCTCCTACCAAATCTACCAAGAAACCCAAAACAATTTCAAGAGTTTCAGTAGATGCCTCAGGGCATACGTTTGCAGAAATTTTTAGTCCCACGGTCGACAAAACCAAGGAGGACATAACAACTTCTAATTATTAGATTACAAGGGTGAATCTGGAAAGGGTAACAACAGAAGGGGCACAACAAGATGCACAAGATGCCATGAATGTGTTATACCAAAAGCTACAGGAAATAAAGGTGAGTAGGGATGAGCTAAAAGAGAAAGTGGAATAGTTGACAGAAGTATTTCTTAAGCTCTCAAAGCCCTCTCAGTCAACCCCATCATCTTCTACTCCTACTCCTATCAGGTTCAAATTCTCGACAGTGCCTATTATTGAGAAGATCAATGAGAAGGGGAGAACGGTTGATGAATGGATTCAGAGGTTACTCCTCCAAGGAAGGAAAGTCATTGATGATACTGTAGAGGTATACAAATCCTTGGAGGAAATGAAAAAGGATGGTGACAAGATGAATGATGAATTTTCACAGAAGGCTGGAAACCTCGAACTAACTTTGGAAGCCCTTAATGCACTGAAGAAAGTTCCATCTCGAATCTTAGTGGAAGAAGGGGTCATTCCACATGGGGATAAACACTTCCAGCTAACCAAGGCTATTAGATTCTAGATAAATATTTTCATTGAAGCTTGCAGCAAGTTGAGAGAATTCATGGATTAGTTGATTGATGCCACCAATGATATCAAATAAGATATGTTTAAGATATTTTCAAAAGTATTGAATGAATGCACAACCATTCTACATGTTGATGGTTTCTATAAACAAATTCAAGAATCAATCGAGTAAGAACCAGCTTCCGTCTTCGATCTGAGTGTCATTGATAAATTTATAAATATTGAGAATGTTTTGGAATCACTAAGAAAACTTAATAAGAGATTGAATAAACTTCCTGGCAACGCAAGTGACACACAGGAAACTTTTGAGGTTCTAAGTGATTATTCTAGTGTGCCAGATGAAGCTGAAATTCAAGGCATAATCCAGAAGTTTCAAGAGTTTTGAGATAAGTAGGCATCACTGGAAGAAGACAAGGATGAGGAAACCGAATAAACAATGATGTTAAATTTCATTTCCTTCCATAAATTGACATGTCTTTTTCATTTCCATTTTGTCACATAGGAAGCAAATTTTTACTTGTTCTCCTGCATGAGAGTCAAGAAAAATAATACTCTTATTGAATGACTATTTTCTAGGATTTTCTCCTATTTTCTCTACTCTTTTTATTATAAATAAGGGATGCCTGTGCATTCTAGGATAGAGACTTTTTGAATATTAAGAACTATTGTGAAGAAAAATAAAAACTTTGTATTTTCTTTTTAATCATTGAAGAATAGAAACAAGTGTTATTTTACAAACTTTGTCTTATGGGATTCATCCATCTTGAGAAGATTTTTCTTACGTCCAAAATCTTGAGCTATTCTTTGTTTAGTGTTCTTGATAATTTTAATTGTTTCATAATATTACACTCGTTATCTAAAAATCATATAAATATTTCTTAATCTATGTTTGTTGGAAAGAAAATAAGTTCCTCTCATTCCCTTCCCACTTTTTTTTGTTTATAATATTTTCCCTTCTAATTATTCCTAATCTAAATATTGTAACATCTCCATTTCAAGTTGATATGGATTTCAGGATTGTATCCCAACCCCAATGGTTAGAATAGTGTGGATATTGTATATATTATTTCTTCTGTGTTTTAGATTAGTAATAAATAGGCAGCCTCATCTGTCTTTGAGGAGGGATTTAATCCCATGTACTATGGTTGAACCTCATATTTTGGTCTAACAAAATATCCAACCAACATATAAGTGAAAGTGGGTTGTCCCCCACTTTGTACTATAGGTGATTTGCATAGGTGTGTTTTTTCCTTTTTCCTGTTGTGTGGTGTTGGTTTGAGTTTTTTTTGGTTTTTTTTGTGTGTGGTTTGGATTGTGTGTTTCCTCCTTCTATTTTTTTTGAATTGTACATGACTCTGCAAGGCCCAATGGATAAGGCATTGGTCAACATAATATGTTTTGAAACTTGAGATTCTGTATCCTCATGTCATGCCCTAGCTATGCCCAGTTCATGTCATGTCCCCAAGCTAGAGCCAGATGTTGTCTCCTAAAAAATGCTCCGCATTTCCATAGCCAAATTAAAATTTTGTGAGCTCATTCCCTTCATTCATGTTTAATCCAAATCAGAGATTCAAGAAATTAGTAAAAGTCATGCCATAGAGCTGTTTAAACCTCTGTTTTGCTAATTTTTAGAAATCCTCTATTTCCCTGTCTGTACATGTAATATCCTCTTTGCAACCTCCATTTCTGATTGAGAGTGTTCACTTGTTCTATGGCTAAGGTCATCAAATAATTATTTTTCTTTCATGTCTCTGGTTCGTGAATTAAATTTGAAAATTGGACTCAAAATGACAAAGTTCTCTTCATCTGTGTATTTTTTCTACAGTCAAGAACAATGGATGTTTCTTTCCCCATCAAATTTTGCCTCAGTATCCCCAAGCGATATGTGAGTCTCCTTGATTGCATGTAGTTTGGACATACTTCAAAACTCATCGGATGGCTCTATGTGTCACTACAATGTAACTCCAAGGGTAGGGTCCAAAAGACAATCTAAAATTAAGCGCGGGCTTCCCACATGTCCCACGTACAAAATGAAAGTAAAATCAGCTAAGTTTGGAAGGTTGAACAGATGGCTCCATGTGTCTCAATGGTGTGATTTCAAAGATGGGGCAGAAAGGGTCAATTACCAAAACAACACCAGATCGCCATGTGTCAAATTCATTGGAGAGGCCAAGCCCACCATGGAAAAGTCAAAGAGGACGAGTGAGACATCGGGGGGATTTGAGATTTTGAGTCTCTTTTGTAAAAAATGCAAAAAGTTAAAAAGTAACCCATGGCCCCAATCAAGATATAAGGGAAAAAGTAAAAGCAGATGAGTGGGCCATTGGGGCACTTTGGAAATTTAACCAAATTCCCAAAAGTGAAGTAAAATTTCTAATTTTCTCCGTAACTCCACTATGGTCTCGGGCCCGCCATTGAAAATTCAAAGAGGACGAGTGGGCTGGTGGAGGAAATTGAGTTTTTGAGCCTTTTTTTTTCAAAAAAGGTTAAAATGTTGAGAAAAGGGCCGTGGCCCCATTTCCAATAAGAACATGCCACGTGTCTAAGTTTAAAATTCAAAGCGGGGCTACAGGCTTATTTGTTCTAAATTTCCAAATCTCACAAAAAGTCATAAAATATGAAAGGCTTCCCCCATAACCACTCCAATTACTTCTTGCCATGTGGACGACCCAATTTCAAAGTTAGAGGAACAAATCAAATGGTCTATTTTAAACTAGCAAATTGAATGTAATGGTTGCTTTGCAAGATCTAGTTTTTAACCCACTATGAACGTTTTCTTCACAACAGAGGAATTTGAAAAGGTGTCAAAGATTTGTGAAGTTGTAATGGTTTCTTGTGAAGAATATAATGGCTTCTTAATGTCATTCGAAGGGCTGGCGATTGATTTCGAATAGACCAAAGTTCTTTCTCTCTTGAATTTCTTCCATTATAAAAGCTCTATACAAACTCTTCCTTAGCTTCAATAATAAAAAAAGGAATTTTCACCTCTTTGATGGAGAGCTTAATTGGTACTTTGCGACCAATGAGTTTTATTCCATCTTGTGGCTTCTTTATCAAATTTTAATTTTCTTCTAACTCTAAATGCATGTAAATGAAATTTCTATTAATGTGTGTGGGCATCTGATATCCTACTCGTAACATTAGTTTCTCCTACCTCCATTCTCACTCCCCTTTCCCCTTCTTAGACAAAGTTCTTCTCTAGTGATAAATTGCTAGCTTTTCCACAGGGTTAGCGGAGTGCCCCTATTGGATCTCTGGCCGAAAGGCCACCATTAAAATTCACTTTTTCACATATGCACATACAAAAGCTGCACTATTAAAGTAGAGTGACTTAAATTTCCATAGCATTGGCTTGAAACCCACAAATTTGTCCACAAGACAAATTTTGTCATGAACAGGTTTGAAGGGTTTTGATTAAATTAGGTTATTTCTTTTAGGTTTCAATTGAAAAATTCACACAAGTAATTAGCTACATCCGGTTGATTACTTGTATTTTGTTTTTTATTAGATTAGACACATTGTTTAAAAAACCAAAAAAGATCAAAGATATTTAATTTTATTATATTATCTTTCTTTCATTGTTTTGTTCTGATATATCATGAAAATAAAAAAAACATAGATTAGGTTTCCCTTAATTGTTAGTTTGCTTATTAAAATCATTTCAATTCATTTTGCATGGACGTCAATGGTCTACAATGAGATAATACATACAAGTGTGATCCCTTGGTCCCATAACCCAATGGTCTGGAGTTAATAACTGGCATTGATACAAGCTTGTGTTTAACATTTCTACGCACACCTAAAACTTTTGCTAAGAAAATAAAACACTTAAACACACTAAACATTGTTGCTAATCAAGCCTATGATTATTGGACTACTCCTAGCAACAGGGTTTGATTATGGGTAAGACCATAAGAGGACCACACCCTCCATGAGTCTTTGGTTGTGAACCTTAGGTCCTATAACCCAATGGGCTTGTTGACCAATTAAAAATTGACACTAGCTTGCACACATTGGTATTCAGATCTTCACCACTTCTACCTAACATTATTGCACATATTTCCTTACTGAACATAACATATGATCAAGCTAAGAATTTCTATACTAGATCGGAAAATCACCCATAGCTCCTGTGGCTCTGCTACATCTCTTGTTTTTACTTCCATGACTTTGTCTGGAAATTCATATGAGGCACCTGCAGGTCACTTACCATATGTTCAACAACCAATAAATAGAATCTCGGTAGATCTCAATAGCAATTAGAGTCTCTAAGAAGCTATCACATCATATCAATCCATCGCACCACTTCAAGCTGGAAGAGCATTCTTTGCTTTAGATTTGTAGATCATGATATTGCATGTTGAAGACATAAGATTTCTGAATTAGCTTGATCACCGCCACCACACTCACATCCAATCCCATTCTACATTGGATATCTTGGCATGACCTCGAGAGGTTGCCTACAAAGAAGGTCAATTGTTGATTTTCTATCATACAGGGACCTTGCGCACTTTAGAAAGACCTCCAGAGAAGGTCGGTTTCTCTACCTATTTCTAACATTAAAAATACTCCCAAGAATGGGAATGTAGATTCCTATCATTACTTTGAATATCCAAGGGACTAGGGTGAGAAGGAGATGCATGGAAAAGGGAAAACTAAGATAAAGGAGACCATAACACTAGAAATAGTGTTAGGAATTAGTATTCACATGGTTGTTAGTATTTGTTACATGTTAGTTTATTATACATATATATTGTTATAACAATATATATTCGGGTGTGTTGTAGTTTCCTATTTTATAGGAAGTCAGTTTTCCTATTGATATGGCTATATAATAGCCTATGAATGTAATTCAAGATGTGTCGAATACAATATCATTATATTATTTCATGTGTAAGAATATTTTTGTTCAAACATTTGGTACCAGAGCGACTATGGATCCATGATATATTATACAGGGAAAATATTTTGCTATTCACGTTTTCCCTGGTTAATGAGAGATTTTTTTTGTGAGCATTCTAGATATAGTTCAGCTCGTATGATTTGATCATCATTAGGCCTGAGACATCTCTACAGGCATTTATTTTTGGATCGGGTGCATCTACAGTCACTGCCTTTGCTGTATTCAGATCTGAATCTATGTGGAGGAAGATCTATCATAGATAGAACAGTCAACAAAGTTCATTGGAGGTTTCTTTCTGAATCAAAGTTTTCATACGTTGCATTGTTATATTCTTCCCGCGTGGAAAGTGCTATTAGATTACATTTTAAATCTGTAGTCTCTGTTTAATTATCTCTTGGGAGGGAATCGTTTGGTTTCCTAACATCTACAGGTCAAACACCATCACAGTGACCAAGACCCACTTCAACTGTGCCTCGACTTGACATCTATCAGACCCCTCTTGGCACGATGGCATCAGATCCACTTATCTGCATCAAGAAATTTTGCATTGACTGAGTCCCAGATCTGAGCATTTACATTTGCAACTGGAGCCCATACACCTGCTTCATCACTCTTCACATCAACACGGCAAATCAAAATTATCAGGGACAGAAACCTAAGCGATTGTTTTGAAATTTTAATTCCTATTTTTACAGAGGCAAATGAAATTGGAATTCTCCGACATAATGGATTTGGTCCTTCTCTCACGAGTTCAGATAAAGGAATATTGGCTTCGCTTTTCCCAGTCCTCCATTTTTGGATCACACGAAATGAATTCACTCGAGATTGCTGCACACATAACAATGTTTCTTGCATTCTCGGATTAGTTTAAAATTTAGGTAAATATTAAGTTGTCTTAAGTTAGGTCATTATATAGATAGTTCTTTAAAAATTGTTATTATGTCTATTCTTTTATACATTGGTTATTTTATTAACAAGAGTCTAGTCAATAATTATAGTACATCATTAGTGATGTTTTAGGCTAGATAAATGTCATTAAGTTTACAAGGTGATATTATGAATTATGAGTCTTAAAAGTGTCTTTTTATCATAATGTCAAGTTGTCGAAAGTCAAGTCAAGAATCGATTTTTGTATAGTCGTCAAAATTCCATTGTGGGTTAATACTATTGTAAAAAGTGTCATCTTCCAAAGTTCAAAAAAATAAAATAA
Source organism: Taxus chinensis (assembly GCA_019776745.2). Taxonomy (NCBI): domain Eukaryota; kingdom Viridiplantae; phylum Streptophyta; class Pinopsida; order Cupressales; family Taxaceae; genus Taxus; species Taxus chinensis. The sequence goes on along the minus strand of CM034146.1, from coordinate 500,432,444 downwards.
AATAAAATAAAAATTTCCCGCATTTCAATTTTGGACGCATTTTTTCTTGTACGCGATGTCCAAATTATTGAAGGTATTTTGAGCTTCATGATCATATCCAAATCGGGTTGAGTTAGTAGCACATGTAATGGAGGAAGGAGGCATCAGAGGAAGGAGGTAAAACATCGACCTCTCGTCAGTCACCAACGACGGGGCCGCGCAGAAGCTGTTGTGGCATATGTATGTTGTGAGTATTTGATTTTCAGTGTGGTTTCCATTTTCTCTCTGTGCTTCAGTTTGCAGTGTTCCTTATGATTTGAGTGGTGTGATTTATTGTTAATACTGGAAAAGAATTGTATAAGAGAGCAGAAAACTACATAGATCCTCTGACTGCCGTACTTTGTTGGAAGATGATCGGTCAGTGAATACATTCATTGGCAATGGTGATCATGTGCAGCAAGATCAAGACATCAAGATCCAGTTAGTATGATACAACACAATACATTTTTCCCTTTCTGATTTCTTATTTAGAATTTCACAATGTGGGGGGGAATACATGCCAATGTTCCATTCCCATTCTGCACCCAAAACAACTTAGTCAAGGAAAGCTTCCAGTGGCAGTGGCAGTTTTCTATGCTATTCGAAATCGAGTGGCAGCAATCAATGACAGAGACTACGATTAAGAACATTACGATTCTTATAGGAAGTAATGTGAGATTTTTTCAGTATATCTTCTATTGTGTAGTTTTTTGATATGCAAGTTATGTTTCCTACATAATTCCCTGATGTATAAGCATAGTGATGAACAATAGCACCAGAGTAAGTCAGTTCATGGATCTTGAAAGGGTTTGTGGGAGGATCCAGAAAACCACATGAGGTGGATAGTTGATGAGGTTCCTGTCACTTCAAGGTTTGTGGTAAGCCTGTTTAAAACCATGGAAGAAGAGAGCCTTTCTTTTGGATCAAGGTCATGAGTCACAAATTTGGACATGCCACAGGGGTGAGCATACTACAGTTGAGAGTGTGGATGTTTTTCTACCATGTAAACACTAAGGGGGGGAATGTTAGGAATTAGTATTCACATGGTTGTTAGTATTTGTTACATGTTAGTTTATTATACATATATATTGTTATAACAATATATATTTGGGTGTGTTGTAGTTTCCTATTTTATAGGAAGTCAATTTTCCTATTGATATGGCTATATAATAGCCTATGAATGTAATTTAAGATGTGTCGAATACAATATCATTATATTATTTCCTGTGTAAGAATATTGTTGTTCAAACAAATAGGGGGATAAACACAATTATATTTGAGAAAAAATGAAGGAGAATGCGCACAGGGAAGATAAACACACATATCATAGCCTGAAACATAGTCATACACTCGTTCTCATGGGGTGTGATTAGAAAAGGAACCTATAAGGGACATGAGAGAGAGAAAGAATAAAATGCAAATGAAAGGTGTGGAGAAGCAATAGAAATAATCCAATGTAGAGAATAGCCACAAAACAAAGCTTCTATTACTTTCAAAAAATGCACATTTGATTACAATGGTGGATGAGGCTAATATCCACATGCAAAAACTATATCTAAATCCCTGTAACTCAAAATACTAAGGAGCATATCTCTTAGCAAACTAAATGGGTCAAACCTTTTACAATGAGAATTTCTCTTACATTTATAGAAGAACGAGAGAAGAGGAGGAGAAATAAGAGGGAAAATCAGATTTAAAATCTAACCACCAACAAAAAGCATTGAAAGCCTACAAATCCACGTGGAAATGATGTCATATGTGCCTCCCCATGTTTTTGTTTCTTGTAGAGGAAGGAATGAGGGAAAATTGGATCAAATATGGGTGGTTGGGTCAACTATACCTATGTATTAATGGCTAGAACATGTTTCCCTACTTATCACCTACCAGAATCTACCAAAATTTGATTTTGAATGGTTCAACATGTATCCCACTTCAGCAAATTACCAACAAGAGTAGGATCACATGGATCTTAGCTATGTAGAAAATTTTATGACAATCTGAAGGTTTCAGTGAAAATTGACATGCAATGACATGTCACGCACGTTAATTGGTTGAAGGATTGGCCAACTGTTATTTTTTTTCCATTTATGCCACATGTCATACAATAGTTTTTCACGAGTATTCAAGACCCATTTTTTGTGCTTTGATAGGTTGCATGTTTCACACTTAATTCTAACAAGTGACGATGTGGCATAAGTGATTGGCATGGAAAAATGCACAAAGTGCGTGAAATAAAGAAGAGCAAAAGGTGTAGAAGACAAGATGCGAGGGTAATGCACATGGAAAGTTATTGTGGGTGCATATATGTGGAAGGATATAAGTATGAAATTGGATGTGGGCATTCAATATGAGAAGCACACGACAACAAGAAAGAAAGGGAACACATAATAAGTGAGTGAGGAGGTGCACAATGCACAAAGTGAAGGAAATATATGCAAGGGAAGAATGCAAAAGAAGCATGTGAGGTACTTATCAAATTTGGAGGGCAAGTCTAGGGTGTGCATAGAGAATGCATGAACTATGAGAATGAAGGTGGGTAATAAAGGGTTATGTGTAACGGGAGAATGGAAGAGGTTATAGGAATGGACAAGGAAGGGATCATAGTGTTTAGAAGGACTACAACCAAGACAAATGTGCCAAGAGAACCAAAGTGCACAAAACCTTCAATAATTAATCTATAGAGCCATAATGGGGATGTAATTTTTCAAAATAATTGGGGGATTTATTTTGGACAAAATTATAATTTGGAAGTTATTTTAGTTTATAGTATGTTTTCCATCAATGAAAAAGGAGGATATTTTTGAAAAAATTTCATTGATGTCAAGGTGATGTTGTGCATGTTAGTGTAGTGGTTTTCATTGATGTCAAAACGGATATTTTTCTTTGTCGATGCTAAAGGATGATATAGAGAGTGTTTATTTCAGATGAGTCAGTGCAGGTGAGTATGCAAATATGAGCATTGACAGAGAATGAAGAATACAACCACTACGCAACCAATGTGCAACACGCATATAATGAATTGAGATGGAAGGCAAAAGGATACTAGTCAATGAAGGATTATTGAAGAGATGACTCATAATAAGTTAAGAGTCGCTTAATCAGCTATAAAGGTATATGAAGATGAAAAGGTGGAGGAATTGGAATAAGAAGAGAAGAGGAGCAACACTATGAGGATTTATTCATAAAAAGCTAAGATAACCCAGAAGAAGTTGATGTTTTGATTATTCCATGTTTTTAGATGTTCTTAAACATATGTATGGCTGACCTAAACTTATTTAAGCATGTATGACCAACCTATGAGTCATGTATATATAAGGCATTTTTGGCCTATTCAAGAAAGTGGGGTGCCTGGAGAAATGTGTGAGCTAAAGAGTGAGTGTAAGGAATGAATAAGGTCTTATAGACCATGAGGAATGTGCTTATATTGAAAATATGAAGATGGTTGGCTTAGAAAGGTTATTTTTTCATGACTAAGTCAAAAATAAGGAAAATGATGAGCGAGCAATCAAACCAAACAGTTTTGAGAGTTTTCTAGGGCAAAGCACCATGCTTATGGATGTCAATTGATGATTGAAGATTAGAGTGTGTGAAAGAATATTGAGAGCATGTTGAGGTGACTGATATATCATATTTTGAGATAAGACCAATAAAAAGAAGAGAATAAGAGAGAGAGGAGAAAATAAGTCCATCATTTGTTGAGATAACAACAAGAAGAGGTGGAAAACATCCTTAGGTGGCTAATTTGATGCTTAGTCTTCCTTGTGGATTTTTTGTTTCACTAAAACCCTAGGGGGTTGGTTCCTCCTTGCAATTTGGTGTTTTCTAAAGTCGGGTTGGTTCCTAATAAATTAGGGAGTTGGTGCCTCCTTACAAGTTAGTGTTTGCTAAATTCTAGTTGGTGTAAGATAAATTAGGGGTTGGTTCTCCTTGTGGAGTTGGTGCTTCACTAAATCTTGGTTATTGTTTATTAATTCAATGATCAATGAGTTTTCTTCCCCTTGAGGGTTTCCCACCTAAATATTGTGTTCATGTCATCTCTATTGTTACATGTTTTATGCGAATGGCTGATAAGCTGCTTTGATGGCTTGTTTGTTAACATTACTCATATGATGATGATTTGAAAAATTAATAAATATAACTTAAGTAAAATTTTATAAAGATATTGATTCACCCACTTCCCCTCATTTATTATTCTTCCAACTATTGGTATCAAAGCTTTGTCATTTGAAATAGATTTAGCAACTTGAAGGAGATCCTTGAAGCACAAATGAATTCATATTTGATGTCATTAGGGTTTGACATGTGGAAACTAGTGGTTCAAAATAATGTCAACATGAATAATTCATTCAATATCAAAGAATACAGTGGCACATATGAAACTGATGACATCAATGAGATCCTATTCATGGCCAAAAATGTAGGAAATGAGTGTTTGAACAATCTTATGGAATATTCATAAGATAAAGAGGCTAAGGTGGACCTAGAATTAGAGTTGGAAAGTGCCCTAGATGAGCTAAAGAAGAAAAGGAATAATAACCACAAAATGAAGTCCTTGATCAAAGAATATGAAGAGAAAATTCAGTTGCATGAATAGTCAGCATGATGAGATCATCAAGGAGATGGAAACTCAGGTTGAGTTATTGTTAGTTTGTCTCAAGTCCTAAGAAGAATAATGTAATAAGTCAAGACAGAGAAGGGATCCCTAAAAGCTAAGGAATATGAATACACCAAGTTTAAATCAGAAATGGAGTCCTTGAATTCTGAGTTTGATCGAGCATCTAGTAAATTGAATATGTGTGAGAAGTTTGGCAAGAGTATTGAGGCCCTAAATGGAATTTTGAGAAATCAGAAGTTTGGAAGTGAAAAATCAGATTTGTGTTTCCATGGATACCACAAAAATATCTATGAAGATGACTATGATGGTCTTAGTTCCAATGAAGAACACAAGGAGAATAAGGAGGATGATAACATGAACAAGAATACCAATTTCAAGAGAAATCTAAAGGCTAATCCTATCAGACAACCTAATGTCATGAGGTATGCTAACTCTTTCAATGGTTAATGTTTCTCATGTAATTTATTTGGTAATAGAGAAGGAGAAAGTAGAAGAATACTCTCCAAGAATTATTATGCATAGGACTATGGAAGAAATCACATTCCACATCAGTCAAGAGATGTTGTTTGTTACAACTGTCACTAAAGACGTCATATTTTTAGGTTATGTCATCATGGGTCACCTGGAAAAAGAAAGAATTTTGAATCTCCTAGAGGTAAAAATGGTATCATTTGTTGTAACTATCAAAATACTGCTCATATTGCAAGATTTTTTCATTTTGAATCATCAAGGTAGAGCAAGAATATTGAAGATCCTAGAGTTCAAAACAAGGAAATTCAAGACAAGAAGATGTATGTCAAGAAATTTAAACCTGTGAATGAATTGAAGGATGAGCCAAAGACAGTCAAGAAATCAAATTTTGTGAATGAGAACACGAAATATGAGCCAAAGAGGGTCAAGAACATCAAGAAATTAGATTCTATAGATGGAGAAAAAGAGGAACAAAGTATAGTCAATTTGAGTCCTAATAAGCCTAGAAAACAAAGTGGACAGTTTTCTATGATAGAGAATAGATCAAAGATTGAATAACGTAAAGAATAGATGTTATCATACCTTATAAAGGAGAATAAGGTTGTTGATATCAAGCCTGAAATGCCAAATAAAACAAGGAGGATCCTAAAAACTTATTATCAACCTCATGAGTGCAAGAAAGGAATGGATATCTGGGACTCTCCTAAATACATATTGTTCTAGAAGCTCTTTTTTTTAGGTGTCTCTATTAGGATTCATAGAGGCATTCATCATCTATTTGAAGCATGATATATGTGTGTTGAAAGGTTGGAGTCTTGAAGCATCTATGAGAAGGTGTATGACAACTATGTCATAAGGAAAGTGAGTAAGGGTTACAAAATCCAATTCGATGTCAATCTAGCAGTTTTTGAAAGGTCTGTCTTGGTTACTTAAAAGGAAAGTTAGTGAGGCTTCTAACATTCAATACTAAAGGGGATCTAAGAAATTGGTTTTGTAGCTCCATGAGCTGATTTGAAGTGACAAGATGGCATGAAGAATCATGAAGGATGTGGATAGAGCTAAGAAGTGTTAATAAGAATTATGTAATGTGGTTCTTGTTTCTTCCAATCGGTGGCTATTGGTAGAAAAGTTTGGTCTATTGGTATCTATTAAAGCTATTAATGTGATTGAATTTGTGATATTCTTCACTTGGAGAGAGTGTGCATGGTAATATGGGGATTGTGTCAAGTTTCTTTGTGGTTTTTACTTTGGTTTATGTTTCCAAAATTTATTCGTGGTTCCTACTTTGGTTTATGTTTCCAGCCATTGCTTCCATGAATAGTGAGTCATCTTGAGTTCATTTGAATAAGTTATGCTTTGAGTAAGGGGGGTTTAGTTCATTTGTTGTGTATTTAGCCTTTGGTATAGGTATGATCATGTAAAAGTAGTTTTAGTAGAATGTTCATATCTGGGGAGCATGTTTTATTTCCTACAATTGGCATATTGTACTCCATGGTCCTATGGTGAGTGTGTTGTGACAACTATTAGTATCAAGTATTTTGTGTCAGCATGTTATTATTCATCATTGAAGTTCAGTTCAAGAAAGTAGCTTTTTCTTTTTCATTTATGTCAAAAGGGGGAGAATGAGTTGATGGCACATATAAGTACCATAAAGGGAGAATGAAAAAATACAAAGTAAGTATCATTTTGAAGTGATTTCAATTTGTAGTGTGTTTGTCATCAATGATAAAGGGGGAGATTGTTGAAATGTTGTCATTGATGTCAAGGTGATGCTTTATATGTTGGTGTCATGATTTTCATTGATGTAAAAATGGATTTCTTGTCTTGTTGTTGCCAAAGGATGATATAGAGAGTAAGGATGTCAGATGAGTCAGTGCAGGTGAGTATGTAAATGTGAGCATTGATAGAGAATGGAGAATGCAACCACTATATAGCCACAGTGTAGCCAATGTACAACACGTATGCAATGAATTGAGATGGAAGGCCAAAAGACACTATTAAATGAAGGATATTTGAAGATTTGACTCGTAAGAATTGAAGATTCAATTAATTATAAAGGTAGAGGAAGTGTAATGAGTAAGATATGAGGAGAAACACTATGAGGATTTATTCATAAAAATCTAAGACAAACCAGAAGAAGTTGATGTTGTGATTATTCCATGTTTTTCATATGTTCTTAGACATATGTATTAACAACCTGAATGTATTTAAACATGTATGACCGACCTAGTTGTTATATTCATGAGTCATGTATATATATAAGAAAGTTTTGGCCTATTTGAGAAAGTGGGGTGCATGGAGAAAAGTGCAAACTAGAGGCTGCGTGTAAGGGCTAAATAAGATCTTGTATACCATGAGGAGTGTGATTATATTGAAAATATGATGGTGATCAGATTGTAAAGTCATTTTGTGCATGTCTAAGTCAAAGTGAAGGAAGATGATGGGTGAGTAAGAAAACCAAGTAGTTTTGAGAGTGTTCAAGGGTAGAGTGGAAGGGGTATGCATGTTATTTGATGATTGAAGATCAGAGTGTGTGTAAGAAGATTGAGATTGCGTTGAGGTGAATGATATCTCAAAGTTTGAGAGCAAACCAAGAAGAAGAAGAAGAGAAGGTGAAGAGAGAAGACAAAATATTTTCATCATTTGTTGAGATAATAACAAGAAGAGGTGGAAAAAATCCTTAGGTGGATGAGTTGGTGCTTAGTATTCCTTTTGGAGTCATTTCTTCATTAAAACCCTAGGGGGTTAGTTCCTCCTTACAAGTTTTTTCCTTCTAAAGTTAGTTTGGTTCCTGATAAATTATGGGGTTAGTGCCTCCCTTTAAGATTGTTCTTGTTATTACCTAGTTGATGCTAGATAACTTAGGGGTTGGTGCTCCTTTTAGAGTTGGTGTTTCACTAAATATTGAATTTTTGTTATATATATAAGCAAATTTGAGTGGTTTTTCTTTCCATTGAGGGTTTCCCACCTATATGTTTTTTTATTATTATTAAGGGCAAATATTTTTGAAGGGACTATACCCTGTATACAAAATGGCTCAAAAGCCAGATAGTAAAGGTGAGAGAAACAGCCCAAAGAAGGGTAAAACTGCCAACCAAAGAGGGCTCAAAACGTACAATGATCCAAAAAGAAGCAGGAAATATAAAAAAGAAACCAAAAGAGAAATAGCATATAGAGCTCCACCAAAAAACAGTGCCAGAACCACCAGATAACAACTACTCCGCAGCCAAAAAATAGCATCATAGCAACCTGTTACTTGATAGCCCTGTCAATCTTGGTCTTGATAGCCTGCAGCGACATGAAGAAGGAAATGACAGTGGCCTGAGAGGAGTCTTGCATATCCTCCTAAGTAATTGCAATATCCCTTTTATTTTTAGGGCCCCAAATTTCCTCATTAACCCCACTTAAACTGCAGACACTATGAACATGTTGTTCAATGAAATTATAAATGCTTTTGAGGGAAGACAATATGTAGTCATTACAGCTTTTAGCATTCCCTAATCTACCATCTAAGGACTGTAACTTCTTGAAGACTTCATCAACAACCCCCTCTTCCTCATCACTCTGAAGAATCCCTTTTCCCTTATCTCTTTCCATATTTTTTATATTCCCTTTGAGCTCTTGTATCTCCTTTTCTAATATGTCAACCCTTTCCATCAATTCCTCCTCCTTGGGCTTGTCCACCAGTTTACTAATATGCAGGAGGTTTTCAGCAAGTTCCAAGTCTTTTTGGCTCCTTAGGACCCATTGGGAAGCAAGGATTTTAGCTTTGATGCACTTTCTTTTCTTGCTGGAAGCAGTAGCTTCACTCTTTCTATTCAGAAGGGGGAGTGGAAGCGGTGTGAGCAGGTGGAGGTATGGAGGAGGGAGGTGGGGTAGGATTCATAGGGGGGCAGCTGGAATAGTGGTGGTGGATCAGGAGGATAAGTCCCTGGTGTAAAGGGACAGCCTTAGAGTGGCTCTGAACTTACCTAATTGATTTCTCTAGCGAGTTTATCAAATAGTGAGGAAAGATGATTATATTATTTCTATGAAAGTGATTTAGAAATATTAGATGCTTTTGAGGTATAGTCACAAATCTTCCTTCAAGAGTTACATACCTAACCACCATCCTAGCAAGCTTAGTAAAAGGCTCAAGAATCGATGCCACCTTGATTCCAGCAGTCACGAGTTCAAGATTCTCCCCCTTGTCCAGAAATTTCTTGGCCTCCACCTCCCTGTCCACCTTCTTATTGAAGAATTTGGTGCCTTCCAGGCTGAGGCCCATGATCTGGGTGATGAGATCTTCTGTGATTTCCATCTCCATGTTACTATATTTTAAAATCCTATTCTTCCATTCCTGGGAAAATCTGATAGAAATGTCTTGGTCGAAGCCTTGAATCCTTTCAATTGAATTAGACAAGACCCCGATTTACAGGTAATTCCAAAGCTCCGTATTCTATTTCCACGCAGGATTATGGGTCGGTTCAATTTTGCAAGGTGGACCCCCCATGTTTCCTCTGCTCCTTTTCCTATTCTCAACGGTGAAAAATCTACCACTATGCGGGACAGGAAGAGCTTTGATTTTGATATTTGAATCTTTCCTTTCCGTGAAAGAAAGTTTAATTATTATGCTATACTTGTTATTATTTCCCCACTCCTCAGTTTTCCTCATATGCCAAGAAATGATGACAGTCCATCCCGCATAGATCACATCAATCATCCATATCTTTTGTGATGTCATCATAATGTACTTAAGGATCCACACATTAGCGTCCAAATTATAGCCATTAGTGTTGATTTTCACTGCCATGTAGATCAATGATTATGGCTTTTTTGATTTGAGCGGGCAGAACGTCCCCCCTAAGCCAAGTTTGAAAGGAATTATTAACACCAAATTTAGCCAAAATGTCAGCGACCCTATTTCCTTCCTGATAGGTGTGGGTGATTTGAACATTTTCAAAGCTCTTGCATATATCAATAGCTTCCCCAATAGAATCCCTGATAGACCAGCTGGGGTGTTGCTTTTTATTTAAAAGATTGATGATATTTAGAGAATCACCTTCAATTATAATATTTGGAATATTACAATCTCTGGTAAGTCTTATACCCCAAAGAGCCACCAGGGCTTCGGAATAATGATTAGTCTGCCTGCCCATTCTCCCAGAAAAAGTAGCAAAAAAATAGCCTCTTTGATCTCTCATGACTCCCCCTCCTCTAGAGTCTCCCGGATTGCCTTTTGAGGCCCCATCAAAATTTAACTTGTGCCAATCAGTGGGAGGTTTAATCCATCGGACTGTGTTTCTATCAATACCATTGTTATTCCTATTGACAGTGTCAATATTCCAATCAGTCAGGATGTATTCTTCATTCTCCGGGTAAAGTCTATTTTTAGGGGGTTTAAATCTAGCAATATTATCTTGCACAACAATGATAATTTCCTTGTAGACTTTGTTACAAGCCTGTCTATTGTTTCTGAAAATGTTATCATTACGAGCCTTCCAAATTCTCCACATAGTGTGGGGTAGAACAAGTTGCCACAATATTTTCACCATACAATGCTTAAACAGAGAGTCCCATTGCTCCCAAGCTTGAAGAAAGGTAAGGGGAAAAATCCATCTCAGATTAAATTTTGTAAAAACGAGCTGCCAAATTTTGGAAGCAATCTCACAATGGAGGAATAAATGCTTTATATCTTCTGCCTCTTTCTAACACATGCAACATCTATTCAGCATGATGAATCCCTTCTTGATGAGGTTGTCATTAGTTAGGATCTTTCCATTAATAATTAGCCACCAAAAGAAGTTCACTCTAGGGGTTAGCTCCGGCATCCACAGCTTGAGCCACTTAATTTCACTTTCCATGGATACAAAGAAAGAATTATATCCTAATTTAACAGTGTATTCCCCATCAAAAGAATCTTTCCAGATGATTTCATCCTTAAGATTTTGATTACTTATATGGATTAGAGAAAGTTTATTCTAGAAAGATGAAATATGAGCCTGTATACTATCATTCTCCACTTTTAGCTGTTTCCCACCTATATGTTGTTTTCATGTGTGCTCTCTCTTATTTCATGTTCTTTTGGATTTTTGTTTCATAATAAATAAGATCATAATGGTTAATGAATGTTGAATGGTTTCTTTGATGGTTCATGCAAGTTATCATAATTTAAGTTGAATTTTTTGAAGACACTAATTCACGCGCTCATCAATTTTTCTTCCAATAGTATTCAAAATCATACTTATTGAGAAAATATTCATGACAAGTTCTAATAATATGATTAGAAAATTTGAATCACCTTCGTAGAATTCATTTGCCATCTTTTTGCATTCATGATCCACATTTCTCATCACCTTGGGATTTGTATTCTAGTAGTATTCACAATCATAATGATTAAACAAATCTTCATGATGATTTTTAAGAATATGACTAGAAACATTAAGCTCTCTTACCAATAATTTTCTTTCCATCATTTTGCATTTGTGACCACCATTGCTCATCACCTCATGATTTCTTTATTTTAAGTCAAGACTTTTATGACCATCATCACCACTCAGTAGAGAAAATGTGCTCATACTCAAATCTAGTAGTAACTACATACTTTCAAATTTTGATTCCATCAAGTCACCTTGATGCTCTCTGACTAGCTCTTTGACACTTGGATACTCTTCCATCAACATTGGAATCTTAACATATTCTTCCTAAGCTATTAAAATGTTATAATACCTTGAATCTTGAAAAAAAATATTTGTTCTTTGGTCATTTGACTTTTGGATGATGTATTTCATTTTCCTAATGGGAAGGAGCGTCCTATTCTTACAATTGACCATAATGGATGCATGAAAATAATACATATGTATATATCCCAAACATATCGACATAAGATTCAACTTAGTAATATACCTTATAAGGTTTGCATGTCCACTATAAGGATTTTCATCATGATCTTCTTATCAGAAAAATCTATAAATTCTACTTGAGAATCCTTGACCTATTCAAAAAGAGTTACTTATTTGGTTTCCATGGAGTAACAATGGAAATTAATAGGAATGAGAGAGACCAAGGGATTTAGACACTTTTACATGAATGAAATTTTCAAAGGCACCAGAGTCAATAATGTAATTATTTAATTTCTATCTTTCGACAAAAAAGGCTAGATATAAGGGTTATATCTTCCTAGAGGTGGAGGGTATGAAAGTTATATAGCTATAAGAAGGAGTGGTATGAGGAGAAGGAGGTAGTTTTTAGTGGTCAAAATTTTTGGAACATGAACATGAACTAAATTTTCTAATGAACGGGACAAGTATATCAAATAACTTGGGATGAGTCTTCAAGTATTTAGACTAAAAAATGTGAATTTTGGATTTATTGCAACGATCAATGATGTCAAAAGGTGTAGAAATGGTAAGAAAATCAAGAACTATGAAATATTTGGCATGATAAATATTTATTTCTTTTAGCATCAATAAGGACAAAATTTGTTTTTTCAAGAGGAGTTGAAATATACTTGAATAGGTGGATGGATTCTTGACTGAGGTAACCTTAGGATTATTCTTTGCTCACCCTAGGGAAGTAGACATAAATTATCCTCCTTTATTAATTTTTCATAGAGCCTCCATTTCAGGATCCAAATCCTTAGCTTGGGTAGTAAAAGAAGAGGATTTTTTATCCATTTATGATCAAGTGAATAATTCATATTTGTAGCTATACATGAATTCTTCAAAATATTCATCTGGTGAGTATTCAAAATATCCAATATCAGCACATTCATCTTCATATTATTCAACTTATCATTCAAAAATTTCATCTCATTCATCTTATTTGGTTCTCCATGTTGCATTAATCACTGGAGATTCCAAGGAATTCCTTTGGGGTGCTCCTAAAATGTAATTCCTATTCTAGTTTTAGTATGAAGCACGATGAGAAACTTCCTTTTTCAACATTGTCAAATCATTCGCCAACTTTTCTAGCAATGGATCAACTCTTTCATCTTTAGAACTCTAGACTTTATCCTTCATTGAATGGTTCTTGATTTTTCCTGACATGAGAATGTCACCTTCCACATAAATGGAAATATTTTAAGCATTGTCCAAATTTTTTGGTTGTAATCTTCGTATTATGAATCTGACTTTAGGTAACTGGGAATTCATGAAGATTTTTTTTTTATATTTTCCATAGTAGGATGAGCATTAACAATAATATTGTTGATTAAATTGTCAATTTTTTCTACAAAATATATCATGGGCTCCTTTAATTATTTCTTCACTTATGGTAATTACATAAGGAGGGCATGAACATATTTTTGGTCTTGAATCTTGATTCAAACATATTTTTCATATCATCCCAATCAGTAATTGATCATGATGGAAATTAGTAAAACCATTCCATAATGATATCATGAAATGACTCCATGAATAACCACGGAGAAACATATTCATTTTGCACTCCAATATTTCAACAAGATGTGATGAAAGCCATAATATGATCATTTGGTCATTACCTACCATCTCCATGGAATTTTGGAAATTTATTTCTTAATCCTTTTGGACGTACATGAAGTGGTGCATCCAAATCCAATGGACAAGTATTCTATCCTCACGACACAGGTGTAGCCCTTATTTCTTCTTCTTCCTCCTCTAGTTAAACTTATCTTTCTTCTTCAAGAGGAATGATGACTAGTGGTTCTAAATATGCTTCTCCAATATGACCTTTAAGAGGAAAACTAAGATAAAATTTAGGAAATTATTTTTTGGCGAGAAAATTTGTCAAGGGAAAAATTGGTGGGTTTCTTGCCAATGCACTAGGAATCTAAGTCCCTCTATTTAACCAATGTAGCTGCCATATATATATAGACACACACACACACACACACACACACACACACACACACACACACACACACACACACACACACACACACACACACACACACACACACACACACACACACACACACACACACACACACACACACACACACATATCTATGCAAGTATGGTGAGTTTTCTTTGGGTTGGTCTTGCAGTAGGGATCCAATAGGAGCACTCCACTGACCCTACGGAAAATATAGCAATTGCTTTCTAGAGAGAAATTTTTCAAGAAAGTGGTAAAGGGAGTGAGAATATGAAGTAAGGGAACTAATTCTGCAAGTAGAAAATAAGATTCTTGCATAAATTAGTTAAAATTTTCATCACATACATATAAATTAGGAAGAAACAATACTACAAATAACAACAAGATCAATTAGCTAAAAGTGTCAATAAATCCCTTTGTCAAAAATGCTAAAAAATCTTTCTTCTTGTATTGATTCTCAAGCAAAAATTATACATAGTATGATAATGGAGGACATTGAGAATGGGGGAAAATGGCCAACTCTTTTTACTCACAAGTGAGAAAAATATCTCTCAAGAACTTAAAAGAATACAACCAACTAGAAGAATTTCATAATTAGAACCTTTTAGAATGAGGATCTCATTACAATTTATAGAAGAGGAGAAACTCATTATCTTCTCAGTGACCCTCCATATGCCTTATTTCTAAATTTAAAATATTCATATTCCTTCCAAATATTAATTCCCTTTTATAAAATCAAGGTGAATTAATTTACAAAATGTTTCTTAAGTCATTTTTAGAAAAATTAAAGGTGTATGAAAAATTGTAAAACCCAATGAAGAATTAGAATATTTGAAAAGAGAAATTTGGGGGGAAGGAAGAGGGGAGAGAGTAGAAGAGATGCTTCTCCAAATGAAGTTTGATGATCCTTGTTGATGGAAGAATCCAATGCAATGAGAATCTGAATCTCTAAATATGTTTCCTCCAGATAAATTACTTCAAATTGGTTCACAGATGCTTTGGAAAGAGTGTTTAAAAACACTTGTCAAATGACTTGGCTGATGACCATGAACACCAAATCTAAAGAAATAGGAACTTAGAACTGATCATGTCAAGTTGAATGGACTTATTTTGCTAATGAAAACAACTTCCACCCTTCATATGATATACCTGTGACCTGCATGATGTGATGCTCCAATGTAGTGAAACATGTATCCTCGAAGGTCTTATACCATGAGAGGATTCCTTTGGAAAATGTACAAACACTATGAGCTCAATGTTTAAATACATTTTCAAATGATTCCATTGGTTATTGTGAGCATCATTCATGGATATCCCTTCAGGAAATACTGAAGCTCTTGAACCACTTCTGTACCAATTCCCTTGTATATAGTAATGGAGTGTCGAAAGACACTGTTGAGATCCATGAAGATAGAGACTTCATTGATCCCCATTTCCTTAGCAGTCATGTAGGATTTCAGTTCATTGAGATCCATGTAGGACACATCACTATCTTCTATCTCATATTAAGAGCAAAAGGTTGTCATGTTCACTTATACTTCATGGTTCCTTCAGAAAAAACAACTTATTATTTTTAGTAAGTATGAAAAATTATCTTCCTCAAACATCAACTAGATGTTGCGAATCAGATTTCCCTTTCTCCCTATGTTTCTCTCACCTTCTGTATCAAATTTATATTTTTGGCAGGTGCTCATGGGACCACTTACTATTTTTATTAAGTGTAAAATTTGGACCAAGATGCCCATTTTGATGAATTTTCAACTGCAATGCATCCTCTGTGTTCAATGTCTCCCTCACAGGTTCTTTTGGTGATGGATTTCCCAAAATAGTAGTCCTCTGTATAGAAGACATACTATTTTTAGAAAGTGGGATTTTGGAGGTTGGATTAAAATGGAATGAAGTTTTATGATATGGGTTGTTCACAATATTTCCCCTTTGAAATTTGTGCTTACTCAATCAATAGTTTAGCAGATTTTAAACTTTTAAATTTTGGACTTGGTTATGCTTCTGGACATAGTAGCCATTAATGGACCTAAAAAATTGTAGGTTTGGTTTTATCCTCCATCCACAATGAAAATCACATTTTTTAAATGGGTTTTCTTTTCTTATCTTATTGGTGAAATTTCTCCTCGATCCGGTTTCCAGTTTGATGAGAAACTGAGATTTTTTCCCCATTGTGCAAAGAAATGGATTTATTTGTTGTAAATGTTCTGTGCCATAGAAGGAGGGTTTGAAGGTGTGTTTCTGATGGTTTTTTATAGAGGAATGAAAAAAAATTGGTTTTTCATTTCGTGCATTTTTTTGTAAGATCTATTTAAATTTCTATTTCATTGCCATGAAGGATTTTGTTGTTTCTTCTTCTTCGATCTTCATTTTTCTCCTTAGTTTGGTCAATTTGTCTTCTAAGAAATTTTTATTATCATGGAATAGATTATTTAATTTGTATGAGGGATCTAGTTTTGAGCTTCAGTAATGGTGGGAGGTGATGGGAAGTTGTAGAGGAAGTTTCAAAGCAAGTTGTGCATGGAAAGGTTGGCTTCTCTGTCTAGTTTGGCTTCCATGTCCAATTTAGCTTCTTTGTTCCACTCCATGGGGTTTCTCTAGTCCTAAGAAGGCTAGTGATAGCCCTTCCCATAACTACCTGAAGGTTTCTTTTTTCAATGAACTCCTAAAATCACCTAGGGGTTTTTATTGACTCTCCTAAATCACCTAGGGGACTAAGTTAACATTCATTAGAGGTCATTGGATTGACTGGGTAGACCCGACATGTCTTATAAGGGCAAAAATTGTAATTTTTGATAGAAGGGTATAGTTGTCATGTTTGGAAATTGTCAATTTCCTTTTTGCACATTTGCATGAAAACAACTAGTTATAGCTTGAGGACATGACAGGGACTGAGTGCAACGAAGACATGACATGGAGAATCCAAAATCTCAACTTTAGACCATATAATCCATTGAAAAATGCATTATTCATTGGGCCATGTGGAGTCATTTACAAGTTACAAAAAAAGAGGGAGAGATATAATAAGGAAACACAGAACACACACAAAATGAAATTGAAATACACAATAGAAAGGGAGGCACACCTAGAAATCACCTATGGTATAAGTTGGGGGATAACCCACTTTCACTGAAGCACTTTTCATTCCTCGAAAGTTACCCTTGAGTGGGAAACACTGAGTTATGTTGTTTTGCGAAGAAATTGTCTAGTTTCAGAAATTAGCCTCCTTTCCTTAATTATTTATGAAATCCGGGTGCTTCCATGATTCTTCATGTACTTGGTAGGAGGCATTCTGCATGATATTATTAATTCTCAGGCATTCACTTAGAAATTACATTTCCCTCACACTCTTTGAAATCATATTCATAATTCTAGTTTCCTTTCATGTTTATCCACATAGTTGATTCTTCATTGAGTATCTCATCACTTCCTCGAAGCTTATTTTCCTTCAAATTTATTGAATATTCTGAGTTACTTTATTTCCTGTATCTATGCTCATTGACGTATTTTCCACGAGAAACCTATAAATTATCCTTTTACTCTACTCTAATGTGAGGTTTTTGAGTATTGATGGGAGGATTGGAAGCAACCTCATAATTTTCTTGTATGGCCATGGAAAAAGTTAAGAAATGAAGAATCAGCTTGGGGTCTTCTGCAACTTCTACTGCATTCAATAGTTTTTTCACAGATATCTTATTTGTTATTTCCTATAGCTCATCTTTGGTCGCCTTCGAAGAATATTTATTTTGCAGCTCAAGGAAACTATCCAAAGGGATTACTTCATCATATTGGTAATCAATTCATTCTATCACTCCTTTTTCAAGAGGATCTTTAGCTTCAAAGGCCACAAAACTCCTTGCTTCAATTTCTTCATCATGGAAAGAGTCTTCCTCTTCAAATGAGAAAGAAAATACCTCGATTTAAGAATTTCATCCATCAACCATTAGTTCAAGAGGGGCATCATATTTCTCATATTTATTTATTTCAACATGGCTAACCTTCACACTAGTTAAGGATTTCAAATAAGATTCATGTTTGTATTACAAATTCATGGCTTGCATCAGGAGTTCGAGACTGAGCTTAGGGTCTTCCGTTTCTTCCATGGTTCTTAGTAGTTATTTTACAGATGGTTCTTTCCCATTATTGGAGGGCTCATTGTAGACTAGATTGGTCTATTCCTGGGTGACATGATCAAGGGAGTCCTCATATTTTAATGGGAATGATAATATCTCCTCATCATGGATAAGTATATAAGCTGATTTTTCTGCTTGAAAATAATCAAGAACCATTTCCTCTTCTTCATGGTTTGCATCATCTGGTAATTCAGGGCTTCCCTCTTATAACTCAAATCTCCTAAATGCTTCTTGAAGGCCCATACCTCTCTAGGTAAGAATTTCTAGTCCTATCAATAAGGTAATATCATCTTCCTCCTTGGTTCTCACAAAGTGATTCATCTGCCTGGTATCTAGGTATAAGATGTCGGTTCCTGGACTTATATAATTTCACACTATTTACGTTATCTTCTTCTCTGGAAGAAAAATTCTCCATGTATCCCTTCAATGGTATGGTTACAGAAGACCAATTCATCTTAATTTTCCATCCCAAGTCTTGGTATAAACCCCTTCTTAGAAATTCCAAATGAAGTCAGAATGTCTACTACCAAAAATCATCATTAAAACCTTCTTTTCTAGAAATTTGGAGAGATCCACCTATGCATCTATGAAATTCCTACAAGTGGGACCTTGTTTGACTCTAGGGAGTAATAAGAGCCACTAGGTGGAGTCATGGTGAGTTTGAGAGCCTTGGAAACCTTTATAGGCATTACATTGTCGGAGGCACTAAAATCTATTATGCAGTTGTTCAATACATAATCTCCAATAAGAAGAGAGAAATAGAAAGTTTCAACCTCATCATTCTTGGATACACTCAATGAAATCATGTTCTATGATGGAGGAGTAGGTGGGTTTTCTAGTATTTCTTTAGAACTAGGAGCTATAACATTGGGTGTTAAAATACCACTCTTGATGTATTAAACAAATCTCTTGAATTGTTCGGGGTGACTCCGTAGATATTCAGTTTCAGTAATCTATACCTTGTATATGTTCACATATTCTATGAAGTCAAAGGGATAAAATTTGGAAAAGGAGAATGAAGGGAATTATTTTGGAGTTGGGATAGGTTTGGAAGTATGGTTTGATGTTTTGGGAATGGAGGGTATTTTTAAAGTCACGCTAGGAACTTTCAAAGTACTAGATTTTATAGGATAAAATTTATACTTAGAATTAGAAGAGGCATTGAAAGACTTACTTGGAATTGTGGGAGCCTTCTTACTCATTACAGGATCATGTTTCTCAAATGAAGACTCCATACAAGGTGGAAGTGGAGATTCTTGATTGATTACTTTGTTTTACAGAGTTGTCTTAGGAGGATTATCAGCCTTGTTTTTATTTACAGTAGTTGAGGGAGGTGATCCTTTCTTAGACTACAAATAAGTGAATACCACACATGAGAAATTGGGTGCATCTTCTTCATCTTCTTCATCACCTTCAAAATAATCACAGAATCTGATTGTGTATCATTCTCAATCTCATCAAAGTCTAAGAGATCATCACCTTTACTTTCTTGTTCAAACTCTGCTTCACTTTCCTACAATCTTCAATTTTCATTCACGGGTGGGGCCTCCAAGGAAAGCCTTTGGGGATCTCCTATAATTTTATTTGTTTTGTTTCTTTGAAAAGGTACTCCTTCAAAAAATTCCCTTTTCAACGAAGCCATATCATTCACCAATTTTTGTAGCAATGGATCTATTCTCTCATCTCTAAGATGTTGAGGCTTACCCCTTGAGGGATTTTTAATCTTTCTAGAGAGGATGAGATCATCATAAAGTTCTATGGCCATCCTTTGTGCTTCTACAATGTTCCTTGGTTGAACTCTTCGTAATAAGAATCCCACTTTCGGCGATTGAGCATTGATGAAGAATCTCTTGACATTGTTTTTGAATGGTGAATCCTCTTCCGGTATCTTGCAAAGCAACCATTAGAAATGATCCATAAAGTCTCTCATAGTTTCACCTTCTCCTTTCTTAATTTTAGTTAACTACACCAAAAGGTCCTAGCAGTATTTAGTTGATTTAAATATTTCCTCAAAATAATTCATGATGTCGTTCTAACCAGTGATGGATGGGGAAGACAAGAGGTAGAACCATTCAGCTAATGTTTCTTGGATATATTCCATGAACAATATCATGGCAACATATTTATATTAAACTCCAAGAATCCTACATTATGTGGTGAAAGAAGAAATGTGCTCTTCAGGAATTCATGTGCCATCTCCTTTGAACTTTAGCAAGTTCTTGTGGGAACCTATTAGTAGATCATGAAGAGGAGGTTCAAGAGTGAGCATGCCAATATTTCTTCTACATGGTACAATGGGTTGAGGTATTTTTTCTTCATCTACCATTTTTGTTTCTATTTATGCTCTTGCTTCTACAAATTCTTCTTCCTCTAGGAACTCAATGCTCAATGGTGATAAAAAAATGGGATAATTTAAAGGGGACTTATAAAAAGGAGTTTGGATGGGATTTTCTAAGTGAACTACTTGATGACCTGGATGGGGATGAGGCTTGAGAAAAGTAGTAGGGTTTCTAACTCATTCTTGCTGATTTTGTAAAGCCTCAAAAGTGGGGTCGACAATTCCTCTTCATCCATTAAACTTGGTGTATTTCCTTTCAGCAATATTTTTGAAATTCTTGTAGTGGGAATACAAAAGGACATTGCGGAATATGAAAGGTCATGGACAATAATTGACAATTTTTATTTTAGAAATAGATTTCCATGAAAACTCTTTTTTTTTGTTTAAATATTTGATTTTTTTATTTTTTTGACATTGCGGTCATATTTTTGGTGCATATGCTATTAAATCTGCCTCACAGTGGGCACAAAAAACTGATGGTGAGAAAAATTTTTGAGGGACAAATTGGTGGGTTTCTTTCCAACGCTCTAGGAATATAAGTCCCTCTACTCAACTAGTGCAACTACCATATATACATGTGTGAGTATGGTTGTTTTTCTCCAGGTTGGTCTTACGGCCATCGATCCAATAAAGACACTCCATTGGCCCTGTAGAAAAGCTACTAATTTCTTCCTAGAGAGGACTTTGTCAATAAATCAGGAAAGGGAGTGAGAATATGAAGTAGGGGAGATAATGCTACAAGTAGAAAATATGATTCTTGCATACACTAGTTATAAGTTTCATCACATGCATTTAAATTAGGAAGAAACAATACTACAAATAACAACAAGACCAATTAGAATTTAATGAGCTCAAAGTGTCAATAAATCCTTTAGTCCAAAAATACTGAAAACTCCTTCTTCTTGTATCTATGCTCAAGTATAAATTATACATAGTATGAGAATGGAGGACATTAAGAATAGGGGGAAAATGGCTAACTCTTTTCACTCACAAGTGAGAAAAATATCTCTCATGAAGTTACAAGAATACAAGCAACTAGAAGAATTTTAGAATGATAACCTCTTAGAATGAGGATCTCATTACAATTTATAGAAGAGGAGCAACTCTTCATTTTATCAATGACCTTCCATATGCCTTATTTTCTGATTTTATACTATTCAGATTCCTTCCAAATATGAAGTCATTTTTATAAAATCAAGGTGAATTAATTTACATAATGTTTCTAAAGTCACTTTTAGATGAATTAAAGGCATATAAAAAAGTGCAAACCCCAATGAAGAATTAGAAAATTTGAAGAGATAAATATGGGGGGAAGGAAGAGGAGACAGAGAAGAAGAGATGTTTCTATAAATGAATTCCATTGATAATTTTTTATGGAAGACTCTAGTACAGTGAGACTCTTAATCTATGAATTTTTTTCCTCATGATAAACTCCTTCAAATTGGATCATGGATGCTTTAGAATGATTCTTTAAAAACACTTTCCAAATGACTTGACTGATAACCATGAACACCGAGTCTGAAGACATTGGAACTCAAAACTTATCATGTCAGGTTGAATGGACTTGTTTCAGTGATGACCACTACTTCCACCCTTCTTATGATATACCTATGACCCGCACCATGTAATGCTCCACTGTAGTGAAACCTGGATCCTCAAAGGTCTTATACCATGAGAGGATTTATTTATACAATATATGAACACCACGAGCTAAGTGTTTAAAAACACTTTCAAATGATTACATTGGTGATTATGAGAATCACTCGTGGATATCCCTTCAATAAATACTAAATCTCTAAAAATCACATGTGTCCTAATTCCCTCGTACATACTAATTGAGTGTCAAAAGACACTGTTGACATCCATGAAGATAGATACTTCATTGATCCCCCTTTCTTTGGTATTCATGTTGGCATTTAGGTCATTTAGATCTGTGCAATAGACATCACTATCTTATATCTCATATTCAGATTAAAAAAATTTCATGTCCACTTATACTTCATGGTTCCTTTAGAAAAAACAACTTACTATTTGCAATAAGTATGAAAAATCAAGTGCCTCAAACCTCAACTGGATGTTACAACTCAGATTTCCCTTTCTCCTTGTATTTCTCTCACCTTATGGATCAACTTTCTATTTTTTGTAGGTGCTCGTGGGACCACTTACTATTTTAGTAATTTTAAAATTTGGACCAAGATGCCCGTTCGGTTGAACTTTCAACTACAGTGCATCGTTTGTGTTCAACATCTGCTTCACAGGTTCTTTTGTTGATGAATTTCCCAAAATAACACTCCCATGTACAAAAGACCTATTATTTTTATAAAGTGGGATTCTAGAGGTTGGATTGATGTGGGAAAAAAATTCTGATATGGGTATTTTCTAAATATTGTCTCTGTCAAATTTTTTGCTTACCCGATCAATAGTTTAGGAGATTTTAAACTTTTAAATTTTTGACCTGACAGTGCTTCTAGACACGGTAGCCATTAATGAACCTCAAAAATTGTAGGTCTAGTTTTATCCTCTATTCACGATGAAAATTATTTTTTTTATATGGGTTTTCTTTTCTTATCTCACTGGTGAAATGTGTCCTCAATCCGGTTTCCGGTTTGACAAGAAACTGTGTTTTTTGCCCAGTTGTGCAAAGAAATGGATTTCTTTGCTATAAAAATTCTATGTTGTGGAAGGAGGGTTTGAAGGTTTTTTTAATCATTTTTGATAGAGGAACAAATATAAAAAAAAATTCCAATCTGTGCATCCATTTTCAAGATCTCTTCAAATTTCTATTTTGTTTCCATGAAGGGTTTTGTCGTTTCTTCTTCTTCGTTCTTCATTTTTCTCTTTAGTTTGGTCATTTTTTCTTCTGATACTTGTGAATTATCATGGATTAAAGTATTTAATTTCTATGAGGAATCTGGTTTTGAGCTTTGGTAATGGTGGGAGGTGATGGGAAGTTACAAAGGAAGTTGTAGAGAAAGTTATGCACGGAAAGGTTAAAAGTTAGAAGTGGGAAGGGGAAGGGGTCATTATATATATTCAAAAAAATTCAAATCATGGATTGAAGTGAAATTTCATGTCCTTGATGTATTATAATCATTAAGGGACATAAGGTACATTAATTTACACATGGTTCCTTGATGCGACATGTGGCAGAGATCTGACGACAGGGGATTTGATCAAAAAACAACTTTAACACACTGAGGGGCTGGAAGCTAGTCACATGAGGAACCACGAGGCTTCTTGGAGGGGATAGGAACATTTTTTATACCTTGATGTCCATTAGTATAAAGGGATGAGAGGGACATCAAATTTCACAGCACACCTAGTTACGGCATGTGAAACTTGATCCGATGGCAGGTCATGAAGGCTTTATTGCTCATGGGAGTTAAACATGTGGTATGAGAGATCGCATGAGGATCCAAAGGACTTATAGGGGTTGGGTGCACTTTTTTTACCTTGATGTCCCTTTTCATGAGGGATATAAGTGATATTAAATTTTTCCAAGCTCTTGGAGCTAACACATGTCCTGTTCAAAATTTGACTAACTCCCAAACTCCCTCCAAGAGGGAAACTTGAAATGATGATAACTTGAGTTCCCAATGGGCTTTTTAAATTAAATTTTATATGATCTTTATTTTAAATGAAATTTTGAAGATAATAGTGGTGTTTTCAGGTCTTTATTCCTCCATTTTATCCTTGAAAAATAGGATTTTTTATCTGTCTTGATTGTTGTGCATGGAAAAAAAAGTTATAAACCTATTGCTTCTACAATTTTTTCTTCAAATTCTTCTCCCTCCAGGAACTAAATGCTCAATGGTGGTAAGAAAAATGGGATAATTTCAAGGGGGAGTATAAAAAAGAGTTTGGATGGGATTTTAAAGTGAACTACTTGATGACCTGGATGGGGATGAGGCTTGAGAAAAGTAGTAGGGATTATCTCTAACTCGTTCTTGTTGATTTTGGAAGCCTAAAAAGTGGGGTCAGTAATTCCTCTTGATCTATTCAACCTGGTGTCTCTCCTTTCAACTAGATTTCAGAAATTATTGCAATGGGAATACAAAAAAGACATTACGGAATAGGAAAGGTCATGTATAAGAATTGGCAGCATGTCTTCAAGCAATTGATTTCCATAAACTCTTTTTTTTTGTTTTTTCAATGTTAGAATTTTTATTATTTTGGACCTTGCATCACATGCATTGATATTAGGAAGAAACAATACTAAAAATATAAACAAGATCAATTATAATTTAATGAGTTAAAAGTGTCGATAAATCCCTTATCCAAAAAATGTTGAAAAATCCTTGTATTGATGCTCAAGTAGAAATTATACATATTATGAGAATGGAGGACATTGAGAATAGTGGGAAAATGGATAACTCTTTTTACTCACAAGTGAGAAAAATCTTTGTCATGAACTTACAAGAATACAAGTAGCTAGAAGAACTTCAGAATTAGAATCTCTTGGAATGAGGATCTCATTACAATTTATAGGAGAGGAGAAACTCTTCATCTTCTCGGTGACCCTCCATATGCCTTATTTATGACTTTATACCATTCATATTCCTTCCAAATATTAAGTCCCTTTGATAAAATCAAGGTGAATTAATTTAAATAATGTTTCTAAAGTCACATTCAAATGACTTAAAGGCGTATTAAAAAGTGCAACCCCAATGAAGAATTAGAACATTTAAAGAGAAAAAATTGGGGGAAGGAAGAGGAGAGAGATAAGAAGAGATGTTTCACCAAAGGAATTCTGATGATCCTTGTTGATGGAAGACTCCAGCGTAGCCAGACTCTGAATCTCTAAATTTTTTACCTCCTGATAAACTCCTTCAAATTGGATTATAGATGCTATGCAATGAGTGTTTAAAAAAACTTGTCAAATGACTTGACGAATGACCATGAACACTGAATTTGAAGAGATAGGAACTCACAACCAATCATGTCAGGTTAAATGGACTTATTTCACCAATGACAACAATTTCCACCCTTTGTATGATATACCTATGATCCACACCATGTAATTCTCCAACGTAGTGAAACCTGGATCCTCAAAGGTCTTATACCATGAGAGGCTTCCTTTGGACAACGTATAAACACCATGAGCTAAGTGTTGAAATACATTGTCAAATGATTCCATTGGTGATTGTGAGCATCACTCATGGAGATCCCTTCAAGGAAGAATGAAGCTATGGCACTGCTTGTGTCCCAATTCCCTCATACATAGTGATTGAGTGTCACAAGACACTGTTGAAATCCATGAAGATAGAGACTTCATTGATCCCCCTTTTCTTAGTAGTCATGCGGGATTTTAGGTCATTTACATCCATGCATGAGACATCATTATCTTCTATCTCATATTCAGAGTAAAATGTTTTCATGTCCACTTATAATTCATGGTTGCTTTAGAAAAAGCAACTTACTATTTTTAGTAAGTATGAAAAAGAAGTTATCTCGAACCTGATATTGCAACTCAGATTTCCCTTTCTCCCTCCATTTCTATCACCTTCTGGATAAAATTTATATTTTTGGAAGGTGCTCATGGGACCACTTACTATTTTTAATAAGTTTCAAACTCAGCCCAAGATTCCCATTTGTATGAACTTTTAACTACAGTGCATCCTCTGTGTTTAGTGTCTCCTTCGCAGGTTCTTTTATTGATGAATTTCCCAAAATAATAGTCCTCTATACAGAAGACCTTTTATTTTTATAAAGTGGGATTTTGGAGGTTGGATTGATGCGAAACAAAATTTTCCAATATGGGTTTTTCCCAATATCACCCCCTTGAAATTTTGTGCTTACGCGATCAATAGTTTAGGAGATTTTAAACTTTTAAATTTTTGACCTAGTAGTGCTTCTAGACATGGCAACCATTGATGGACTTAAAAAATTGCAGGTATGGTTTTATTATCCATTCATGATGAAAATAAAACTTTTTATATGGATTTTCTCTTCTTATCTCACATGTGAAATTTCTCCTCAATTTGGTTGTCAGTTTGACGAGAAACATGTATTTTTTCCCTCGTTGTGTAAAGAAATGGATTTCTTTACTATGAACGTTTTGTCACATGAAAGGAGGGTTTGAAGGTTTTTTTGGTATGTTTTTTGATAGCGTAATAAACATAAATTTTTTTTTATTCAATCCGTGAATCCATTTACAAGATCTCTTCAAATTTCTATTCCGCTGCCATGAAGGATTTTGTTGTTTCTTCTTCTTCATTATTCATTTTCTCCTTAGTTTGGTAAAATTTTATTCTGAGACCTGAATATTATCATGGGATAGAGTATTTAATTTTTTTGAGGGGCCTATTTTTGAGCTTCAGTAATGGTGGGATGTGATGGGAAATTGTGAAGGAAATTGCAGAGCAAGTTGTGAACAAAAAAATTAGAAGTTAGAAGCGGGAAGGAGGGGTTTTTAAATATTAAAAAAATTTAAAAGAATTGCGTGAGGAAAAATTTCATGCCCCTGATTTCCCTTAAGAATTAATTTACATGAGGGACATCAAATTTCATGGAACGATTGGTTACGACATGTGGTGGAGATCCAACGGTAGGGGATTTGAGTAAAAAAGCCGCTTTAACACACGAAGGGGCTAGAAGTTGGTCACATGAGGAACCATGAGGCTTCTTGGAGGTGATAGGCACATTTTTTCACCTTGATGTCCCTTAGAAAAAATGAATTATAGGGACATCAAATTTTACAATTTTCCTATTCGTGGTGCATGGCACTTGATCCGACGATAGGGGATTAAGGCTTCACAGCTCTTGGGAGTTAAACTAGTGGTCCAAGAGGTCACATGAGGATCCAGAGGGCTTATAGGGACTGGGAATTTTTTTTACCTTGATTTCCCTTTTCTTGAGGGACGTAAGGGACATGAAATTGTGCTAGGATCCTACAGATGACACGTGTCCTGATCAAAATTTGACTAACTCCTGAACTCGATCTTAGAGGGCAACTTGAAATGGCGATAACTTGAGCTCCTGATGGACCTTTTTGATAAAATGTTATATGATCTTGAATTTAAATGGTATTTTTAATCCAATTGTCAGGTTATGAGGTCTTGATTCATCCACTATATCCCTAAAAAATCATATTTTTGATCTGGCATGCTTGCTTTGCATGGAAAAAACTAGTTATAAACCTATTGCGCCAAGGTGTTGTAAAAAATATAATTTCACCATATTTTAGGGCTTGGAATTATTTATCTTAAGATTTATTTGTTTTCTCCTAACTCAATCCAGAGCTCCCATAATCACCTTCCGAATCTTGCCAACCTTTTTTGGCCTGTGCACTGCCTAGGCCTTGGAACCCTAATTTTTGTGAAACTGCCCCAACTTCTCTAAATCTTTCCTAAATATTTCTAAATCCCTTCCATGATTTTCCAATGCATTTGATTCACTTACATGTCTATTTTTTCTTCTTTGTTCCACTGTATGGGGTTTCCCCATTTCTAAGAAGGCTAGTGATAGCCCTTCCCACAGCTGCTTGAAGTTTGCTTTTTTCAATAAACTCCTAAAATCACCTAGGGGATTGAGTTAAAATTAATTGGGAGGTAACTGGACTGACTAGGTAGACTTAGGTTATCTTATAAGGGTAAAACTTGTAATTGTTTGACACAGGGGTGTAGTTGTCATGCTTGGAAATTGTCGGTTTCCTTATTGCACATTTACATGACAACAATAATCTTAACCTTTTTTCCTTTATATTTGAACAATGAGAAGTATTAAATTAGCTATTATTTTTTCTTCGAATGCAAGGTATAAAATTATACTTACCTACTCAACTAAATTGTATGTTATTTCTGCCATTTTGTTCAGAGAATTAGAGAGAAATGAAACTAGGAAAATGTACATTTTTCAATAGGGTCACAACAAGGTTCTTGAACATTCAGATGATATTTTTTGGTATTTTTTAGTTTTATGAATTATCTCGAATATTTATTTTTTGGGGATTTTCAGATATATTTTACGGGTGTAAAAAGGGTAGATATTCCCCAACATATTTTCCAAAAAAAATTGGTGAAATAATTTTTCATATTGCAAATTATTGGTTTCCACCAAAAGTCGCAGGCTAATCCCCTCCTTCTTGTGTATGAGGAGGCTCTCATTATTGAATGTAAACTAATTAAAATATGTGACTAGCTCTTAGGTTCGGGATCACACAATAATAATCCATTTAACACGTTTAAAATTTATTGTACAAGGTACAAGGGAGGAATTTGTAATGAAGATATGTAAAGGGGAGTTAGGGAAATAAGGAGAGAGAGGGTTAATGTTGTGAGTAGGCTTACATAATTCACATACATCAATCATAATAAGTCAACATTTAATTATAAGAATAGAATAATGCTAACAATGGTAAGACCAACAAATCATAGACAAAAAATTCTATTGATTCATTCATTAAAGGCACAAACACCTTTCTTGGTTTTTAAAGATTACCATGTTTAGAATGTTGGAAAGTAGAGAGAGAGAATAGAGGAACACAATCATAGAAAATAGAATAAATGTAACTGTTATTGCTTGATATAGTAGTGGTAAATATTAACAACATATTATTAATGAACAATTACCAACCCCTTGTAATGGATAATTCATTCCAATATATAGAATTACAAATTGTCCTTTCATCTCCCACCACATGAATTTTCACCTTCCCTCATCACTTGTGACCTTCCACATTCCTATGAATGGAAAATAAATCTTTTTCTTATTTATCAAAAATGACTCTTACAATATTTAATTTAGGGTCACTTAAGTGAATGGGAAAAAATAGGGAAAAAGAATATTCTTATTGAAGAATTAGAATATGGAGAGAGAGAAGAAAAGAGAGAGAGGAGGGTTGACCAATCTGATGAAGATGAAGCCTTCTGATGGACCTCTGAGGAAATTATTTATGAATGATAATCTTGGCACATGACCAAATGTTGAATTGAAACACTATGATTGCACATGTTTTCTCATTCTGTGAGATGCAAGAACACTCTAGAGTACTAAAATAGTTTTTAGAACCACTTTTGTGAGACGTTACAATGTGAACCTAGGATGAATGATAGAATCACTCATGATGGTTATTTTCTAATCTCACAGTGATGGTGAGGATCACTTTATTTATTCTTATGATTTCAAAATTGACCATGGTGATCATGAATCAAATTTATGATGATAAAAAATCTTAATATTTATATTTCATTTAATGAAATATATCCTCACTTTATAGATCGTAACACTTTAAGGTGTTGAATGAGTGTGTAAGAACACTAAAAAGTGAATGGAATTGAGGATCATCCTCTTACCCTTAATCAATCTGAAACAATATTTGAATGGAATATTCCTTATAATTATCATGCACTTTCTTTCTCAAATGCATCTCATGGGAATTGATTTACTTCACCATATAGGAGTATTGATTCCTAAATGGGATGTGAAGAGATATTTGAGAGTGACTTCCATTTTCTTGACATCCAAACTCTATTGAAGTGATGAAAATTTCACCTTCTCTGACTTGCTAGATGTGAAAACATTGTAAAGCATGGATCAAGTGATTAAAAACACTTCACGAGGTATGAATTTCTTAAGATGACTACCATCATCACTCATACTGATATTCTTTCATCATGCTCATGATGATAATCCTACTAGTTACTTGAACTCAAATGAAGTTCAATATTTTTCACAAATTTTCACTATTTTTACTATTTTCACTTATGAAGTTTATAATTCACTTAGGTTATTTCCACCAACAATACATTTATAGTTGGTATAAGTTGAAATTTGATGGGGCCTCTAAGGGGAACCCTGGGATTGCGGCAGAGGGAGGAGCGATACGGGATCATAAAGGTAATCTGATTGCTACGTATGTTGGGAAAATGGGAATTCAAACTAATCATTTTACCGAAGCATTATCTGCTCTATGGGGCCTGAGAATTTCCCAGACTCAAAATATCCAGAACCTCATTATGGAAGGGGACTCCCTGAATATCATTAATCTCCTTAAATAGTGCTCATCTCCAAGTTGGAGCATCAAGGATTTTATCTCAGAGTCCATAAGTATTTGTCAAACATTCAATAACATCAGGATCATGCATACTTACCAAGAGGGTAATAAATTGGCAGATGCACTGGCTAATTATGGCATTAATGTTAACCACACTGTTTGGGATAATAATAGCATCCCTAAGCAGCTTGAAAAGAGCATTCATGTGGATTTCTATATGCACGCAATATCTTGAGCTGAGTTATGATTATTGGGTGTGGATCAGCATCAATAATACTCCCACACGTCTTGACTTAAAAAATATGATTATGCAAATTATGTCAAATAATCAAGATAGTGTGAAGTATATGGGGAATTCCAAGTGGAGTTACATTGATTTGAAAATCATGCATGCGGGCTGCACTGCATCTACTAAAAGTTGGATACAAGGATCCATAGAAATCGAAGACAGTAGTAATGTGATTGATGACAGGGAGCGGGCTAACAAAAAGACCGTTATTCCCACATGTGATTTTCCGCAGGCTCAGATCAGCAGGCACATAGACATTCATGGGAAAATCAATGGCTCTCATTTCTAACATTGTGTAGATTACAACAGTAAAAACCAGATTGGCTTCAGCGCTCACAAGGATTTGGGAATTTGTTGCAAACAATTAACCACAGTGAAGATGGGGGTTCCCCCTTGCCAAATTGAGCCTAGTGCGGACCCGGAATGGAAGGATAATATTGAGCTATGGAGCATACTCAGCAAGGGTGGCATCACCAACTTCATGGAGAAGGTTCAGGGGCATGATCAAAGCATCTCAGTGCATTTTGTGAAGGATTGGAAGGAGTAGAATGTGGAATATGGAGGGCAGAAGATCTTGGTCAATAAGTAATTTATTGCTGAAGTGACCGGCATTGGCTTGGAGGGCTACCATTTTTTAACAAAAGGGTCGATAAAGATGTTGAAGAGAGGAGATTTGTGGAGGGATCTGAGAAGTTGATCTATGTTACAGCGGGCCTGCTTGTTAGCTAGATCCCTCCACCTTATGATGAGGTTACTCACATGATGATACGGTTCATTTCCTTGGAAGGAAGGTTTGTCACTGTTCCTGCTAAGCACCTTATCTTTCTTAACCACTTCCGTAGGAATCACATGGTTTGTTTCCCCCATTACTTGTTGAACTCTCTTGAGTGCTCCATTTTGGAGTTTCAAAAGCATACACGGGTGGTTCCTTTACACCAGGGGCTTATTTTGCTGCTGCATAAATGCCATCTTCTTAAGTATCCTGGTCTCCCATCCTCTCCTAGCTCAGTTCCCCCTCTGTCGGGTTCTGCTGCTGCTAGCCTCGTTTCTCCATTCTCTGCCCCCACCACCGCTGCTATCACCCCATACCAGTCATCCAGGCTTCTTCTTCCATTCCCCCTACTGCTGCTCCCGCCCCCCACTTCACGTCCACCTCATCTAGACCAGTCACCAGGGCTTCTAGAAAGCTTAACCTTGAGACTCTTGCTGTGGGGAAGAGTCCTCATGAAATTGAAATTACACATGACCTACTGAATATTACCAGTGCCAGTCCCCAGGATGTACATATGGAAAGCTCTTCAAAAAGGCTGGAAGCCTTAGAGACTGATATGAAACTGTTGAAGGATGAGGTTAAGAACTTGGCAAAACAGAAAGGTAAGAGGAAGAAGGAGGAGGAGGTGGCTATTGATAACATCTAGATTGACAATATCTACAAGAAGCTGAACTCCTTACAATCCCATATAGGGAAGGCCAAAACTCGTCATGATTACAATATGGCCATCTTTAGTGTGATTGAGGAGTTCATTGAGAAACATGTCAAAAGTGTCTCTAATCTCAATGGAATTACGGAAACACTTTGGGGAAATGATAAGGAAAGCAAAAGGACCATTGATCCGCTGGATAAGACTGACGCTGCCCACATGAAAACTTTGGGTATGTTTAAATCCTAGAAGAATATCAAGACCAACATCGACAAAGCTACCAAGAAGTAGTTGTAGATGCTTTAGTTTTTCTTATCTATTTTTATGCTATTTTTTGTGGTCTCTCTACTACTTTTTTGCAGTGTTTTTTTTGTTTTGTCATGTTTGGGTAGCTATTTTTTGGCTACTTTGGGCTTCATTGTCAAATTTGGATTCTGATCCTTTTTTCTATGGTTTTCATTCCTATTCTAGCTACTAGGCCATCTTTTGTACTCAAGGGTATAGTCCCTTCCAAAAAACTATTTGCCAATAATAAAAAAACAATACATGTATAGTTTTATAAAGATTTTATTTATAGATACCTTCCTTTTCTAAACGCTGTTATTTTTAGAAAATTTCCTAAATAACCCTTTTGTGATGTTTATAAATTTTCTAGGATATCTTGAATGTTGAAAGTTTTTCACTTTGGGAAACTTAGTATTTTTAGTAATTTACTATTTATAGTACCTACTATTTTTAGAAACTTGACTTACTAGTGTTGGATTACAATGAAACCATCGTCAAAATGTTCTATTTTGCTCTAAGATCTTCTACTCCAAACTTCACAATTTTCAGCTTTCTGAATCTCTTGGAAATAAAAAAATTAGGTTTAATGGTTTAGGATTTACATTTTACTATCACGGATTTTTGGAAGCCCAAAAATTTGATACTTTATTGATGATAACTTAGTCAAAGTGAAATTTGCTCCAATTTTTCCTGAACCTCTCTCCTGGTCAGTTTGTCTCTTGTCTCATGTTCACCATCACCTGATAGGTGATAAAAATATACTGAATAATAATTTTAAAATGATTAGAGTGATTTTTAAGGATCACTAGTTTCATTTAGTGAAGAGCAACTGAAGACTAGCTCTCTGAAAGACTCAAAAAGGCCATTTTTTACCATTTCAAAGAAGGTGTGCATCCTTTGAGACTATTTCAAAACATCATAATAATTTAGATGTGTTATTAAATAATATTTAAGGTGTTTGAATTTATTTGGGAAATATTGTGAGGTTTAGGGACCGTTTGTGCAACATTAGGTTTTTCAGGTCTATGGAGTGTAGAGATAAATTTGGAACCTAAACTTCACCAGATGATTTTG
The DNA here is from genome assembly GCA_019776745.2 of Taxus chinensis. Classification (NCBI taxonomy): domain Eukaryota; kingdom Viridiplantae; phylum Streptophyta; class Pinopsida; order Cupressales; family Taxaceae; genus Taxus; species Taxus chinensis. Next base: position 500,398,968 of record CM034146.1, on the reverse strand, counting down.
TGAGCTCCGTAAGGTGTTAGGAGGAAATAAAATAGGATTTATAAATATGGAGGAATTATATTAATGGTGAAAGATTCACATTTTTCACACCACATGTTTATTTCTTAGGGAATCTCATTTTTGGCAGACACACCTTGTTATCCTGAAGCAAAAGGGTGCTATTTTTTAATTTTATGTCATACTTGAATTCATAAGCCCATACCATTTTTCTTAAAATGTTATTTTGAGTCAAAATAATATAAAATTTCATGGGATAAGACTATCTAGATCTCCAGGAATCATGTTGTCAAGTGCTCTTTTGTGTAAGGTATGCTTCTTGTACTTAGTCATTTTTTGGAGTGACATATGTCACCTTTTGGATTCATAGCAAAAAAATTTGTCCCTCTTGTCCATTTACAAAGGGTATAGAGGTAAAATTTTTTTTTACCCAACTTCATCCCTCCTCTCTGGACCTCCATGTGACCCAACTGAACTAGACATAGTGTTAATCAATCTAAGTTCATCCCCCCCACGATGCACCATAGAGTGACACTTGACATCATCTAGTGAGGGAAATTTCTTTTCACTCCTTTTCTGATTCCCAACGGGACTGAGGGGAAAAAATTCATGCCATTCTATCATTTCCTAAGGTTCTTCATGTGACCTTTTTAATGTTATAAATTAGAATGGCTTCTCTATTCCAAAGGGTTTTCAATTCTTGATTGAATGTATGTTGTTGAGAGTCCCACTTCTACATCAAAAAATAAAAGTTGTAATTATTGTAATTCTTGTTTTATTTTCATCTACTCTCTCTTTATAACCTTTCATATATGATAATCTTGTAAAACTGATTAACTAAAAATGTGAAATTATTCTAAGTTAATCTAATATTAAGAACAATAAGAAATGATAGATAAATGTGTAAAGATAATGACCTAAGCAATATAATCTATGAAAATATGAAACTCCAAAGTGCAAAGAGGGTTAGATAGATCTTATTTGATTTGATGATTATTCAAAGTTGTGTTTTAGTGAAGACTAGATAAACAAAATGTAGGAATGAATGCAGAGAAGCTCGAGAAAGCACAGATTGAGAACAATAGGCTAGAATGGGGTGCCTGGAGAGGGACTAGGGCATCCATGGGCACCTTGGTCTGAGATATGGTCATCCTTGTTTGCAAAAATAACTTGAAATCCTCCTATGAGGTGTCACTAGATGTTTTCATGTGTTCTCTTCTTGTGGCACTAACTTTATTGAACCACTTCATATGTCAATGCAATACTTACCATAAGGAATCACCTACAAAACCCCAAGATGAACATCAAATCCATAAAAAAATAAATATGCATATGAAGGGGTTGGACTATCCTTAACATCTAAAATGGTGGAATTACTAACTGATAATTGTATTACATCTCATACCCAATGTAGTTATGTGTGTGTGTTTGCAATCATACCCTAGGTGATCTTGTGCCGATCACACTTTGTGAAAGTAGTGAAAAATAACTATCTATAGAAATGTAATAAAATGGTGGATGGAATAGAATAAAATTCCCTCCTATGCATTGTGATGTAGATGAACTAACTTCGTTCCTTCTGATGGACCTAGATGGATATAAATGGATCCAATTATAGATGCAACCTTAGGTAATGATAGTAGCTCTTAGTGCTTGGTCCCTCATTATGGTTTCATAAATTAATATTTATATGGTTATCTTGTTCTAATTTCTTAACTAAACTTGAAAATTCCAACCACTAAAAATATAGAAATCTCAAATAGCTAGAGAGTGCCCAAACAGTGGTGGGAAAGTGTAAAAAGGAACAGGGTGCCCCAGTACTAGGTTGGGTGCCCCAGTTAGAGATAAAATGATACCAAATGGTAGAACTGACTGGGGAAGTACATGCAAAACATCATAAATGATGATAAAAAGCAAAGTAAAATAGCCAAAGGACATGGATTAATTAGTACTTTCTTCACTCAACAACTATATAAATAGTAGTATGAGACTGTGACTAAATAATGGCTAAAGTGCATGATTTTTTGTCTACATTTTCCCCACTTTATGTTGGTGAGAGGAACACTCAATAACATAAAGTAGATAGATATGTGTACTTGATGTTCATGTAGAGTGATGTAGAAAGTGTTTCGATGGACTACAAAAAGAGTGGAATGAAAAAAAGATGGAGCGTGGAAACTAAATATGCAAAAGAGAAACAAAAGTGATGAGGGTGAACCTAGGTTGGAAATGCATGTGTAGTTTCCGATGTGTGTAATGTAACTACATGTTATTATGAGGTAAAAACTACCAAATGATGTTGTTGTTTTTGTTTATTGACACCTTTATTTTAGTTGCTTGCTATTTTTGACTGCTTTCTTCTCATATAGACAAACATGTAAATGAGAAGACAATCAAGTAGTCAAATATACATGTCTATGTAAAAATCACATGTATATAGTAAAAATATTGTAAATGGAAGTATGAAAGGGTAAAAGAAACATGTCCACCTGATACATGATGAGAGAAAAGAGTGTACAAAGGATATATCGTATTACAATTTTTTGGGTGATCTCATGCCACCCTAGCTAAAGAAATATAGGGAGAAAGTTACATTATTCTCCAACCTATAACTACTTCCCTGAAGATGTGTGAAGAGATATCTCTACTTCAAGGTTTTTTGGGGTATCTGACGCCACTGGCCAAGGTAGTGTAGGGAGGAAATATGTTGTATCCTCCAACCTATAATTGTACCCTAGAATGCTAAGGACAACCTATCATGTAAAATCCATTGTGTATGGGGTTCATAGACTAGTTTGAACCGAATCACATTATACCCATAATGTCAAGGACATAAACTAAACTGAACTGTACCAATAGAGAGCAATGTGTAGTGTGTTAAACACCAAATGATTCCCCCTTATTTAGGGGTACATGTGACATCGCCGGTAGGAGAATGCGGCCCTAAAAGAGGATTTACCTCATAAGCTTTTCCCTTGATGGGGAAGGGAATGCACTTAGTATCAACCAAGGTGCACACAAACAAATGGATAGAAAACAAGTGTTAATGTGAACAAACATTCATTGTAAAAGACAAGGGTATGCTACGTAAAAAATGTAGAAGCTAGAAAGAAAGTAAATACATAATAAGACAATAATAGAACAAAAAATTGGGTTACAAACATGGTACATCATTCAAAATGTCACAAGACACTCAAGGCCATAATGGCTATATAAAAAGAACCAAATATGAACACCAAAAAATGACAGGACTGCATATGATAGAAATCAAAGACAATCAAGTATAAAAAATAGATAGCTATGGAAGAAAATAATTCTACAAACAAATGTTGAACATAAAGCACCCATTAGTATGTTAGAAAGATAACCCATATGTCAAAAGTGTGTATAAGAAAGTGATGTAAAGTTATAAGTAGAGAATAAAATAATAACACTTGTAAGAGACAAATGTGGTTACCCCAAATGACCATTATAGGAGTGGTAGGAGGTGAGTATCCATGTTGTGTGTAGGAGACCTATATCTATGATCACAACTAGAAAATGGAGTGAACGTGCATGTGTGTATGGTAATGATAATAACATGCAAGATATTTAGATAGCATGTGTTATAAGCGAACATGAACAAGAAAATGTAAGAAACAGTAAAAGAAACCAAGATATGTAACATGTTATGGATGGATGGGATGGAATGCCAGATGGATGATAGGATGTGCATAACCCTGAAGTGAATGGAATTTTATGTAGTGAGGTTTATTTAGAATTCCCCCTCAGCAATCAAGAATGAACCAAAAATAATATTTTATAACCAGGGAATGGTCAAATAGTTTGTGGTGTATAATGTTGTGATGAGTGTGTATGTGGATTATAGAGTTCTTTTTGTGTGAGACTCTTTTACCAGCCACTATATTTTTTCACCCCATCCCTAGTTCTTTTTGTTTTGTTTGTTTGAGCCTAAATTTCACTAAGTATGGAGTTGTATGCGTAATATTTCCACGTGTCCCTTTGGAACACTCGGGGCATAAATCAGAGAAAGGAATGTTCTTAAAATTGCACCACATCTCCCACGTTTCTTAGGCTTGATAAATTTACCTAGGTGTATTGAAAATTCAAGGATACAATTAAAATGCACAGGTTCTCCATGTGTCACTTGAGCATAATTTCAAATACAGAGAAAATGGAACATTATCAATCAAGCACACAACCTCCATGCATCACCTAGGAAAAATTTTGAAGACAAAGCCCCTGGAATGGACCTCAAACAAGCGTGTGACCTCCACATGCCAAGGAAGAATCATCACCAACCAAAGGATTGCAAGTTGGACAAATTAAAGGCAATCGTAAATATCACCGACAGGAAGTTGAGATCTTTCCCAAAAAATGAAATATATTTAAAGAAAATTGAATGCTAGAAGTGGAAGATATTACTTAATATATTGAAGCAAGAGCCATGGGGTCTATAAAGGAATGTTCTAATCTAGAAGAAAAAAAAGGGAGAAAATAGATAGAAAAGACAAGACATAAAAACTATGAAAGATAATTTTAGTTTTAGTTATTGTATTTTCTAGCCTTAGCAACGCTCTGTTGTAGAAGAAATTTGTAATATGTGATGTATCAGACTTATGTATTATTTTCTCTATGAATAAAGGTTTCTTGTTTTTTGTATGTTAGCTCTCAATAGTTTTTATTTCATCCTTTATTACTGGTAGTCAGTAGATAAATTTTGAATATCTATCACACTATATGCACCTGGGTTTTCTATATGGATCTATCATCTACATATTATTATATTTTACACTTCCTTGGACTTTGATAATTCAAGATACTTATAAAATAGTATACCATGCTAAACGTTCTTCTACTATTTTGACAATTTCTTAGAATCCATATTTTTTCCTTTTAAATCAGTTTCGGCGTATCACCTTAGTTAGTTTTGCACCTTGTTTTATTTTTCCTCCAACCCTTACCTTGAACCATAGAGAAGAACCCACTTCTATAAAACCTAGAGGTTATCTTAGGGGGCACGTTCCCACTTCCCTAAGGTATCCCACGACTCTGATGGTTCATCTGAAAATATAATCGTCAATATGGATGATATGTGACAGATAAAGGATGTGCATATGACTCTATAGATGAAGCTTATATGAAAAAAAGATGATGGAGAGAGTGATTATTTAGCTTGAAGTATATATCACAATAGGATGTAGGAATATGTGACCATTTATACTATAACATGTGTCACTAACCAAGCAATGTCGCATGATACAAGGTTTAATGATGAGTGTGTGTGTATGATAAGGCCCATTTGATTGGTAAATCCTTAGTAGTTGAGTATGGATTAAGGAACTAGAGTGCATTGTAGGGTAGTTAGTGCAACACATAGAATAATATGTAGTATATGTGATGATAAGATTCAACCATGTGATATGTAGAATGTGTAATATGTGATGTATACGATGTAATGCAATATGAGTATCTAGACTAAAAGTGTAAGGTGTGCATTATATAGTATGTAAGATGAGGAGTATGTAATTATAGAATCGTAGACCATAAAAGTGTGATACATGTATGATGATGAATAATATGATGTATGATGTGTAGATGCACAAATGTTCAAATGATGCAGACTAAATGTAGAATGTATAATGTATAATGTGAGATGTATGAAGAGTTGCAATGTGTAGTATCTAGTGTGCAGTGTATGGGGTTCATGTGTATTATGCCCTCAACAATCAAGTGTGAACCAAAGCACAAGAGTGTGTCATTAGGTAATGAAGATGATAAAGTGTAGATGAATATGCCTATGTGAGGATATTTATATATGAATATGTGAAAATTAAATATGTGTAGATGCTAATATGTGGGAGAGAATGTGTAAATACTATGCCTCCCAAGTGTGTAAGTGATGGAAGTCTAGTCAAAAGACACAAAGTGGATCAATGTAAGGAGTAGCCTCCTTAACAAAAGTGATAGGGAGCTGAAGTGATAGAGGAGTATGATGATCAAATGGTTCATCATCATAATAAGCTTCATCTTGGTCTAAGTCATCGACATAGGTATGGTCTATAGCAAATGGAAGAATTACAAGTTTAACTTTTGAAGGTGGTTGATGAGAATAACTGTGTAATGGCGTAGATAGAATTTTTGGAGCAGGAGTTAGATTAACCTTAAGAGGGGGCTGATTTGTTTGGATCTATAATATTGTAGGTGACTTAGTAGGAGGAAGTGTTGGACTAATTTGGAGAGGTGATTTCTTGACTCGAGTACATTACATAGGTGGCACTTGAGTGATGCAAGAAGGAACACTAGAATTTATGGCATGATGCTCATTAGACATCAAATAAGATTTAGGAACCCATTGAGATGTAGCATTTTTTTGTGTAAATGTGCAATAGGGAAATTGACAATTTCTGAGCATGACAACTATATGCCATTGTCAAATTTTTCAACGTCTATCATTCCAAGATACCCTGACTCTTTCCAATAAGCCCAAGTGACCTCTAGAATAATGTTTTATCACCCCCATAGGTGATTTAGGAAATTCTATTCATTCCCCCTAGGTGATTTTAGGGAGTTCTGAAAAGATGCTATCTACATGCAGTTGTAGGAAGGGCTATCACTGGCCTTCCTAGGACTGGATCAACCCCTCTAGAATGGAACAAAAGGGCCAAATTAACCATGGAGGTGAATTTAAGACATTAGAAAATTATGTAAATTATTTTGGAAGGTTTTGGGAAGTTTTGAAAGACTTGGAGCAGTCTGAGTGAAAACATGGTTCACAAGCCTAGGCAGTTCACGGGCCTAAAATAATTGTTGGGCTTTAGAAGAAGATTCTAGGAGATCCTAATGGAGTTAGAAGTAAAAAACATATCCAGAAAGATAATTAAAATACCTACATGATGGTGAAATAATAATTTTCACAACACCTTGGTGCATAGGATTTTTAGGAATATTTTATCAGGCACAAGTGTAGTCTCAAATCACAAATCCACTTTTTCAGGGATTACATGGATGAATCAAGACATGATACCATCACCATTAGATTAATAATTCTATTTCCAGTCATGATCATATAGAATTTAACCAATAAATTTCACTGGGAGCTCAATTTATCACTGTCACGAGTTCATGACTTAGCCAAATTTTGGGAGGACACATGTCAACTCCAAGAGCCTGGTGGGATTTTGTGTCCTTGAAATCCCTCAAGGTCAAGGAAATAAAGGTTGGAAAAGTAAACCTAGACACCTTGAATCCCTCTCATCCCCCATGTGACCTCTTGGACCCTCATGTGACCTCCAGACTCGATAGTTTCACCCCCAGGTGCATTTTTGGAGCATCCATTTCCTGTTGTCAGATCAAGCGCCACGTGTCAACCCCAAGACCACAGTGGAAAATGATTTCCCTTATGTTCCTAAGGTGAAGGATATTAGACATGGAAAATTTTTCCCATACCCCTATGGGGAGCCTTTTTGACATCCATGTGACCTCCAGACTTGACAGTTCAGCTCCTAGGTGCATTTTTGGAGCATCCACTCCCTGTTGTCGCATCAAACACCACGTGTTAGCTCCATGACCACCGTAAGAACTGATATCCCTCATGGACCTAAGGTAAGGGACATAAAACATGGAAAAAGGCACCCATCTCTCTAGGAGAGTGTTTTGGTCACCCATAGGACTAGTTTCCAACCCCTCGGTGCTTTAAAGCTGATTTTGTAGCACTCATTCCCTACCATTGGATTATCGCCACTTGTCGTCCTCTTGAACAATGTGAAATTTGATGTCCCTCACATCCCTAAGGTCAGGGACATAAAACATGAAAAAATGTGCCCAAATCCAACACAAAATTTTTAAAAATATTCTAATTTTTAGTTCCTTCTTGTTGGTTCTTACTGCTTCTTGTTGCTTCTCCATTACCAGAAGAAAACTACAAAGAACACCAGTCCACCAGTCCACCATTGTGAAATCTTGAACCAGATCCATTACAACACAATATCCTTCTCTCCATGGTGTCACATAGGTAAAAAAAAGTAGTATTGATCAAATGATGAAGAAAGAATGAAGAATAGAGGAAAAGAAGTTTGAAAACTCCATTGTGATAAAACAAAGAATCGAACATATCTTGCAAACCGTTGCACAAATTGACAAACTATTTGTTGCTGAGTTATTCTCTATTGAAGGCCATAAAAAATTCATATTCAAACCTCCAATTTTCAGCAAGGAATTCTCATATCAAATAAATCCTCGTTCTGGCTCTACGAAGGAAAAAGCTTGATTTCCCATCAAATCAGTCGCCAGATTCAAGAGAAATTTCACGTAAAGCACCATAATGAAAAACCTATCACAATGGGGTTGTTTTCATAGCAAAAGGAGAAAAAAAATAGACTTGAAAATTTCAAGCTCCATTAATGGCCACCATGACACAGTAGTGAAAAAATTTAGTGAGCTATCTCTCCACTTCTCAAGGTTCCGATGGGTGAAATCACCCGAAAATTGGAGGAAACGATCGTCAAAAATCCTAGTTTTACATGAACTAGTTTTCGTGCCATGAAGTCCCTATTTTTTATGGATATTTATGGTTGTGATTTTTATTAGAATTCTACCTTCTTTGAATAAAATTTCAAATTCATGAAGATCCAACAGGTGAAATCATACGAAAATTGGAGGGAATGATCGTTGAAAAATCTAGTTTCACGTGAACTAGTTTTTACGCCATGAAGCCCCTATTTTTCTAGGGATATGGATGACTGAGTTATTTTTTAGTATTCTTCCCCCATTGATGAAAACATCATTTTCCCACTTGTTCAAATGAAGGAATTACTTAAAATTTGAAGTGTGGAACCCTAGAATAAAACCCATAATTTCAAGACCCATTTTGTTGCAATTTGACATTCATGGCACACTTACTAAAAATAGCATGTCTCCTTACATAGGGGTCTGTTACTTTGGGTAAGCCACCATTTTAATATGCCATGAATAAGGTAGTAAACATAGAGGGAGCATCATAGGAAATTTCATCTAAAATGTCATCTCGGCTCGCAATTCACACTTACTAAAAATAGTAATTTACACTCAAAAAGTAGTTTTGGCACAATGGGTTGTACGAGGATAATCATTAAGGGGGACATACTTGTTTGGGATAATCCTAGTAATTTTTCACAAGGAATTTGAGATCCATATTAGTTCATTAAACTTAGCGATCATTCATTAGTTAATTTGGAGGAGTTTCATAGTGTGCAATGAGTTTGAAGATTTAGAGTTTCACTGGATTTGGAGCTTTCCATCAATGAGGATCAATGGGCTTCATTAGAAAACATCTCCTCTTCTTCTTCTTCTCTCTATTTCTCTCTCCTCTTCTCCCCCAAAATTTCTCTCACTTTTCAATATTCTAATTTCATGTTGGGGTTACACTTTTCATATGTCCTAATGTTCCTAATGTAATAAGTCACCTTTATGTTATAAAAAGGGACTTAATATTTTCCTAGGAATTTGAAAAGTTTCAAGCTATAGAAGGACAATTGAAAATCCATTGGGGGGTAGACAATAAGTCACCTCTCACTCTATAAATTGTAACACTATTCCCATTTCAAAGTGTTGGAGATTGATCTTGTAAACTCAAGAGTGCATTGTACCTAGAGAAAGCAAAGGAGATATCCATTTCTTCTACTATCATCTAATCTCAAATTTTCCTCCATTCCCACATTATGTAAAACTTTGATTTGAGAAATCAATACAAGAAGAAGGAGTTTCTAGATTTCTTTGACTGATGGGTTTCTTGATACTTGGTGATCATTGAATTCTATTTGGTCTTGTTGCTATTTACAGAGTTGTTTCTTCCCATAAATGCATGTGTTGAAGTTCCCTAACTAGTGTGTGTAGGAATCTGATTTTCTACCTATAACATTAGTTCTCCTACCTCTTTTCTCACTCCCCTTTCCCACTCTTTAGAAAAAATCTTCCCTAACAAGAGATTGTTAGTTTTTCTGCAGGGTCATTTGAGTGCCCCTGTTGGATCCTTGGTCAAAAGGCCACCATAGAAATCCACATTTTCTCATGCATGCATATACGACAGTGGCACCGATTAAGTAGAGGGACTTAGATTCCCAGAGAATTGGCAAGAAATCCATAAGTTTTTCCTCCTGAAAAATTTTCTCGGCAACACATTTGTAGATGGGAATGTAACAAAATGGCGTGCAATAAATGAGATAAAACCCTGATGCTCAAGATTTTTGATCCTTCATTGTAAAGTGTAACACTCATTATTATTATGGCCATTGATTTGATGATAAATTCAATATGGATGACCTTGATATTTTTTTATCCAATAAGAAGGATAGTAATGAGTAGGAGGTAAAGTGATCAATTAACAAGTAAGGAGCTCAGTAAAAAGGTTATGTCACTTAGTGTTGTGATCAAAGGTGAGAGGCTCTGGTAATGGTATGACCCAAGGCTCACTGACATGAGCACATGTAGAAGATATATAATGAGGAAGAGATGTTTAAGGAGAACAAACATGATGTTGAGAAATGTCGTTAAGATGTTGGATTTCAGATTTGAGAAATGTGATCGTGGATTTCATAGCCTTGAATTTGTCTTGATATAAAGAATTCAAATCTTGAATTGACTCCAATAGGGGTTGGTTAGATGGAGGATCATGAAGACTAGGGTTGTCAAATAAATGATAAAAAATAACACTTACTTGATGCAGAGGTGTATCGTTAGGGAGATACATTGTGCTTAGGGATATTTTAAGAACAACTTGACAATTAGGATGCATATTAAGAAAATCAAACAAAGAAATTTTAGGAATTTTAGGAGCCATGATAGAGGAAAAATGAGGATCCTAAGCATGAAACTGTTCGGGTTCACCAAAATAATTAACTAAAAATGTGGAATTATTGTAAGTTAATCTAATATTAAGAACAATAGTAAACGACAAATAAATGCATAAAGAAAATTATCCAAACAATCTAAGATATGAAAATACAAAAACCCAAACTGTAAATATGGTTAGATAGAGCTTAGCTAATTTAATGACTTTTCAAAGTTATGTCGTAGTGAATACCATATAAAAAGAATGTAGGAACAAATGCACAGAAGATCTAGAAAGCACATATCTAGAATAGTAGGATGGACTAGGGCACCTAGAGAGGGATAAGGGCATCCATGGGTGCCTTGGTCTAAGATATGCACACCATGGTCTAAGGAAAGAAACTAAAACCATCCTCTGAGGTGTCACTATATGTTTTCTTATGTTCTCTTCTTGTCGTAATAACTTCATTGAATTATTTCAGATGTCGCTGTAATACCTACAATAAGGAATTTCCTGAAAAACCCCAATACGAGCATCAAATCCATTAAAAAGAAAGATGCATATGAAGGGTTTGGATTGTCATCAACTTTTAAAATGGTAAACTTACCAAAAAAGAGTTGCACTACATCTTAGACCCAATATAGTTCTATGTGTGGGTGTGTGCAATCATTCCCTAGGTGCTCTTGTCCCAGTCACACTTTGTGAAAGTATCAAATAATAATTATGTGTAGAAATGTAATAAAATGGTGGATGGAATATAATAAAATTCCATCCTATACAATGTGATATAGATGAACCAACATTGTGCCTTATGATAGAGCTAGACGGATATAAATGGAGCCTTTAATGGATGCAACCTTAGGTGATGATAGTAGTGTTTAGTTCTTGGTCCCTCATTATGGTCTCAAAATTTTATATTTATATGGTTATCTTCTTCTGATTTTATAATCAACCTTGAAAAGACTGAACACTAAAAATATTAAGAAAAAACTCAAATGGATAGAAAGTGCCCAAAAAGTGGTGGTAAAGTGTAAAAAGGCTTAGGGCACCCCGAATGGGACCATGGCAACTGAAACATCTTAGTTAGAGATAAAACAATGAAAAATGGAAGAACTGACTGGGTGAGTACATATGGGAGGTCATAAGTGACGAAAACAAGAAAATTAAAATGGCCAAAGGATGTGGGTTAATTAGTACTTTCTTCATTCAAAAACCATATTAATAGTATTTTGAGACTGAGACTAAATAATGCCTAATGTGTATGATTTTATGTATATAAAAACAAAGAAAGGTGTCCACACCTTTGATGAATGAATCATGGAAGCATGTCTATATGTTTTGTTTTATATTATCATGGCTTACTTTTTTGTGTTCATCTAATGTGATTTCAATTTACTCTTGTTATTGTGTGTGAACTCTGCTAGTGCTTACTCACAATAGAAACCATCTCTTTCCTCATTTCCCTAACTCCCATTTACCTCTCTTTATGGTATTTTCCTCCATTGTACCTTTTACAAAAACAATTCCATAGGTTCACTGGAGTGTTCCTATGTGATCCCCGATCTATTGGCCACCGCACAAATTTTATATAGTTTAAGTAGTTTGCATTCAATAATGGAATCCTCCCCATACACAAGAAGGAGGGGATTAGCCCCATGTTTTTGGTGAAAACCTAATCATTTTCCACATTAACAATTATTTCACCAAGTTTTCTATAGAAAAAATCTAGGCCATTAATGGATTTGTAGCTACAATATTCCTAAAGGAATTTTAGAGAGGAAGATTTTTGTAAAGTTTCAGAGTGATCAGACTCCTGGTTTGAAATATATGATAAAATCTCATTTTTGATGGCTATGGTTTTCTGAGAAAATATTGGCAATGCCTCTGGTAAAAATTGGAGTTTTGGGGGGTTTTTCATAAGTATCTTGTGAAGAAATGGTGACATGTATAGATGGAATGAGTTATAAAATTATTTTAATGAACATTTAAATCACCCTACCAACCATGTTTTAAACTTGGGTTGAACCTGGGTTTAAATATGGTTAAAATTATATTAAAATTGGGAAAATTTGGATAATTAGGATAATAGGGGTAGATAAGTGTGCCTTGGATTAGGATTATGACAAGTGGAAGCATATGAATAGAGGTGGATGAGATGAGGGGGCTGGGAAAAGCACTTGTGGAGATAGGTGAGGTTACATGGGGGTGCAGGAGATTCAAATTTTCATGGGGTTAAATTTATTATTGCACTTTTCCCCTTGGGGGAAGAGGGAAAATTTGGGACAATTGGGACACAAAATTTCACCCATGGTGAGGGAGTGAGGGTATACTTTTGTGTCCCTCATGTCCCCCTTACACTATGGGGGGAAATGGGACAAACGGGAGAAATGTGATACATAGGTAAAAAATGTGCACCTTGGGGACGAGGATGATGGAAAAATTTTTGCCCCTCATTTCCCCTTATACTCAAGGGGACAATTGGGACATAAGGAAGTGAAAAGTGGGCCTAAGCCAAGAATGGAAAACTAGATTTGTACAAGATGTCCATAAATAGATAGGAAACTTAATTTTTCACCTTAAAGACTTACGATGATTTTTTTGGGTCAAATATTAAATATTTTTACTCCAAAACACATTATAATATCACTCAAACAAATTTTGAACTTTAATCTTCTTGAAATTGAAAAGTTAGTCCCCTTTTTTTCATAACATAGAGAGGAAACTGCACTGTTTGGAGTACTTCACGAAACCTTCACACCTTATATTAATATAGTTTTTCCCATCATGTATATAACCCTAATATATTTTTGATGCCTAATTTTTCCTATTAAATCCTTAAGAATATCCTATAAGAATTTGGAGAAGTAAGGATTCGCCATTAAAGTGTTTGTTCCCTTCACCTAGAAAACCTATTGTTGAGAAGATTGTCCCTAAATGAGAAAACATTTCCTAAATATTCATAAATTTATTTTAACACTTTAAAGACTCCCCAAAACCACCTCCATATGCTTAATGTATTTTCTTAACTCTCTTGAATGATGTATATATGCTCCAAAATGGCCAAAATTGGCCTTTCTAGGCTTCTAGTAAGACTAGTCTTTCACTAAACTTCACTATATAAACTCATGAATATCATCAAAATTATTTTCACACTTAAACATGTCTACTAAATACATTAATAGTATATTCAAGGATATGATGATGATTTCTTAGGAGGAAAGTTGGCTAGGGGAGGGGTTTAGGAAGATCAAAACGAAAAATTTTACATTGTGGCTAAGTTGTCCTACTTTGAATTTTGTAATTTTAGGCTAGTCATTTTGCTTGACAAAAAATAGGTAACGTAGATTGATGGAATTCATTCGGAGCATGATATTGAAACTAGTTATATGAAGATAAAAGAGAACATGGTAGTGGATTATCTTAATATCCATAAATATATCGCTACTATAGTGACAATTAGATCCAAGTTTTGAGAAGTTATCAAACACTTTGACATTGATTAAATTAAATTAAATTAAATCTATATTTCAGAGTAACTAATGTAATGAATGATATAAAAGTGATAAAATATAGTAAATGGAAAATAAAGAAGTAAAGATATGAAACCCTAATAAAGAGATGAGAGAAGGTGACTTAGCTGGTTTTGAATGATCAAGAATTTCTATAACTCATAATTCTGAAGGATAGAAGAACCCATGGGAGGACAGGAGTGCCTAGGTGCTAGTGACTTAAACTAGGCACTAGTTTCTTCCTAGATGCTTAGGTTTTGATATATTTTGTGTAAGAGGATCTTCGCTATTGATCTCTTTTTTTCACTCTTTATATGTTCCAATGTTGATGTTTACACATGTAACCTACAAAATATATATATAGATGTAAATACCCACAAACTACATCAAACCTAATAAATAAGATATAGAATGTAGAGTCAGACTGACCCCAACAATCACTCAAAGAATGAATTTGGTACCAAGCATTGTAGTACATTTCATACTGCATGTAGTTTTGTGTGAATGTGTGTGTAATGATGCCCTAGGATGCCCTTGTGTAAGTTACACAATGATAGAAGGATAAATCTAGAATATGGAAAATGTATATAATGTGTGAGATGGAAAAAATGGACTTCCCATTCCTATAATATGTATACATTTGATGTATCCCTTGTACCTTGTATGAGTGTGCTAGATGAAATCCTTTTAAGTGCTCTTGTCCATTTGAATGCAAGTTTAGGTGATGATAGGTAATTCTTAGTGCTTAACACCTTATTTGAAGAGCAATAACTAATTATATATACAATTACCTTGTTTAGATTTTGTAATTGGAAACTAAAATGCTAACATAAAGTGATAAAAGTTTACCAAGAAGTAAAAGAGACCCAAAATAGAAAGACAAGGATATATAGGTTTAAGAGCACCCATGAGGGAAAAGAGATCCTGGGTGCTTTTTTCCTAACTAGGCACTAGTATCTGAGGCAATACAAGATAAATTAGGTTTTAGCATGGATGTAAGGTGTGCAAGACCAAAATAAGATAAGAGATAAATCAAAAAGGCCAAAAGGAGTTGTCAACCACTATTTTTCTTGCTTAGGAATCATCTATAGATTAGTATGTTTTAGGACCTATAAATGTACCCAAGATTTTGTGTCTACATTTTCCCCCACTTTATGTTATTGAGTGAATATTTGATAACTTAAAGTAGATAGAAGATTCATGCCATGTAATCCCTGTAGATAAAAGTGTAGTCGATAACATGTCGAGTGGACAAGTGAAGTGTGAATTGATCCCAATATGAAGTGTAGTTACTAGGAAATGGAAGTAGACCCTAGGGGTGAAGTGTATGCATAGTGGTGTGATGTTAGAGATTGTACTTGCTGATGTGAGATGATTCTTGTTATGTATTAAGGCCATACTGAAAATGAAGAGTGAAAAAATAGTCAAAGTTACTTATATGAAAAATCAGAGTAATGCATGTATAAGTAAGTAAAGAGTGTAAAAGTATGTAAAAGGAAAGTATGCACCTGATGTATAAGAGAGTAAAATATAGAAAATCATCCTAATTTTCCTAGAGATGCTGCTGAATTTATTGCTAATTGGTTATGTTTTTTGGTTGATCTCACATAAAGAATGAGTTTATTGGGTGATCTCATGCCAAAGGTTATTTTTGGGCAATCTCATGTCTAGAGAAGAGTGTTTGGGAGAGAGGTCTATATTTTCTCTACATCCATCATCTTGTTGAATATGCACCACTATAGATAGTACATCCCTAATATGTTCTTGTTGTTCCTTTTGTTCATGATTGTGACTGATTGATAGTATTTTTTAACTAGAGGCAAGTACCTGCTACTAGAGAATTGTGTTGAAGACTACTAGAGATTGTGTTGAAATGAGAAATTGAATATGTTTCCCCCATTACACAAACACAAAGGGGAATTAAGTACCCAGTGCTACTGTCTAAGATTTTGCACTAGTGTCTACTCTATATTTTTGGACCAAGTCTGATTTTGATCCAATATGTACCCATGTGCCTGTCTTAATTTTGTACTGTGCTAATCTATTCTAAAGATTTGAGCTATTAGAGGTGTGATTTTCTAACCCAAAAGATTCTCACCTAGTTTTGGGTGCATGTGAAGAATATAGGAGAATGAATTTTAAAGGATATGACCTGATACTGATCTAAAGTGGATACCTACAGGGGGTACGGGATGTGCATGGTAGAAACCAAAGAACAAGAAAAATATATAGGTTAGTAAACAAGTGTTAATGAAAATGAGATAAAATGAAATAAAAGACAATATAACAAGAAACTATGAAGATAATATGGACCACAAAAAGGTGGTTTCAAATATAGGACATTACTCACAATGTCACAAAATAATCATGGCCAAATATACCATAGTTAAATAAAGAAAAAAAAAGACATAGGTCATATACCAAAAATAATAACAAGTAATAATAGGTAATAAGTGATAGATAGTCATGATTGTATAGATCTTAAAAATGAAATGTTATACATGAAGCACCCATTAGCATGTTAGGAAGATAAGTAGTATGTCAAAGTTTATATATGCATCATCAAAAGTAAAGTGATAGTAAGAAGTACTAAATATTGTAGCTATAAGACTTGTGATGTATAAAGTATGAGAGTAGTAAAGGTAGACGCCCTAAGAGCCTTGGTAGGACTGGTAATGAGTAGTTTCAAGCATCATGCATCATGTAAGAATCTGTAAAAGTCTTGCACTCACCTAAAGATACCAAGTGATCAGGCATGTGTGTATATAAAAACATGATGACATACTAAGTATCTAACTAGCATAGGAAGAAAGTGTAACATGTGAATATTATAAGCTAGCAAGAGTAAATGTAACAAAGATATGAAAATTTTGTGCAAGTGTGATGGTGTACTGTGACATGTAAGATGTGAAGATGAGGAGAGCCGCGTTTCCCCATAGTGGATGTACATGAGATGAGGTTCATTTTGGAATGCCCCCTCAATAGTAAAATATGAACCATGGAACTAGAGTGTGTCATCAGGAAATGAAGGTAAAGTATGTGTACCATAGATGTGGTAATGATCAAAAATATATTCGTGAAGCACAAAGTGAGAAAATGTAGCCAAGATGTGATAAGTGAGGTTCATTGACAAATTTAAACCTCAACATTCAAGCATGAACCACATAACAAGAATGTGTCATCTTGTAAAAATTATGTGAACCAATGATGTGATGATGATTAGAAATATAGTCATGAAGCATGGAGCAAGAGAGAGAGAGAGTGTGTGTACTAGATATGAAGAAAGATGTATCATGAAGCACTGAGCATGAACTGTATAAAAATTAAATGAAGTTCATGAAATAAGTGTTCCCTCAATAGTCAAGTGTGAACTGTAGCACTAGAGTGCAACATCAGGTGATGATGGTACAATGTGTGTATCAAAGGTGTAGGAGTGCTGAGAAATATTAGACATAAATCAATAAGTGTGAAGTGTAGTAGTAGATGCTAGAGATAATTGATAGTGATAGACATGGGGTGAAGTGAAATACCCCCCAAATGTGTGAGTGATGGAGATCTATGACTGAGTTTAAAAAGTGTCGTAAGAAAATATATTGTTTCCATAATGGTAGGTAAGAGAAAGGGCCAATATCAAATTGTGGTTCTAATGGAGAAAATGTAAGTAGGTGATTGATCACAACTTGTTTTGAGTTAATTAATTACTTTTATTCGGATGTTGTGTAGTCTATATTTCTCACTCAAAACCTAGATGCACTAGCCCATCACTCAGATAGATCTAAGTACTCACCTGAAGTGTGAAAATGTACCAGGTCAATCTTTTAGTACCAACTTTGTGAAGGTGTTAGCATGATCAACCATACATTATATATCCATAACAAGTAATTAAAGGTAAAGTATAACATGAGATAAATCATAACCATAGTGCATCATGAATCAAATAAGAATCAAGAAAAACTTTACCATACAATAACCAGTAATAGAGATGTTAATAATAAATATCCATTCACAAAGATCCATTATATTAATCCATAACAAATCCAATATTTGAATACATCATAATATTCATCACTAAGTCAAGCACATAGGTACACCGGTAGCATAACCTTACAAAATCACACACACACACACACAAACACAAACACACACACACACACACACACACACACACACACACACACACACACACACACACACACACACACACACACACACACACACACACACACACACACAAAACTAATCCATGCAAATCAATACATATATAGGTAGTGGGGAATTTACCTTTACTACTCATGCACTCCCAAAAATAGGCTACATACTAACAATAGCCATGCACCACTAAAAAATAACTACAAAAGAATGCAATATCACTAAAAATAGATTATGTATAAATAACTCTAGTTATAATCCTATTATTATCTCCTTGTGCCTATTTGAACTGAAAGTTCCAAAATAGATTGACATTTCCTCCAAGTCTTCTTAACAAAACATGCTCATAAATCAATCCCATATTAGCTTGTGTATGTAAAATCACTAAGTATTAATCTTTGACTTCCGCAAGTAATCCTTCCATCTCATCCAAATTCCTTTTCTCACCCTCGTTCTACAACACTCTAATAACATTTTCTAGACTTGAGATCATCCCATCCATAACATCCATAAACTAGGTTATAAGATTCCCAATTTCCTTTATATTTTCTTTATGAGGATCTCAGGCTACTATATGCACATCATTCTTTTCTACCAGTAATTTCTCCTCATGCCCAAGAGTTTCATTCTTCATCATCGTAAGGAATTAATTTTCCTTCACTAGATTCCTTGAATTTATTATTACCTCGGGATATATACACATATTCAATACCAATTCTACCTTTTTCATCTCATCTTTTAGTGTTTGGAGCAAAAACTCATACGTAGTGATTCGGTGTGTTATTTTTACCTAAGTCCTTTCCTCCTGTGTTACAACATCCTTCTATCTCAGCATCCACATTGTACCCTCATCCAACACTAAGTGAACCAACATGCTTAAGTAATGCATAGCATATGGGAATATTTTAGCTACCTTCTCTTCATATTTTGTCCTCGCCTACAAAATTTCATCGTTGATCTACTCCACCATATCAATTATTACATGTACCTTTTCCCCAGATCTCTCTTTTTCCTCTATCAAGCACTTAATATCTACTTCTTTATCCTTCTTATCCTCTAAAAAAATATGAATAGTTGTTGATTTATGTATATTCCTATGTGTAACCTCTACAAGTACCTTTATCAAAGAATTACCTACTTTTTCATCAGAGAACTAAGTTGAATTGATGGTTACATGTTGAGAATGTGGGGATTTCTTCATCCTCTAAGAGACATATGACTCTTAACACACATAAAAATTAGGCTCATCCATGTGATTCTAAAAATTCCATGACAACTATTTATGGATGCGTGTGGTTACCATCTTAGGATCCATCATCTCACACCCATATAACCATTCCTTTGCAACAATACTTTATAACCTTGCACAAATTATCTTTGTCATGTCATTAAAATATCCAAGGTTATATATCTTCACCATCTCCTCTTCCTTTGGCTAAATTTCAGCACCCACGTTTTGTTATACTTCCTCTTTTTCCTCAGGTCCTTTGGTCAGGAACACAACATTATCTTTAATCTCCATGTCTCCACTAGCATAGCTCTCTTCCTCATGTCCATGTAAGCTAATGCTGGGGAATCTTGAGTCAAACTCCAGGTGCTCACCACTAATCCCTTCATCTTCCCCAAGTCCAAGTCTATGCCTGGAAACTTAATCACGTGTATCCTCACCTGATGGATTCTCCTCATCACTATCTTTAACCGGTATGTATTTTTGCCTTTTATTTATTTATTCCTCAACATTATTCACCAAAGTTACAAACAGTAATCTCCATACTGAATGTGAGGGGCTAGTGCTAACATCTACACCTATATGCCTTCTGTACAATTATCTTCTCCCATGATCAAGGATAGTGATATCTTCCTACTCCTTGTCCTCATGCTCTAGGACATTATACAAGACATCATGTCCTTATTATTCCTATATGGGCAGGGTTTTTTCCACAAGTATCCTTGTTCCCACAGTACATTTTCCCTTTGGAGGACCTTGTACAAACAATTCCTCTCCCACGACCACTTTTTCGTCCTTAAACCACAGTCTCAAGTATACATACATTCCTACAAGCTCAATATTTCCTATAACCATAATCTCTGGAGTTAGGTCAATGTTGTCTGACTCCATCATCTCCACATATACATCCTTATTGGGCCATATATATGTCTTGCGCAGAATATAAATGTTTACAACTACTTTGTCAGTATCAAAATACAATTTCCATGCGTTGTGTAACTTGTTCAATGAGTCTTTAAAGTACCCAGAAGTAAATGTGAAAGGTAACTTACACCATGGGTTTTTCTCACCCATCTTCATGAATAATATTCCCAGACAAAATTTTTGGTACACCGCAAACCCTGCTTATCCATCCAACACACTAGGTAGTTTGTGTGGTATACACCACTCTCCCTCAAACACATAATGCATCCTCCTAAACCACTTCTCTTGGTGCTCCTTATAAGTGTTTAAAATTGAACCATGTCAGGTATACTTGGTGAACTTCATATTAGGTGATTTATTTTCCATGGGGTATTCCCATACTTTCTCCTTTGGCCCATCAGGCACACCAATTTTACTAAAATAATCAAGAGTAAAATGGTGCCCTAGGTTATCTTATCACCTTTATTAGCTTGGGTACACGCTTCTGCCACTAAGCTCTTCACAATGTATCCTACAATATTATAATAATTCATGTTCACCACATTATGTGCTATATGTAACCAGTGCTTGTTAACTTCCATCCACCTATATGATGTGCCTAATTTGTAACCAACTAATAGTTCTGCTACCCTTGTAGCTAAATCATTTATTCATGTAATGTTGAAAGCTCAAAACCCCTTTTATAGTGGTACGTGGTGGTCGTTGCCTCTACTACCTCATAATCTAATAAGTCACCTAGAATTTTTGAACCAGAGTCATGCAAACTTATGATTTTTCCTACCAACTTTGTTGTAATACACATCCTCTGACCCATGAAGTAGAAGCAATACTCATGCACGTGGGACATTAGCCATTGGTATAAGTGTTCAGGATTACCAAATAATGGTATCTCATAAAGTTGCATAACTCTGAAGATTTCCAAAAAATTTTGTACCGAGTTGTCTAAAACCCTATGCTTATTAGTTGTCCTCCTATTAGTATTATGAATGGTCTCTACATTGATCAATTTTAGGGTTTTCTCAGTCCTATAATTGACTTCACTAGTCCTGGATTGGGTTAATTCTGATGCCCATGACCTTTCTTTGATCACCTCTTTTGTATATTGCATCTCGACTAACCACTCATGTGATGCTTCCTTGATGTCCCTCTCAATAATTAGAGCCCACCTTGGCACCATTTTCTCTTCTCAATTAACTAATACTCTCTATAAACTAAAACCTTTCCACTACCTTACCCTTGCACACCTCGAACTCAAATCAAACCATTTGATTCCTCATTCCTTATTCATAACTCTACCTCTATAAAACCCTAACTACACAGTCCTTTCTTCCTCACCCACCTTACAAACTCAAACACACCTACACACAGAGTTCTATCAATGTTATGTCATGAGTTCACTTGGTTCACTCGTCAATAAGTCATTTTTTGCACTTCTCAATCATGATAGCACAAAGGATACAAGGTAAAAATAACATTGCAATCACCGAATTTATAGCCTGTTTAAAAATTTATCATATTAATTTCTCCTCAACCACCACCGTACACAACATTAATTCTTCCTCCTCACTTTTCCACGCATAGTGTTGTATACTTTTGCACCTAAAATTTGTACACCTCATTCATAACCTTCTAAAATGCCGATGTACTTATCTAATATGTCTCATATCAAGTAGTTTCCAATGCTTCAACCTACCTCATGTTACACTAAGCATCCCTCCCTCTACGAGTGGCCTTCAATATAAGAAAATTTATTATAATTTCTTCTCAAAACTATCTTCACTCTAAGCTCTTGTAATTTTACAATGTACACCAATCTATAACAAGGCACCAGTCACTTCCCAAGAGACCCCACACTAAAATTATGTGTTTTCTTCTATGCATAAACTCATATAGATAATAATCAGCTATATGCACACAAGCACGCTCACTACAATGCATAACGAAACTAAATTGACAAAGCATAGAAACATGAAAGGAAACACATATGAAGGGAATTCATCAAAGGAAATATTATATAAATGGAAATATTTCCTTATTAAAAACACCAAAAATAATTATTTATAGTAGGGCTTCAGTGTACTCCCATTGAATTAACTAGTTAATCGAGTGGCATCCATCACCTGAAATTGGAAAGTGCCTAAATCAAGTATGTAGGTGATAACATACAATCATAACCAATGCACTTAGAACTTTCCAAGGTGCCAATAAAATTTAGAATCATAAAGAAGAAAAAAAATTCCAACTACAATCTAATTTTTTTTAATATGCCTATCATACCATGCCTTCTACCTGACCTTTTCTATCTTCTGGATCCAATGAGAAATAGTGTTTCACTCAACTAAATAAATTAGTTTATCAATGAACTCTTCAAGTTCTTTATCATTATCCAATCCAAATGTGCTTGTAAGACTCAAAGAGGGTAACATAAATTCCATCGATAAAATATCCTTTGCACCAAACACCAATTGAAAGGGTATGGCTTTGTTCAATATTTTATAAGTTGTTTTATATGCCCAAAGTACTGCACATAATTTATCATCCCTATCTTTCCTCCTAACATCATCGATATTTTTCAATGTATGTCCCAATATCTTGTTAAAATCCTGAATAGTGTCATTGGCCTATGGGTTATAGGGTGTTGTTTTATGGTGTGCCACCATAATTTCTGCCAATAGTATCTTGATAGTTTCATTAAGGAAATGAGTGCCCATATCACTTGTCAAATTTAACGGACATCCAGAACTATTGGTTATGTTCTACCATAAGAATATTATTGTTGTAGTTACCACACAATCCTTTGTAGGCATGTATTCTACCCACCTTATAATATAGTTTGTACAAGCTATAATATAGTGCGATTTAGTCCTGCGTACAGGTGGGGAAATAGGACCCACAAATTCAATTTCTCACTTCTCAAAAGGTTATGCACTAACAATAGGCCTCAAAGGCATTTCATCTCTATGCATAGGATTTCCACGGTACTGAAAATGGTCAAAATCCTTACAACATTCTATACAATCCATATAGATTGTTTCCCACCAAAGGCCTACCAAAAAAATATTGCGTGTGGTATCATTTCCTACATAATGACCACCTATAATTCCCACCATGAGATTCCTCCATAATGGAAGTATGCTCATGTACACACCAACGTAAAAATTTATCATGGCCTAACTTCTATAAATCTCCATTGATTAATATGTAAGGAATGTTGTTTATGGAAAGTTGTTTCTTTTCCAGATCCTTCATCCCTTTACGTACCACACCAATACACAATAATACAATAATGTATTCTAATTCAAAAGGTGTGTTGATTAATCTAAATATTTTTACATCTAGCATTGTGTCCTCAATACTCTGCGTGTCCTCAATTGAGTTAATCCTTGACAAATGATCTGGTCCAGAATTACTCTTTCCTAGATTTACCACCACTGTAAAGTCAAATTCTTGAAATAAGAGAATATAATGACATATGCACCCTTACAAAATAGGCTTATTAACCAAGTACTTAAGTTCTAAGTGATCTGTATAAAATATAAAGGAAGTTTCCAGCAAGTATTATCTAAAATTATATAGCACATAAATCATGGATAAAGTTGTGTGCTCTATAGTTGTATAATTTTGTTCAACTGGTGTCAGTTTCTTGCTCACAAAAAATATGGAGTGGTCCACTATTCTTTGACCAGGTTATGCAATATTATGCCAATGGTCATACCAGAGGCATAAACATGTATATGTAATGGTTTATCACAATAAGGAAAGTGCATAATGGGCACAGAAGTGAGTCTTTCCTTTAATGTTTCAAATGTTATCTATTACACCGCATTCCAATGGATCTTTCCTTTACTCTTCAACAAATCCTCCAAGGGTGTAAAAATCTTAGCATAACCTAAAATGATATTTTTGTAGTAACCTATATGTCCTAAGAATCCATGCACCTCACTCTGATTGGTAGGATCCTATAATCCCAAGATAACATCAACATTAACAAGATCTACCAATAGGCCTTCTTTACAAATGATGTGTCCCAGTAAAGTTACAAAGGGTGCAGTAAAGTTACACTTCTTAATAGTCAAGGAGATTCTTAACTACCTACATCTCTAAAAAATGAGTCTCAAATCGTCACATTGATCCTTTACCTACCCATATATAGTCTAATCATCCAAATAAACCTATAAATTGTTTTCTAAAAAGTCTTCAAATGCTTGTACAACAATGCACAAAAAAATGACAGGCACATTCTTTAACCTAAAGGGAATAAATATATATGCAAAACTTCCCCACTCGGTGCTAAAAGTTTTCTTTTATTTCTATTCCTTAGCAATCTGTACCTGATGATAACTAGAGAATCCATTAGTGAAGGAGTAAATCTTGCACCCTACGAAACCCTCTAAGATCTCCTCTGTAAAGGGTGTGGGAAAAGTATCTCTCACACAAGCATCATTAAATTATTTGTATTCCATACATACTCTTATCCTACCATCAATATTTATTCTTATCACCATAGGGATAACCCACTCGGAGTCCTCAATGGGCTAAAAGATTCTAGATTTCAACATCTTATCAATTTATTCCTTAACTTTAACACACAGATTAGGATTCATCCTATAAGGCCAACTCCTAGCCAGGCATACACCTTCTTTTAACTTGATCCTCATCTCACCCAAAGAGGGATGCACTCCCTTTAACTCATGATAACCTTGCAAAAATAAATCCTTGAATTCACATAACAACTCAATAATATTTGAAACCTCATGTTCAGACAAATAGTCACCAAAAATTCCACCTTTAGGTTTTGCATTTGTCCCAATTTTGACCTTCTTTGTTTTAATAGGCTCATGATAAGCATGTTCCTTTTCATCTGCACTATCTAAGACCTCTCGCATACCCACAATATGATCAATATCTAGATTCTCTACTTCTTCATCATCAATCATCTAGACAAACTTACCCTTTTCTTTTTCTAGGTAGGCGCACATAATTTTTTCTGCATTTGTCTCTTCTTATTCAAATCGCGACCCCAATTCCAACTCTCTAAACATATCTAATAAGATCTCCACATATTTTTCACTATCCCCCATCATTAGGAATTTTATAATCTATAATGTGGCATTCACCAGAGGTTTAGTTTAAAATTAATTAAAGGTCTTAATCATACCTGAGGTCATCTCATACTAATTAACTATCACCCTTGTTAACTCTACATGAACATACCATGTGCACGCGTAACCAATTAGAGTGGCATAGAACTTACGTACCCAAAGTGATGGCAGAAAGGCCTCCTTCCCCTATCTAAAGTCTCTCAAACTTCTGAATGTGATGTGAAGAAGAATCCTTCCTATGGTATTCACATATATATGAAGTTACATTGTTCCTCATAAACCTAGTAGGGAAGGCGATTCTCACTTCTCGCCACTCCAAAAGGTTATCTTTGTTTGTATTCCACGAACGTGCAACTATCCCACACAATGTATAAATCATTATATTTTGTTTTTCTACTTGATTTTTCCATTGAGCTTCCATGGCACACAAAAATGCATCAGGGTTTCCTTTAGTAATGTATTGAGTCACTTGGTTATGACCCAAGTGTCTAACCATGCACGGTCTGAGTATGTGGGTAAATGATTTCTTAATATCCTTCCAGACCATTTCTTATGTTCCATGTGCCCAAGTATCATATGGAATACTTTTTGTATCACTCATAGACTAAGCATCATCCCGCTAAATAACACCTTCCTTAGATGGCTTGGGAACATCAGGATCTCTAAATGTACATGGGTATATCCTATTCAGACCCTCTTCACTTAAATGTTATACATATAGTGTAGCCTTACAATTTGTCAATAGAATAATTACGCTATCTTAATTGTTCTAAAAATTGATATAACCTTTATTAAAGCGTAGATGAGCATTATTCACATAACACTAAGGTAAAAAAAGTAAGGATGGAAAATTATCTACTTCGGTAAGTTCCAAAACCTCAAATTCCCTAGTAAACTTAGCCCCTTGTATAGTAATAGTGGAATTATTCAACACTCCAATGGGTGTGGCTTTAGTCCTATTCTCCATATATAACACATTTGAAGATGGCTATAATAGTGGTCTCCCCATTTGATTCTATGCATCCAAAGTGAGTACATTTAGTTATGCACCTTTATCAATCAATATGTTACTCAACATCCACCCATCAACAAATGCATTCAAGGTGATCTCTTGGTCATATTCAATACTGGGAGGAGGT
Organism: Taxus chinensis; assembly: GCA_019776745.2. Taxonomy (NCBI): domain Eukaryota; kingdom Viridiplantae; phylum Streptophyta; class Pinopsida; order Cupressales; family Taxaceae; genus Taxus; species Taxus chinensis. The sequence goes on along the minus strand of CM034146.1, from coordinate 500,372,113 downwards.
AAGTTCATATATAATATTTGTCTTTCGTGCTCCAATCCAATGTGTGAAACCATATCCCTCATCCATTCCCCCAACAAAGTAATGACATTTTCCTCTCATGGAATCTTACAAACATCCTTCAAGCCATCAACATAATTCTGAGGTAATTCAACTAACTTTTCCTATTCTAGCTTCAGTGACTGCTCCTTCAATTATTCTATCTCACCATGTAATTTTCTAATAACCTTCATAGTCTCTTGATATAATTCCTTCTGATGGACAGGATCTTGATACTTCACATTTATCACATCCTATTTTTAAATAATAAGTTTATGTTTTAAATCTTCACAAGTGTGCACAGCCTCAGAGTGTGTAGTCACTATCATAGGTATCATCTTAGGGTCAGGTATGAACTATGGCATCCATTGGTCTTCCACAATGCATTATAATCTAACCATTCATGTGCCCTTATCTTGTTTGTGTTGATTTCTCATATGCTCATACAAATCCAGGCATTCATTAAACTTTTGATTCTTTCTACACCATAAAAAAATAATGTTCTGAGGGCATTTATGCCTATAATGATCAGTGGATCTGCATATATAACAGGTTTCTCATGGGAATTTTCCACTTCCATGGCTGAAAACTCAGCTTCTAAATACTACATGGTAACCTCTTCCTTCACCACCTCCATTAGAATTACCTTCATTGTGGTTATTATTATGATGTTCACCTTGCTCCTTAATACCATTTTCAACACTAGTCTGACCTACACCAATTTCAATGACATCAATCTAATCAATCAACCTAAAATTATCAATATAATGAGTGGTAAAATTACAAATATTACAATAAAAAGACATGTTCTTCTATATCACGTGTTATAACAATGGGCATTAACTTGAATCATGATCCAAGTGACATATCTTTCAATCCAACAATATGGCACACACCAATTTACAAGGAAAGTTATCCTTAGTATGTCCTTCCACCTCGAAATCCATACACCACATACCACTACATGTCTCATGAGCTAAATTGGTCAATAGTTTCTCTAACTATTTTTCCATATAAGAAATATTTTCCTATAATAATGTGTTAACTCCAGTGTCTATGCTCCCGACCACCTCTGCGCACAGAGATGCCTCCAAATCCTTACATGATTTGTAAACGTATTATGAGAAAGCACCCTTTTGAAAGGTGTAATAAGTCCACCAAAAAACCACTGAGCATGTTGACTAAGGTGTATGTCATACGAAAACTTTGATAAAAAAAATTAAAATGGGCATCATACTCCCTAAAACTCTCTCATCCATACCCTGCTTAATGTCCTTCAGTGCGATGATGCTTTTCTTTTCAAACTTAGGTATATGGAAATCACCCAAGAAGTCATCACACAATGCATTGTAGTCTACACAAGTTTGGTTCAGGTCATACTTTATATACCAACTATGTGTGTGCCCTTGCAAAGTAGCATACAACTGACTTTCCTAACACTCAGGATATGTGATTCCCTTAGCATGCCATAGTATTTCACTCATGTTTACATGATCAAATACATCTTCAATAACTTTGTACTCTGGTAGGAAAACATACATCTTGTAATAAACTTGTTTCCGTTGGTGTAGACTATGCCCACTAGGGCTAGAAATTATATTACCTCCAGTATTCCATCCACCTAAAGAACCACTAGATCCACTAGATCCTAAACCACAATTTCCTCCTAATCCTCCCTTGTAGTAGGCACCAAACTAGAGGATGTGTTTCCTTGTATTCGAATAGTTGTACTAAATTGAATTCCCATTGTTTGTGAGGTTGTTCTACTTCCATATGTATTACCAACCTTTTGTGCACCCACGTTCTGTCCTAAAGACATGCCAAAAAATATACCACCAAACAAACAAGACTATGTGGCCATCTAAGAAAATATTGTATCCAAAGGAAATTGAAATCTACTTGTCACTACTCTATCATCAGCACTAACTTGCATATCAATAATTGTCTCAAGAACTAGAAAACCAAGTGTAAGGGCAAGGTTGTGAGTTGGGATCATATGCATGCCAATGGTCTTTAATCTTTCTTCATCAGACATGCTCTCATTGGAAGCTGGAGGGGATTATCTACTATGCTTACCTAAGTGGGGGAGATCCTAATGTTTGGGCTCCATGTCTTCTATGTGAGCCTTAAATCCTGCATGAGACATTATCCTTCGTAACTCCATAGACTCCTTAATGTCACGCTTATTTTCCAATTCTGTCTCTTGTGTGTCATTATACTTAAGCCACATTTCTTATCTCTACTGCTAGGTCCACCATATTTCACCACACCTGATACTTCCCCTACACACAGTGGGTTTTATCTAGCCATAGGTTTCTCTTAAAAATTTAGAGTCACAATTAAGATCTTAATCGCTAAAGGAATAACACACAAATAATATCCTCTGGGTTCATGTAAGAACTGAAACTCAACAACCTTTGGATATGAATAAGTTGAAATAATGTATTCCAAAGTGTAACTATGCATAACACCACTCCACCAATGGTCTATGACACATGTCCAAGTAAAATCAGCATCATGTAGAGTCTGGTAATCTTCTTATGTCTACATAATTGTTCTATACCTCCAATTTCTCTTCGATGCATATGTTACTAGCCACTCATACAACTCTATGGTAAAAAAATAGAAAAATATCTCATAGGGTTCATGATACAGATGTTCTTCAACCCACATGTGAGAATCAAAATTAGTTCCAGGTATATATCTGTGAGCAAAATTTTCCTCTAAATTATCTACCAAACTCTCAATATTGGCCAAGGTCAACTGATATGTCTGCATTATGCAACATCCTTGCAATCTCTTTGAATAGAGGTCCATAAAAATGAAACCAAAATGTAGTATGTTTTTCTCACTCAAACCCTAGATTCACTGGCCCATCACTAAGACATATCTGAGCACTCACCTAAAGTGCACAAAGGTATCAGGTCCCTTTATTAGTACCAGCTTTTTCAATGAGTTAGCATGATCAACCATACATTTCATATCCATAGCAAGTAATTAAAGGTAAAGTATAACATGAGATAAATCACAACCATAGTGCATAATGAATCAAAAAAAATCAAGACCAACTTTTCCATATAATAACTAGTAACAAATATTTCAACAGTCAATATCCATTCATAAAGATCCTTTGTATTAATCCATAGAAAATCAAATAAATGAGTAGATCATAATAGTCATCACTAATATAAGTGCATATGTAAACAAACAACAAAACCTTACAATATCATTCACACACACACACACACACACACACACACACACACACACACACACACACACACACACACACACACACACACACACACACACACACACACACACACACAACTAAGATGTGCAAATCAATACATATATATAGGTAGTTGGGACTTTCCCTTCATTACTCATGCACTCTCAAAAATAGGTTGTATGCTAACAATATCCATGTGCTGCTACAAAATAACTACAAAAGCATGCAAGATTGATAATAATAGATTATCTATAAATAACTCTAGTTCTAATCCTATTATTAGCTCCTTGTGCCTGTTCGAACTACAAGTTCCAAAATATCTTGGTGTGTCTTCCAAGTCTTCTTAACAAAATGTACTCAATCCCATATTAGCCAATGTACGCAAAATGGCTAAATATTAATCTTTGACTTCCCTGGGTGCAAAACTATTGGGTACAAATTTTTCCATCTTCTACACCTACTTATGTACGCGCTACTTCCGTGCCTTCAATACTTAGCTACTTAACATGTTGGTTGCTTATTTTGGATTGGTAACACTATACATGACTTAATAGAATGAGATAACTGGGTAATTTTTTTTAAATGTTGTATGACACTGGGTTGGATAGGTGGATCTTGACTTAGTAGAGAAGGAACATTAATAATTATGGCATAATGATCATTAGACATAGAGGGATAAAATTTAGGAGCCCATTTGGATTTAGCAATCGAAGATAAGCATGTACAATAATTTTGTGTAACAAATTAAATAAAAACTTGATGCTGAAGGTGCCCAATTATTTTTTTTAAAGAATAGAGATCACTATCATGATGTCCATTAATTATGTGATTATTTTGAAATGGGTGGCCTTTTTATTTTGTAAGCCGATAAGGAGGATAGTAATGCGTAGGTTAAAATTTGATCAACTAATGATTGAGTAGATCAGGAAGAATATCATGTTTCTTAGTATTTAAATCAAACTTGAGAGGTGTAGGTTGTTTTAAGACTTTGGCTTCACTTATATGAGAACATGTAGAAAATATAGGATTAGGATGAGGTGTAGAAGAAGAAATAACATGGGACTATGAAGAATGTAACATTCCCATTTTAAGACTTTAGAAACAAGGGAAAAAAAATTATACATAATTTTCTCTATTCTATAATCATAATCTAGAACACACATTGCATGCCAATAAATCTCATAATAGATAACCATATGCAGCTATAAATGACTTGGTGAACTACTGATCTCTCATTTCATGACTCAGTTTCTAACTGATCTCTCATGTTAACTTAATTTATTGAATACTATGTGTATAATAAGTATACCTAGTTATCTTACTCTGTTCTAGGTATTGGGTGTTCTGTGTAAGAAACCTATCTGAATGTTTATTACCAATATTCATATAAAATCCCATTTTTTAAACTAGGTGACATAGGACAACACAATCAGCAGCTTGTGATACTTTGGCCAAATATTTCCAACATACTATTCATGATACTATTCCTAGACAACATACTCATCTAACGGAATACATCATTCCCCCCACTCATCTATTATCTAGAATGGTCTTTGTTGAATCCTGTAAGTTCACTTGTTCAAGGTTTGGCCCTAACCTAGGTTAGTAATATACTTTTGTATAGGAAACCACTCACAATGACCTAGGGTATATAGACATATTCAATCAACCTAATTCAATTGGATGTGCCTAGTTACCCTAAGTCATTGTGAGTCACTTCCTATGCTAAATCATATCCATAAGCTGACCTAGAGAGAAACTAAGTTCAAGTCCAGATTTGTGTAGATCTAGATGAACCAATGTTGAGGGGTGTTACAACATGTCAACTACAACATTTTATCCTCGGGAAGACCCTATCCTTCACGAAGGTACAGTCCTGCAGTTGGCGTGTGTCAATATCTGACAGAACTACCCATCTTGATGTACACACCTCGAGAAGAGGTCATTTACACCCATTTATTTCTTAATTAAGATTCAAATCACAGAAAACCTGCTTAACCCTAATTCCAACAACCCTTAAGTTTGTCATCCTTAATTGAGTTGTTAATGTAATACATGACTCATAAACTTATGATTATTTTTATGTTCATTAACGTTTGTTTAATGTATAATTAATTAAAAATAGAAACAAAATCCATCATAAGATTTACTTAATATAAATCAACCATTCATATCATGTTCAAGATCCAAAATAGGTTCCACTAAAGTAGACTTCATAGAGATGAAGTCTAATTGATTACGATCTCATGTAGAAAACATTTATTTTGAAACCTATCAAGGTATTACTCCAAAGGGAGTGAACCTTCCTTTTTCTGGTTAAGTGATAGGGTTCATTATAACCTTTCCCATTACGTGAGTCATGGTAGTTAAGTTATACTTCTATTATCATCTTTTCATTGAACCATGCATTATGTTGGTGTAGATGGTATACTTATTCACTTATTTAGTGTTATTCCACCTCACCATGTGAGTCATCTCACTTAGGTGGACATGGATCTAGGTGTCATCTTAGTTATGACAGATTCTCTTATAGAATCTGTCATATGTGTAAGTGTGTCATAGGAGTTACATTCCCATTTGGGAAAGTAACTCCTCTTCTCCATTATGGAGGAATCTTCTCTTACATGGGAGTTTCACATTCACTCCCCTATATGTACACCATCTCTTTTGATCTATGTTAAGCTAATACAAGCTAAGCTAAGGCTTCCATTCCACTCCACTTTTCGAATCTTGAGCTCTCATATGCATGCAAATTGCTTTACAAAGCTTACTTGCTTTAATCTCACAACTCCTACACTTTGGTAAAGTGCAACTATTCAATGCTCGTGAATTACTTCCAGGTATTCATCCTACACACCTTCATGGTATCAAAGCGTGGGGACTGTTTCTCCATCATGTAGTTGCTTGTGCAAGCTCTCACCTTTTGCATGTGCTCTACTTGCATATTTTTAGATTCTGTGGGTGTATTTTTTGGGTGTTCATGGTTTTCCAACTTGTGCATGCAGTTTCAAGGGTTTCAGTTCCATACTACTTGCTGGGTTTTTGTGTTTATGGTGTTATTGAAGTGCTCCCTGGGCCAACTCGCCACCTTGGATAACATCTTAGCTCAACTGAAACTCCTTCTGCCTCTGCAAATCACAGTGTTTGCATTGTTGTTTTTTATGTGGGTTTTTTGGCTTCCTCATTGGATTTGATTGGTGCTGGGTTATTTCACTCACTCCAAGGTTGACTGTGCATCCACTCACCCTACTATTTCGAGTTCATGTTGGTTTCTCTACAACACACTTCCACTTAGTGTCGAGATTCTTCCTGAGTTCTAGCCTCACCATTTTGGTTTCTCAGCCCTCTGCATTTATAGTGCTTGCCTTGGTCTCTTCCCACTGGCTTGTTGAATAGTTGAACTTGGATTTTAATGTTATCTTAGTGTGCACTATAGTTGGATCATTGAAGACTATATGTCTCCTACTCGTGATCCACATTCATGGTCATTTTGTTCTTTGGGCTCGCACTGCCTTTTCGTGCCTCCAATGCCACTGCAACTCCTAGTCTCCTCTGAGCAGTGGAATCCCTGCATGCCCAGCCTGGTCCACATTCCTAGACCATTCTCTTCAAACAAATTGTTACTCCATGCATTCAGCTCTACCTACACTGCCATCTTGCAATGGACCATTACACCCTGTACGTGGCTTACATTGTGAGGAGATTGTTTTGAACATGTTAAAACTCCAAACGTGGAACTCAGAATCTGACGCTGGTTCTAGAATCCCCAGCTCCTTGCTCGACATGGCCACCTACTGCTCCACTAAATCTATCATCTCTATAGACCTGAAGAAGAGAAACTGCCCAGATCCGTTACAGTCAAACCAAACCTTCCATGTCCCTCTACAGATCCACGTGGCTCTCAACTTGGGAGACTCAGCTATTGCATGGTTTGACACTCCAAAACATGGGCCCCATACCTTTTAGTCTTGTTTGTAGTTTAAAAAAAGCACCTTTTTAATGTTTTAAGGATTAAAAACATTTTCATGGCATTGTAAATTATTTCAAGGCACTATTTTTGCTTGTATTATGCCTTTCCTACGCATGTCGAAGACAGAGGGCGAGGTCCAGGGTTGGCAGGAGGCTAATCTCCCCTTGCAAGAAAAACAAATCCTTTCTAAAATTTGATGCCACTTTCAACGAGTAGTCACACGAAACCCTTTGCACCCATTTAGAGCACTTTTTTAATGCGTTTGCAGTGTCTGGTGCATTTTTCCATCAGTTGCGGGAATCGTAATAATGCCATAACTTTTGACTCGCAACTTGTTTTTGAGCACTTCCTTGGTAAAAGTTTCATGATTTCTCGTACTCTATGTGATGGGATTGCCAATTTTGTAAACACACTACTTTTATAAAGTGCCGCATTCTGGGGGGTTACTTGTACTCTTGGGCCTACACACGTAGACGCATTATCGGCCGAGTCTAACATCTTGCACCTTGTATCTTGCATTTTTTTCATCATGGAGAGTGTTCTTTCTAGATGTGAGTGTCATAGGATCACCTTACAGCCTCCACCACTTCTCACCAGGAGAGAGAACTATTCAGTCTAGCGTGCTTCCATGGAACGTTACTTCACCCACGAGGGTCTTTTACCCTTCGTGCTTGGGCCAATTCCTACACCCACTGATCATCATCATCTAGAGGACTTCCTTGACACTTACGACCCTATTTTTGGTCACATGATGATGCATGTCTCTCGATCTATGTGGTTTCATGTGGCAGACTCAGATCCACCTCACCATGTCTGGAGCATTCTTCAGTCCTTGTATGGAGACCCTTCACATATTGCCACCATTGTTGCTGCTGCTGATTTAGTTGTCTCCTCCATTTCTTTGTGTGATGATAGTTCCACTAACATAGGCTTGCTTGGTTCTACTTCTGATGACGAGGATTGTGCATCCAGTTCTGATGTCGAGAGTACTACAGAGGACTCATCTCCTCTTTCTCTCACTATTCCAGACATTGTTGTCACCCCCCACATCTCATCAGATATCGAGCAGTCCCCTTCTCAGTCTCATATAGTCATTACACCAGCCTCCTTTCCACCTTCAGTGTGCGAGGCCCATTTCACTCCTCTACCTTCATTGGATGACTCATACCTATCATACATCACTCTTCTGTTTGTTGAGCCCCCTCATTGGGATGAGTATCTACCTGACCTGGGTCTTCATTTTGTAGAGTCTACTTGTGATGCACTACAGGTCCCTCATCCATCTACAGGTGTTTCAGAGGAGTCCATCATCTCCATTGTTGGGAGTGCCCCTTCTAGGACTCTTACCACTTCCACTTTTTCGGAGACCTTCATTGATCCACCGTCAGTTGTGGATCCATTTTTTGTTGTGGAGGATGTTCTATTCCCTTCAAATCACTTGGATATCCTTTCTACGGGTGTTCCTCTTCACTCTGACAGTTCTACACATGTGGCATTACCTTTCGTTCCTTGGCACTCACTCACTAGACCTATGCCAGACTTCCATGCACCAGACTCAGAGTTCTTTGTGTTGCTACCTTCAGTTTCCTTTGTGGAGTGGGTAGACTTCCAGCACGTCATTTCTATCCTTCCTAAGGGCAGGCACATAATTTATTTTGGGTGGATCTTCTTCAGTCTAGAGGTAGAGGATCTTGTCATCGAAATTCTTCTGGGAGACTTCTTAGAGCTGCAGAGTTCAGATTCATCTATGGCATCTTTTTCATTCCTCTCATCTCCCTCTCCTTCTCTCTTCTTCTTCTTTCCGAGAGATTTCCTCTTTGTACATGGGTACCCTTTCAGGCTCGTCTATGGCCGGGACCCATATTTGGCATCTTTCTTAGATTAAAGATTTTTTTGTTCTCTTGCGGTGGGTGTTTTTCCCACTGGGTTTTCCTTCACTGCTTGGGACTTCTTTCTTGTACATGGGTACCTCATCAGGCTTTGTGTCGGGACCCATTTCTCATTTCTAACTTGTCACCTCATCCTAAGTTACGATGAAGGGGGGGTGTTGGTGTATGTGGTATACTTATTCACTTATTTAGTGTTATTCCACCTCACCATGTGAGTCATCTCACTTAGGTGGAAATGGATCTAGGTGTCATCTTAGTTATGACAGATTCTCTTATAGAATCTGTCATATGTGTAAGTGTGTCATAGGAGTTACATTCCCATTTGGGAAAGTAACTCCTCTTCTCCATTATGGAGGAATCTTATCTTACATGGGAGTTACACATTCACTCCCCTATATGTACACCATCTCTTTTGATTTATTTTAAGCCAATACAAGCTAATCTAAGGCTTCCATTCCACTCAAATTTTTGAATCTTGAGCTCTCATATGCATGCACATTTCTTTACAAATCTTACTTTCTTTAATCTTGTAACTCCTAAACTTTGGTGAAGTGAAAATATTCGATGCTCGTGAATTCCTTCCAGGTCTTCATCCTACACTCCTTCACATGATTATAAAAAAGAACATTGATGAATGCCAACTTAATAATTTGCATTCAAATAAGGTATATTGTAACTAATTCCCATACATCCAACTGATTTAGTTACAACAGAAATAAGAATCCATACAGATAAGAATGATAACAATGTAAATAAGATTATCAATTTCCTTCATATAATTCACCAAGAAAATGACATATCAAGTATGAGTAACTCTCAATCTTCATCAATTCATCATGGTAAAATACACATTTTAGAGGACCATACATTTCATACATATTCCATGTCAAACAACATCAAGATCATTAAAGAATACAACATTTCTTCTTTTAATACATTTCAACAATGAATCAAATTTCTCTATAAAAGATCCAAACTTTAAACAACCAATAAATAATATAAGTTATTTCCTTCCTTTATCACTTATGAATTCCATCTACAAAAATTGCTAGCATGGGTCAGTTCATTGAACTGAGAATGATAAGCACTAAACATTAAAATGATGTGTTGTTAACTAACTGTTTCATAAAACCAAATCTACTTTTATGAAACAATAAGGCAAAGAAAATAAATAAATCATAGGTGATACCAACCACAAAATAAGAACACTTAAACAATCAAAATTAACATTATGAAAATATCATGATAAAATCTGCACCCTATAGCATTATATCATATAAGTAATATTTCAACCAAATTACTTATCTCCTTTTAATAAAGATACTTACTATTTTTTTCCTATATAGTTCAATCTGAATTAGAAATTTAGAAACTATTTTTCCAAAATAGATTTACTCTAAGAAACAAGTATTGTCAAACTCAACATTACAAAATTTCATAAAAGGGCATCTACAACCAAGATACTTCTAGCTTCATGAAAGGCTTTAGGTTGAATCATCAACATCATAAGAATAAGAGATTTCCATTTTAGATGCTATATCCTAATTTCAATTCCACGATATCGAATAAGTTCTCAAGTTAGGCCACACATTAAAGAATCAGGAAAGTATACACTCAACAAAAAGCATTTCACATAAATCAACTATTACAAATATTGATTCCTTTAGTAAAAATCAAGAGAATAAGTAAGAAGCATCAATGAATACTCAAATGTATTCATGCAAGTAATGAAACTAATCCTGTTAAATCTATAACAAAATTTAAATAAAAGAGGGAAGGATGAACTGAGAGAATACAAGTTAGAACTTCCCTCCCAATTTGGTAAAATAGAATATCAATCAACAACTCATAAGGGAGAATGTAACACAAAAATATCCTACAGTTTCCAAAGAGGACAGCGATGAAAACTTAACCTCAGAGAAAAAGAGGGCAAGGAGTCAATTAATCATGTTTAGATGAGGATCCCAACAATCTATCTTAAGTAAATAAGGTCATAAAAGGACCGATACAGACCCGATCACAACATACTTCAACTCTTTTTTTTAAAAGAGTTGAAATCATGCACTAGAGGATGCTAAATGAGTATATGACTAAAGTATTCAAATCAGTTCCCAAAATAAGGCTCCCCATCATTACACAACTATAGTATTAGTAGAACATTATCCAAATCAAGAAAGAGATGAAATAAAAAGAATTTTTAAGCACCTACAGGAAAAATAACAACCTTCAACAGTCATTTTAAATAAATAAAGTATAAGTCAAGAAGCCATAGAATACTAATTCCTTCCATCTGATAGTGCAACAATCGATAAGAAAGAATCACTCTCACATCCTCTCAGAGGTGAGAGAAAACTAAATTTAAATGGATAGAGAAAGATCCATCCTATTTCGATCTCAAAGAAGATGGAACACAAAAAATGACATGACTTAGATACATGTGCACAAATTAACTACAAAGATGATTAGAATTCCTTCCATTATATTTCCATGGAGAAGTTCAACTGCACACATATAATAAGTCGACAAGACATTATAATCCTTCAACATACTCAGAGATCAAAGAACTTAAGTATTTAGAAAACCCTTCATACAAAACTGATTGGTTAATTCCAGCTCACGAAATATCAACCAAAAATCCTCATAAACATTCATTGAATTCCCACGAAGCCACAACAGTAAAGTTTCAATAACTTACACTAGTAAGTTAGCTTATGATGTTTCCCAGATCAAGATGAAGTAAAATTAAATAGTCATTATCTAACTTGAAGTGAAGAAGAACAACGAGATCGTCATCTTACAAGCTCAAGAAGAGCTAACATAAATAGAACTAAAGATTATCCCAGACCAAATCAATTCAAAAAGTCCTTAAACATATTAGAACCTCCTCTATACAAAATTTAGTTTAGTCTTCCAAAGATTCCATGAAAACCCAACAATATTTAAAGTTCAGAAGGAGGAACTTCACACACTGTTATATTCAACAAGATTATTCCAAAATCTAAGTATCCAAGAAACCATTACCACATAGTTTTCATAAGGGAACAAGACTCGACAAAAAAAATTAACTGAAAGGGGGTGAGATAATAAGTAAAACATTCATTCTTGTTTCCACACAAGTTCGAACCCACAAATATAGAAAATCCAAACACCCATTATCATTCCAGAGTTAGGTTGTGGAGCATGTTTTCATGTGATAAAGTGTTGAATATTGTACACTAAGAGTCCTTTACAATTTCCATAGTTGTCTCGCTAGAGTTCTTATACTGGGAAACATGATTTTCTCATATGGGTGGGATTTTTGACCCATAGTTTTATGGGACAATTTTGGCCCATGGTCTTAATACCCATGGTTTTGTAAAACTACTTAAGCAGTTGTCTACTTATATGGTTTTATGCATATTGTAGGTATAATGCAACATTACATATGTGTTTTGAATTCGGGTGTGAATTCTATAGAGTTTTTAAAGCATAGCTTAAAATAGATCTGGGTATTGTATTGAGAGATTGGTGGCTTGTAATAAAATTTGAGTAAGTGATTCTTGGTGGATGTAGCCCAAATTAGGTGAACCACGTTAAATATTGTCTCTTTGTGTTGTGTTACTTCATCATACACTTTTAGTTTGAGATCTGTAATATTTTATGCATATTATTTTATACATATTTTATCCATTATGTCCTAACAATTGGTATCAAAGCCTAGTTTGGTTTGCTAAAGTTTTGAATCATAGGGAAAGTATTATCTTGAGTGGGAGCTATGGCAGATGTTGGAAGATCTAGGGTTTATAAATTCAACGTGCAAACTTTCAGTCTTTGGAAGATGCAGATGGAAGATTACCTTTATCGGAAGGATATTTATATTTCGTTGTCTGAGAAGGTGAACCAACCCTCGAGTAGGATGGATGCATAATGGGATTTGCTGAATAGGAAGGCACTTGGGACAATCCGACTGTGTCTTGCATATTCAGTATTATTTAATGTTTCAAAGGAAAAGACTACAAAAGAATCGATGGATGCATTAAGGAAGTTGTATGAAAAACCCTATACCTCAAATAAGATATTTTTAATCAAAAATTTGTTTAATATGAAGATGTCTGAGAATGGTTTAGTAGCAGATCATTTAAATGATTTTAATACTGTTGTAAATATTTTAGCTTTGGTTACAATAGAATTTTATGAAGAAGTTAGGGATTTATTAGTTCTTTGCTCTTTACCTAATAGTTGGAATAGCCTGGTAATGATAGTAAGAAACTTGGTTCCAACTAACTCAAATTTGAAGTTTGATGATGTTGTAGTGGTGATTATAAGTGAGGAAATGCAAAGAAAAATCTCTAGGGAATCTTCTACTTTAGGGAATGCTTTGACAATGGAAACTAGAGAGAGACAGAAGAATAGAGGAAGCTATGGAAAATCAAAGGATTGGGCAAGGTCAAAATCCAAAAGTAAGATAGTATGCTGGTACTATGGAAATTCTGGACATGCAAAGAAGGACTATTAGGAACTTCACGACAAGAAGAAACAACAGGAAGAAAATAAGGAGGAAAATGTGGTAACAGGTAATGTATGTCAGGATGCTTTGATTATTTCTTCGCATAATATTACTGAATCTTGGGGATTAGATTCAGGGGCTTCTTTCCATGCTACTCCACATAGGCATTATTTTGTTGATTATGTTCAAGGGGATTTTGGGAATATTTTTCTTGGTGATGATGAGCCTTGCAGTATAGTTGGAAAATGATCTATTCGGGTTAAGATGCAAAATGGGAATACATGGCTATTAAAGGATGTCAGATATGTGCCTGCTTTAAAATGAAATTTTATATTGGCAGGCAAGTTGGGAAGTGATGGTTGTATTGTGATATTTACAGTGGACTCTTGGAAGGTTACCAAGGGTGATCTTGTGGTGAAAAGAGATAAGAAGGTTGGAAGCTTGTATTTAACCACTGATAGCACTAATGTTTACAATATTGTGGCTTCAGAAGTAGATACAACATTGTGGCATTATAGGCTCGGTCATATGAGCCATAAGGGCATGGAGATCATAAAGAAGGATTTTCCCAAATATATAGAAATAGGTTTGGAGTTCTTTAAAGATTGCATATATGGGAAACAAAAGTGAGTAATATTTCTCAAGGTTGGACCTACAAAGAAAGAGAGTAAGTTAAAGCTAGTGCACTCTGATGTGTGAGGACTGGCTCAGGTATCATCTCTTGGGGGTTCAAGTTATTATGTTACTTTTATTGATGATGCAAAAAGGAATTTTATTTTTATTGTATTAGAAAAAAATATGATGTATTTGACACTTTTTCTAAATGGAAAGCCTTGGTAGAGAATGAAACATGTCTTAAGCTAAAAGGTCTCATGTCAAATAATGGAGGGGAGTATTATAGTAATGACTTTGATTATTACTATTCTAAGAATGGAATCCATAGGAAAAATACTATTCCAGAAACTCCACAACAGAATGGGGTGTTATAAAGGATGAACATAACTGTAATGGAACATGCTAGGAGCATGAGATTACATGCAGGATTGTCTCTTTCTTTTTAGGAAGAAGTGGTGAGCACAACTGTGTACTTGATAAACATAGGACCCTCGAGTTCCTTAGATGGAGGAATACCTAAGGAGGCTTGGTATGGTAAGAAAGTTGATTATTCATTTCTTAGAGTCTTTAGATGTGAGGTGTTTTTCCATATAGAAAAAGATGATAGGAACAAACTAGAGGATAAATCAGAAAAATGTACTTTCATTGGTTATGGAGATAATGAATTTGGATATAAATGTTGGAGTATTAAGGATAAGAAAATCATTTGATCTAGGGATGTGGTATTTAATGAGAAAGTCATGTATAAGCAACAGTTGCAGGAAAATAGGGAAGAATCCAAGAAAGAATATGCTACGGTAGAGGATCTTCCAAATGGGAAAGTGACACATGAATCAGTTCAGGAACCTCCTCAACAGGAATCCCAAACTCCTATACTGAGGAGGTATTCTAGGGTAATAATAGAACTTGAATGTTTTTCTCCTTCTCTTTATTATTTATTACTCACTGATAGTGGAGAGCCAGAGAGATTTGATGAACAAATGTAGGTAGATGCCTTGAAGAAGTGAGAGCAAGCCATGGATGAGAAGCATCAAGCTCTCATGAATAACTAGACATGGGATTTGGTGAAGCTACCCAAAGGTGAAAGAGCATTACAGAAAAAGTGGGTGTTTAGAGTCAAAGAGGAAGGAGGAAAGAAAAGATACAAGGCCTGATTTGTGTTCAAGGGGTTTGCATAGAAAAAAGGTATAAATTTTGATGACATTGTTTCTCCTGTAGTAAAAATGACTTATATTAGAAATATTCTATGAATATTGTAGCAGAAGACTTGCACTTGGAAAAAATTGATGTAAATACTATAGTTCTCCATGGTGATTTGGAGGAGGAACTATATATGCAGCAACCAGAGGGCTATGAGGTGAAAGGTAAAGAGAAGATGGTGTGCAAACTAAAGAAGAGCTTGTATGGCTTGAAATAAGCTCCACGCCAATGGTATAAGAAATTTGATAACTTCATGATGGAGAAAGGTTATATTAGATGAAATTCTTACCATTGCATGTATACAAAGAAATTTGAGGATGGAAGTTATATTATCATGTGTTTATATGTGGATGACATGTTGGTTATAGGTAAAAACATGCAGGAAATAAAATTACTTAAGAAGTAACTAAGTGAATCCTTTGCTATGAAGGATTTGAGGGCATCAAAAAAAATCCTTGGTATGAGGATATCTCAGGATATGAATGAATGGAAGCTGACTTTATCTCAAGAAGAGTACATTAAGATGGTCTTGGAGAGGTTTAATATGTAAGATGCTAAACCGGTTAGAACTCCTTTGGCAGACCATTTCAAGTTATAAAAGGAGCAGTGTCCCAAGATAGGGAAGGAGAGAAACTATATGTCCAAGGTACCTTACTCATCAGCGGTTGGTAGTTTGATGTATGTCATGGTGTGCACCAGGCCTAATATTTCCCATGCAGTGGGAGTAGTGAGTAGATTTATGAGTGATATAGGTAGATATCACTGGCAAATAGTAAAGTGGATCCTTCTGTATTTGACAGGGACCATGGGGACAATTTTTTGCTACGGTGGATCAAACACAACTTTTTGTGGTTATGTAGATTCAGATATGGTTGGAGATGTAGAAAGTAGGAGGAGCACGACATGTTATGTTTACATTGTAGGTGGGACAGTAGTGAGCTAGATTTCATGGCTACAGAAGTTGGTGGCTTTATCAACCACATAGGCTGAGTATGTTTCTTCCACATAGGAAAGCAAAGAAATGATTTGGTTAGATAAATTTCTTGAGGAGTTGGGGCATAAGTAGAAGGAAGGAAAGTTGTATAGTGATAGTCAGAGTGCTATACACCTAGCTAAGAAATCTACTTTCCACTCTAGGATGAAGCATATATAATTAAGGTACCATTTCATCAGGACAAATTTGGAGGAAGAGAAGTTGAAGCTGGAGAAGATTCATACCATTCAGAATCCTATAGAAATGATGACCAAGGTGGTCACAAGGGCAAAACTAAAGTTGTTTTTAGCTTTGGTTGGTCTTCACGGAAACTAGTGAAGGGTTGAGAAGCATGCTCAAAGGAAAACTAGTCTCCAAGTGGGAGATTGTTAGGTTGTGGAGCCTATTTTCATGTGAAAAAGTGTTGAATATTGTACACTAAGAGTACTATACACTTTCCACAGTTATCTCATCGGGAAACATGATTTTTTCATATCGGCGATATTTTGTACCCACAAGTTTATGGGATGGTTTTGGCCCATGGTCTTAATTCCCATGGTTTTGTAAAACTACTTAGGAAGTTTTCCACTTAAATGGTTTTATGAATATGTTAGGTATAATGTAACATTACATATGTGTTTTGAATTTGGGTGTTAATTCTGTAGCATTTGTTGAGCATATCTCCAAACATATCTGGGTATTGTATTGAGAGAGCGATGGCTTGTAATAAAATATGAGCAAGTGATTCTTGGTGAACTTTTCCCAAATTAGGTGAACCACGTTAAATATTGTCTCTTTGTGTTGTGTTATTTTATCATGCACTTTTAGTTTGAGATATGTAATATTTTATGCATATTAGTTTCTACTGTTGCGATTTTGTGAGCAATTATTCCGTATATTTTATCCATTATTTCCTAACATCCAGCTTCCATCAAAATAATGGGTTCAAAAAGAATGAAATTTTATACAGTAAAGTTAAAGAAGAAGTCACTCTTTCATTACTGTTTTTCCATACGAATTCTAGTTCACACAACATTGAATACAAGCATCCATATATATATATATATATATATATATATATATATATATATATAGTTTTAAATCAGAAGTAACAATACTTCAACCAATCCAAGATGTGACAAAGAAGTACATTTTTCTCACCTTCTATCAACCATAACAGACAAACCCAATTCCAAATCTTAAGCAAAAACAAATTTCCATAAACCCTTTTTAGCAGACAGGCAGGGTTCATCACATTAGCATAACTTAAATATCAAGGTAAGATTCACTATTCAAAATTAAATAGGAAACAACCCACATTCCATATCATCTAACAAAGACTCATTTTCAAATGAATACTGATATGTTTCAAGTAAGAAATAAAGGCATTCTTTATAAAGTAAAGACCCATTGATAACAAGAGAAAAGTTTTTTTAATGAAGACGATTAGAGAGAAGCAGAACAACTTAATGGGTAGAGCTTATCATGCCTGATAGTTCTTTTTCTGATTCGAATAATATTTCTAGTTGAGCCTCCACAATTCATTCTTCTCCAAATGAAGTCAACAACCCAAAAATTCTTTCTCATATTCCTCTTATACCTACATTGGATTAAAAATAGTCCAAAGGAGCCAAAAATAGAAACAAATTACAAACAGAACTGCTAGTTCCAAGAACCAGATATCTCTATGCAGAGAAAAAATCAAAAAGAATGAAAGACTAAACAACCTTAGATAATTCCACTTGCATGCTTTCCTAGGTAGTTTTCTCACCAAAAACGATGATCATTAATACCATTGAATTCCACTTTCCCTCCTATATCTCCACACCATCTTATGATCCTCATGTGTGGATTTCACTAATGCCTCGAGGTTTTGGTGTAACGGTTCATTACATTTGGTATCAGAGTGACCACCCATGTTAGAATCCCACTTGGTTGGTTACATCATGTAGCCAGGGCATGTGGGGTACCTAAACATCGGTGAATCTGGGTTCATACGTATGGGAGTGTGGGTGTAAACCCAGCCTAAGTTGAGATCTACAGAAGCATGGTGGGATGTTATGATCCTCATGTGTGGATTTCACTAATGCCTCAAGGTTTTGGTGTAACATTTTGTTACATACCACTTCCATCTAAAGTTGGTGAGTCCAATTTCAACAATAGCATGCATCACTTAACTCTAGTGATGATGCCAATTAGGATTCCCTCTAATTTTCATACCTTTTCCAAAACTGGCAGTACCATCCCATAAATTCAAAAATCAAATCACATAAATGACTTAGAAACTGTCGCCACCACCTTCCACTTTCCATGTGACCACTTAGGTCCCCTTCCATTCTTACATTAGTTTAGGTTAGATAAACATTAGTTTAGGATCTGACCTTAGGTTAGATAGAAATTATTTACCTTAGATCATTTAAATATTTCCATAGGTAGTAAGCCATCATAGATTAAGCCATACCACATAGCAATTTAGTATTAGGTAATAGGTTAGAGATAAACCTATCATTATCTTAGGTTATTTCCAAATCCCACACTTATATAACATACAACTTAGATTAGGATGCAACAGGATTAGTGTAGACATAGATCTAAGGTAGGTCCAGTTTACCTTAGGTTAGAATCTTGTTAGGATAGATATTAAAGATCTAGTACTTAGGTTTTACCTTTACTAGTCCTAAAGTAGACCTCTATCATTCTTACGCCATTCAACATCTTTAAGAAATTAACAAGAATATCTGAGCACAATATTTACAGCAAAATATTGAGCGAGGAATTCCAAGAAAGATCCATAAAATTATGTACCTTTAAGGAATCATTCCCTTATTTCCTTCAATTTATGAATGTTGGTTTATCATACAAATCAAATAAGAATAATTAAAACATACCTTAGATTAATGGAATTAATCTAGGGTTTTGCTATTATATAGAGATAAATTTTCAAACAACATTACTAGTTTACAACCTTACCTATCTCAAGCAGAATGGATTCCTTACAAGCAACACAATTTTAGAAAAATGAATCCAAGAACATAATAATTTATCCATTGTAAGCATGATTTCCACCAGTTCAAATAATACACCTTCTTAGGACAAATCACATATCAACGTTTACAATGCAAAGAGGAAAAATTTAAACAGTTTGTCAAAGATGTTATAGAATAAAAATTGAGATATTCGATTTCAATTATGACAGATGTAATTATGGCTGTGATAGCTTGGAATTTATCTTGAAATAAATGATGTAAAGCTTAAATTTACTCGAAGAGGTGTTTATTAGTTGAGGTATCAGGCCTAATAGGGTTTTTCAAAGAGATGCTTGAAAATGGAATTTACTTTTATAGGTGGTATATTGTGAAGGAGGTACATAGTGTTTAGGGATTTTTAGAGAACATGTTTTTAAGGTGGGTGCATTTTAAGTAATTGATGCAAGTAAAATTTAGGAGAAACGAAACAAGATACGATAGTATAGGAAAATTAGAGATCCGAGTATTATATAATGAGTGGAGTTCAAAAAATGATTTAATATAAATTGAATTAAATCTATATTTCATAGTAAATACTATAATGAATGATATACAAGTGATAAATATAGTAAATAGAAAATCAAGAAATAAATAAATATATGAAACCTTAAGCGAGAGATGAGAGAATGTGACTTAGCTTATTTATGAATGATCTAGAAGTGGTCTGGACCGAGGTACTGTTGGAACAAAATGTAAAGAGTTTCATCAAGGATATCTAGAATGTATGGATCTCATAAATGTACAAGAAATAAGTGCCCATGGGAGGACAGGAGCACCCAGGCACTAATGACTGAATTTAGGTGCTAGTATCCACCGAAATGCTCAAATTCTAATATTTTATATGTAGGAGGAAATTTATTACTAATCTCTATTTATCACTTTTATTTCTTCCAATATCATTGTTTTCACATATAACCTATAA
Organism: Taxus chinensis; assembly: GCA_019776745.2. Lineage (NCBI taxonomy): Eukaryota > Viridiplantae > Streptophyta > Pinopsida > Cupressales > Taxaceae > Taxus > Taxus chinensis. The sequence goes on along the minus strand of CM034146.1, from coordinate 500,351,764 downwards.
AAGAGATACCTAGCTATCACAATGAATCAGTCAATCCACATCAAAATCATCCATCATTTCTTTAAAATCTGATCATTCTTATAGATCATTAAGCATCACTAAGATGAAATCCAAGACATTTAAACCTTGAAATGATAAAACTCAACATTCAACATTAAAATCATCTACCACCACTTGTAAACTACCCCCACCCCAATCAACCACCATCATCCTTTCCACATCAAAATTAGTGGTCAAAACTTCTAAGGATAAGACCTCGCTTCAACCTACATCCACTTCCTCTAAATCAAACCCATCTACTCCTTCTAAAACATCAACTTATAAACCATTCATCAAATATTATACCAAGGTAGTCTAGTATCTTCTCCAGACATCCAAGGTTACCCTTCCTTTCACAAAACCCTTTGAAATGCACAGGACAAAGCCCACTTGGTTTGATCCTAATGTTATTTTATCCTATCATTATGTACCTAGCCATACTAGAGAGCATTGTAAGGCCCTTTTCACCCTTATCGATAGCCTTATGGAAGAGGATGACCTCCTTGTCAAAGAGGAGGACCCCCTTCCATCTCCTATCCCATTTTCATCCAAATCCAACCTTCCCATAAAATCCAAGGCTTCTAAGTCCACCTATGACTTTTCTTTTTAAAAAATAAAGTCTCCCTATTTACATAGACATTATCTGTGTTTCCACTAGGTCTTGCCCTTACGATACTCAACCATCCAATTCATCCAAACCCAAGCTTTTCATCTCTACTCTCCCCAATTAACCCATCACTCATCCTCTACCATTACCTCCTTCTTCCTCCAAAGCTAATGTGTTTATCCTAGCCACTCCTAATCTCACTTCTATCAAATAGACCATCATAAAATAATTTCATCAAGATCCTATTAATATTTCCATATACGAGATCATCCAAAGCTCTCCTAATCATAAAAAATCTCTTATTAAATCTCTATAGTGAATCCATGTATCATCCGATGAGCCTTAACCCCTCCTAGATCTAGCTGATGCTCTTGCATTGTCTGCTACCATATCCTTTGAGGATTTTGAAATTCCCTACATTCTTCCTAAAGACCATAACCTTCCTCTCTTCATCACAGTTCACATCAATGACACATTCATCCAGCGGACTCTAATTGAAAATGGTGCTAACATTAACATAATTTATCCTCATAGCTTCAATTAACTCAAGCTCATTGATACTATTTAGTTGAATGCCCTGTCATTCTCCATGATTTCATTGATGTTGTTTTTTCCCACATTGGGTATAATTATCCTTCGAATTCACATTGGAAATAAACTCCTTCACGAGAAATTCTACATTATAAAAGTGAAATTTTAGTATGATGTTTTTCTTGGATGCCCTTGGATTTGTATCATGCAAAGTATGAATATGAAGGGAATATTCACACTCTCCTCGATGATTCCCCTCATTTCAATACATGTCATATGACTTATCGATCAAATGATGTGCTTGACCCCAACTCAAACCATTCTTATGAATCATCCACTAGTTCCCATGTGCCTGCATCCAAGTTACCCCATGATATATTTATTGATGATGTGTTGTAGCATCTCACCTTGGGGGAGTACCAACTCTTTACTCTTAATTCTCTTCCTTCCCCTAACCACCTCAGTTTCCTTGATGAGGCCCCTATGTATCAATCTAACATTTTGGACATAATCTCATTAGGCCCCTCTTTTCTCAAGACCAATTTGGTCTATGACGGCCTTGATCAACCTTCATCTCATTCTAAAGATCACCCTCACGCAAAACCATATACTGGCAGTTTCATCTTCCTTGGAAAACCATCATTCACCTATATATACCTGTATCATTTTTCCTAGAAGGGATACAACTTGGGACATTATCAGAAGGGTATCCATGACCTTCCCTTAAAGAAACCCCACAAAACAAATTAAAAATTTGTCTTGGGATACAAAGATCCCTCTATCCCCCCTTTAGGAACTTCTGCATCCTCTCCCATCGATGTTGATTCACCTCCCTTATCTCCATCTGAATATCTCATAAATCACGATGATACCATATTTATCCCTTCTGAAATTTTTTTTGGTCTCTATCATTTCCCTTGGATCAGTTACTTATCAGGTCGAAAAAAAAACCTAGTCTTTTCCTCTAAAACATCCTAAAATGATAGGTGAATATTCCTCTACTATCGACATCCTTTAATACAATGATGACGACTATATTTTATCTTACATGGGGGCTGAGGATTCTCATATCCAAAATTCCCTTTCCCCTAACACTTCATCTCTTCTAAATGAATCCACCATTAACATTAATATAGGGACCCCTCAAGATCCCAAAATCTTTAAGGTTTTTCAATCTCTTGATCCTCAAGAGCTCGAAGCCTTCATATCCTTCTTATCCAATCATATCTAGGCCTTTCAATGGTTTTACTCTGACATGTTTAGTCTTGACCCCTCCACCATTGCCCATAACATCGTCACTATCCCCAATGACAAAATTGTTAAACAAAATTTGTGTCACATGCACCCACATATAGCACTTCTTGTCAAATCAGAATTAAAACTCCTTTTCTCTTCTAACTTCATTCAACCTATTGATTATCTGCAATGGCTCTCCAATATCATACTCATTTCTAAATATTTTGGAAATCTCCGCATCTTTACCAACTTCTGAGTTTTAAACCTATCCTATCCCAAGGATAGATTTCCTCTTCCCAACATTGATAAAATCATTTACCTCATGTTTGACCATGAGATTCTCTCTCTTATGGATGATTTTTTTGGTTACAATAAGAACATATTTTCTCCAGAAGACCAACATAAGATTCATTTCCCACACCTTGGGGGACTTTTTGTTATCATGCCATTCCTTTCAGTATAAAAAATGTTGGGGCCACTTACTAGCATGCAATGACCTACATCTTCTAGGAACTTATCCATAAAACAGTGGAAGACTATGTTAATGACCTCTTGGTTAAATACAAATGCCGATCCAACCATATTTTAGTCCTTAAAATCCTTTTTGAATGTCTTATTTGATTCCTTCTTTGTCTCAACCCAGCCAAGTGTGTATACAGAGTCCTAACTGGAAAAATCCTTCACTTCATCATTTCTATCAGGGGCATATAGGTTAACCCCACCAAAATCAAGGTCATTCTTGAAATTCCTCCCCCTTCTAATATAACTCAACTTTGAAGTCTCCAGGCCCATCTCCTGTCAATCTACCATTTAATTTCACAACTCTCTAACCTTTGCCAACCCTTCTATAACATTATTAAAAAAGACACCCATTTTAACTAGGATTCCACCTATCAGAAGGAATTTAATGATATCAAACAATATCTTCTTTCTCCACCTATGCTCACACCTCAACACGAGGAGAGTCATTCTACCTCTACATATCTTCCTCCAATCATGCTTTGGGTGCCATGTTGGTATAAATGTGACAAGAAAGGAAAAGAAAAAGCTATGTATTATATCATCCATACCCTTCTTGATTATGAAACCCTCTATACAGAAGTTGAGAAGATATTTTGCATAATCTTGTTCACCACTTCCAAGCTTCATCATTATATACTTAATTATAAAACCTTCATTGTTACTAGCTTCCAAATCCTTAAAAAATGCGTTCAAAGCCTTACCATAGTGATCACATAATTCGTTGTCTTATGCTCATGAAATTTTTTGACCTTGATTTTATCTTCCAAAAAACCACTAAGGCCCAAGCCATTGTAGACCAATTAGCTAAAGCCCCACTTCCTAGTATGCATATTCCTCATGAGAAATTTCTAGATGAATCCATCAATCACTTCCATCTTGAGTATGGTACCCTTAAGATGACCCTCTTATTTGATAGCTCCAAGTATAAAAAAGGGGGAGGAACTGGTTTTATCATCATTCCTCCTTAGGTCACACATATCCCTATCACAAACAAGTTAAATTTTGAATAAACTAACAATATGGTAAGGTACGAATCCCTTATCCTAAGTCTTAAAAATACTTACTTTTTAGGTATTCAAGTTATTGACATCTATCGTGATTGTGAGATTATCATCAAACAAGTTACAAGTGAATACCAATGTAAAAAATATACCCTTCAGAAGTAAACATATGTTTTCATCTTCCTTCTAGAGGCTTTCAACTCTTATTCCATCTAGGCCATTCCTCGATCATCTAATCGTTTCGTAGACACTATGTCTTCCCTTGCCTCTCTTATCCCCTGGAAAATGGAAGAATTCAACCTATCTATTATTGTTCATCATCAAGATCAACCAGATCATGCCCATGAGCTTACCCATGTCAATAAGGTTGAAACCAATTCTTCTGACCTTTATTACTCTCAGATCTTTGACTACCTATCCCAATCAAAGATCCCCTCCAATATTTCTAAGATTGGTAGTAGGTCCTTTTTCCTATGTACTAACCTCTACGTCATACTTGGTGGCATCCTTTATAGAAAGGATTTGATGGTATTCTTATTCATTGCCTCAAGTCCTCTAAATCTATTCATGTTGTCTAGGAGTTCCACATCAACATCTGTGGTGAACACTTTAGTGGCTTAGCTATCACTAAGCGTGTTCTTCACCTAGGTTATTATTGGCCTTCACTTAATCAAGACTGTTGTGAATATGTTAAGAAATGTGAAAAGTGTCGGAAACATTTAGAACTTATCTATATTCCTATCTAGGCCTTGCAGCCATCTCAAGACCTTTAGCTCTTCTAATAATGGGGCCTTGATCTCATCGGTACAATCAATCCTCATTATTCAAAAAAAATCATTCTATCATCACCATGACTGATTATTTTACCAAGTTTGTGCAAGTAATTCCACTCACCTAAACTAAAGCTAATCATATCATCAATTTCATCCATCAGCACATTATCTGCCATTTTAGCATCCCTCATAGGCTTGTTATGGACAACAGAAAGTCCTTAAGAAACAAAGATCTAAAGAATCTTAGTGACGCCTTTAACATCAAACTTAGAATCTCTTCTCCTTACTACCCTCAAGACAACAAAAAAGCCAAGGCCTCAAACAAATCCCTTTGTAACATTATTACTAAAACTATCAATAAATTAAGTTATAACTGATGCCTTTAGCTTCCCTTCTCTCTTTGGGATTATCGAACTAGAATTTTCACCCCCAAATATGTTACTACTTTCTCTCTTGTCCACAGTTATGAATTTGTCCTTCCTCTCAAATTTCAGATTCCTTTTTTATGTGTTTCCCTCCATGAATTTATTTTGGAAAAGGACTATTGTCAGGAGTGTCTAGGACATCATGAGTTGTTAGAAAAATTTCCCCTTATCTCACTTCACCATCATCAAGTGTACAAAGATTGAATAAGTAATGCTTATAACAACTACTTTAATCCTCATGAATTCAACATTGGTGACCTTGTCCTTAAATCAAACTAGAACCTCACTAATTTAGAGAGGATCTAACATGGAAATTTTACCCATGACTAGATTAGACCATACATAATTACACTTAAATATGGATCATTATCCTATCATTTGGCTTCCCTTGATGGTAAAATGGAAACGAAACCTCCTAATGCTTTTCACTTGCAACCATTCTATTATTAGCATACTTATCAATATATACTTAGTCATATCCTTAGATCATTCCTCCATTATAAGCCTCTTTCATTTACCATTATAATGATTTAAAATTGTGTGGTCTACTGTCACTTTCCTAGACATGACCTTAAATATGGGCACCAAAGCTCTATGCATAGAATTTTCCTTATGGATAGGTTATCCCATATTGGTGAGAAATTTTCAATAATTACATCCATCACCTTCTTATGAACCTATTGGAACCATTCTAAGGGTCCTAAAGGTGTTCCTTGTACATCCGTGATCCCCTATTAAGCAGTCTACCTAGATATTCTTAAGTCTTCCCCATATGAAAATAAAAAATTGTTGATGCTCCTATAAAATTCAAAGTTATCAAAAATAGACTGTTCCCTCAAGGGATAGTTGTTCATGAAAAAAAATCAAGTCAAATAAATAGATTGATCCCTCAAAGGATGGATATCATGTATATCACTCCTACCATCATGTAAAAATCATTTATGTATAAAGTAGACCATACCATCAAAGGATGGCTACTCTCTTATATCATGGAAGCAAAGGATTCCCACATTGATCAACCCTCTATTAGCATCCATAGAAAACTTCCCACATCAATAATTTTTCTCTATTTCCCCTACCCAGATATGGGACATAGATTTAAGGAAATCCACCTATGGAGAACCCTCTTCCCATGTAAAAGTTACATATTAAACCCCCTCTGTCATGTCAACATTAGGTTTATGAGCTTATTTCATCTATATTTCCCTCATGTTATTTTGGTATAATGAACTATCATTGGTTATGTATTAACACTTTTTATGGTCGCAGGTGCATTGTATTACTTGGATCCCCTTCTTGTTTACCTCCACTATAGTTGGGGGCATCGTTTCCCAACGCATTCCTTGATACAACATAGTGTCATTCGTACCCATATGTCACCAATTAACAAGTTACATCCTATTCTAATTTTTCATACCTATCCCTTTCTTCTTATCTGAATCACCAACCACATCCATTATCTACAGGTTATCTATCTAAAATTTCACATTTATAAACATCATTAATCACATGTATTATCTGCATGATTTCACATGTTTTAATAATCATTAATTATCCATCACATATATTTTTAATCAACATTTTCCAATAATCATATATCATGTAAATAACATCCAAGATCATCATCATCATCATCAAATAAATAAAAGTAAACCAATATCATCATTATCCCACACCCACATAAACATCACCATAAATCAAATCATCACATCATATAATAGAAACATGCTAAAATACAACAAAATCATGTATATATATATATATATATATCATATATCGCTAAAATAAAGTGTCTCAATGCATCATTGGCCTCTAAGGGCCCTCTCTAAAAGTAGAGATGTCATCAAAAATAGTAAAGTTAACATCAGAAAGCCTAAAATATTTTCCCTTTAAGGAAAATCCCTCTGTCTATCTCTCAGTCTTGTATCATCTGTCCTAGACCTCATCTCGGCGTGGATGCACCACACTTTTCACACTCCTAGATGGCCCTACTCTAGTAGCCCCTCTCCTCTATAGGTACTCCCAGTATCTCAATGTTTGTGGTAATTTATTTATCAATATCTTCTCATAGTACTTCACCTCTACCGCTAGGTCCCTATATCAATCCATCGGTATCATATTATATGGCACCATCTATCTTGTCCCCTGTGGTACCGTTGATCCACCACTCACTAACTCTTCTACTAGTATAGGGGTAAGATCTCCAAATGTAGCCATGTATGCGTCCATCTATATTTGATACCATTCCTGATCCTAGATGGCTTGATCCCAGTCTTGAGTCATTGTATCTCTCTCCTATCAAAGGATCTGTGTCAAGGCCCTATATCAATCCATTAGTATTATATCAGATGGTGCCATCTATTATGTCCCCCATGGTACCATTAATCCATAACTCGTTAACTCTTCTTCTAGTATAGGGGCAAGGTCTCCAAATCTATCTATGTATGTGTCCTTCTTTCTTTGATACCAGTCCCTATCAGGGATGGCTTGATCCTAGTCTTGAGTCATTTTATCTCTCTCTCTCTTGTCGAAGGATATGTTCCTCCTGCTGAGTGGCATCTCACTCTATCCTCACTCTATCCAACTCTACGTATAGTTTCGCTACCTATGTAGTCTTACCCCCATCACCATCCCCACCACCTCCATGAGGTAGCTCCTCATCTACCTATATATCCACCACATCATCATCATATCTCTCTCTCCTCCCTCTCTAGCTACCCTATCCAGACACATAGTAGTCATTTAATACTCAAACCCAACACAAAATCAAACTTCATCATCATCATCATCATCACCATCCCTTGGCATCAAAGCCTCCTATAATGGATCCATTATGATAGGACTTAGTAAATACTTAAATAACACACAAAGGATATTTTGGATAAGTGGAAGATCAATTAACATGCATAGTTTTGGAGCTATTAATAGTATTATAACTATAGTTATTATTATATAATCTATTAATAGTGAGCTTGGATACTTTCATAATTATCATGTAAGGGTTCATGGTTATTCTTAGCATGTAGACTATTTTAAGAGAGCATAGGTGGTGAAGGGAAAGTCCCCACTACCTATAAATATGTATTGATTTTCATGGTTTAGGGATCATGAATCCATGTCTTAAGAGAGTTATGTTGTAGGTTTATGAGCTCGCATAACTTATGGTGACATTGTTATTTATGTATGAAGATTATGTGTTTTAAAAAATTAATATAATGGATCTTTGTGGCTGGATATTGGTGATTGACATAACTAATAAAGGATCTTGAGTGGTAAATCTGATTATGGTTCTTGTTTAATTATTCATGCATAATATTTGAGATATAGATCTAGCTTATGTTATGCTTTAATCTTGAATGGATATTATGGATCTAAAATATTTCTATGATCATGCTAAATTCTTGAACTATCTAACATAAAAGAGGAACTTGGTACCCTTGCGCGCTTTGGGTGAGTGCTTAGTTCTGGTTGAGTTACCTGTTAGCACACCTTAGGCTGTTGTGGGTAAAACAAGACTACATTATGGTACCATTTTTGGGACCTCTTTTTTAGTTTTTTTCCATGATTTTTCATGGTGAAGACGTATTGGTTCACCTTGGCCAGTATTGAAGAGTGGTTAAACAATTTAGAAGAATAATATGCTTATAGATTTAGCACTGGACTTGAATTTAATGCATGTACGTGGGTTGAATAGAATATGTATCATGAGATGTATGATATGTTCTTATAAATTATCCCTATAAATTTGTATGATTCGTTGGTTTCTTATGCATCAAAGATAAACTCAAGGTTTAGAGAACTTGTCTAGAGATGGGAATAATTCTGTACTTTACATGAATTTTGCAGGCATCTCTTAAGCTTGCAGGTAGTTTCTAATTATTTATGTATAGAGGTTATTGATTTCAAGTTCTTGCACTAACATAAAGGATCATATTTGTGTGGTATCCCTTTAGCAATTAAAATCTTGATCATGACTTTAGATTTGGAACAACATCCTCCAGATAGCTAAACCCCACCACACGCACGGACAAGAGCGGGTATGGTGAAAGATGGTGGACCTAGTGGAAGAAAGGAAGAGAGAAGAAAGGTGACTAAAATTTAATGAGGTTCATGAGAGGGATTTGGAGAAGCTACATGAAGTTGTGGAATGAATGGTGTTGTGGAGATAGATGGATCTTGAAGGATTTGGGGCTCAAGTAGAAGACATGGAGCCAAAGCATTTGGAAATTCCCCATTTAGGAAAGCATGGTAGAGAAACCTCTTAGACCTCATATGAGAGCATGTTGGTGGAAAATGTAAGGACTACAGACATGCATTTGATCCCTCCTAGCAACCTATCCCTTATGCTCTTTTTTTCAGTTTTTATGATAATCATTAGTAAGAAAATTAGCGTGGATAGTAGAATATCGGCAGATAGAGTTAATTTGAAGTCAATTTCATAAGTTAATCATGTAGCTTAATCATTTATAGTGGTATAATCATTTCCTATGTTATTTGGAGGTCCGGTTGGAAACAAATTTTCTTGCACGTCATCAGCACAGAACATGGGCGTGTAGAACGTTGGTATCATGTATGGAATTTGTATAACTTTACAGAATGTGGGAGTTAATTTTAGCAAAACTATTGGAACAAAAGTTAGTGCATCCTCTAGTTCATTTACTGCTATAAGGGGGGGATCACAAGGATCAAGTGGTTAAGGATCTAGTAGATCTGGTGGTTCTGGAGGTAGAGGAAACACAAGAGGTAATACAATTTTTGGATCTTGTGAGTAGGGTCTACACCAACCCAAAAAATTCTATTTTGAGATATATCTTCATCTCCTTGAATACATATGGATAAAATATGCATCTAAGCACGTGTAGGGACTATAGCTCTAGAGCATAAGGCAAGTTAGTTTATAAGTACTTTTTTAGGGCACACGCATAGTTAGTCCAAGAAATATGATTCAAACCAGACTTTTGTAGACTATACCACATAGCATGATGTTTTCTTAGCAGAGTTTCACATACGCGAGTTTGAGTATAAGTGAACCAACGCATTGAAGGACATCAAGAAGATCATGGCTGAGAGTTTTTAGGAATATGATGTATGATTCAAAACCCTTTTGTCAAAGTTATCTTATGATATTCACCCAAGTCAGCATGCTCAATGGTTCATTAGAGGACTAATCATGCCATTTAGAAGAACACTCTCACACAAGATGTATACAGACCCACGCAAGGCACTGAAGGTAGCTCTATGCATTATGGTAGTTAAAATTTTAGACACTGGAGTTAGCACATTTTTTAAAGCTCATATTATAGTGATGCCAAAATAGTTAGAAACATTATTAGCTGATTTAGCACATGAGATGTGCAGTGGTATTTGGTGCACAAATTTTGAATAAGGACATAATAAGGATAGTTGTCATCATAGATTAATGTGCATCATGTTGCTAGATTGTGATATTTATCACTTGTACCATGATTCAAGTAGGTTCTCATTGTCCCAACACATGATAAGGAAGAACGTGTCATTTAACTGTAAGATTTATAGGTCTTCCACTCATGATATAGAGAATTATAGGTTGATTGATCAAATTCATGTTGACATTGATATTGGTGTATGTCAGACGAGTGTTATAAATAATTATAAGGAACAAGGTGAGCATCATGATCATAATAACAATGAAGGGCACTCTAATGGAGGCCATGGTAGAGGTCACAATTATTGTGGAGGATTCATAGGCCGAGGTCATGGTGGTGGAAAGAGTTAATTTCCATAAGGCACATGTTATACATGTAAATATCCTGATCATTACAAACGTGAATTCCCTTAGAACATTATTTGTTCTTTTTACGGAAACAACCAAAACTATGAAGAACTCCTGACTTATATGAACACTTGAGTAAGAATTATAATAAAGATAAGGGTGTGGGGATGGTTAGAGTGTAGCATGCTATGGATTATCATTGGATGCCAAAGTTAGTGCATGATCCTAAGTTGTGCCTATTTTTGTCACTTCACACGCCGAGGTTGCACGTGCTAGGGACATTCCAAAGAAGAATCCTATTATTGAAAAAGAGGAAGTATTGCATGCAAATTATCCATACCCTATACATCAGAAAGAATTTTATCAAGAAACCATGGAAGTTATTAGAAGCTTGCAAGGTGAGATACAATGTTTAAAAGAGAAGTTGTTGAAACTGGAGCAGGAAAAAGTAGTTAAGATTCCTCATAAATATATTGATGAATTAAAGGAGGTTTACAAGATGTTGCGACAAGAAAAAATCATTCCTTTATTAGGTGAATGGCTAAGGGGAAATATGTCATCTATTGGAGTTGAGTACGAGAGACAAATTTTTCATGTTAACTTACCTCCTCATAGTTTGGATTTTGACAAGGAAATCACTCTGAATGCATTTGTTAATGGATGGCTATTAAGTAACATGTTTATTGATATAGGTACAAAGGTGAATGTAATCACTTTGGATGCATGGAATTAGATGGGTAGGTGATTAACACAATCATCTCCAAATGTGTTGTTTATGGAAAAAAGGAATTGTAACATTCCCATTTTAAGACTTTAGAAATAAGGGATTTTTTTTGAAACATAATGTTCTCTATTCTAAATAAAACATCATTTAGAACGAACATTCCATGTCAATCAATCTCATCATAGACAACCATATGTAGTTGTAATTACTCGGTATACTACTGATCTCTCATGTTCTCCTGTATAGAATACTTTCTGTATACTACGTATACTTGGTTCTCCTACCCTATTCTGGGTACTTGAGTGATTTGTTTAAAGAACCTATCTGAATATTTGTTACCAATATTCATCTGACATTACGTTGCTTTAAACTATGTGACATAGGACAATGTAACCAATAGCTTGCAATACTTTGGCAAAATATTTTCAACATACTGTTCATGTTACTATTCCTAGATGACATACTCATCATTCTAAAATATTTCCTTCACCTCACTCTTCTGTTATCTAGAATGGTTTTACTGACTACCGTTAGTCCACTTGCCCAAGGTTTGACCCTAGCCTAGATTAGCAACATAATTTATTATAGGAAGACACTCATGATGAATTAGGGTATATGGGCATACTCAGATGACCGAAGTCAACTGAATGTGTGAAGGTACCTTGAGTCATTGAAAGCTACTACCTATCCTAAAGATGCTAATAACTTGACCTAGAGAGAAATTGAGCTCAAGTCTGGATGTGAGTAGATCTAGATGACCAAATACGGAATGGTGTTGCCACATGTCAACTACAAAATTATATCCTCGAGAAGTCCTAGGACTTCTCAAGGTTATAGTCCTACAGTTGGCATGTGCCAACATCTATTAGAACTGATTCATCAAGATGTACATACCCCCCTTAGTGGTCATTAATCATAATTAAATTGAATTAAGATTCAGATTACAACCATGCCTAACCCTAAATCCAACATTCCTTAAGTTATTTATCCATAATTATCTTATTATATATGGAAAAATTCATTAATTCATGTTTTCATTAATGTTCATTAACGTGGCATAACCAACAATTATCCCAAAGCAGGACAACAAACATCAAACGTTTAACTCTTATTGCAACCTAGCTATCCAAATCAAGTGTGTCATCCACCTAGATTCAGATAGTGTTTACTTTATAAATATAGTATAAATATTTAAGATCATAACCACTATTCCTTTTTTTCTTTCATTCCATAAGACAGGAAGAGTCTTCCTTTTAAATGGTTAGATGTTAAGTTTAACATAACCTTTATATCATTCACTACTTATATATTTTAATTGTATGTCCCAAGCATATTTCATTATTAAACTATCATTGTGTGGTTAGAGAATGACACCTTTTTCAATTTAACAAGTTCATTATAATAGGGGAGATTATACTTATCTCCTTAATCCAACTTATTCTTTTACAACAACAATTGTATATAACCAATATAAGGAATACCGCAAAGATATCACTATTATTTCCATCATGCAAGTAAAAAAGTATTCACATCACAAATTGGAGTCCAACACAAAACCTTTCAATTCATGATGGTAAATAGACATTCACATGACTATGCATTTCAGACATTCTACATGTATATCAGAATTAAGATCTTAAAAGAACATCACTTTTATTTTCCAAGACATCTCAAGAATGATTTGAAACTCTTTACATAAGATCTTGAGTTAAATAAACCAATGCATCATTAAATTTTCTGTCTTATTTTATCACTTACGATTTCCATCTACAAAAATTGCTAGCACGAGCCAGTTCATTAAATTGAGCATGATTACCACTAAGTATTAAAGTAAAGTGCATTTCACTAATTGTTCCATTAAAACAACTCTACGTCAATGAAACAATTAATATATCATACAAATAATCATAGGTAATAACATCTAGAAAATAAGTACAATAAAAGAGTTTGAATTTACTTTTAAGAAAAGAACATAATATAATATGCAACATCTGAATTATATCACAAGGTTTAAACTGATCATATCAATTATTTTAAAACAATCAATAGGTCTTGTCATCCAATTGTTTAATAGTTCTATAAGAATAGTATTACACATTTATCTTTACTTAGAATAAAAGAAGTTAATTACAACATAGCTCATATTAGGATGCTTCATCTTTTCATATAGAAAAATAATAAGAATCAATACATACTATTACCCATACACTAATCATCTGAAAGATAGAATAGGTTTAGAACACACAAAACTGCCTCAGTTCAAAGATAACAATATAAGGATTCAACATTAAAGAAAAACATCTAACAAGAATCCCAAATCAATCCAAGTAGGGGTAGAGAGTCAAACAATCCTCCTGTAAGTCTAAACTAACCTCCACATGTTAGAAGATATAATTCAAAGATCTGAAATCAAACATTCCACAACCCAAGCTAGACTCATACAGAGTTAATCTCTTATCTAGTCCATCCAAGAAGGGTTCCAAAATAATACAGAGTTCAAAAAGAGACTACATTCAAATATCAATCCAAATGGAGTATGACTCAATCAAGAAAAATAGTCCATCTAAGAATATTACTATTTTCTTTCCAACATACCGACTCAGCTAATTTCCTTGCACTTCATAACAACCAATTACTTATACAAAGTAGACCAAACAATCCACAAGAAATTTCCATCTTATAAGGGAATCGAATACAAAGAAGCTACGTTAATGAACTTATCCAAATAATAGAAAAAGGATCTCAAATAGAAAAGGACCCAATCTATAATTCATTGCATTTATACTATGAAATGAATTCCCATTTCTATTTCGAACATAGAAATCTTTTATCTAGTTCTCAAAAGAGAACACAAAACCAAATGCATAGTTAAATAAAGCACACTTCTAATTTTCCTTTACAAATCTTAAAAATTGGTTTACCTATTTCCATTCATCAAGGACCAGTTTGAATTCAAATCTCAGAATGATGTACATAGTACAATCCTAAAGTAGTATACTGTCCCCAAGAGAACATGTTCCTTTCTCTATAAAACTTAGAGATTCATTCAATGAATCCTTCAAGGAGTAGAAATCCACAACAGTAAAAGATATACAAGTTCAGAAGTAATCATAAACTCAAGAACTGAAATCCCATTACAAGGCTTCAACATCTCAATACAAAGAAGTAAGTAGTTCATGATCCAAATAAGATCAATAATACAAAACTATCTGAAAAGACATAAAATATATCCTTTCAAATAAAATTTAGTACACTAAGGTACTCAATCCATCTTTTTAATAAAACTCATAAATCAATTGAAAAGAACTGAAAGAGTAAGAAAACTCAATATATGTTTAAGACAAGTACTTTCCCAAACTCACCTCCAACATGACTGAAACAAAATCACAACAAGGACTCTCGAGTTCCATTTAAAAATATTATGACAAGGAAGGATTTTGTTTCAGACATCTATTAGAGAAGGAGAAAGCATGCTGTATTTCTAGAACCCTCTAAATCTGTAAACGACTATTCCAAAATAACTATAAATTATAAAAACCCATAACAAGATATAATTCCAGTCCTTTAATCCGTATAATATAACAGTTAATCCTTCAACACGACACAGGTTTTCTTAGGGTAGAGAAGAATAGGATATACTTCATATTCACATGCCCTGTTAAGTTCAAAGAAGGTGGTACAGTCTAAAAGACAAAAGTACTAAAACCATTCACACTCAACAAGCTATGTGAAGAATATCTCAAAAGATATTACCAGATAAAATTCCAACCGAAACTAATCTCTGAAGACCTTATCAAGAAAAAACTCCCTTATGAGTTCAATCATTCTCAAATCCCTGAAAACGAATAAAAATTTCAGCTCAGAGTACATGTACAAAACAAAACTCATCAACTCAACTACAAGTTCAGAATACACAATTACTGAATAGGAGTATAATGTCTAATATTAAGATTCGATCAAAAGTTTACAACTACTCAAAGCTCCACTTAGCTCAAAATAACATGAAGTTTAAATACAAGATCCTACCAAAACTCGAATGCTCTAATACAAGTAAAAACAAAACACAAGTTCCAAATAATAGTTTAAAATGAAAGATAAGACTCCCATAAAGGTTCAGAGCCACACAAAGCAACTAATGCTACTTCAAAGAAACACCAGTCTTGCATACAAGTTTTAAACTAAATTACAAAGCTTCAAATACAATTTTTGCAAGTATGCCACCATCAAACTAGCACATAGAAATTTTCCCAAAACCATCATTACTAAGCAATGGATTTACATTCGAAAAACCATAGAGATTCATAAAAACATGCAAGTAGATAACCAAATGAATCATGAAAATATTTATCTCATGAGAGTAGAGTTTTTCTAATGAATCACTTAGAAGAAAGAAAGAAATCTTAATGGGTAGGGCCTATAATGACTGATAGTGCTTTTATAAATTAGAAGGAGACTTCCATCTGAGCTTCCCACTCTTTTTATTCTCCATGAAAGATCAACAACCAAAAAAATTTCCTTCCAATTCTTCATATACATTCCCTTGATCGAAAAGAGACCATAGAAACCAAAAATAGCCGAGAAGAAGAAGAATTCAAACTACTATTTCAAAGAATCAGATAGCTCCATGCAGAGAAAAATTCACGAGGCATGCAAAACCAAACAACCTCCCACAAATCTGCCTCCCTTGTTTCCAAGATAGTTTTCACACAAAAACTGAGATCCATAAATGCCACTACTCCCAATTCTCCCACTTATTTCTCCTTGCCAACACCTCCCAAAATTGGTGAATGCCATTTCAAAGTTAACATGCAATTCCATATTTACTAAAGCCTCCACATAAGCCCCCACTAGAGTTAACTAGAATTTGCAAAAATTGGCGGTACCTCCTTACATTAATACCTAATCAAATCAATTAAAATCCATTGGAACCGTCGCCTTAGTGCCATGTGACCCTCAGGTTCCTTTTTAAATAGTTTAGGCTAGATTTTCCAAAACATAGGTTATTCTAACAATTAATTACCTTAGGTCTTAAAACATTGCCATAGGTAATACCCACTTTAGGTTAGATTAATTTCACTTCCATATAGTATTAGGCATTAGGTTTATATAGCCTAATATTACCTTAGAAAATTTTCTCCCTTATTCATTTAACACTAGATCTTAGGTTAGATTTTAACCCCAATTAAGTAGACATAGCTAGGAAGTAGATGCTCCTACCTAGTTTACAATACCGTTAGGTTAATCCTTTAGTTTTAGGGTTCTGATCCCCTTCATAGTCCTAAGTAGATTATATTTTTGTTACGCCAATAATCTCCTGTAGAGATCAATCCCAAAGATCCAAGCACAACATACAATCGAATGAAGACATGTTCACTAAAGCCCAAAGAATTTGTAACATACAAAGTTTGGTTTGTTATGTCTCTCAACTAATGAATGTCGATTTACCATTCAGTCTATTAATAAGATTTAAAAAATTCCTTCGATCACTGAAATTGATCCAAGGATGAGTCAGTAAAGGAGATAGGTTTGCAACTCTTAAAACCAGATTACAAACTACCTATAACAAGTGAAAGTGGATTCTTGCAAGCCATATCATTACATTCTAAAGAATCCCAGAGAAAAAATAAATTATCCCTAACAAGCAGGATTTTCAACAATCAAGGGAACACACCTCATTCAAGAAAATAACTTGTCCATGCTTGTAATGCAAAGAGAAATATAACATTTTGTCCAAGGTGTTACATACTTCCCTCCTAAAAAGAATCATCATCCCAATGATTATCTCATTTTGATCATTGCATTAAGGATAATCAGTTTATTCACTTTCTTAAAATATGTTTGCAATAATATCAGGATTTAAAGTTCTAGAAATCACCATTCACATAGTTGTTTATTCAAAAATAAATAGTCATCTACCCAAAACTGGTAGACTTATTGACATATAAAGATAAAATCACACATTTTTATCAATCATCATAGTCAATTCTGATCAAATAAATATGGAAAAGTAGTTTTCATATCTTCCAGGTTTTCCCAGGTTACACTTTATTCATTAAAATGATCCCACTAGACCTTACATTGACTTATTTCACAATTTATTAAATGCAACTGGTGCGTTTTCAGCACTCATATGGATTTAAACACAATTATTCATGGGTCTTGGACCTACAAGGAACTCTAATGTAGCACATGTGATAAATCTAAAATGTATTTATTAAGTAAAAAAATATGGAAAACATCATGCATTCATGACAAAACAGGAGGTAATGCTAAATGGTAAACTATAGGGTTGATTACTTCAACTATCGCAAAGGGTCCCACATAATGAGGTAATAACATGGCATCCTTTCCAAAATTTATAGAGCTCCTTTTTTGGTTTAACCCAAAGAAAGACTTTCTCACCAAGTTTAAATTTCTTGTCAACCCGCTTTAAATCAGCATAACTTTTTTTCCTATCTATTGCTCCTTTTAAGTGCTCATGAATTATTTTAACTTGTTGTTCCATTTCTGTAAGGATTTCAGGTCCAATTACCTCTCTATCCTCAATGTTGCCCCAACTAACAGGGTTTTTGCACTTTCTTCCATATAATGCTTCAAAAGGTGCCATCTTGAGAGAGGCATGATATGTGTTATTATATGTAAAATCAACTAGTGGAAGGTACTCTTCCCACTTATACTGCTGATCCATACAATACATTCGTAACATATCCTCTAAAACTTGATTAACTCTTTCATTCTATCCATTCGTTTCTAGATGATACGCATAACTGAAATTCAACTTAGTTCCTAGAGTTGCATTAAGCATTTTCCAAAACCTTGACATAATTCTAGGATCTCTATCTAATATGATTAAATTAGGTACTCCATGTAATCTGAAAATTTCATGTACAAATATTTTAGCCAATACAGGAGAATCATCCTCCAGATTACCAGTGATAAAATGTGCTACCTTTTTTAGTTTATCAATAACTACTAAAATAACATCATGTTTATTTATTGACATAGGTAACCCTTGTACAAAGTCCATACTTATCACTTGCCACTTATACTGAGGTATGCTATGAGGATACAATAAATTAGCTAGGTGCATATGTTCAACTTTAACACATTGACCCTCAAGGCAATGTGTCACAAAATCAATAACATCCTTTTTCATTCCTTTCTATAAATATTGTTATTTCACATCAGCAAGCATCTTTGTAATACCAGGGTGTCCAGAAAAAGGTGAATTGTGAAATTCTACTAATAATTTCTTTCTTAAATCATTTAGTGAAGGTAAGTATACTATTTTTTCAAATCTTAATATTCCTTTGTTATCAACGTGAAAAAATTTATACCTCAAATCATTTGGATCTGCAGCAAGCACTGAGTTTACTTGTTAAAAGTAAGAATATGATTCCATAACACTTTTTACTTCATCCTTAAAACTAAGTTCTCAATGTTATAAGAAAAAAAAATGTGCTTCCTATGGCTTAGAGTGTCAACCACTCTATTTTCCTTACCCTTTATATAATTAATGTCAAAATCATATTGAGAGAAAAAATCTAACCATCTTCATTGTCTTGCATTTAGATTTGGCTAAGTGAAAATATACCTCATCCCAAGATGGTCAGTTTTCAATTCAAAAGGTTTACCAAGTAGGTAATTCCTCCAAATGTGTAGTGCATGAACAATGGCAACAAGCTCTAAACCATGTGGAGTATGATTCAACTCATGTAACTTTAGTTTTATACTTTTGTAAGCTATGACATGATCATTTTGTAACAAAATACCTCCTAGACCTTCACTAGTAACACCATAAAGTCTCCATTAGGATCTGGTACTACTAGAATAGGTGCTGAAGTTAACTATTCCTTCAAATTTTTTAATGCAATTTCACATTTCTCACTCCAAATAAACTTCTTATCCTTCTTCTGTAAAGAAGTTACTGGTGTAGCCACCTCAGAAAAATATTTTACAAATTTTCTATAATATCCAACAAGCGCCATGACACTTCTAACTTCATGTACATTCTTTAGGTGTAGGCCACTTAGTTACAGCTACAATTTTAGAAGGGTCTACAAAAATTCCATTCTTACTTATTACATGTCCCAAATAGTGCACTTTTGTGTCATAGAAAGAACATTTAGACAGCTTACCATATAACCATCTCTTTCTTAATATTTCCAAAACTATCTTCAAATGCTCATGGTGTTCCTCAATACTTTTAGAATATATAAGAATTTCGTCTAAGAATACGAGAACAAATTTTTCCAAGTATTCTTGAAATATATTATTCATTAAATTCATAAATTTTGCAGGTGCATTTGTTAATCCAAAAGGTTAAACCGTGAACACATAATGTCCATACCTTGTTCTAAAAGTTGTTTTATGAATGTCCTCATCCTTAATCTATAATTGATGATATCCAGATCGAAGATATATCTTAGAATATACCGATGCTCCATGCATCTGATCAAATAGATCATCAATCCTAGGGAGTGGGTATCTATTCTTGATTTTTTCTTTGTTTAACATTCTGTAATCAATGCAAAATCTAAGTGTTCCATATTTATTTTTCAAAAAAATTACTGATGCTCCCTAAGGTGAAACACTTGGCCTAATCAATCCTTTATAAAAATGTTCTTGAATTTAAGCCTTAAGCTCTACTAATTCTATAGTATTCATTCTATAAGGTGCCTTAGAAATAGGCTCGGTTTCAGGCTTGATCTCTATTGTGAAGTCAAACTCCCTTTTAGATGGAAGACATGATAGTTCTTTCGGAAACATGTCACTGAATTTTGGTAACAGAGGATATCATTCTATGACATCACTTTTCTCTTTAGCTATTTCTGTAATTTTTACCACATATAGGTACAACCTTAATTTTTTAGCTTTTTTAAGTTGCATTGCTGACATTTTTCTAACTTAAATCTCACATTTCACACCCTGAATCTCTGTTGTTTTATGCAGGTCATCTAAACAACTAATGTGTTTTTCAAAACAATCCACTTTACCCTTATGTTCTGCTAACCAATTAACACTATGATTACATCATAAGACCCCAAAGGTGCAACATAAAGAGCAACTTTAGTTGAAAAGCTAGGTAAGTTAAGGACTGCTAAAAATAGACACATACTAACTGTATGAACAACACTGTTTCCATAATGTACAGTCCATGTTTCTAGCTTTTATTTTTAGTTTTGATGCTAATTTAATAGAAATAAAACATTCAGTAGCTTCGGTGTCAAAAAGAATAGTTATAGGTAAACCAAATAAATTACCAGGAACCTCTATGGGCATGGCTTGTTTTTTAGCCTTCTTGTCAGCTACTGTAGTGTGTAGATCTTTTGTTGTTGATTTTGATCATCCTTTTTCAAAGGGCATTGATTTGTGTAATGATCTTTTCCATAATTATAATAGCCTCCTACATATCCCTTTCTAGGCTCATATTTATTTCTAGCCTTAGAGTTATCATTATAACCTCCATAGGACTTCTGTCCGTTATTATTG
Organism: Taxus chinensis; assembly: GCA_019776745.2. Lineage (NCBI taxonomy): Eukaryota > Viridiplantae > Streptophyta > Pinopsida > Cupressales > Taxaceae > Taxus > Taxus chinensis. The sequence continues at coordinate 500,330,662 of CM034146.1, read as the reverse complement.
TTCTTGAAAAAGTTGTTCCGTGCACTACCAACAAACTTTTTTGTTGCTGCTTTCTTATTAGTATAAGATGAAAACTTACTTTTCATTCCAAATTTCTTCCATGGTCCTTTCTTAGGTGTAAGAGATGATGAAGAGGAGTTAGGGATTTTCTTCCTTACTTCCCTTATGAGCAAAAATTGCCTTCAATTTATATTCCATCCTTATGGCCTTTTCAAAAAACCCTTCCATCGTGGTTGGGCTGTGAACATCCACCTCTCCTCCTATAACGGGATTCAATCCCATGATGAATTTCCATATCTTGAACTTCTCATCAGTTTGGTACTAAGGTACATACTTAAGGAATTTAGTAAGATGCTCCCAATAATCAGTTAAAGTTAGCTTTCCTTGAGCTAAGTTCCGGAATTCAGTCATTTTCTAATCATAGTAAAGTTACGGTAGCCAATGTTTCCTAAAGTAACATTTAAATTGATCCCATGTGACATTAGTTTCATTAATGTTTAACTCAGCCTTACGATTTTCCCACCATGAAGATGCCTCATGGGAAAGCTGATAAGCTCCCCATATTACCTTTGTTTCTTCTAAGAAATTCCTTATTGCAAAGTATTTCTCCATTTCGCTGAGCCAATTCTCAGCCCCATCTCCTAATGTGGTTCCATAAAACTTAGGTGGACTTATCATTTTTATATCATTATTGAGTTCATCTGCTAGCCTAGCCTTTTTGTTCTCAGGATGATTAGGTATGTTCACATTGTTATTATCAACACCTAAATTGGCATTTTCCTTAGGAGTTGGCTGATTATTATTACTAGCATCTTCTTCCTCCTCATTTCCCTATACTTGCTATTCAAGTACAACCAAAATGATCTCTTTTGTCCAATAGGGAAGCAAGGATCTCATCAAATTTTTGGGTAGTGTTATCCAAAATATACCCCTTGCTCATTTTGTGGCTAAATCCTTTCATTCTTCCCTCTCTTGTGCCTTAGTCATAATTTTTTTAGGCACTCAAAACTTTATGGAAATGGCACCATTGGATAGAGCTCTTTCTCAGCTTTCCAGAAAGGTAAAGTTTTCCTCCTAACTCCATGTATTTTTTAAGTTATGACCCGACAGAGTTTTTGTGGGAAATTTTCCCCTGAAAGGCCCGCAACCAATGAAATGGTGCCACATGTCCAAGGAAGTGGCGGGGGTCAGAGGAAAACTTGGTTTTTTACCAAGTGTTTGGAAAAGCTTTCAAAAGGGATATTTTTCCCCATAGGTCCATTGGTGAATCAGATTTTTCCATGTGTCTAGGGGGAAAATTGAAAAAAATCAAGTGAGTGTTGGTGCCATGGAAAATTCAGAGGGAGGGTCCATGCCCAATCATGTTTTTCCACGTGTCACTGGGGGTCGGAATGGTGGAGGGTAGAGGTGAGCTTAGAATTTTGGTGAAGTGTTTTGGTAAAAGGTAATGAAGAAGCTTTTGGCCCATGGCCCCCACCGACCAAATCATATTATGCCACGTGTCAATGGGCAAGCGGGGTGGCGGCGCGCAGGGGGAGATTGGGATTTTTTCCCAAAAGCTAAAATGAAAAGGAAAAATGTTTGCCCAGGCCCCGTGTCCAGTAAGATGGTGCCACGTGTCCCAAAATAGCGGAAGGTGGGGAAAATTTGGGAAATTTTCCCAAAGGGAAAAAGGAGGAAATTCCAAAGGAAAAAACCCCCCCCCAAATGCGAACCAATCACATCTTGCCACGTGTCCAATGGCGAAAAAAGATACAAGGCAACCCCGCATGGAAAATTCGAAGGACAGGCCCGTACCCAATCAGCACATGCCATGTGTCAACTAGAATGGTAGAGCGCGGGGAATTTTTGGAAAATTTTCCAAATGACCAAAAAGTGGAAAATTTAAAAAATTTTGCTCGCCAATCCGATTTGGCCCTGTTTTGCCCTAAAATTTCAAACGGCCATATCCTTTGATCCAGAGATCAGTTTTTTACGTTCTTTATATCAATGGAAAGCTGGTGAAATTATATAGAAGATTCTGGGGTCATTTTTTCATTTTGATGGAGTTTGGAGAGAGAAAATTAAAAAACACCTCTGGCACATGTTCATGGACAGAAATGACATTTCAACCACCATTTTTAAGGAAGAATGGCTTGCATTCTCTCCCAGCATGGTGAAAAATGTCAGGGGATGGGCCTGTAAGAATGCCCATGCTATTTTAATGCATTTTGGGTTAGTGGTTGAAGCTCTCCCACGTTATCCCACATTTCACTCTCCTGGGGTCGTGGCTTGCATTGTAAAAGCCAAATTTGGCTCATTTCCAAAGGGTTGAACATTTTTTATGTATTGTAGGCTCCCTCTATCACTTTAAAAGTGATTTTTGTAGAAAAATCAGACCTTTTCCAAGACTGCAACCTGTTTTACCTCTCAGGTGTTGTAATTCAAGTGTTTTTTTTATGTTAAAATGACAATACAGGCTCTGTGAATGAGTTTTAATCCTCTGTTTGTGTTGTTTAATTCATTTCTGACCCTCCATTATAGTTATCAGTTTGTGCATGAAGTTTTGTTCCATTTTTATGAACTGTGTCAATTTATAGAAGTAAGAAATGCTCACCACTCCTTTGGTGCATCACCTTATTAACACTAGTTTCAGTTTTTGCATTCTCTATCTCTATCCACTTTGGAATTTAGAGTAGGATTTTGAGTTTGAAACCTCTGTATAACTTGTAAGTGACATATCTAATCAGAGGAGTTGAGGAACCAACCTCTAATATGGATATTCCTCTCCCATATTTTCCAAGTCCCGCACTTGGGGAGAGGATTCAATGTTGTGCAATCACACTGGATGTCCAAGATGTCAAACTAGAAGCCTAACCAACATCTAGGGGTGCTGCTGATTTACAAGAATAGGTAGTTGTTGCTCCTTCTTCAGGTGGAGGATTATTTGTAACATTTCCTCTTGTTCTAACCATTTTTTGTTAACAAGAAAAATTAAATTTCATCAGATTATGGACATAATAGGTCTAAGAGCTGCAACCTTCAACTCTGATACCAAGATGTAACGTTCCCATTTTAAGACTTTAGAAATGAGGGAATTTTTATTTTTATTTTTTGAAACATAATGTTCTCTATTCTAAATAAAACATCATTTATAACACACATTCCATGCCAATCAATATCATAATAGATAACCATATGCATCTGTAATGACTCGGTATACTACCGATATCTCATTACATGACTTGGTTACCAACTGATCTCTCATGTTAACTTAAAGTATAGAATACTTTATGTATACTACGTATACTTGGTTCTCCTACCCTATTCTAGGTACTGAGTGATCTATTTAAAGAACCTCTCTAAATATTTGTTACCAATATTCACCTGACATCACGTTCTTTTAAAATAGGTGACATAGGACAACACAACCAGTACCTTGTGATACTTTGGCCAAATATTTTCAACATATTGTTCATGTTACTATTCCTAGATGACATACTCGTCATTCCAAAATATGTTCTTCACCTCACTCTTCTGTTATCTAGAATGGTCTTACTGACTACCATCAGTCCACTTGCCCAAGGTTTGACCCTATCCCAGATTAGCAACATAATTTATTATAGGAAGATGCTCATGATGAATTTGGGTATATGGAATACTCAGATGACCGAATTCAACCAGATATGCCAAGGTACCCTGAGTCATTGAAAGCTACTACCTATCCTAAATATGCTAATAACTTGACCTAGAGAGAAACTGAGTTCAAGTCTGGATGTGAATAGATCTAGATGAACAAATATGGAAGGGTGTTGCCACATGTCAATTGCAACACTGTATCCTTGAGAAGTCCCAAGACTTATCGAGGGTACTGTCTGGTAGTTTTCGTGTGCCAACATCCATTAGAACTGATTCATCAAGATGTACATACCCCCCCTTAGTGGTCATTATTCATAATTAAATTGGATTAAGATTTAGATTACAAAAACCATGCCTAACCCTAGTTCCAACATTCCTTAAGTTCTTTATCTAACACAAGCCTGATTAGATATGGAGAACTTCATTAATTCATGTTTGTATTGTTATTTGTTAACATGACATAACAAGTAGTTATCCCAAAAAAAGGACAACAAACATCAAACATTTAATTCTTAATGTAACCTAGCTGTCCAAATCAAGTGTTTCATCCACCTAGATTCAACTAGTGTTTTTTTATAACGTAGTATAAAATTTTAAGATCATAACCACTATTCCTTTTATCTTTCATTACATGAGAGAGGAAGAGTCTTCCTCTACATGGTTAGATGTTATGTTTAACATAACATTTTTATCGTCCGCTACTTATATAGTTTAATTGTATGTCCCAAGCACATTTCATTATTAAACTATCGTTATGTAGTTAGAGAACGACACCTTTTGAAATTTGACAAGTTCATTGATATAAGGGATATTATACTATCTACGTAATACAACTAATTATCTTATAAAAACAATAGTATACAACACATATAAGGAATACCAAAAAGATATCATTATTATTTCCATCATACAAGTACAAAAGTATTCACATCAAAAATTGGATTCCAACACAAAACCTTTCAATTCATGATGATAAATATCCATTTACATGACTCTACATTTTAGACATTCTGCATGTCAATCACAATTAAGATCATAAAATAACATCACTTTTCTTTTCCAATACATCTCAAGAATGATTTGAAACTCTTTACATAAGATCCTGAATTAAATAAACCAATGCATCATTAAATTTCTTATCTTCTTTTATCACTTACGATGTCCATCTGTAAAAATTGCTAGCATGGGTCAGTTCAATGAACCGAGCATGATATGTAATAAGAATTAAAGTAAAGTGCATTCCACTAATTGTTCCATTAAAACAACACTGCTTTAATGAAATAATTAATATATCATACAAATAATCATAAGTAATAACATCTAGAAAAGAAGTAAAATAAAAGAGTCTGAATTTACTTTTAATAAAATAACTTAATATAATATGCAACATCTGAATTATATCACAAGGTTTAAATTGATCATATCAATTAGTTTAAAACAATCAACAAGTCTTGTCATCCATTTTTTCATAGTTCTATAAGAATAATATTAAACATTTATCTTTACTAAGCAACAGAGAGGTTAATTACATCATAGCTCATATTAGGATGCTTTATCTTTCCATATAGCAAAAGAAGAAGAATCAATACATACTATTCCCCATACACTAATCATCTAAAAGACAGAGTAGGTTTATAACACACGAAACTGCCTCAGTTCAAAGATAACAATATAAGGATTCAACATTAAAGAAAAGCATCTAACAAGAATCCCAAATCAATCCAAGTAGGGGTAGAGAGTTAAACGGTCCTCTTGCAAGTCTAAATTAACTTCCACATGTTAGAAAATATAATTCAAAGATCTGAAATCAAACATTCCACAACCCAAGATAGACTCACACAGAGTTAATCACTTATCTAGTCCATCCAAGAAGGGTTCCAAAATAAGATAGAATGTAAAAAGAGACTAAATTCTAATATCAATCCAAATGGAGTATGAATCAATCAAGAAAAACAGTGGGTATAAGAATATTTTTATTTTTTTTCCAACATACCGACTTAGTTAATTTCCTTCCACTTTATAATAACCAATTACTTATACAAAGTAGACAAAACAATCCACAAGTAATTTCCATCTCAGAAAGGAATCGAATATAGAGAAGCTCAGTCAATGAACTTATCCAAACAACAACAAAGGATCTCAAATAGAAAAGGACCCAATGTATAATTCATTTCAATTATACTATTAAATGAATTCCCATTTCTATTTCAAACATAGAAATTATTTATCTAGTTCCGAAAATAAAACACAAAACCAAACAGATAGTTAAATAAATCACACTTCTAATTTTCTTTACAAATCTTACAAATTAGTTTACCTATTGCCATTCATCAAGCACCAGTTTGAATTCAAATCTCAGAATGAAGTACACAGTACAGTCCCAAAGCAATATACTATCCCCAAGAGAACATGTTACTTTCTCCATAAAACTTGGAGATTCGTTCAATGAATCCTTTAAGGAGTAGAAATCCACAATAGTAAAAGATATACAAGTTCAGAAGTAATCATGAACTCAGGAACTAAAATCTGATTACATTCAACAACTCAATACTAATAATTAAGTAGTCCGTGATCCAAATAAGATCAATAATAAAAAACTATCTGAATAGAGATAAAATATATCCTTTCATACGAAATTTAGTACACTAAGGTACTCAATCCATCTTTTTAATAAAACCCAGAAATCAATTAAAAAGAACTGAAGAGAGTAACAAAACTCAATATACATTTAAGAAAAGTACTATCCCAAACTTACCTCCAACATGACTAAAACAGAATTACAACAAGGACTCTCGAGGTCCATTTAAAAAGATTTCAAAAAGGAAGGAATTTGCTTCAGACATCTATTACAAGAAGGAGAAAGCATGTCGTATTTCCGAAACCCTCTAAATTTCTTAACAACTGTTCCAAACAAACTATCATTCATCAAATACCCATAACAAGATATAATTGCATTCCTTTAATCCTTCTAATATAACAGGAAAGCCTTCAATAGGACACGGGTTCACTAAGGGAAGAGAAGAATAGGATACACTTAATATTCACATGCCATGTTAAGTTCAAAGAAGTCAGTACAGTATAAATATAGAAGTACTAAAACCATTCACACTTAAAAAGATACACGAAGAAGATCTCAAAAGAGATTACGAGATAGAATTCCAACTGAAACTAATCTCTCAAGCCCTTATCAAGTAGACAGTCCCTAATGAGTTTTAATCTTTCTCAAATCCTTCATACGATTAAATCTCTAGCTTATAATACCAGTATAGAATCAAACACATCGATTCCAACATGATTTCAAAACACACAAGTATGGAATACTAGTACAGTGTCGAATACATGAAGCTTCAAACAGAGGTTCAGAACAACTCACAAGCTCCAGTACCAGCTCAAACAAAACACAAGACTTTACAATACAAGATCCTAGCAACAACTCATGAATGCTCCACTACAAGCTCAAAACAAAAACACAGAATTCTCCAATACATAGTTTAAAATGAAACGCATAAGACTCCAATATAAGAGTTTATAACAAAACATAAGGAAACAAATACTCGTTCAGTCAATGCCAGACCTGAATACTAGTTTCATAATGAAATAAAAAGATTCGAATACAAGTTTCGTATGCATGTCACCATTAAACTAGCACATAGAAAGTTTCCCAAAAACTATCATTACCAGTAATGGATTTAAATTCCAAAAACCACAGAGATTCGTAAAAATATGTAAGAAAATAACTAGACAAATCAAACAACAATTATCTCATGAGAGCATAGTTGTTTTAATGATTCATTTAGAAGAAAGCAAGAAATCTTAATGGGTAGAGCCTATCATGCCTGATAGTGCTTCTACAAATTCAAAGGAGACTTCCAGCTGAGCTTCCCACTCTTTTTATTCTCCATGAAAGATCAACAACCAAACAACTTTCCTTCCAATGCCTCATATACATTCCTTTGATAAAAAATAGACCAGAGAAACCAAAAATATCCAAGAAGAAAGAAGAAGTTGAACTGATGGTTCCAAGAACCAGATAGCTCCATGTAGAGAAAAATTCACGAGGCATGCAAAACCAAAAAACCTCTCAAAAATCCATCTCCCTTGTTTCCTAGATGGTTTTCACATAAAAACTGAGATCCATTAATGCCATAAGTCATAAATTTTCTGCTTATCTCTCCTTGTCACCGCCTCCCAAAACTGGTGAATGTAATTTCCAAGTTAACATGCATTTCTATATTTAGTGAAGCCTCCATGTATGCCTCTGCTAGAGTTAACTATAATTTTCCAAAAATGGTAGTACCTCATGCATTAAACCCAAACAAATCACTTAAATTCCATTGGAACCATCTCGTTAGTGCCATGCGACCCTTAGGTTCCTTTTTAAATAGTTTAGGCTAGATTTCCCAAAACTTAGGTTAGTCTAACAATTAATCACCTTAGGTCTTACAACATTTCCATAGGTAATACCCACTTTAGGTTAGATTAATTTCACTTCCATATAGTATTAGGCATTAGGTTTATATAGCCTAATATTACCTTAGAAAATTTTCTCCCTTATTCATTTAGCACTAGAGATTAGGTTAGATTTTAACCCCAATTAAGTAGACGTAGCTAGGAAGTAGATGCTCTTAACTAGTTTAGGATACCATTAGGTTAATCCTTTAGTTTTAGGGTTCTGATCTCCTTTATAGTCATAAGAATACTATATTTTGTTTATGCCAATAATGTCCTGTAGAGATCAATCCCAAAGACCTAAACACAACATACAATCAAATGAAAACATGTTCACTCAAGCCAAAAGAATTTTTAACATACAAAGTTCAGTTTGATATGTCTCTCAACTAATGAATGTCAATTTACCATTGAATTTGTTAAGAAGATTTAAAACATTCCTTGGATCCCTAAAATTGATCCAAGGATGGGTCAATAAAGGAGATAGGTTTGCAACTCTCAAAACCAAATTTTAACTTACCTATAAGAAGTGAAAGTGGATTCTTGCAAGCCATATCATTACATTCTAAAGAATCCCAGAGAATAAATAAGTTATCCCTAACAAGCATGATTTTCAACAATCAAGGGAACACATCTCATGTAAGAAAATCACATTACCACACTTGTAATGCAAAGAGAAATATAACAATTTTTCCAAGGTGTTATAGGAATAAGGCCACGCCCATTGGAGTTGTGAAGGGTGTTACTATTAGAATACAGGGGGAAAAGTTTAATGGGGAACTTGAGGTCTTGGCACTTTTAGAGGTCGATATTTTTTCAAAATTTCTTAGACGCCCTTGGTGTTTTGCAAATAATGTCGATATTCGCTTCAATAAAGGATATATCACATTTTAGAACGAGGAAGAGTGTGTCATCATACCTCTGATAGATGGTAAAGTTTCTCCTTATGTAGAACATTTAAGTGAAGAGGACTTAAACATAATCTATGTATGTACCATGAGAGATCCTGATGTACTTGAGTCGTTAAACAAAGGATTTATTCAAAGGGATGATGCATAATCTATGAGTGGCACTAAAAGTGTTGCATGTTACAACTAAGCACATGGAACTTATGAAATGCTTGGGAATGAGATTAAAAGTGCAATCAAATGCATAAGTAGGCCATGTTATGTCAAGCATTTAGGAAACAACCAGGTACTGAGGTACACTAACAAATTATATCTTGAGGTATTCATGTGTGCTATGGAAGTTTAGTGGATGGATCAAGTGGAAAGAAGGAATATGATTTTTTATACCTTTCATGGGAAAACAATTTGCTGGTGGAGGGTACACAAAGATGGTATTTAGAGTGGTGAGAAGTGAGAATCACCTTCTCTGCTAGATTTCTTTAGAGAAATGAACCTACCAAAGCATGTGAATTCCATGGTAAGGATTCTTCTCAGCACCACATTCAGTAGTGTGAGAAACTATGGACAAAGGGGAAGGATGCCTTACCACCTTCACTGTGGGTGCATAAGTTCTACTACACCTTGTGAGGATGCATGCATGCATGGTATGTTTATGCAGATTTGAATAGAGAAACATGAAATTTGTAAGAACTGAGTGCATGTATGATTAAGACCTTTGACTATTTTTCCACTAAACCTCCAGTGAATGAGGCATTATAGGTTATAAATCACTCTACTATGGGAGATAGTGCAAAGGTTTAGGAAATTATTCTGGATTTACTAGGTGAGTAAAATATGGAGTTGTGCTTTAAAGAAGAAGAGACATATGAAGTACAACTTGAGCGTGCTTGTTTAGAAAGGGAAAAGGGTAAAATGGTCTACCTAATTTATGATGAAGAACTAGATAATCTAGATGTTGGTCATACTGAGGGTACATGTGAGGTCTTAGATAGTGTAGATGAAAAGGTCCACATGTACTATGAGCCTATGAAAACTAAGAAGGTAAAAATTGGGATAGATGTTGAACCTAAGGAGGTGATCATTAGTGATTATTAGTCTGACTCAGAGGTTGTTAAAATAATTGAGCTACTACGTGACTTCCAAGAATTTTTTCCTAGAGGATATCATGAATTAAAAGAGTTTCATCACTTTTTGGATGATATGAAGGAAAATATAAAGGAGGGTGTGCACCCAATTAGGAAGAGGCCTTATAGGATGAATCCTAATCTACACATCAAGGTAAAGGAAGAAATTCATAAGATGCTGAATTCTAGAATCATTGAGCCCATTGAGGAGTCAAAATGGGTTAGCCCTATGGTAATAAGTATAAAAAAAATGGAATAATACTAATTTTTGTGGATTATAGGGAGTTAAATGTTGCATGTGTGATAGATCCCTTTCCCAAACCTTTTACTGAAGAAATATTAGGTGTTACAAAGCACAAGATCTATTCCTTCACTGATGGATTTTAAGGATATCATCAGGTGAGGATTACTATAGAGGATCAAGAGAATAAATTTTTTACCACTGAGTGGGAACGTTTTGCAAACACAGTTATGCCCTTTGGATTGAAGAAAACACCAACAATATTTTCACACATTGTTGTGCAAGCATTCCAAAACTTTATTCATAAGTTCTTGCAGGTTTACTTACATGATTGGATGGTTTATGGGCTAGTAAAATATCTTTGTGATAATATAAGGCTTAATTTTGAGAGGTGACGGTAGTTGAGAATCTCCTTAAACGTTAAGAAGTGCATTTTTAATACACCTTTTAGGACTTTTTTGGGACAAATTATTTGCAAGGAAGGCTTATTGGTAGATCTAGATAATGTTGCTATTATTTTGGGCTTAGAGGAACCTACTAACTAGAGCGAGTTGTGAAGATTCTTGGGGCAAAAAATATACTACAGGAAGTTTATCAAATGTTATGCTAAGATTTACGCACCCTTAAAAGAATTATTGAAGAGTAAAGGAAAGTTCCATTCAGGTGAAGTGCAATAGCAGGTGTTTGAGAAATTGAAGGAAAGGCATAGTACAACACATATTCTATGCTTTTATTCATGGACCAAAACTTTTCATAGGCATGTGGATGTTTCTAGCATGGCCATTAGCATTGTATTTTCCCATCCTAGAGAAGGTATTGTTTATCATCCTATTTATTTTACAAGCATGAATTTAACACCGGCTAAACATAGTTATACAACTATAGAGCATGAGGCATTGTCCATGATTTACGCGTTGCATAAGTCTAGACAGTACTTAATGGATACACCAATTATATTCTACATATCTCATGGCACATAAGCATTTGGTGAACAAGCCCATTTTTCAAGGGCACATATGTCATTGGGTTATGTTATTTTAGGAATTTGATTTTACAATGGTGGCTAAACCAAACAAGAGTAAATCTAGACCCGATCATTTATCATGGATTAACTCAGGAGAGGAGGCATAAAGCATTTTTGATACAATGTTATATTCCCTGCTATTTATATTGAACCATGCACCCTATGAATTAGAAGATATTGTTGTCTTTTTATGAGCTGGTGTGGTGACTGAGGGAATAAAGAGTATAGAGAAGAAGCAACTTTACATACACATCGTGCCTTACATATTTATTAGAAGAGACTTATACAAACTACGTCAGGATGAATTTTTGTGTCAGTATATGCTTAAGCATGAGCAAGAAGACATTATGGAGGAGACTCATTGTGGGATTTCAGGTGAACATTATGCAGGAGATGCTACCACACACAATATTTTATTGTTTGGTTTATGGTGGGAAACACTAAATAAAGATTGTAAAGAATATTGTAAGGCATGTGAGTAATTTTGATGCCTTAGAAAGCATGGGCATATGGATGAAATGACTTTGATGCCCATTGCAAGTGCAAAACCTTTTGACAAGTGGTAAATTGACTTTATGGGTCCTATTTCCCAACTCATGCACAGGACTAGATCGTGCTACATTATAACTTGTACAAATTATCTTACACAATGGGTAGAGGAAGTGCCCACAAAGGATTGCACAACAGCTATAGAAACAAGGTTTTATATGGGAAAATATTATTAGTAGGTATGAATTCCCATTGAGTTTGAAAAGTGATAGGGGAACACTCTTTTTGAATAAGACTATTAGGATATTACTGGTTGATTTTATGGTGGTGCATCACAAGACAATGCCCTATCATCCATAGGATAATGAGACTAATGAGACCTTTTAACAAGATATTTTTCCAAACATTGACTAATATTTATGATGTTGGAAGGAAAGACTAGGATGATAAAGTTTCTTTTGTACTTTCAGAATACAAGACAACTTATAAAAGACTAAAACAAACCACACCCTTTCAATTGGTGTTTGGCACAGAGTTTGTTTTTCCAGTAGATTTTATGTTAGCTTATCTACATATTACACGTACAGAAGGTTTGGCTAATGAGAAATAACTTGAAGAGTGCATTGATAAACTAATGGAGTTGGATGACAAGCGCATCATTTCCAGATGGAGTCATAAGATATAAAATACCAGGAAGAAGGCATGGTATAATAGGAATATTAATGATAAGAAGCTTGAAGTTGGACAAATGGTTCTTCTTTAGGAATCCAAGTTCTTGTGCTACCCTAGAAAGCTCAAATTACATTCATTTGGACCATATATTAGGACTTATATACTTGATTTCGATGCTTTCAAGTTATAGGCGCTAGATGGGACATAGTTGCCTAGTTATTTCAATGGGAGTAGGTTGAATCCCTACTATAAATAAGTCTTCTTCATGTTTGTAATAAGGCAGTATTACCAGTTTGATTAAATTTCCTTTAATGCATTTCTTTATGTGTTTCCTTTCGACAATGCTATGCTTTTTCAATTTAGTTAAGTTATTTATGTAATAAGCACGCTTGCATGCCATAAGCTAATTAATTTTTAAGTAATTTCATATGCATATTACCGCACATACCTTTAGTGTGGGGTGGAGTGTATACAAGATAATTGGATCAAGTTTGGATGTCCTTTGAAAGATGGATATGCATAGATAAATATTGTGCAGGTTCTTAAAGTAAAGGTGCGTATAAAAAATATTTCTCATGACTAAAGACCACGTATGAAGGAATGGATGCTAGGTATAATGCGACGTAGGCTACAGAATGGGAAACTAATTACTAAGAGGTGTAGTGAATGGGCACTTCGGTGCATGAAGGCATGCGAAACATGGTCTATGGCCGAGGATTAGTAGGCACACTAGAAGGTTGTGACTAAGGTGCATAAAAATTAGTGTGGAAAAAGGAAGAAATGTCAATTTAATGCCAAGTTTGGTGCTAGGTGGAGAGTAATAAATGCATTAAAATTGGTGGTAGGTGGAGAGAAATAAATGTAGAAAAAATTGAAATCCTATAAAATTTGGTGTTGTGAAATCATTTTTACCTTACAATTGAGAAGTATTCGAGTTAGATGAAGAGAGAGATAAGAGAGAGTTGCGTGTAAGTGTGAGAGTTGTATTGCGAACTAAACTAGATGGATTTGTGCATGGGATTTGTTGGTTCTCTATTGGAGAAGGTGTTTGAGTAAAACAAAGACATGTGTGGAGATGAATCAATAGTTAGGGTTTGAGTTTGAGCTAGGGCACATGGATTTGAGCTAGGGCATATAAGTTTGAGTTACAAAGCTCAAATTAGTTACGAGAATATACTTTTATAGTTTCTATGGCACTGAAGAAAGCACCTGGAGTGGCTACAAGGAAGAGAAAGTAGAAGAAAATTGAAGTAGAAGTTCAAGACACCCACAAGAGCTATTTTTGAGAGATGTAATATCCATAAGGGGTTTTCATGGGCCGCAATTGGGATTCACACATTCGTCATTAAAAATTAAGTGATTATAACCATAGAAACAAATATAACAAGGATGTATTGGACAAGTTTCTAGTATTAAAGACAACTTTGACAACAAAGAATGATATGGTTATCTATGATGATGTGGGCAAAATGTTGTTGAAAAAGGTGGTAGTTTTGTAAATTTATGAACTCCCCTATTTTAGAAAAATGGAAAGGTTTTATCAATGGTTGATGATCAAAGTCCAGGAGGATTTTTTCTACTTTGCTAGGAGATAGATGAGGATTACCAGACCCATAATTATAAGAATGAATGGTTTTAGGAGTTTAGGTATAGAAGTTAGTAGTGATATCACATATAAAGAGGGAATAGAAGAAACAAAGAAAGCATTAGGTTACACAAAAGAAGTGTAGATCAAGAATTTTTGTGCTTGTTACCTGTCCAAGTTAATGTACCAAACTAAACACAAAAACCCAGAAAAATTCAAATGAAATCGATACCTGATAGATAAGAAAAGATTTGAAGATGTAAATGGAAAAGAAAGCCGATGTAGAGAAGATGGGCACACACGAGTGATCCTGCAAAGTAGATCCAAGAAACCTGTGAGACATAGATGCTTGACAGAAAAAGACCATGTTAAAAGATATTTGGGTAAACTTCCTGAAAAGTGGGTCCGGGAAGCGATAAGCTCCCTCGGTGGATGTCAGTCCATGTTTTCAGTTAAGGAAAGAAGCATACATGATAAAAGATGTAAGTAAATGTCTATATTTTGATTAAAAATGATAGACAAAAAAGTAAACATCAGACATAAACCAATTAGAAATAGGAAAGTGTGAAAACAATGTTGGATTTGTGTTCCCTGAATTATTTTACTTGTCCGCAGGTAGATCGGCGTCGATTAGGAAAATCGTCGTCGACTGAGAAAAAATTGGCATCGACTGAGATAGGTCAGCGTCGACTAGAGAGAATTGGCATCGACTGGGTATGGTCGATGTCGACTTGGGGAAAATTGTAGGAAGATTGAGAAATAGATAGTGGAAGCTAGATCATCGATCTCCGCTGGATCTGCAAGAGCCGTATGGATACTGACAAGGCTCCACCTACACTAGATGCAGGAACAGAGTCACCAAGAGATCGATTGAGGCTCACGATGTCGATGTGGTAAGAACAGAGTAATGATACTCCTCTCAGGGATTGATTTAGACAGAATTCACTCTCACTTGATAGATAATGCCCAGACTTGATGGTCAAAACTCTCTGTCATTGTTTCTGTCTAACCAGAACTGAATTCTTGCCCTGTATTTTTAATCAATGTCGACCGAGATGAAATCAGCACCACTCTAAAAAATCAGCGTCGACCGAGTACCGGTCGGCACTGATCAGGGAACAGACTCCTGAAATGGCCAAAAGGGGCACTTTTTGGAAAGATGAAAGTGATCCTTCCACCTCAAATACGGGAAATATCCTGTTGCTGGATTTGGGAGGGGAGAGATGGATAAAATAGATATGGGAGGTTAGGAATTGATATGGGGTAGATAAGTGGTTAAGATATATGTAAAAAATATAATTAAATAGTTAATATTTAATTATCTATGGGTAAAACATAATGGGGTGAAATAAACTTAGGATAGATGTTTAAATCAAATATTAAATATTACCTTAAGGGAGAAGTGGTGATGTAAACATGCCCCAGGTTACCAGAGAAGATAAATGCACACGGGGGACACTAAATTGGATAACTAATTTTAGGTGTCTACATTTTTCCCCTTTTTGTCAAGTAACTTGTGATAAGAAAAGTTGCGAGATAAAAACAAGGAGTTGGAAGAAAGGAAGAAAAAGTGATGATGTGATCCCCCTCAAACTAGGGATGGGATGGGCCCCGAAAGAGCAATTGATCCCAAGTTTGAAAAAAGTAGATGAAAACGTAGGATGCCCCAGCTAGATGCCTAGAGTAGATCTTATCATTAATGATGCACAAAAATAATAAAAATGATAGCAAACTAAGGAACTCACATTGGTAGGATAGACTAGACGGTCTCCGTATGAGATGACATTAGTACCTATAGACCCGTGAGTGTAAGGAGGGCTGTAAAATAGTTAGCACCTAAAGAGAGACATATTGGTAGGGGCAACCAAACGGTCTGCAAAGTAGACAACGTTAGTGCCTACAGACCCATTAACTCTAAGTTGCCAAAAATGTGAGAGCCCCCTATACATGGAGATGACTTGAAATGGGTGATAATATCAAAAGTATGTGCCTAAAGGCAACACTCTGGGCACAGTAATGACCAGATAAATAAGCCAAGCATCAACACTATGGCTAGAAGATTAGGAGATGGAAGAAATCGAGGTGAAGAAGTAAAAGTCCAACCAATTGGCCACAATAGGTATAAATCGGTGTTGATCTAGATTAATCGGCGCCGACCACAAAAATCAGCGCCAACTGTACCGAGCCCATATAAATATGTGAAAAGAAAATGTGAAAGATTTATTTAGATCATGATGATTGATTTAGAGAGAGTCAAAAATTGGTTTTAAGCACCATGGAGGTCTCTGGGAGCCATCAGAAGCAGAAGAGGACATGACTGGGGGTAAGTGAATCTACCTAAACTTCCCTATATAATTTTATCATGAAATAGCATATTAGGATGCAAAAAATATTTTTTTTTAAAAGAAAAAACTAGATAAATGAGGAGCTAGAGCATTGCGAGGCGTTTGGCCTTACAATCGGTGTTGATTGTTAAAATTGACACTGATTTAGTTAGATCGGTGTTGATTGTTAAAATCGACGTCAATTTAGTTAGATCGGTGTCGATTGTTAAAATTGTCATCGACTAAATCGGATCAACATCAATTTGACTCAATCGATGTCGATTGCAATGTTTAGATTTAAGAAGTTGATATAATGTATTTTTTTTTGTGATATTTGGATGTGGATGAGTAGCTAACACTATTCATGGTGTCGTGTGATGCAGGAATGAGAGGCTTTACATAAGCAGGATGCTATTCCTGAGATTCTAGAGACCATTCTCCCTTATGTGACTAACATGGATTTGCGTCACCTAGAGCTAGCTGGGCTTGGGGGCTTCCGGTACTACCGACAAGTGCCGTAAGATGTAGAGTTACTGCGAGCACTAGTACAATGATGGAACAACCAGACTTGCACTTTTTGGTTGAGGACGGGTGAGATGACCATCACCCACGAGGATATATATAGGATCCTGAGGCTTCTAATCACCGGGGACCTGATTGAGATTACTCCACGAGAGTATCAGTAGAGGGCCATAGGAAAATTGTATGGGGACATGGCAGATGATTCAGAGATAGTGTCTGGGGTGGTGAGGATGGCCTCTCATTATAGACAGGATCAGACGGATAGTATTGATTCAGATGGCGATCTCCTATTTTACTCTACCAGATTCAGGAGGTGGGAGATTTCCATTGCTGTTACTAAATTGTGTTTGTGACATCCTGCAGTTTAGACATGTGTTCATGATTTTTGATTCCCTGATAGCTCAGATATATTATGAGTTATGTATGTACACCACCGGTAGGAGGACATGTATTGATGTTAGCTTTGTGCTTCATTGTTGGGCATATGAGCACATAGCAGTGATCAGGCCACCCGAGCTTCCATGGATGCCAGTAGCAGAGGGGGCCATTGATTATGGATTCTGGCGATGGCAGGTTGACATGGTCTCGGGAGATACAGGGAGATCTACGGAGTGATATGCTAAGCATTTCAGGACGTTGACACCAGAGCAAGTCATTTAGAGACCATATCAGGTCTATCTAACATGGGCTAGTCAGGAGGCTCACCTGGTGGGGTTGAGACGGAGTATGGTGGTTAGGGGCCATATGCCAGATATGTGGGAGCACATCCTGTTTATATAGATATTAAGGTAGTTTGGATTAGTGCAGACAGTTTCAACCACCTACAGGGCATACAGGTGAGATAGCAGAGAGACTGATCTACTGATTTTGATCCTGAAAAATCCATTAAGGGAGGTCCCACTTTCCACAGATAGTGATGATGATGCCAGAGTGGATGACAAATATGTAGCATGGTATTCGATAGAGTTCTCATGACACCTGCCAGCATCCATAGATGCCAACGAGGAGGATATAGCCACAGTACTAGAGAGGCTGGAGGGAGAGCATGCCACCTTGGTGCAGACACACTAGGTTTCCCTTGAGGAGATCCGAGCTCTGACAGAGGAGAGGGGTGCATTGATACTGGAGAGAGACACAACTTGATAGGTAGTGGTCAGGAGAGACATCCTGGACCAGAGGAGGGTGGAGGAGATAGCGTCTTCCACCTATCGGATTTGACGATATAGATGTGTTATATTTTTGTATTGACACATTGATGTAGCCTCTATTTGAAGGTATTTTAATGTATGATATAGATGGCTTGATTGAAATCCATCCATTCTTTGTTTTATAGACACTCATGTTTATATATAGATTCATCATTTTTTGTGTCATATGATTGTACTCATGCTTTTAATTTTAATAGATATGGATAGATGTAGTGTAATTGTGATGGATACAGACATATGCTGATAGAGGACAAATAGATGTGATTTGATTGACATAGACATAGAGGATAGATAGATGTGATGTGATTTGATGTCATTGATATGTGGATTTAATTTTGATGAAAAATAGATATAGATAGATGTAGTGTAACTGTGATGGATATAGACATATGCTGATAGAGGACAAATAGATGTGATTTTATGGACATAGACATGGAGGATAGATAGATGTGATGTGATTTGATGTGATTGATATGTGGATTTAATTTTGATGAAAAATAGATATAGATAGATGTAGTGTAACTCTGATGTACCCGTTTTTAGATGATTTGATGGATAGATGTGATTGATAGATTTGATATGTTTAAGATGTTAATTTGATTTTGATGAAAATACATACAAATGTGTTGACAATACATGCTTTGATATGTTTTTGGACAAAGTAGATAAGATGAATATAGATAGATGATAGATTTTGACTAAATTAACATGTTAAATGTCAATTTAATTGGATGAATAACAAATAATAATGGGAAATACCCTCTGTGAGAGAAAAGGATGTAATGAAATGACCTTGATTAGAAATAAAGGAAATACACCTAGATAAGAAAAATAATGATAAGTTAGGCCCCTAACCGAACATAAATAGAGACTTTGATAGGAAACCAAAAGACCATAAAATAAACCTGAGACTAGCTAGTTGCAAACTAGATATAGAAGGTAAATAAAAGGAGAAGCAAGTATTTATCTTGTCAAAATTTACAAAGGACAGAATACATGCTCATGTTCGGAAAATAGGGTTCTCCATATGATCGAAAAAAGGTCTTATGTCTCAGCTTCATGATTTTTGTTTTGACAGAAGAGAAAACTAATCAATGCAGGAAGTTTGCTAGATATAGAAAGACTGATCAATACGAGAAGTCTTTCAATGATGCTAAGAAACAAACAAACAACCGTCCTTCAAGGGAACGGTCTATATTTCAAATGTAGCCATCCTTCAAGGGCATGGTCTATATTTCAAATGTAGCCATCCTTCAAGGGCATGGTCTATATATTTTTATTCATTTTGAAAATGCATAGATAGTTGTCCTTCGAGGGATCAGTCTATCTTTTGGGAATTTTTAGGATAGCACCTTTTTTTTTGAGCTTTTGGAGCTTTTATTTTTTGAAATAAGCTAAGTGTAGACCAGATAGGTCAGACAGAGGGGAAAAAAATGTATAAAAAGCATGTACTCATGCCCCAAGTAGATTTGATTAAGATAGATACTTGGGACAGATGAAAAAGTGATTAAGGTGTCCATACTAGGAGGAGGAACATATCCATAAGAAAAATTCCATGAGTAGAGCCACGATACTCATATTTAAGGTAGAAAAGACATAATGTGGAGAACCACATAGTTTTGAATCACCATGAAAATATATGACTGGTTGTTAGATGGATGAAATACCTATTTTGTGACTAAAATCATGTAAGATAGATTTTAACAGTAGAAGGGCCTTAGATGCAAGGCATTAAGAGGCTCCATTTTAGGTACACCATCCATGGAGGATAGAAAATAAGCCCTAGACCCATATTTATGAGTGACTACGTACAAACCCATCCAGTTAGGAGCAAACTTACCATGCTGACTTTGTTCTAGCGTAGTGACATTTTGGTTTTCTTTAAGAACAAGATCACCAACTTTGAAGTCACGGTGTTGCAAGTTCTTGTTATAAGCACATTTTACATGCTCAAGATAGATTTGATGATGCTCAAGAGCATTGAGATGCCACTCATCTAGGAACTCAAGCTACACTAGACGATTTTGATGATAGTCCTCATCAGAGACAAATTATTTGAGAGAAACACAAAGAGATGGGATCTGGACTTCCAAAGGAAGAATAGCCTCTGACCCATAGACTAGAGAGAAGGGAGTAGCACCTGTAGGAGTATGAATGCTAGTTTGATAAGCCCAGAGAACAAAAGGGATATGTAAATGCCAATCCCTACCAGCTCGACTAGTTACCTTTGGGAGGATATTACACAAAGTTTTATTGGAAGCATCGGTCTGGCCGTTAGCTTGGGGATAGTATGGAGAAGAAAATCTGAGTTTGATATTGAAAGCATCACAGAGGTTCTACAAATAAACATTTTTGAAATATTTACCATTGTCTTTGATGAGTTTGTGTGGAACACCAAAGCGACAAATGATGTGTTGATAAACAAAATCAACTATGGGTTTAGCTTTGGTCGATGAAAGAGGAATAGCTTCCACCCACTTAGTAAAGTATTTTGTGGTAGTAATGATAGAATGATGACGCTGTGAAGAGTGGGGATTGATGAGACCAATGAGATCAAGACCCCATTACGAAAAAGGCCACAAATCTGCTATAGGCTACAAATCTTGACTGGGGATATGTGTGAGATTGGAATGTTGTTAACACTTGACACATTTCTTAGTGTGTTCACAACAATCTCGATTAAGAGAAGGCCAATAATAGCCTAAACGTAAGATGTGTTTAGCTACGGCCAAGCCACTAAAATTTCCACCACAGATACCATCATGGACTTCCTGGATAGCTTTAGATGATTCAGGGGTTTTGAGGCACCGAAGTAAAATACCATGAAAACCAAGTTTGTAGAGGATTTTGCCTAGAATAGTATAGCGATTAGCACATAGGATAAAATATCTTCTACCATTGGAAGTCAGATCTAGAGGAAGCACTGAATGAGGTAGATAATCAACAATTTTTTGATACCACTCATCTTGAGTATTGGTTGTGACAACATTAATTGAAGTTAGTTGCTTGAGATGAGATGGTTGGTCTAATCGCTGCACAGCCACATAAATTCATGAGTCTTCGGTAAAGGGTGGAATAAGTGAGGCTAAAGAAGCCATTGTATCTATGAATCAATTCACAGTGCGAGGAATAGCTTGGATAGTGAATTAATGAAAATATTGGAGTTGAAAGAGAATGATATCATGATATTTTTGAAGGATATCATTCTTGCATTGATAGACACCTGTGACTTGATTAATGATGAGATCAGAGTCACCAAAGATGTCTATATGGTGGGCGCAAAGATTAATAGTATTTTGAAGACCTAAAACAAGAGCTTCATATTCAGCCATATTATTGGTACACTCAAAGTTAAGTTTGTGTGTGACTGGGATAGGTGCATCCCAAGGAGGAATCATAATGAAACCTGCACCTCCCCCTTGCTAGCATTTGGATCCATCAAAGAAGAGTTTTACTTTAAATGGAGAAAGAATTAAATCAATTTGTTGGATATATTCATCAAGGAATTGAGCAAGGGGGACTTGAGTTTCCAGAAGAGGAGCATCAGCTAATTGATTTGCAATGACTTGACCCTTGATAGATTTTTGCGGAATAAACTCGAGATCAAATTCTATCATGAGCATGAGCCAACGAGTGATACGATCATTATGATAAGGCTTCACATTCATTGTCTTGAGTGGATTGACACTTGTGACAATGTATGTTTTTTGATTGAGGAGGTAGTGACGAAGCTTAGAAGTTGAAAAGAAGAGAGCCCAACACAACTTTTCAGCTTTGGAATAACATGTTTCATACTCATGGAGAGTGTGACTGATGTAATAGATGGTCTGTTCTTTACCATTAGCATCTCGATGTGAGATCATGGCTCCTAAAGCATGGTCAGTCATAAAAATATAAAGATAGAAACACTCCACCTCGCGTGGAGGTGTAAGCACAGGTGAGGAAAGAAGATAAGCTTTGAGATCATCAAAGGCCTTTTGGCAACTCTCATCCCATTCAAAATGAACATTCTTATGGAGGATATGATGAAAAGGTTGACAACGGTCTGACAGTTGCAAGATAAAATGATGTACTGATTGAAGGCATCCTTGAAGACCACGTAGTTGCTTTAAGTTAGAAGGGGGAGGCATATCAAGGATATCTTTTATTTTTGCGGGGTCCACTTCAATACCCCTAATAGAAATGATAAAGCCTAAGAGTTTACCAGTGAGAATGCCAAACATGCACTTAGACAGATTTAGGCGAAGAAAAAAGTGAATGAGCCTCTCAAAGAGAGGTGCAAGAGTGAAAAGATGATCCTGACAGCGTTTGGATTTACTGAGGAGATCATCGACGTAACCTTCCATAGTTTTGTGTAAGAGATCATGGAAGATGTAGGTCATTGCTCGCTGATAGGTTGCTCCTGCGTTCTTAAGACCGAAAGGCATGACATGATAACAAAAATTCCCCCAAGGAGTTATGAAGGAATTCTTATGTTGGTCCTCTGATGTGATGAGAATTTGATTATACCCAGAGAAACCATCCATAAGAGAAAGCATGTCGTGACCTACTGTTAAATCCATGAGTTGGTTGATATTAAGTAGAGGAAAATCATCTTTTAGACAAGTAAGATTAAGATCCCAGAATTTGGTACAAATTCAAATATTCCTAGTAGCTTTGGTTATTGGTACTACGTTTGAAACCCATTGTGCATAATCAATGGGTTAGATGAAGTTAGCAGAAAGAAAACATTGCAACTCTTCTTTAACAAGAAAGGCTACTCGAGGGTGCATCTTACGCAATTTTTGCTTAACCGGTTTGATGCCTGGAAGAGTAACAATATTTTGGACCAAGATATAGGGATGAAGTCCTGGCATATCCTCATATGACCAAGTGAAGTCTCCTAACTCCTATGCATTAAGAGATTGGCCGACTTTAATGATGCGAGGGTCTTCAGAAGTCCCTATATTAAGATTGACAATGGCTTCATTAAGAATCATAGATGTGTCAGAAGGAATGGTTTTAGGAAGATAGGAATCCTCTATCCCCATATAGGTGAGGACAGAATCATCATCTACAAAGTGGATAGTGTTGATAGTAGGAGAGTCATCTCCAACTATTTTAGGGAAGACTAATGGTATGGAAGTGGATTTCTTATTAGTTTTATAGGTCAGCGGCCCTAAGGAAATGGTATTGACTAAAAAAAAAAGTTAGACGGGATGAAAATGGTGTCATCCACATCAAATGATGCTTCTAACCTAGAGGGAGAAGATTTCTCCTCAATGGGAAGAGGCTCATCGAGAATAGTGATAGTGGCTTTTGAAATAGGTTTAAATCCTAAACCAAATTTTTGATGTGGTTTGAGAGTTGGAATGGACGTGAGGTCATGGACACCCTGTTCATACTTTCCCAGGTAAAAACCCTTCTACGCGCAACGATATAAATAAGTTTTTGCAAACATGAGATTCTGTAGACAATCAAACCCTACTGAATAGGGTTTGGCCCTAGGAGGAGAATCTGGGTGATAGTGAGGTGTATCAAGACCACCGTAAATGAAGTTAGTCTATTGATTGGGTAGACCAATGATGATGACGTGAACGAGACCTGGCTGATATTCAAGTTGTTTATCTGGTCTACCATACTCAATAGAATTGAGACGGGCGTCAAAAGAAAGAAGAGGAAGCTCTCCTAGTGAGAAATGCTACAATGTCTCTTCTAGATTTTGTAAATTTGGTAGTTTTGTTGCAGGTATGGAAGAGGATGAATCCTTGTTAGGAGAACAAACATTCTCCTTTAGAGGGGCAAACCCTGTGGTCATGTCGCATTGTGCAGAAGGAAATGAATCTCCTGTATGAGTATAGATTTTTGCCCTCATATTGAAATTTTAAACATTGATGGAGGTTTGATGGAACACAATGCATTACACGAATCCAGGAGCATCTGAGGATCATATTGTAGTGGAATTTATCTTTAACAATGTAAAAGAGTTCGTGAAGTATCTTCTTACCTACTTGAATGGGCAGGACCATGGTTCCTAAAGTAACTACTAGCTGATCGTTAAATGATCAAAGGGAAAAAGGCAGAGGTGACACTACGTTCTTTGGTAACTTAATTTTCTCAAATGTGTGTGAGGAAATGACGTTGAGTGCAGCACCACTGTCAATCATAGTGCGTTTTAACATAGTGTTGTTGATTTGAACTGTGATAAAGAGGGGAGCCTCCAAATCCTCGGAAGAAAGGGAAGGAATTTCTAAATCTTCAAAAGAAATGGTGGTTAATGGTTTATTCAATCCAAAAATCATCTTGAAAGGCTAGGGCTCATTTGAATTCATTACGATATGGCATAGATTATCAATCAAAACCTAGTGATGCTGTGGATATGATTGAATGAGGTCAAAAAGAGACATTTTGACCGGAGCATGAGTAAGTTGTTTCATAACACTCTCCTCTATTGACACAGGAATTGGAGCCCGAGGTGAAGAACAAATAAAGACCCTAGGTCTTAAGGCTGATGTGGAAGGAGGAATGCCTTCAGGGCATGTAGAAATGAAAACTCGTGGCTGAGATGTAGATGATGATAGATTAAACTATTGTTGTGTTCTAGTGGTGATATGAATCGTGTAGATTTGAGAGGGTGGAAGACCATCCAGTTTGGAATCAATAGAACTAGACACCTGAGTAGATCGTTGAGGCTCAAATGTGGTTGAGATGACAGGAGATACTTGTTCCTCCTCTTCTTCCAACAGAAGATCAATTTCTTCCAAAAGACTATTAACGATAGATTGAAGGGTTTGACATCCCTTGGTGTCATGTCCTGGAGTACGATGGTAAGCACAAATCAAATCAGAGTTGAACCAGGAAGGTTTTACTCCTTTAGGATTATAGGGTTTGATCAGAGAAAGGGATATGGATGAATACTGGATAAGTTGGTGAAGAATCTCAGCATAGAATCTGATAGACAAAGATGAGGACAGAGATGATGGAAGTGCCTCTTTTACCTCCACGGATTGTCGAGGTAAAAGAACTTGCATGTCTTGTTTGACAGTATTTTTAGGGATCATTTTACTTTTTCAGACATTGGGAGAAGTAGCCTTGGAAACTTGAGATGGAAGCAAGTGAGGCATGATTGATTTCTATGGAGGAGGAGCTCCTAAGATATATTTTGAAGAAGATGAAGATGTGACAAGTGTTGTGGTCTTCAGAGATAGGGAAGGCTACTTGATTAAAACAAATGATGATTTATATAATGCTGATTTAGATGAGGGAGGAGCTCCCAAAATAGGTCTGATCGGAGGAACAAAGGGTGCCTTAGCTTTTGGTGATGAAGGTGATGGTCCTAATAAAAGAGGTGATGCCTCTCTAGTCTGTGAATTCACTTTACAAGGCACCAGTGAAGAAGGTGTTGTAGAAGAAGAAGATGATGGTTCTGATGGTATTGTAGAAGAAGAAGCCTTCCTAGTCAATAAATCCATTCTTTTATGAGGTGCGGAGAGATATTTTTGAGGGAAAGCACTAATGGTCTTAATAGTCTGAAATATGGGTTTTCCTTTTTTAGGGATGGTGACAAGCTCAACCGCATAAGGTGATTGTAACCTTTTCGGGGGAAGGAGATGAGGAGGTACTAATGATGTAACGTTAGACTTTAGTTGTCTCGGTTTAAGTTCAGGAACCGAGAGTGTAGGTGCATGTGCTATTTCTTTATATTTTCACTTAATAGGCAAAATAATATCAGTGATGGAAGAAGTGGATGATGAAGAAGTAGTTCCTTGCGAGGGAGCTACTTCTGGTACAGTAATTATGGGTGTAACTACTATAGGAAAGGAAACAGGAAGATTCAAAATCAAAGACGCTTCCGTCGAAGTTGGTACAACTATAGGTATGTTTACCAATGGCATAGTCACAGTAAAAATGGGAGAAACAGAAGTAGATGCATTCGTGGTGGAAACTCGAAGGGATGTAATTGCCTTGAGCATCGAAAGAATATCTAACGATGAGACAGATGAGGATGACACTATCTTGGGCATAGATGGAAGATCAGATAAAGAGGTAGAGGGAGATGAATCCGTCTCTAACAATGTGGGAATATTCAAAGATGGGTTGTCTGAAGATGGTGGAATCCCAGTGATTAGCAGAGCGGCAGGAGGTTCTGATTCAGTCGATGTGTTCATAGATGGCTTAGTTTTAGAAGAATATTCTTCAGTAGAAATGAAGCTAATAGTATGAGTGTTTGGTTTTTGAGACTCTGAAGCATCATTGTTCAGGGAATGATTGGGAAAATGTTGTTTAAAAAAATCAAGTGTCTGATTTGGGGGAGCATTTGGGTTATCCAGAATGAGCTCGCCTTTATCAATGAATTTCTGGAAAAGATTTTTAAAGGTCTGACATCATTCAATGGTATAGCCTTTGGTTCTATGATAATGACAGAAGTCATTTTCCCTATACCAGAATGGACGTTCTGGGTTTTCATCAAAATTTCTAATAGGGGGAAGTTTGATCATGTGAACTTCCAACATTTTTTCCAAGATAGAAGCATATGATTCCCCCAATGAAGTAAAAGATCTAGATGACAAGGGTCATTTTTGAGAAGATGAGGAGTCTCTCTACGGTGTTTTATTATAAGTGTTGTCGGCTCATGATGTTTTTAATACAATAGTGTTGGTAGATGCCTGATTCTTGTCTTTGTTAAAAGTGGAAGGGTTTCTTTTTGTAAACTGAGAAAAATTTGGTTTAGATTTAAAGTGAAGTTTTAACTTTCCTTGTTCAATGGCACGGGACTCGAGTTTACGTGCCATCGTAAAGGCTTCTTCAAATGTATGAAAAGTTTGGTTCCTTAAAGTGGAAGAAATATGATTAGCACAAGATCGAGTAAATAACTCGATCTGTTGAGATTGAGGAAGGGAAAAAGACAATTGGTTTATTATCTCTCTCCAACGAGATACAAAGTTTGTAATAGACTCATCATCAAATTAACGAATGTTATAAAGATCTGTAATCGAGATCTTATGTGTGATGTTTATTGGAAAGTTTTCAAAAAACATCTGGGCCAATTGAGAGAAAGAAAACAAGGAATGTTGAGGAATGTTATTATACCAGTCTAAAGCAGGCCCTGCTAGAGACATAGGAAAAGTACGGAGCATAAGCTTCTGGTCCTGGACTATCAGGTAACAAGCATGTTTGAATGCTTGCAGGTGCTATTGAGGATCCTCCTAACTATGAAATTTTGAGAACTTAGGAATTTCCCATTAGGGAGGATAAGGCTTAAAATCCACTGATGGATGAATGATTCATTACACACTTCTTCAAAAGAGTATGAAGGATGAGTCCCTTTGGTAGAGGCTTCTAAGTCTATGATTTCTTGAAAATAATTTGGACCATTTCAGATTGAGGAGGAGGCATACTGGTATGTCCTACATAAGAAGTGAATGGTGGATTTTGTTGAGGTGTCAACAAGGGATTCATCTGTTGATTAATAGGATGATAAGAGGAATAACTAGGTGTTCTAGGTGACGCTTGGTGAGGTATTTTTTGTGAAGGATCCTGTGGATAAATAGGCTATGAGTTGACAAGTGGTTGAGGAAAAGGCGGTTAAATGAAAGTCGAAGCTTGTGATTGGTGGGCTCCTACACTTGTCGATTAAATCAGAATGGATTGAGTAACATGGGTATTGATTTGATTGGACATGGTGGGAAACAAGGTCTAAATGAGGATTTTGACTGCCAGATTGGTTATTAAGGGCACCGACACTAGAGGATTGGTGAAGGTCACTGTTGCTAGAACATTGGAAGAAAGACCAACTAGAGGATGAGAAACAGGAACCAACTGACTTGTAGAAGGGGGTTGATTCATAAAGAGGTACTGACCCTGGGATGTAATGGATGGCATAGAAGAATTAACAACAATCTGTGGGTGCACAGGTGTGCACATTATAGATAGATAAGAGAAATTCTCAGAAGTAGGTTGTGGAATAGTCGAGGTAACTTTAGCGTTAGGAATAGGCAAGACTATTTGAGAACTAGTCGACATGGTTAGTGGAAGAGAGAAAGAAGGCACAGGTGAGCCACCCTCTTCCGTGGTTTGAGGAGAGAAAAAATATGCTAACTGTTCTACAAAATCCTGGGATGGTTCACGAGGATAATCATAAACTTGTTGGATTGGTGGTCCCTGATCATATATTTGAACAGACTTATGTACTAGATAGTACATGAGGGCTACCGGATTGTGATCAAGGAATGCCTAAAGTTTAGGATCCCCATGAGGAACATACGCTATATCAGAAGCAGATGATATTTCTGAAGGACTGGGGGAAGATGGATGTGATGGGATAGCTTTAGGATGATATAAAGGATTATTTGACCAAGATGGGGAACCAACTAATAGTGGTCTCGAGGAAGACCCGAGGGGTGCCGAAACATGCACACTAGTGGTGATCTCGGATGAAGAAGGGGCCAGTTGAGCCATTTTTCTAGATTGTAACTGAGTGATGACCGTCATAAATAAGTAGAAATATAAAAAAAAAATATTGACCTAACTAATGCACAGACAATTCAAGAAGCGTAGGTGATTATCTCTTTTAAATTTTCCTACTTTTAAGAAAGAAAATATTAGGGAAGGCTTTTTAGAACAGGAACTACTCAGATAACCAAACTAAGGATGGTTTGGGGAATGTTTTAGTGAGGAGTCCTAAAGGCACTTCAGTAAAAAACTAGTACATGGCTTGATATAGGGGCCTACCCCCGCACTTCACACACTACTGTGATAAGGGAGTCGGGTGCTTTGCCAATATATACCAAAACTTCTGTGAATTTATAGCGCGACCCGAGTACCACGTAGGCTCTTCCTCTTGGATGTCACTTTCAAGTAGGC
This sequence comes from Taxus chinensis, assembly GCA_019776745.2. Lineage (NCBI taxonomy): Eukaryota > Viridiplantae > Streptophyta > Pinopsida > Cupressales > Taxaceae > Taxus > Taxus chinensis. Next base: position 500,301,656 of record CM034146.1, on the reverse strand, counting down.
GAGGCCAGGGGAGGAATTTTTGTTTTTATGCTTTATACCTAGTGATTTTGGCTTTGTGTGCAAGGGTGAAAAATAAAAATCAAATAGTGTCACTATCGATTTTGATTAATTTTTCTAGCCTATTTAGAAAACTAGATGAATAGTATACAACATAAATGACAAAGGAAAAGTTCTTTTTAAGTGCTAAGAATGAAGTGTTGGATTTTGATGAAGACAGGTCAAACAAATTCTTTCGCAAATGCGATTAAATTATTTTTAAGTGCCAAAATCAAAATGTTTGAATGTGATATAAAACAAACAAACAAGTTCTTATTAAGTTCTTAAAAAGGAGAAAACACCTTAAAAGAGAAATACCTGTAGATTTAGCTCTCCAAGGTGTGTGGACTTCAAAAAGTGTGTTGTTGAGCTCTTCCCCTTGAATAAACCCATGAACAAGCAATGTTCTCTAAAAGAAAAGGTTAAGCAAACACCCAACAAATCCAGAAAGATATATCTAGCTGATAGTAGAATGAAAATTTCTATTTAAAGAACTAGAAAACTTTCAATAAAATAACAATTTTGCAAAAAGAAGACGGATCAAGAATGCAATTTTGAAATCAAATGAAATATTTATTGATCTTCAGAATAGGAATTGGAATTTCGTTTTGCAAGAAAGAAGAAACTTTAACTTTCCAAATTATAAGTGAAAGAAGCAAGACCAAAATGAAGGAAGGAAATGCTATGGAGAACTAACGAAAAGAAGTGAAGAAATAGAAAAAAAGATCAAAACTAGAAAAGAAATGAACTTACCAATAAGGGACTTTGGTTGGGTCCCACCGGGTGTGCCAGAATGTAGATCAAGAATTTCTGCGCTTGTTACCTATCCAAGTTAATGTACCAAACTAAACACAAAAACCCTGAAAAACTCAAATCAAATCGATACCTGATAGATAAGACAATATCTGAAGATGTAGATGGAAAAGAAAGCCGATGTAGACAAGATGGGTGCACACGAGTGATCCTATAAAGTAGATCCAGGAAACCTGCGAGACACAGATGCTTGACAGAAAAAGACCACGTTAAAATATATTTGGGTGGACTACCCAAAAAGAGGGTCTGGGAAGCGATAAGCTCCCTCAGTGGATGTCAGTCCACATTTTCAATTAAGGAAAGAAGCATACATGATAAAAGATGTAAGTAAATGTCTATATTTTGATTTAAAATGATAGACAGAAAAGTAAACAGTAGACAGAAACCAATAAAAAATAGGAAAGTGTGAAAACAATGCTAGATTTGTGTTCCCTGAATTATTTTACCTGTCCGCAGGCAGATCGGCATCGATTGAGAAAAAATCGACATCAACTAAGATAGGTCAGTGTCGACTAGAGAGAATCGGCATCAACTGGGTATGGTCGGCATTGACTTGGGGAAAATTTCAGGAAGATTGAGAAACAGATAGTAAAAGCTAGATCATTGATCTCTGCTGGATCTGCAAGAGCCGTAGGGATACTAAATAGGCTCCACCTGCACTGGATGTAGGAACAAAGTCACCAAGAGATCGATTGAGGCTCACGATGTTGATGTGGTAAGAGTAGAGTAATGATACTCCTCTCAAGGATTGATTTGGATAGAATTCACTCTCGTTTGATAGATAATGCCCAGACTTGATGCTCAAAACTCTATGTCATTCTTTCTATCTAACTAGAACTAAATTCTGGCCCTGTATTTGTAATCTGAGTCAATCAAGATGAAATCAGTGCCACTCTAAAAAATCGATGTCGGCTGAGATGAAATCGGTGCCACTCTGAAAAATCAGCATCAACCGAGTACTGGTCGGCGCCGATTAGGGAACAGACTCCCGAAATGGCCAAAAGGGGTGCTTTTTGGAAAGATGAAAGTTATCCTTCCTCCTCAAATATGGGAAATATCCTACTGCTCGGTTTTGGAGGAGGAGAATAGGGGATATAGATGGATAGAATAGATATGGGAGGTTAGGAATTGATATGGGGTAGATAAGTGGTTAAGATATATGTAAAAAATATAATTAAATAGTTAATATTTAATTATCTATGGGTAAAACATAATGGGGTGAAATAAACTTAGGATAGATGTTTAAATAAAATATTAAATAATACCCTAAGGGAGAAGTGGTGATGTAAACATGCCTCAGGTTACTGGAGAAGACAAACACACACGGGGGACACTAAATTGGATAACCAATTTTAGGTTTCTACAGGAAGGGCATGGAATGGACATTGAAAAGTTATAGAAGTATCATATTGTTCTGGAAACAATGCACCTCCTTAAAAAGATGAACACATAGGAACAATGGTCACAAGTAAACACGATGTGGTTACACATTGCTAAGAAGATGATAAAAGGTGTAATTTATAATTTATCCAACTTTATTCCTGAGACCATTATTATAGAGGCACAAAAGGGAGATAAAATAAGTTTTGGTGCAATCCTTCTGTTCATTGTGTTCATGGAGATTAGAGTGCCTGATGGAGTGAAATACAATACCTTGAAATACCCCAAGGAGAAGTGATCATTCGCAGAGAGGTTTGAAAAGGACCTTTCAAGAAGATAGCAAAACTTTGGTACGCAATCCTACATGTTGCGTTTGAGGAAGAGTAGAGAATACCTCACGATCTTCCTTCAATATTGGACAAACAGGTACAATTTTCTATCTATCAGCACTTTTTCATAACACCTTTTAATTTGAAGGATGGAAAGTAGACCTCATGGTGCAAGCTTCCCTATGCTTTCACCGTGTGATAATTTCAAGCATTAGTACATAGGTTTTCAAATGCATGAAGGTTTATTTTCAATGCAGATAAGGTAGATTATGACTATCATACCCTCAAAAAAACCCATGTTTACCCAAGTAAGTCTGCATACATTGAAAAATTGATTTAAGATGATATTAGCATGAAGGCTACAAGTTCAGAGATTGGGAAGTCTAGGGAAACCCTTATTTACATTTAACTTAAACCCAAGTTAGAGAATGGGAAGTATGTTGAAAAGGATTTCAATATTCCTTTACTACCCAAGGTGAAGCATACAGTAGGCACGATGCAATATAAATATGACACTTTTCTGCTTAGTGAAGAAGAAGAAGAAGGGGAACAAGAGAAAGAAGAAAGTGGTGGTTTGGTGCATAGTAGGAGGCATCCAACTGCTAGAGAGAAGAGAATATGGGAGGAAACCCCCCAATTATATAAATAAGATGAGGAAATGGTGGAAATAGGTGTTATGGAGGTAAATGTAGAATAGAGTGTTGGGGACCCATAGTTTAAAAATGTGCTAAGAAGAACAAGAAATCAAGATGCATGACCTTCACAATCACTGAGGAGGTTACTTAGGACTTCTCCTATAAAAGTAGAGCTAGAAAAGAAGAAAAGGTGTAGATACATCCCCAGCAAGGATGATGAGGATGAGAAATCTAGGGACAATGTGTCAAACAATCCAATGCATACGAAGAATGTAGAAGAGCCTCAAGAAGAAGAATTGAAAATTGATGTAGACGAGTTGAAGAAAAGGGAGATAGATCGTGGTACTATGGATACAAAAGTAGATATAGATATGGGTGAGCCATCAGGAACACCTTCTACCACATAGACATGTGAAGAAATGGTGTTGGCTTTAGGTGTACACATCCCTAAAGGTAAGTGCTCAGGAAAAGGATATGAGGAATAAAATTATGAAACATTAGTATTTGGATATATTAATCACCTGACCAATATCATACACATGAGGTTCCAAAGAAATTTGGAGCCCAATGACCTTTATGGCTAAGATCTGATGGATGCAGACATGGTAACTACATGCACACATAAGCAATTAACATAGAGCATGCTGACTCATATGGATGAGCTTGAATTTAATGTATGTGAAGAATCATGTGTCTCACATAGAATGAACAAAGCACCATACTCACACCATGTGACTTTTAAGCTTCTTGTGATGTCAAATGAGAAGGAGAGTAATACATTAACAAAAGTATCTGGTGAGGTTATACGAAAAAACATAGAAAAAGTGGAAACTATTTGAGCATTGTTTAATGATAAGAAGGACATAGATACTAAGATAAAGCTCCTGACAATGGAGAAGGAAAAATATGAAGCAAATTTGGAATTATTGTTAAGTATGGCGGAAGAATTTGCAGATGAAATTTTTGAGAAAAGGCCACACTTAGAGAAGAAATTTCTAGAAAAAATCCCTCTATAATGCATTATTTATGCACACTCATTCGAATGGTAATTAAGGAAATTCTAGTGCACATGTCAGAATCAAGGGATGTTATAGCACAAGAAGAGAAGGCCAAGGAAACCATTGTTCGTAAAATTACAAGCTATGAATCTATATTGTAGACCTTGAAGGATGGATTGAAAAAGGTATATTTAGCCTTGAATATGTGCACAAGACCTGACGTAATAATAAAAAACAAGGACTATGGCATAAGATGATAAGGTCCTTAAGGAATAAAATAATGAAGCACTTGGGCATGAGGATAAGCTGACATTGGTAGAAGAAAAGTGCGATGCGCTTTCAGCAATTCAGGTCCCTCACAAGGAAAGAATAAAGGAGATTGCAAAAATCATTGTGCAGTGGATGGATATGATGGAAAGTATGGTCTCAAGCATGTCCAATGTTCTCATAATATTGTAGAATGAAGGTGAGAACATGAATCTTGATGAAATGGAAGTAGTACTTATAAACATTTTGGATAAAACTAATCAAGTTTTGAGTGATTAGAATGAGCTAGAAGCAGAAATCAAAGTAGAATACTAGAGTTGATTTTTTCTCCATAAGTGTAGGGTGCCCAAGAATTCTTTCATTCATTTGTACAGTTATTATTTCATTCATTATTCTATGTTCATGGAGAGATAAATTATCATTACCGATTGTTGGGCATGAAAATGAATAAAGTTTGTAGTAATGATGGGAAGAGGAAATATAGCCTAAGTATTGAAGGCACATAAGGGTTGGGTGCATGGACATAGGGCACGTAGGTGTGCGTAGAAGAATAGTGGAATAGAATGCACTTGGAAAAATCAAGGATTCAGGACTTAGCCATTTTCAGTGTAAGCCTAATTATAGACATGGAGTGTAGAGAATGTAATAGTATGAAGACTTGAAGAACACGCAAAGGCTATTTTTGAAAATTAGAAGATCAATTGACATGCATATTTTTTGAGCTATTAATATGATTAGAACTATAGTTATTATTATATAATCAATTAATAGCGAGCTTGCATAATTTTGTAATTATCATGTAAGGGCACATGGCTATTCTTAGCATGCAACCTATTTTAAGGGTGCATAGGCAGTGAAGGGAAATTCCCCACTACCTATAAATATGTATTGATTTGTATGATTTAGGGATCATCAATACATGTCTTAGTAGATTTATGTTGTGGGTTTATGAGCATGTGTAACTTATGGTGACATGTTTACGTATGTATGAAGATTCTATGTTTTACAACAATTAATATAATGGATCTTTGTGGCTGGATATTGGTGATTGACATAACTGAGAAAGGATCTTGTGTGGTAAATTTGATTATGGTTCTTTTTTAATTATTCATGCATAATAGTTGAGATCTAGAGCTAGTTTATGTTATTCTTTATTCTTGAATGGATATTATGGATCTAAAATATTTTTATGATCATGCTAACTCCTTAAACAAGCTAACATTAAAGAGGAATTGGGTACCCTTGCATGCTTTGGATGAGCACTCAGTTCTAGTTGAGTGATGTGCCAGTGTGCCTTAGGATTTTGTGGGTAAAGAAATACTACATGTCTCTTCCTTGACACTCCTCCTGCCTCCATTTTTCTCACAAAATCAATCTCCTCTTATTAAACATAGCTCTAAATCGTCATTTTTAGGCATAAAAATGATCTCTTTGGGCCGATCCATGTTCTTATATAGCTACCCTTGGGTTTTCATCAACCCTAATAGAATCACCACTAATTTTTTTAGGTCACCGCTGACCCACTTCACGTACCAGTGACCCACCTTTTCCCTTACCCACATTCCTCCATCTATGTTATTTAGAAAAATATCCATCTTCCTTTGTTGATAAAACATCCATGATTGGGAGCTTTTCGTGCATTTTTACTGGGGCATAATCAGGAATTCTATAATGGTCAGCAGTGGGAGGGATCTAATGGTGTGTACCATTTCAAATTTTATTCTCATACATTAAGGATCTTGCACTTTATTCACATTTGGTTATGCGTCACTTTAAAGTCTATTGTTAATTATGAGAAGTCAATTATAAAATAGTAATGGTGGTAAGGGGTGGAATATAATGATGTAACTGTGTCAACTTTTATTCACTACTTAAATTTTGATGTCCATTTGACAGTCTCTTAAAGAAAATTTACTTATAAGAATTCAATTAAAATAATAATAATATGTTGTTATAATATCAGCAAGGGGCGTAATCTAATTGTGTAACTATTTCAAATTTTATCTCTACATTAAAATTGACTGTTGCTTTTTTTTTTTTTTTTTTAATTTGATAAGTCTTTCAAAGATAATAATATCTTGACAGTATGGTAGAGTTTGGGGCTCTTTTTTACAATTTTTTTGTTTTGTTTTCAAGCAAGGAGGAATATGAAGAGAATGTAATAAAATTATTAATTAATGTAATATGCATAAAATCCAATATAAGAGCCTTGAAATTGATATCTATTGACATTTTTCAAATAGATGTATTTAAGATATTTGTACTAGTATCAAGTCTACACGTGTGCATTATAATTTATGTTTATAATTTTACATAACAAAATAATTAAAATGGAAAGGACAAAAAAAAATAAAAAAATAAGTTGAGCTCAATTTCAATTAAATACTAAGCAAAGGAAGTCAATAATATTTTTAAAAAGTTATGAAAATAAATAATTGTTTAATTGTATCAATTACTAATTCATATACAAATGCAATTTGTAAGCATCAAAATCTACATAAAACAAGGTTATGATATAACAAACGCTGTCGAATAGTGTTTTGTGACATTGGGGATAAAATTTTTGTTCTCATATTGACAAGCAGTGTGAACAAATGCAAAAATAACATGTATCTTGTAGGACAAATTTACTTTTCATGTATCTCAAACTTTGAAAACATAACTACATAACAAATACTAAACATGTAAAAGTTGCATGACAACAATAAAAGAATTTGATTCAAAGAAAAACATATTCCGCAGATGTGGTTCAAGAGGACTAGACACTCCCATGTAGCAAATTTGAAGATTACAACTCTAGCTACAAAGAAAAACATCAGAACAAAGATGATGTTTTCTGGGATGTGGTGAGGAAAATTGTATATGTAAATTTTTAAAACAAATGCAAAAAGAAATTGTCTTTTGGCATATTTGGTTCATGGTGAAATTATTTGACGCTCAACAAGAGATAATAAAGAGGCTGGAAATCTTTGCAGATTTAATTCTATGTAATGGAATAGATATATGCAAAATGCATATGCATGCAATTAAAATGTGAGATTGTTGTGACTATATTTATTTTTAAGATGGGCACATTGATCTTTGTATATTAAGGATGCTTTTTGGAGGGCTGTCACCTAGATTTCCACATTTTGATATTTGATTCCTATAAAATGTATTTACTTGTATATATGAAAAGTTGAAATGTAAAAAACTTGTAAATATAACAAGATCCACTTGCACAAGCTGAGAGAAGGGCAATGGAAACTATACCAAAACAAAAGAATTACCTCAACACTTAAAATTGATAATATGTGGACTTGGATCAAGAGTACTTCATTAGAGCATTCAAAAAAATATCATGTACATTGGTGAACTTATAAGTGATGTTTGACCATTGCCTGAATTAGTAAAAGATATCATACTTGCAACTTGAGAAACCAGACCATCACTAGATAGCTTCTGTAGTCTTAGAGGAGATGAAGCGACAACTCTGCCATGTTAGCTAAATAGAGCGATGCTCTTCCCAAAAACCGTAACTATTTTGACCACTTGAAGGCAAAATTTTCAAATTCCAGTTAAAGGACCAAAGTCTGCCAAATATACACTATAGACATCTAAAAAAAATAGAAAAATATAATCCAATTCTATTTCCCAATACCGAATCCAATAAACCTAATGCTTTGTTAACAAAGAAAAGTAATGAAAATAAGTAAATCTCAGGCAACAAGGAAATAATTAATTGAAATTTAGAAACAAAAATCTCAACCTGAGTGAAAAATCAAATTGACCTATCTCTTTATCCCATTAATTTAGGATCGGGAGGATTTACATATATAATGAGACATATCATGTCTTGATCGAAACTTTGTTATTCACCTGGAAGAGGCAATTGTCATTTATGTTCTATATAGTCTGTAACAAGTATTAAATGGTGATTTCCTTTGTTTCCTATTACAATGATTGACTAATCATTAAATGATGGTTCAAGTAACATATGACAAGTAGATCCAGGAGCTTGAGTCTAGAATAGGTGTGAACAGATCTAGTTTTATTTGAATTCACATTTTCCCATGATGTGTCAGTCAAGAAAAATGGCATGTGTTCTTAGAGCTTGTGTTGAGTCTTCATACGCTGTTATTATTCAGAAACTTGCAAACATTGTTAAGGACTGGTATGATGTAGCGTTGCATGGTGGAGGTCTATGTATGAATTTGGAACCCTTAACCATAAAAAAATTCTAGTAATCTACTTGTCACAGTCTTTCTTGCCCTATAGACATTGGAACCCTATGATAGGGTCTTAAAAACACCATTTATCATTGCTAGGAGGAGAGAACATCTGAAAGAGATTTATTGATCTTAGAGACTCTTTACGAGGTTGGAAGATTTCCAACTGAGGATTCCCCAGTAGCGAGTTCCAAGACTCTAAGGAAATGTCATTATTCCCTTCATTCAATCACAGTGAAGGAAAAATCCTTGGTACTCTATGACCAGTATGAACAGTCTAGGGGTGTGTCTTAAGCTAAATGCAAGACTAGTAATCTAGAGTCAATCTAGTAGTCTGGCTATAGTTGATTTTGAGGAGGAACATTACGAGAGATCTTTAATAGAATGTCTATGGAGTTAAAATTTCTTGGTAAAACCTTATTTAAATCAAACTATGAAATTTTTTTGAATGTAAACACACTGAAAGCTTTGCTGTAAGGAAAAACACTATGTAGAATGGAAACACACTTACTATTGGAAAATAAACACACTTGCTTCTGAAAGTAAATACACTTTCTTTTGGAAATAAACACACTCAATTTAGAATGCTTGAAAACAATTGCAAGAAATATAAGAATCTATCTAAACACCTGCAAGAACAAGTATACAACAGAGTTGAATTGAAAGAATTAAAACAATATAGAATTAAGAGATCTAAGCTATTTGTTGAAGAAATATAAATACCAAATAAATGAATATCCTGGTCCTTAGGGGAGTGGGCCTTTGCTCCTCCTCGAATTAGGATTTAACAACTCATAATTCTCTTAAATAGGAATGGCTATTTTATTGATAAAACATTCAGTATTACAAAACGTACTAGATCTGAGTACTTAGTCTATATTTCTCTTCCCTATTATATATCTATCTCATATCATATTCTATATCTCTATTATCTATCTACTACAGGTCTACTTTTATAGACATTTTACAATCACAATTGTCTCAATGATTCTCATGAAATCGAATCATGCCTAGAATAGATATTAAGTTGGATTGCGGTTGATTAGATAGCTATAAGATAACTCTCCATGGATATGTGTTGAGAAATATTTGCATCCTTTCCTGATTGAAAGTGTCGTAGATGTAAAATCTATGGATGTGATTAGAATAGATAACTCCCATCGGTTCTAAAACTTCAGAGAAGTTCCAGAACCATAGGAAATTGTTAAGGATCAAAAGCATGAGAGTTCCAGAGCTATCCCCAGGAGTTCTAGAACTAAGTCTTAAAATTTTGGAACTAAATACTGGAGTTTTGGAACTAAGTCTAAAAGTTCCAGAGCTAGTTAATGATTGTGTGATGGAGTTCCATAACTAGCTTGGAAGTTCCGGAACTAATTTGTGTAGGAATAGATGTTGCTGAAAACATACTAAACACTTCCTTCTTCATTTCTTTGACTGATAAGACCTGCTTTATTACAAAACTGAATTCAAACACACACTTCGTCAGGAATTCTAGAGCTTTTAACATTAGAATAAAAATTAATCAAAAGGAAAACAATTACATCCTAACTCATATCAGATCAACTAAAAGTCACACAATGCCATCAAACTTAATAAAAAGGAGAGTAAGATGAGATCAAATATTATACATTAATTAGACATATTCCGACCTCATCATTTCCCCCAAACTTACTTGTTTGTAAGTCCCTTTACAAACTTCATTCTTCAAAAGTTGGGTTATAAGTTCTGCGATCCATTTTATTTCTCAGATCAAATGGATGAAATTGGATTTTCCAATGTTCAAACTTAGATGTACTGTATTGTGCTCCTGCTTCTATTTTTCTCTCCCACTGTTCAAATTTAGTAGGGTCTTGAGGTTCTCTATTTTTCCAAGGAGACATGGGGGTGAGAAGTAGGGGGGGCCTTGTTCGCATTATCATCCATATTTTCCCATAGGTTTCATTGACTTGGGGAATTATTGTGAATAATGCTTTTTCCCTTTCTAGACTCTAGATCATATTTGTAGGGTAAATTACTTCCCTTCTTCTCAAGGAAATAGTAAGGAGTTCCCACCTATTTGAGTGTCCTTCATAACTATCTTCAAAATTTTCCTCTCCATAGGAGGTGAAGGCATCAATACTCTTTTGCAGAATGGCAAGATAGTGTGTCTTGAATCTGTCATCAAAGGCATGAGTTATAAAATGTGTGAGGAAGGAAGAGGGTTTACCATAATGAGCTCTCATACAGAGACCTATTGAGCTAGCTTTCAATAGAAATTCAGATTCCCTTTCCTTCCATGCAATCTAGTTTTGCAGAACAAAGACAAATGCATTGAGCTAGATCTCCCCTACATAAAAATTGATCATAAATCCTATGTTTTTATCTAGCATAAAATTGCAAAGATAAAATTCACACAAAAGATTTTTCTGCTCAGGGCTGGATAGAGAGTAAGCTACCATAAATTCAGATTCATCTTTTAGTTCATGTGGAAGCCCACATGTAATTATTGACAGATGCCAGCAAATGACTTGCTCTTCCAAAAACACACTATATGAAGGAGAGGGCCTCCTACAGGAAAGAAATTTCTCACTCATAATATAGACCATATGAATTTTTGCAAGGCATTTATATTTATTTCCTTCCTCCTTGTAAAACTTTTCTTCCCATTCTTTTCTTACCTTCATCTCTTCTTCCATCTTGTTCTTCAATTATTCATTTGATGTATTGGCTTCTCTAAGTTCCTTGCAAGTGTCATTCCATAGTTGTTTAAGTGGCACATAGGTTAACTCAGTCTATGTAGAGACTGTGGACACAACACTCTATTTTCTGGAAGTCTAAAATTCTTTTTCTTTTTCTATCAGTTGTTTCTTGGTTGCTGATAATTCCTCAATCTTGGCTACAAGTTGATTTATTAGATCTCCAATGAGTATTTCCCTTTGTTCCAATTTGAGTTTGAGGAAATCAAATTCCTTATCTTTTTCTCTAATAATGAGCTCTGCTCTAGATAAGAATAGATCCTGCTTAACTTGTCTTTCTTCTTCCTCTAAAATTACACGAGGAGTTGGGAATTCTTCCTCTATAAAAGGAAATTTTCCTTTCCTTCTCCAGGATGCCAACTCTTCTTCTTCATGTGGCACTGCTGATGGATAAGACAATTCCTGAAAATCATGCTCTTCAATTCTTTCTTCTCGTCTCTCCATTTCAGCTTGACTTGGCTTAGGAGGAGTCATGGCCATGCTACCCAAAATATCAGTAGCTTCTTTTTCCATCCTTTCCTTCTCACTCCTTCCCTCTAGGGTTTCCCTATACCTCTTATGAATTTTTCTTCTCTAGGTAATTTAAACATGCCCAGCAGAGGATTTCCTTCTAGAAATTCTTCTTATTATCCTCTCTTGCTCTTGTATGGGTGAGCTATCACTATTAGAGATAGATATTGGCTCCCCTGAAGCTACTGTAGAAGAAGGAATTTCCTTCACAGGTATAGAAGGCTCTGATGTTTTTGTCTTTCTCACTAACCTTCTTCTATTTGGTATATTTTCTCTTTCCATTTCCCTCTATCCTTCTACAGGGGCATCAATTTCTAGATTAGCTGAAGGAGAGAATGGGGCTAGAATTGTCCTTATGATAATATTAGGGTTTTTCTTGAACTTTCCAAGAAACTTGTCCCAAATTTCTTCTCCATTATTCTTTGACAGAAAATAATGTTGGCATATTAAATGAATTAAACTATGATGCCCGATTGTCCCAACACCCCAGGAATACCTCTGAGCTATGGTTTGGATAGAATATAAAACAAACCCTAGAAGATTTATTATGTACTCAGGTTTTTTGGCTCCATACTTCAGATATATGATCATTTTCAAGACTTCTTTTCCCATAGACCCAAATTGACCATCACAGGTTAAATATTTCACTATCCAAAACGCTACCCTGTTAAAGGGTTTGGGAAAACTATCCCTTCTGACCCATTTTATGATTTTCTTTATATTATAGATGTACTAGGATTCAATTTCTCCTTCTTGCAGTAAGACTTCAACTAGTTCTTTCAAATTCCCCTTGGGAAGTTGTGGGACATGCACAATTGGCACTCTAGACACGTTACTTACAATATTTACAGAAAAAGGAATAAAGATATTTCTCACCTTTGTTTTGGATTGTTCTAGGTTTATGATGGATTTTCTTACCAATTCATCATTATGCCTTGAAAATTTCTTCAAGAACTCTAGCCATCCTGCATGCTCAAATATGGATGCCACTTCTTCATCTACGAGGAGCTAGGAATCATGCTCTGGTTATCATTTCTTCTTAATCCCCATATTGGCTTGAGTTATGTCTCTTTTGAATTTGTACGAATTGGTTATAGGCCCTTTTTCTTAGCTATAGAACTGATGAATTTGGATATAGAACCTCTATTCTTAGCTATGGAACCTTAATTCTTAGCTGTAAAAATTCTGAATTCTCTGTTCTTTGCTACAGAACACGAACTTAATTTGATGATCCTTCCTCAAAATATCTCTAAAAATTATTTCTATTGTTTTTTGTAATAATAAATACTAATGATAACCATGCCTCCACTTATTCCATCCAAATCAACTTCATGATTACACACTTATAATCATAATGTATAAATAGATGACTCATCATACCTACTTTTTAAATTAAGTCGAATCACAAATGCAAACACTTAATTCAACCCTAAATGAGTTAAAAGACATAATTACCATCCTTAACGATGTAATCCTTTTGCTATGATGAATCGTCATTCCTACAAGTGGAACAAAACATGATTAGATAAGATGGATAGAATTCAAAAGAATTCCCTTTTATTTGAACTAGCCAAAAAGAGAGGTCAACTGCCATTTGTTATTTTTCAATTGACCTTTGAGATAATTGTTTATTTATTTTTTATTTTTTATTTTTTGGGGGGAGAAGAAAATTCCATTTTCTAGTTTTCATCTTCTTCTCTTTATTGTGGATCTATCATCTAGTTATTTGATCATTTTGGAAGAAATGGGTTCTTCCATATGATCAAATTATTTATCTACTTCAATCTTCCTCAAGAATTCATTCTTACTGGGAGGCTTCCTATAGAGTTTCAGCCTATGTCCATTGACCAAGAGTGTTATGTTTCTGCCATCAATGGGAAGTAACTGAATAGAACCATTGTCAAATATCTACTCAATCTGATAGGGTCATAACCATCTAATTCTCAATTTTCCCTTGAATTGTTGGTACTTAGAATTGAACGCAATGCCCAATCTCCTACTTTGAATTTTATTTTCTTGATATGGGTGTCATGTCATTACTTCCTTTGCTCTTGAATTATCTCTATCTGATGAAGTGCTTCCAACCTTAATTCATCCAACTCATTGAGTTGAAGGATTCTTTCTTTTTGAGCTGCATTCAACTCAATTCCCACCTTTACAGTTGTCCTCAATGTATGAAGTTCAAAATCTATATGCAACAAGGGCTTCTTCCCATAGACTAATTCATATGGTGAAAACCTTGTTGTAGTTTTCCAAGTTGTATTATAAGCCCAGAAAGCTTCAGGTAGTCTCTTTACCCAATCTTCTCTCCTGGCTTTAACTATTTTGGTAAGGATGTTCTCCAATTCTCTGTTTCTTACTTCAGCTTGTCCATTTGACTGTGGGTGGTAAGGAGATGAGTTCCTATGATTTATTTGGTAATACCTTGTGAAATCTTAGATCATATTAGACATGAATTTTGGTTCCTAATATGAAACTATGCTCCTTGGTGCTCCAAAATTTGTCATAATTCTATTCCAAAGGAAATCATTAACTGCTTCCTCAGTGGCATTTGTCAATGCCTACACTTCTGCCCATTTTGTCACATAGTTCATACACATAAGAATATATTCCTTCCCTTGTGAAGGAGGATTAAAGGGAACAAAAAAATCTAATCCCCATCTCTCAAATGGTTCAACCACAACTTAAGGTTGAAGAGGCATTTCATTGGTGAAAGTTGGTTGTCCCATCCTTTGACAAGGATCACACATCTTGATATATCTCTTCATATCCTTGTATAGATATGGCCAATAATAACCAGTTCCAAGTATCTTATGAGATATTCTTTTCACTGAATAATTCCCTCCACTTGGTTCATCATGATATGCTCTGAGGATGTCAAATATTTCATCCTCTCTTAAAACCTACATAAGACAAAATCAGGACCACACTTAAATAGCATTCCATTTAACCATTTGAATTGTGCACTAGTTTTAATTAACTTCTTTATTTGTTTCTTAGGGAAAGGGGGAAACTTCTCTGTTGTAAGATAATTTTCCATATCAGTAGACCATGGTGTTATTGCTGAGATTGCAAACAATTTTTCATCTGGAAAGTTATCCTTGTTTGGATCTTGCTCCCCTGTGGTGGTTATTCTTGACAAAATTTCAGCTACCACATTAGATTTACCTAGATTGTCCACAATGGTAATATCAAATTCTCGCAAAAGTAATATACATCTAATTATTCTTCCTCCAACCACTGGTTTGTTAATTAAATACTTAATTACTAAATGATATGTGTGTACAAGTATCTTTTACCTTGTAATGTAATGTCTAAATTTATTGATTACATAAATCACGGCAAGAAATTACTTTTAAGTGGTGGTGTAATTCTTTTCAGTGGGATTAAGATTATTGCTAAGATAATAAATGGCATACATCTTTCCTTCCTCATATTTATGTCCCAACACCACACCAATGGAATGATTTGAGGCATCTATTTGGATATGAAATGGATTTTCCCAATTAGGTCCTCTCAATATTGGGGCACTGATTAATTTTGCCTTAATTTCTACAAAAGCATGCTGACACTTTTCATCCCAAAGAAATTCATAGTCCTTGGTTAGAAAATTAAACATGGGGGTAGAAATTTTACTGAAATCTGTTATAAAGCACCTATAGTACCCAAAATTCCCTATAAATGATTTGATATCTATGGGGTTCTAAGGAATAGGTAAATTTGAAGTGATCCTAATTTTATTTTGATCCACCTGAATTCTTATTTTTTAAGTATGGTGTCCTAATACAATCCCCTCATCCACCATCATTAAATACTTTTCATCACTAAGAGATAGATTCTGTTGTTCACATCTTGTTAACACTCTGTCTAGATTTATTAAAGCATCTTCAAATGTATCTCCGTGTACAGTGAAGTCATCCATATATACCTCAACACAATCAGTTGTTATATCAGCAAAGATTGTAAGTACAACTCTCTAGAAAGCTACAGAAGCATTGCATAAAAAAAATGGTAACACCCTATATACAAAGGTTCCCCATGGACATGTAAATGTATTTTTTTCCTGATCCTCAGAAACATCTCTGATCTGATTGTACCCACTAAATCCATCCAATAAAGAAAAGTATTGTTTACTTGGAAGGTTATCTAGGAATTGATCTATGAATGGTAAGGGAAAATAATCTCTCATTATCGCTTTGTTAAGTTACCTATAGTCAACACATATTATCTATTTTACATTATTTTTGGGAACAATTACAAGAGGAGATACCCACTAGCTATCTGAGATAGGGTAGATGAAACCTACTTGTAATAGTGTTTCAATTTCTTGTTTGACTATATCCCTTAAAGTTGGGTTAATCCTTCTTTGAGGCTTCCTAATTGGTTTAATGTTTTTAGTATAGATGTGATGAGTGTAAATACTTGGATGAATCCCCTTCATGTATTTTTAATCCTAAGAAAATGCTTTAGTATGATTTTTCAGAACATCAAACAATTTATCTTCTTCATCCTCCTTCAACCAGTTAATAATGTTTAAAGTTTTACCTGATTGAATTTCAACATGATTGGTTCCAATATGTGAAGAAATAATTTATGGGAATGGTTTCATTAAATATTTTAATGGACATGCATGTGGAAACAACATATGGTATATAGAAACATCTCCAAAATTTCCTTGAGACAGATTACTGGTAAAAGGACAATAATGATAATTATGATACTTATCTCTTTGCAGGACAAATTCTTCATCACTGATATTTTCTAGAAATTCTTCACCACTTCCTGATGTACTTGA
Organism: Taxus chinensis; assembly: GCA_019776745.2. Classification (NCBI taxonomy): domain Eukaryota; kingdom Viridiplantae; phylum Streptophyta; class Pinopsida; order Cupressales; family Taxaceae; genus Taxus; species Taxus chinensis. The sequence goes on along the minus strand of CM034146.1, from coordinate 500,284,950 downwards.
AACTGAAGATACTAATTCATCATCTTCCCATGAGAAATCTCATTCCTCCAGAGTGAAATAATTTTCAATAAAAGATAACTATTGTCATTGTGGTTCCGGAACTATAGCCGTAAGTTCTAGAACTAAGTTCATTGGTTACGGAACTAGGTTCGTGGGTTCTAGAACTAAGTTCATAGGGTGCAGAACTATTTCTAATTACATCGAGGATAGAAGGTTCTCATCAAATGATAGATTAATTATCTCTTCTACTTCTCTTACATGATCCTGTAATGTGATCATAGCCAAAGAAGAAAAATTTTACTTATTAGTTTCAGGAGAGTCAACCCACAATTGTTCATGATTTTCAGTAAAAGGTTGTGTAGTAGGATATAAGGAAATTTTTGTAGATTTCTTAACATTTAATATTGTCATATCACCTAACCTGCAATCTATCAAAGCAGCAATTGTAGCTAACCATGGTCTACCCAAAATAATGGGATAACCCAATGTTTTACCTTTTGGATGCAGTATATGGAAGTCAACTGGATATTCCCATGACTCCACCATAACCATCACGTCTTCAATAATTCCTTTTGGTTTTGATACAGAATGGTATGCCATCTACAATATGGTATTAGTAGGTTGTATACCCGCTAATGGTAATGTTTTTAGAGTATCCATTGTTATTACATTGATAGTAGCTCCCAAATCTATCAAAACATTATGTACATCCTTATTTCCTATAGAGACAAAACTAACAAGACTTCCACGATCTCCATATTTGGGAAGTAAAAGTTTTCCTACTAATAAATCAACAAGTTTCCCATCTACTTTGATAGTCTTGGGGTACTGTTTCTTCCTTCTAGGATTTTTCATACATAACATTTTTATTAATTTGTTCAATTTTGGAATATCTTTAATTGATTATAATAGTGGTATTTCAATATTCAATTTTCTTAGTTCTTGTACTAATTCAAACTCCTTGATTTCTATAGCCTATTTTAATCTATCTGTAAATGGAGTCTCAGTAGTGTTTCTATTTGGCTCCTTTTATTTTCTTTCTATATCCTCTTTTGGAACACCAGTACTAGGGATTTCATTTTCTTCTGTCATTTTAGTGATTATAAGGGGTGGACTATTAATGATTTTTGTAGATCTAGTTTGAATATCTTTACAATCCATAGCATGTAAATCAACTAATTTTTCTGGTTCTTCTCCATAAATAGGAGTTGTTTGTTTGTTTCTTGATTTGCTACTGGTTGTGCTGGCATTTGCATTTGGACTACATTCTTCATTTGTAAATTATGTGCAGGAGATCCCATGATGGCATGTTGATTCTGATTTAGATATGTTCTTCCTTGAGAATAATTACTAGGGTTCCATCTAGGTTGTGACCAAGCATAAGGATTTCCTTGACCAACCCATGGTTTTTGATGTCCCTGAGCATACCAAGCTTGATTTTCCCAATCTTGAGGGTTCCAAGTTAGTTGTTCCCAATTTTGTGTTACTATCTGAATAGCCCATGGCATCGTCTAGGGATTAGGAACTGATCTTGGCATAAACTACCCTTGGTTAGGTTGTCTCTAAAAAAATTTCAATTCTTCTATTGTAGATGAGGCACTGGTTTGTTTAAGCTGATTCTTAATAACGGGAAGTAAAGAACAAACTTCAATATCATGTTCTTTAGATTCATAGATAAGACACATTTCTATTTTATCCAAAGGATAGTCTCTTAATTCATGATTCTTCCTTCATCTAGGATAATACAGAGAAAATGGTTCAGTTTTGGAATTTACTTTAGATTGTAATCCATCCATAGTAGAGGTTAATTGCACTAAAATGTTTGTTTTAAAGTTTGATAACTCATCCATTAGTTTGTTCATATTTGGATTCAAACTTTTCATTGATTTTCCTTTCTAGGTCCACCTCTCATTCTGGAATAGCTTCTACAAATATCTTTAATTCCATTCATTCTTATCTGATCAATGTATCCACCTCCTATCAAGTTAAGGGATTCTCTAGATTCGTCATCCAAACCTTTAAGAAAAATGGTTTTACTTAAAACCTCAGAAAGTAAATATCCACATATTTTTCTAACAAAGAGGAATCTATCTAAATAGTCTTCTATGTTTTCATCATCCTCCTGCTTGATTTTGAAGAATTATTCATTCCTATTTCTCCCTCTATAATAATCCTGGTATTTATCTAGGAAGGCAGTATCCATTTGTTCCCAAGTACTAATAGAGTTAGATGGTAATCCCATGAACCACCTCATTGTTACATCCTTCAAAGTGGATGGAAACAACTTGAGTTTTTGATTATCTATTTTATAATCATAGGTCTGACATAGTGCCTTGAACTTAGACACAAATTGGTCAAGATCTTCAGATGAAATCCCTCTAAATGTGGGTAAATGTACAGGTGAGATATTTTTCATTGACGTATCATCATCTCATAATTAGATTGGATAGGTAAAGGTCCTATTAGGTTCTCTCTTAGCTTGTTGTTCCATTTTAAAAATATTTTTTTGAATTTTCCTCCCAATCAGTGTGGTAAGCGATATGCCTTGGGGAAGGTGAAAAATCAGGATTAGGAGGTTGACTACTCAATTGAGAATAGAAACTCACCCTAAATGGATCTTGAGTAATTATCCTTCTCCTAAAAGTTCCTCTTCCTTCAGGTGACTGATCTAAGAATTCAAAAAATGGAAAATTTTTTTCTTGTCTGACAGGGGATGATGGTGCCTCCAATTCTTGATCAATTTCCTTACTTTGACTAGAGGATGTTATGAATTCTTGTGAAGATGTTTTTGGGAGGAATCTACCCTATGATTCTCTTGGTATACTCATATATTTTGTGATATAGCAGGGAAGATCCTTCAACTAGTAGATGTATGTTTTTTTTCTCTTGCTAACACTTAATTAGAAAGTTCCAACTAGTTTCCCTAGTAGTGGCGCAAAAAATGATGGGTTTCATTATTCCCTTCATTTAATCAACTTCTTGTTGATGTCATATAAAACCAGGGGTGTGTCTAAAGCTATATGCAATAAGAGTAATCTAATCAATCTAGTAGTTAAATGTAGTTATTTTTGTATTTTCTGGGGGATCTTTTCAATGTCTTAAGGACTTCTTGGTAAAACCTTATTTAAATCAAACTATGAAAACTTACTGAATGTAAACACACTAAAATATTTTTTGAAAGGAAACACACTTGATATTGGAAAATAAACACACTTAATTTTGAAAGTAAACACACTTGATTTTGGAAATAAACACACTCAATTTAGAATTCTTGAAAGCAATTGCAAGAAAATTAAGAATCTATCTAAACACATGTAGGAACAAGTATACAATAGAGTTGAACTGAAAGAATTAAAACAATAAAAAATTAACAGATCTAAGCTATTTTATGAAGAAATATAAATATGAAATAAATGAATATCCTGGTCCTTGGGGGAGTGGGCCCTTTCTCCTCAAATCAGGATTTAAAAACTCAGAATTATCTTAAATAGGTATCACTATTTTATTGATAGAACATTCAGTATTACAAATCGTACTAGATATGAGTACTTAGTCTATATTTCTATTCTCTATTCTATATCTATATCATATCATATTCTATATCTCTATTATCTATCTACTTCAGGTATGATTTTATATACATTTTACAATCATAGTTGTCTCAATGATTCTTATGAAATCGAATCATGTCTAGGATAGATGTTGAGTTAGATTACGATTGATCAGATAGCTATAGGATAACTCTCCCTAGATCTATGTTTAGAAATCTTCTCATCCTTTCCTGATTGAAAGGTTCATAGATGTAAAATCTCTGGATGTGGTTAGAATATATAACTCCCATCAGTTTCAGAACGTTAGAGATGTTCCAGAACCATAGGAAATTGTTAAGGTTTAAAACCATGAGAGTTGTGGAGCTATCCTCAGGAGTTCCGAAACTAAGTCCAAAAATTCTGGAACTAAATAATGGAGTTCTGAAACTAAGTCCAAAATTTCCAGAACTAGATGATGACTATGTGATGGAGTTCTGGAACTAGGTTGGAAGTTTTGGAACTAAGTTGTGTAGGAACAAATGTTGCTGAAAACATACTGAATGCTTCCTGCTTCATTTCCTCGATTGATTAGACCTACTTTATTATAAAAATGAATTCAAACACACACTTCATCAGGAATTCTAGAGCTTTTAACATTAGAATCACAATTAATCAAAAGACAGACAATTACATCCTAACTCATATCAGATCAACTAAAAGTCACACAATGCCATCAAACTTAATAAAAAGAAGAATAAGATGAGATCATATATTATACATTAATTGGACATATTCTTTCCTCATCAGGAAAATCACTCTATTTTTGAATGATATCAGTCTCTTTAAAGTTCATTTCCTTCATTTGGGTATCACAGATAATTTTCTGGAATCATTTCATCATGAATTTGATTTGTTCAACTCATCAGTCTCATATTTCCTATAAATTCACATTGTTTCCACTAGAAAATCATATCTTTTATTCTAATTGTAAGAGGCTTGGTGATATTTTATCTACAATATGGTGGGAATACCATTAGCATATATCTTGAAATGCATATCTTCAGAAGATTTACACTCAATTTTTGATCTATCGGGCCTTAATGAAACATTCATGAGAATGCTATTTGGGATTGTTTATCCTGGAGACTATATTGGGCCATTGACATGTTAGGCTATTTGATTTGCATTGATACGAATACTGATAAGACTGAGTCCTATGTTTTCTTCCTTATAAATGATGTATTTTCATCTCTTCAGGTTAGAGCACTAGAAAACTCCTGTAGTTTTGAAACATTTTTGTCTATAGAGCAGGCCTTCAGTGCAAGGTACTTCTAACAACGCATGCCCTTTCGTCTATCATGAGGGATTCACTGTAAAGGAAAAACCCCTAGAATATTATGTAGTTAATGAAGGGATTTCATTACGTACTTTTCCTACTCCCTTATTAAAGATGAATGAATTGGAACAATGAGTAACAATCCTAGAAAAGAAACCAACATAGACTATATCTTCACAGTCTCCTGGGACATCACCATGATTTGTGAGGAAATGTAGGGGTGAGTCTAGTTTAAAACCTCTTGCTCCATCTACTCCAGAAATAGTTCTAGTTGCACTTCCAAATTTTGAATAGACTACCAATCCATCATCGTCTTTCAAATAAATGGGGAAGAAAGCCTTTCCTAAAGGTGGTCTAGACATTATTGAATTGGTTTCCTCCTATAAGAGGAGATCACAATTGATTAGTTTGATGGATGGTCCTGTGGTAAGCATTGATGAGCTTATGTATTTTTGTATGTCTCATAATTTAGTAAGGGAAATTGTGCTTGTTCAAATGGAGGTGGGAACAAAGGAATTTTATCCTACAAGGAATAGGCTTTTGAAGAAACTTCTTCTTCATAGATAGGACTTTAACTCAATAGATGATTAGGTATTTTCTCTTGTTTTCTAACAGATGTAATATCAAGAATATAAATGAAATCTTCCATGGAATTTGGCCTAGATAGAACCCCAATTTTTTTTCATCAATGCACAAAAATAAAACTATTACATTAATACACATGCTTCATAATAAATTCATAATTCTATCAAAGTAATATAAAAGTATATTGTATTGTATCAAGTTTTATACACACTTGAAATTAACATTTCAAAGTAGTATTTAATCAGCATAAAATAAGATTATCAATAATGAAAATATGAGAATTTTAGAAAAGAAAAGCCTAAGATTTCTCACTAGTCAATCATAGTTACATCTTCATCTTTTTCATCTTCTTCCTCAGTTGACTTTCTTTCTCTGTAAGCATCATATATTTGAAACAGTTGCATTATCTTTTCTTCATCAGGTCACAAGTGATATTTTTATATCAAGTTATGCTTATTTAGTATATAATTAAACTTGAACATTCTTTGCTTATACTCCCTCAACATCTTAGTCATCTCAGCAATCTTGTTCTCTCCAAGGATGAGTCTTTTGATAATATCATGAGAACAAGGTTCCTCTTTGATATTCTTGTCAAAGGATTGAGTCAGGGTATCAACTTCTGAATTCCCATAAGTGATTTTATGCTTATCAAACACCATCTATTCCATTATGTTGTCGATGTTATCAATAGTCTTTCCAACCCAATTCTTTTTAATTTCCAACTTTTCTTTAACTTGATTTACAGTTTCCACCCGATTCTTACAAGATCTTCCATCACATGTCGAGTTCCATTTTCTTCAGGTGGAACTATTCCCTCCTTTTCTAAAAAATCCTCATCAAGTTGGTTTATTACTTCAAGTTTAGGAAAGATCCCCTCCCAAGAAAACAATTCATTCTCACACTACTCAATAATTTCATTAATGTCATTGAGTATTTTGGTAAATTTTGCATACCCATTCATTTCCTTCTCAATGACCTTCCTACCTTTTTGAGACAAGTCCTCTACCCATTTATCTATGGCTTCATCCTTCCTACTAACCTTTTCTATTTTATTCATCATTCCATGTGTAACAATAGTATCATATTCTTTGTCTCCTTTTGTAGGCCCTACCAATTTTTGCAAGCATGAAGTCAATGGTTTTACCTACTCTTTTAGCTACTTCTAGGATATTTTATCTTCATATACCTTTTGTAGCAAGCCTTCAACTGCCACTGTAACTTCCTACTTCAATAATTTCTTTGTATGACTTCCCAATTGGATATGTTGGATATCATAGTCACTTTCTATAGTATCATACTTTGACTTTCCTTAGTGAGGATTTGTCACTTCCAAGGTCCTAAATCCATGTTGTTCTACTCGTGTCTTAGTAGGAATCCTTGGCTTCCTTAAATATTGTTTGGGCTTTGAGAAAGAAATTTTGGTGGTACTTAAAACTTCCTTTTGAGTAAATTCCTTCTATCCCTATTGAAGAATTCCCCCTAACCATCTAGACATAGGGGTATTCCCCTTTTTTTCTCTCTGTGGAGTCTCATAATACAATACCAATTGCTTTTGTGTTCCTTCAACCTTTACCACTTGCTTTTTAGTTTCCAATGTTACAACTCTTGAATTACCTTTGTCTTGTTCCTAAATCTATGGTTGAGTGGTATCTTCTAACTTCTTGTCACTCACTTCTTCTTCTTCAAGAAATTTATTATCTATAGAAACCACATGTTCACTTACTACTTATTTTTGACCTCCAAAAAGAGTAACCACTGTACTTGTATCTACATTCTTTTTTCAAACATTTTTCACATTTCTAGTCTCTTTTGGGATATCTTTTTCCAAACTTTGGGTTTTAATTGGCTCATTATCTTCTAAAACATATTCATTCCCTATAGGTGGTTGTTTGGTGGATGAATTCTCTTGGGATTGTTTTTCTACCACCTCATGCTTCGTAGGCTAAGCCTTAAGGTGTGATTCTTGATTCTTACTTGTAATTTATTTAAGAGGAATCTCAAAAGGTTTGCTTATTTATTTTGAAACCTTAGCTACATCCTTTTTTATGACACTTGTCTCTTGAGAAACCTCACCTTCCTTGACTACCTTTAAATCCTTTAGTGGGTAGTTTTCAATACAAACAACACCTATCATAGGTGTTTCATTCATACTTTTTTGAAATATGTTTTCAACATTGATGATATAGGTTTCATCTTCACTCTAAGTATTTTGGGGTTGAGCCCCCACACTTGCATTTGGTGCCTGATGAAAATCTTTAACATGCACTTCTTGTTCAGACACACTTACACCCTCAGTTGTATGATTTTCAATGTTTACATCAACCATTTCAAGTTCAGGAATTCCTTTAGATAATTTACCTATTTCATCATCTATTTTTGATTTCTTTATAGGTTTCTCAATCACTAGTTCATTTTACACTTGCTCTTTCCCAACATCAACTAATTGAATAGAAATATGAGAACTACCATTTATTCCTAGAGAAGCTTCAGTAGGGGATGAAATTGTAGTTAGACTGGGTAATATTAAATAGGGATTAGAATACATACTCCCATGAATCTAGGATAGTAGCTCCTAATGAGTCAATGAAGCAATTACCCTCTTTTGAGATTCTATCAGAGTGGGGGATCAATCATCTCAGGCTCTCTATGTTTGTGCCTTTTGTATACATGACCACTTTCTTTCACTGAAATACCCATATCTCTCACCAAAGGTTGCACTAGTTTTACTTTCTTCTTAGGTCTCTCAAAATTCTTAAGATCGGGTGCCTCTTTTTCATTGGTACTTTGTGATTTGGATTGTGGATATACACCTGCTGAGGATCCCCTCATCATCTTTCCAGTACTAGATGATCCTAATAACACTTTTGAAGGAATTTTTTGTGTATTCAAGCCTTTTCCTTTTACTTGTATTGGCACTGCTTTAGTGATGGGGGAATCTTACATATCCTTCAAACATATCCCTTCAACCTCTTGAATCGAAGAAAAAATCTAATTTCTTGTTTTACTAGTTGTTGATGTCCATTCATCAATAATATCTATGGTAGGCTTATTACTAGGTAACTGAGGGAATTGTCAATTTAAGGGATCTATCTTATCTTCTCCATTCTTTCAATTGGGGGATATCTCCCTTAAAAAAATTCAAGTCTCAAAACTCCTTTAATACCTTAGTATTTTGCAAAGATAGGTCCAAGCCTCTGACATTCAATGAAGTTAATGTTCTCCTTAATACATTGGAAATCCTCATGTGAGGGTTATCTAATTCTATTTCTTTCCAATCTATTGAGTTGATTGTTTTTTATTCAATCTTTTGACCATGGTAATATTGTCCTAGCACATCCTTGTTGTATACAATTCCTTGTAGGAGTATAGTCATTCTAGAAAAGTCTCTCAACTGGACTTCTTCTTCATCTATACAATTCATCCAATTATCCTAAAAGTGAGGCTCATGTTCTCCAGTACTAATAACCCATCAAATATCATAATTAAGTCTTGGAGTGAAATTTTCCATTTCAAATATTTCCATTTATTCTTCCATCAGTCTAGATTTTATTATTCTTTAGAAAGAATATCTGTCAATCTAGAGAGGGAATTTGATATTTGTTTTGTGCTTTATTTGCAATATTTTTGTGCATACGAGGCAATTGTCTTGGAAATCTCACCAAGGATGACATATCTAGGTAGTTTACAAGGTTTTCCCTCAAATCCACTCACCCTAAAATATGTACAAAATATTTATTATATAAAGATACAACTATATTCCAAAATTGTATCCCTATCAATAGAATATAATCTATATTGTTCCCACTATGGTTTGAAAAGACATGTCACAACAGAAATGAAAACATCATTTACTAACATGACATTCTATTTTTATCTATCCAACCTAATTTTTGGGTATCCATTATACACTCTATGATCTTTAACACTTTCTTGTAATGGGAGACCTGGAAATGATTTGAAGCAAGTAATGTTGTAGATTATATAGGACATCATATAGAATTTGATGTCAACTGGATTACGTGTGCTAATCTTCACAACCATTTTCATAATTTGAGCATGAATGAATGCTGATATAAAGATCTCCCAAGAAAATTCTCCTCGTTACTCGAAAATGACCATTATAAAAGGTAACATCTATTCTTGAAACTTGTTATCTCCTTCAAACCCTACCATACTACTTAACAAAAAAATAAGGTCCTCAACTTCCTCAACAAACATGGACATGGTTAAATTCTCAGGGATCATTTTCAAAGATGTTTTTTTCCTTTAACCACTTATAATTTATCATTACAACATATTCATCATTCCTCACATCATAATCAGTCTGTGTTGATTCAATTGTGGTAATTATTGGTTGATCCAATTTTGGTAACCCTAGAATTACCCTAAAATCTTCTAGTGTTAAGTTTATCACCTTGTCTCCACTCCCATCTAATACTTCTTTACTGTCATGGTTATAGTTCTCATCACACAACCATATGATCTCAGGGGAATGTATGGATGGTAGGAAAGTAGCTGCTAGGGAAATGTTACTCGCATCAATGGTTTTCATCCACCTACTTTTATTCGGATTACTCATCCTCCTTCAAAAATCATCTAAAGCAACATTTAATAAAAAAAATTCCATGACCTTATCTAAATCACTGGAAAGTAAAGAACTTACGTGAAATCCTGATTATATTTTCTTCATTTTCTATACCCTTATTTCACCCTTTAATTCATTGAAAACTATAAGTCAAACAATGAAGATACGAATGTAGTATAGGTCTTACCCATTTTTCATGTAAATTTTGTGCAATTATTCACTGCTTTTTTTATTCTAAATTCTCTAGCTCAATATCGATACCTCTTAGTTAATTTTTCTTTTCTCCTTTTTAAATTACAGTAGCTATGGCACTCAGATTTTTATATGCAATAGTAAGGACTCAAAGTGTTTGAATTCTTCAATTAATTTTTCTTTGATTCATGCTAAAATGCATTAATGGAAGACACCATAAATGTGTTACATCTTATCCATCTATTCTGATTTTCTTATTTGAATGTGGACCATCCACATGGATCAATTTTATGATTTGCAAGCTCAGGGAGTCTTTTTGCACTTTTCTACTATCTTTCAAATGTGTACAAGTTCACACATTTGACTTGAGTACTTGCTTCTTGACTTTTACTAATAGTATGACACATTTTCAGATCTTAGAAGTAGCAAAGTTGCAGGACCTTTTTACACATTTGTTTATTTTCTCGACTTGGTGCAAAGTTACTAAATTGACTCGAAACCCCGCCTCTTTGACTTTTACTAAGAACATGACACATGTCCTTGGTGAGCCTTGGAGGCTTCATCGCACTTTTCACTCCATTAACTTATTTTTATAAAAATACATTATTGGCCCAATTCCCCACTCTAATCTCATTTTGACATGTATTCCTTTTCAGTAGCGGGGTAAAATTCTACTTTTACATCCTTTTACTCTAATATTCATGGGAATATTCATCAAACTTCCAAGTTAGGTTTACACTTTGTAGTTATTATGTGAATGGTGTAATTTTGTAAACCAAGCCTGCTGCAGTGCCACCAATTATATTATGCCATGTATCCTCGAGCATCTAGATAACTAACTGTAATTTTCACTAGATATTATAGGAACTACACATGATGAATTTTAAAGAATAACTACGATATTTTGGCAATATTTTCATAGGAATTTCATAGAAACAACATGGCCATTACAATATTTGACCAAAAAAGAGGATATACATCAGATTCTTGACTCAGACATGGGATTTTGTTTGTATTAAACATGACTACATCTTTCAATCATATGATTTTTATCATTAACAAACCAGTCAAGGGGAATTTTTGAAGGTCTACTTAGAATAAAAATGGCAAGATGAAATTGAGCACTAACATCGGCTCCAACTCGGGGATGGGAACCACCTGTAGGTGCCATAAGAATAACATAAAATAAACATTTCACAGACCAAGTACCTTAACCCATTTAGAATTTGAGTCACACCAAAAACACACATAATATCTAATAGAGCTGATGAACTTCACAAAAACATAGTGAGACATGATGGAAATTGATCACTGTAGACCAGGAAAATGAAAAAAAAAAAAAAAACCAACAAGATTGTACACTATATAAAGTTCATACCTACTTGCATATGTTTAATCCATAAAATGTTTGAGGTGCATGCCATTGATAGGAAACTCCAGCAAGTCTCCCTCCAATTGTTTCAAGAAGAAGGTGTGCTCACCAATCCTTATATCAATAGAATAGGGACCCATCCATAAGGAATCAAATTTTCCATGTTTTCCTTTGTCCTCATGCTTGTTTTCCCATAGAAAAATAAGATATCCAACATTAAAGCCTTAGGGAGTCACCTTTTTATCAAATATTTTCTTGAGTCTATCTCTAAACTTAAGGTGTCTCTGATGGGATTCCCTGTTATATTCATTAAATTCCACTATCTAATTGATCCTGGCTTCATAATGGTTTACTTATTCATCCTCGAGATGTTGCATCAAATAATAGGAAGACAATTGCATATGTAAGAGTAAGAGAGCCTATACTCCATAAACCAATTCAAAGGGGCTTTTTCCCGTAACTCTTTCAGTAGTAATTCTATCTACCCACAAGGAAAATTTTATTTTTTCACCCCACTTTATATTATTAACTTTTAATGTCCTCCTAATTATTTTGAGAATATTTTTATTACTTGACTCAATTTGACCATTCCCTTATAGATTTTAATTGGATGCATATGACATACTGATTCCATACTCTTGACACATAGTTACTAATGGTTTAGCCCTAAATCTCATACTATTATCAACAACTATTTTTCCAAGTACCCCAAACCTACAAATTATATTATTCATAATGAAATCCATGACTACCTGGTGGGTTGCCTCCTTGGTAGGTGTTTGTACCCAAATCAGTCACACTTTATAATTCAAGCAACATCAACAAGCTAAGCATGATGCTTAGAGAGAGATAAACAAGGATTTAAGTTGTTTTGTAGCCGAGGATGGATTTGGAAGTCTCTTTTTCACTTTGACTTGGGAAATTTTAGATAGAACCTCACTAAGGGTATGACCTACCCTGCTACTTTAGGTTTTTCCTTCAACCAGGGTGAGAGGACCCATTTTGTAACTTGTATTTATGTATGAAATGGATGGAATAATAATATTTATACTCTGTTTCTTAGGTAGGTGGAAAGGCATCCTCAAAAATACATGGTCAATGTAGACATCATCTAAATCACAGGATTTGTCACACTATAAATTACAGATTTCTTCTAAAGAAGGCTCAGGTTACTAAAGATGATGATAGTTCTAGCTTGCTTCTGCATATTTTTTATAAAGGATGGACATAAATAATAGATTTCCTTAACATTTTTTCATAAATAGTGTAAGCATGGGTTATTCAGGTGAATCATATGGTTATTAATTATGGTTTTGATGTATTGATGGGAGATTAAGGAGGATAAAGTTGATTATACAAAATACCTAAGTGAACCTTAACAAATGTTGTATACAATTGTTCTTGATGCAAAATACAAATCACACAAGCGAAAAACATTCCTTCAACTAGAAGGTTTATATTCATAGAAGCCCAAGAATACAAGATTTCACAAAAACTTCAAGAATCTAAACACAAAATTTCATGATAAATTTTCAAAAAAGTACTGATAATTTCTAATCAAATACACTCTAGATACCCTAAAGAACTGAAAAAGATCCTAAATCAAATAGATACAACTTTATTTTAAAACCATTTACCATAATATGAAGGAAAGCTCCATCAGTAATATAGTTACAGTTTCCAAATCATCACTATTTAAGCTAAGGATTTGTGTAATTTAGAGAAATTACCAATATAAGATTGCAATAGAAATGCAGATAATTGATTCAAAGTAACACATATTGAAAAAAAAAACCATTTCTCATGAGAATACATATATATTTATTCAATAAACTCCAACAATTTGACTAGGGGACACAACACCTATCACCTCAATTTCTATCAGTGATTATACAATGAAATAATCATTAGCAAGAAGGTTTCGGAGTGGATGAACAAAAACTCAGATATCTCATATCGGTTTAGCTTAATACAATAAAAAAAAAAAATTCTCCTATATCTCTCTAAAAAAATTAGAAAAATTTAACCCCCTATGTGAGAGTATTCTCATTGCATTTATACAATCTCCATCACTCACTCAATTAATTTTTCCCCCCCACAAGCATGAATCTTCAAGGGAATATTCTCCTTTACAACACACAGTCTAACCCATTATTATTCTATTGAAAGTATTCTAATTTATGATGCCAGGTGGAAAAATCATGAGTAATTCTTGTTTTTCATTCTCCTAGAATGACTGGGATGCCATGTCATCTCTTTGATATTTGTTTAATCATTTCCCCTTTTTGGTGGGTAAAGAAATATTTTTGAAGGTTTTTTATGACCTCCATATGGCTTAATATATGTATAACCCCTTTTGCCTTTTGAGAATAAATTTTTAACAACATATACTCATGTTCATGTCTTTTTCAGCTAAATGTTCTCATGTGGATAGTTCTACATCAATAAAAACATCTTATGTTGCATAATAATAACCTTCCTCCAAAATTATTTCCTTCATGTGGGTTGAGTAGGAAATATTTCTTTATTTAATGGTAGTGATTTTGTTCAACTCATCTTGTCTGCACTATTTTCACTATAAATTCAAATATATTTCTTCATCAGTATGCATCCTTTTTTCATTCTTGAATCTATGGATTTATTTCAAAAATATTTGTTGGTGCAATGGTGAGTGTGGTTGTAACAACTATTTTGAAAGAGATATCATTAGAAAATTTGAATCAAATCTTCGATTTAACTGACCCAGATGAAGTATTTGTCAGGGATTTATTTGAAATTGTAGACCCAGGGGAAAACAAAGGGCCCTTGACACACTGAGAGATTTATCTTTCCCTCCCTTTGAGATCTATTAAGATCAATCCTATTTTCTTAGCTTTTCAAACAATGTATTATCATTTCTTCTAGTGGGAGCATAAAAAAACACCAGAAGAATTGAAGAAATTTTAGATTGAGAGGAGACCTATTGTGACAGGGATGGATGAATACAAGTGTCCCTTTCTATGTAATTAAGGATTTTTCTTGAAAGAGATTCCCCTAGAATCTTATGTGTTTTATGGTGGGACTTGACTGACACTTTTCCTACCATTTCTCATAAAGTAGATGAATTGGAGAAACAAATCCTCTCTCTGGAAAAAGTTCCAACATGACCTGTGCCACCTCAATGACCTGTAATACCAGCCACATCATCAAGAAATAATATAGTTAAAATAATCTCTTAACCCCCAATTATCAATTTTAATGTGGAAGAAGAAAGGCCCTCGTCTCTTCAAAATTCTAAGGCATCATTTTCTACCATCAAGGAAAGTGCTGACAGGTTCACTTCTCAACCTTCCACTCCTTCAAATTAGCATATTCCTTTGATGCATAAAAAATTATTAGTACCCTTATTTTTTTCTCTTCCAAGAGAACATCCACCTTTATTAAGGAAATATAAGAGTGAATCCATCTCAAAATCCCCTAGTCTATTCGGTCCAAGGACCACAATACTTGCTCTCCTAGCTGTTTTGAATGATTCTACTTAGTCTACTCATGTTTGTTCTATTCCTTACAAAGAAAAAGGGAGAAAGGAATTTCCCAAATGCGGTGTGAATCTTCTAGATTGGGTATCTTCTTATCAGAAGAAGAAATAATTGATGAGTATCCTTAATGACCCTAGGATGGAGATTGATTAGGCCATGGATATGGGAATGTCTTGTACTCTCACAGGATAGGTTGTAATTACACAAATGGTTGTTGGGTCTTATGAGATTGTTCCTAGGAATAATAGGCTTTTGAATAAAATTCCTCCTTTCAGTGAGGATTTTTTGGTAGTAGATGATTAGGTTTATCTTTTATTTTTGATGCAATTCTTAAAATATATGTAACTTTTTCATGGGTTAGTGACCCTATAGAACCCCATTTTCCTTTTTTCATCAATAAAAAATATGTCAAATAGTTGTATTAGTTTACATGCTTAATAATAGATTATAAATTCTATCAAAGCAACATAATAGTCTAGTGTATTATTTAAAATTATATTGATACTTGAAATCAATAATTCAACATAATGTTCAATTTTCATGAAACATGGAAAATAATAAAATGAAAAATTTATTTAGAGAATACAAACCTAAACTTTCTCATTGGTCTTCACGGTTGTATCTTAATCTTCAACATCTTTCTCCTTCTTTGGTTTCCTTTCCACATATGCATCATACTTCTGAAATATTTGCATTATCTCTTCGTTATCCGGTCCTAACTGATGTTTGTATATTAGGTGATACTTATTTAATATATCAAAACATGTGGAAATTCTTGGCATATAATCTCTCAATATCTTGTTCATCTCAGTAATCATATTCTCCATTGGGATAATTCTTTTGGTGACCTCATGAGAACAAGATTCCTATTTTATATTCTTGTCCAAGGATTGATTTAAAGTATTAATTTCCCAATTCTCGTAAACCATTTTGTGCTTATCAACCACAATTTGTTCTAGTATGTTTTCTAAGTGATCAATAATCTTTTTAACCCATTATTTCTCAATTTCCAGCTTTTCTTTAACTCGATTTATGGTTTGCACCCTTATTCTAGCCAATTATTCCATCACATATTGAGTTCCCTTCTCTTCAGGTGGAAATATTCCCTCATTTTCTAGAATATCTTCCTCTAATTGATTTATTACTTTAAGTTTGGGAAATAATCCCTCCCAATAAAATACTTCATTTTCACAAATCTTAGTAACTTCATTTAGGATTTTAGTAATTTCAGTATACCTATCTATTTCCTTTTCAATAACTTGCCTACCTTTTGAGACGATTCCTCTATCCACTTATCTACTACTTCAACTTTCTTTCTATCCTTTTTAATTCAATCCGTCATCTCAGGGGTGATAGTGGTGATAATTTCTTCTATATGCCTTACTAGTTTATGTAAGCATGAGGTCAATTTTTTTACCTATTCTTTCAGCTTCCTTTTGGATATTTTATCCTCATCAAAATTATGTAAAAAACCTTCAACTACCTCTATAACTCCATGTTTCAATGATTCCCTAGTAGGTCTTCCCAATTGGATATGTTGAATATCATAATCACCTTCTGTAATGTCATATATTGTCTTACCCTGATGAGGAGTTGCAACCTCCAAAGTTCTAAACTTGTGTTGGTCTATTCCTATTTTGGTAAGGACCCTTGCTTTTTTCAAATATTCCTTGGGATTTGGAATTGAATTTTTTTTAATCCTTAGAGCTTCCTTTTGAATGACATCCTTTGTACCTTTTTGAAGAAGACATCCTAATCATCTAGCCATAGGGGAATTTTCCTTCTTTTCTTTCTATGGGATCTCAAAATACAATACCACTTATTTTGATGTTTCCTCAAGCTTTATCATTTGTTTCTCACCTTCCAAGGCTAGAACCTATGACTTCTCTTTATCATGCCCTTGAATCTATGGTTGAGTGGCATATTCTAACTTCTTGTCACTCACTACTTCTTCATTTTGACCCTTATTGTATGTAGAACCCATAGTTTCATTTGAAACCTCACTTGGATCCTAATTAGGAGTATCTATTACACTTGTATCTATATTTTTTGTTGAGATATTTTTCATATCTGCAGTCTCCTTTGGAGTACCTCCATCCAAAATTAGAGCTTTAGCTAGCTCCTTGTCCTTTGAAATACCTTCATATCATGTTAGTGGTTGTTTCGTGGATGGATCCACTTGGGGATGATTTTCAACTACTTCAATCTTTGTTGGTTGAGCTTCTAGTTGTGATTTCTTACTCTTACTTGTATCTTCTTCAAGAGGAGTCTCAACAATTTTACTTATTTCTTTTAATATTTCAGCTATAACTCCCTTCATGATATTTGTCTCTTGAGAGACCTCACCTTCACCTACTACCCTTGAATACTTTGGTGGTTGAGTTTCAATATGAACATGACATATTAAAAGTGTTTCACCCAAAATTGCTTGAACTATGTTCTTAAGATTTATGAAAAAGGTTATACTTTTTCTCTGAGTATGTTGGGGATGATTTCCCACACTTGTAATTAATACCTGATCAATATCTTGTAAATGTACCTCTTGTTCAGGGATATTTATATTCTTAGTTGTATAAGTCTCAATTTTTTATCATTCATTTCTATTTCAGGAACTTCATCAAGAAATTCAATTATCTCATTAGCTATTTTGGACTACTTTTCAGGTTTCTCAATCACTATTTTTCTTTGCCCTTTCTCTTTATTGATTCTAACTAATTTTCTAGATATATTAGCACTACCAATTGTTCCTAGAATAGTTTCAGCAGGGGATGAAAAATTAGGTGCACTAGGTAGTAATATGCTTGGAGTAGAATGCTCACTCTCAAGATTATGATATGGGGACACTTTTTGGGCCAATGAAACAATAACCCTTTTTTATGGGATTAATTACCTCAGGATCTCTAAGATTATGTTTTACTGATGCATGACCACCAACATCTCCTACCAAAGGATGTTCAAACACAAGTTTAATCCTTTTTTAGTTCTTTCAAAGTGCTTGACATCTGGTGCTTCTCTTCCCTTGATACTATGTGATTTGGATTGGATATAGACATTGTTATAGTTCCCCTCATCATCTTTTTAGTACCAAATGATCCTGGTAAAACCTTTGAAGGAGTTGTTTTTGTAATCAATACTTTCCATTTTGCTTGAATTTAAACTACCTCAGTGATGGGGGCATCTTGCATGGTTTTAAGAAGTAGCTCCTTAGCCTTTTAAACCAAGAAAGATTTTAAAGTTCCAGTTTTACTGGTTACTGATTTCCATTCATCAATGCTCTCTATGGTAGGCTTGTTACTAGGAAATTAGGGATATTTTCCATTTAAATGATCCATTTTTTCTACTTTCTCCTTTAGTGAGGGGAGATCTTGTTCCAAAACTTTCAAATCCTGGAGATAATTCAATACTTTTGTGTTTTGCAAAGATAGATCCAAGCCTTTTATAGTCAACCAAGTTAATGTTCTTCTTAAGACATTAGAAATCCTCCTGTGAGGGCTATCTGATTCCTTTTTCCTTCCAATCAATAGAGATAATTAATTTTTATTCAAGCTTCTGGTCATGGTAAAATTTTCTCACTACATCCATATCATTCACAATTACCTATGGGATTACAGAAATCTTGAAGTCAATAATCTGACTCAAGGTCATTCTGGAAAAAACCCTTAACCTGATTTATTCTTCATCTATACATTTCATCCAATAATCCTCAAAGTTAGGCTCATGTTATTCTATGTTAACAACCCATCAAATGTCATAGTTATTCCTTGGTGTAACTCTTTCCATCTAGAATCTCTCCATTTCTTCCTCCATTAATCTAGCCTTTATTATGGTTTGGCATGAATACCTTCCAATTTGTATTAGGGGTTTGATATTTGTTTTGTGCTTTTGTACAATCTTCTTATGCAAAATAGTTAATTGTCTTGAAAATCTCATTAAGGTCCACTTGTCACTTATATATATATGGGTAACTTAGAAGGTCATTATTTGAATCCACTTACTCTAAAATATGTAAAGAACCTATATTTTATAAAAATGTAGTCATATTCCATAATTGTAGTCCTAGCAGTAATAGATATTCTATATTGTTCCCACTCTAATTTGAAAAGACAGGTAACATGAGTGGTGAAGGCATCATTTATCAACCTACATTCCCTTTCCAATTGGCCAACCTCAATTTTGAGTACACACCATACACTCTATAACCTTCAAAACTTGCTTACAATGGGATACCATGAAATAATTTTAAATAAGCAATGTTATAGATAAAATAAAACATCATATAGAAGTTGATGTTACTCGGATTACCCTCACTAATCTTTACAGCCATTTTCAAAAATTGAGCATGGATGGATGTTGATATGAAACTTGCTAAAAAAAATTCCTTGTTCTTCTAAGATGACCATTATAAAAGGGCACATCCATTCTTGAAAATAAGTGCTTCCCTCCAACCCTGTCATTCTTCTCAATAACACAATAAGGTCTTCAACTTCATTGAAAAATATGGATCTGGTTAATTTATTTGGGATTCTCTTTACAGATGGTTTTTTTTTCTTCATCCATTTGGAATTTAGTATTATAGTGTACTCATCATGCCTTGCCTCATAGTCATCCTTTGTAGACTCAATTGTTGTAATTATCAGATGATCCAAATCTGGTAACCCTAAAATTTCCCTATAAGCCACCGATGTCAATTTTATAACCCTTTCTCCACTTCCATCCAACACTTATTGCATTTTCAGATTGTAATTATCAGCACATAACCATACAAGATTGGGAGTGTGTATGGACAATGGGAAAGGAGCTACTAGGTAAATGCCACTACCATCAATGGTTGTCATCCATTTACTTTTATTTGGATCACTCAACCTTCTCAAAAAATCCTCTAAGTCAACATTTAATAATTTTGTCTCCATAAACTTCTCTACATCACTCGTAATGGTGGAGCTTACGTGGAAACCTTATGTTAGGGTCCTCATATTATGTACCTATTCTCTTAATTTTTAACTTGACTATTGAGAATCAATGTTGGCAGAATTGAGACTTACCAGTTTCTTATGAATTATGTGAACTCTTCCTTCTTCTTTCATACTTCTTAGTTATCTTGCTCATATTTTCCACTTCTCTATTCATTTTTATCTCCTCCTTTTGTCAATTCACGAAACTAGGGAATCCTAATCTTTGTATGTAATGGTAATAATTCAAAATTCTTGGAAATTTTTAAGAATTCTACCTTGATTCATATAAAAACCACATTAATGGAGCTATCCTTAATTGCATTTCATCCTAACCATTGATTTTTCATTCCTCATTTGAACTTGGACAGTCCACATGGCTTAATCTATATCTTTTCAGGGTTAGGGAGTTTTCTTGCACATTTGTATTATCTTTTGAATGAGTGCAAGTTTGCAATATTAACTCAAACTTCCATCTTTTGACTTTTGATGATGGGTTACCACATGTTTAAATATAAAAGGTGGTACAGCCATGGAGCTCAATTTCATTTCTAACCAATTTTTCACATAAGTGCAAGATTGCATTATTGACCTAAGAACCCACTTGTTGACTCTACATAGAAAACTGGCACATGTCCTCCATCAGGTTTTGAAGGCATATTCACATTTTGCATTATAAATTGCATTTGGTGTGAAACTTTACTAATGATCCATTTCTCCGTTCCAATGTAATTTATACACATAGATCTTTCGGGAAGTAGAGCCTTCTTTGTTTATTTACATTTGTAAATTGAATTTTCCTCATAATATTTTGTTGGGTTTCAGAGATAATCTTGCATTGTACAGTTGTCATGAAAATTGTGTAATTTTTCAAGCACGACGCATCATAGCACCACCAGTTATATTGTGCCACATATCTTTGGGTGTCAGAAGAAAAAATGTAATTTACACTTAACACCACAAAGACTATACAAGATGAATTTTTCAAGGATGATCACGATATTTAATCAATTTTTCCATAAGGATCTTCAAGCATGACACGATTATTACATTACTCAAATGGAAAAGAGGATTCACTCCCTAAACATAATATTTTCACTTGGATTCAACATAATTACATTTTTAAGAATGCATTTGGTAAACATGGGAAAACCAGACAAAGAATTTTTCTTGAAGGCACACACACCAGATAAAAGGGTGAGATCAAATCGAGCACTAATGGTAGGGATAGCCTCAATCCATTTAGTAAAGTAGTTAGTAGCAACCAGGATCCATCCATGTCCATCACTTGAATAATCTAAGATCTCTCCAACAAATTCCATCCCCCACTATTTGAAAGGAGCTTCTACCGATACTGGTTGCAAGGGTAGAGCACCTGAGGCTTTCATCCTCCCAAAGAAACTTTAACAACTCTCACATTTTCTAACTAACAGGGTTGCATCTTTAAAAAAATTTGCCACCAGTAACTTGCTCTCAAAATATTATGAGCAATCACTCTTACAGCAAAGTGACCTCCACATACGCCCCCATGGAACTATGCAATAAGCTTGAGAGCTTCTTCTTCTGTGATGCACCTCAACAATACCTCTTCTAGGTTCTTCCAAGCCAACCCATAGTCATTTATGACATATTTTTGAGAAACCAATGTAAATTTCCTTCTCTTATTTTTGTTTAGATTCCCTAGACACTCTAAATTCTTGAGATAAAATATTACATGCTTATACCATGTGGAATTGATCATTTTGTCTTGGGTATCCATATTTCCTTCTTCAATTTCATTGATTTCCATAACTTGTAAGTTACTTTCTGACATCAATATTATAAGGCCTAAACCCCTAAATTATTTGGCAGTTTATATGTCCATATCATATTCTTGTAGCTTATTCACCTAATGGCACCTTTTGCTAGAAACTTCTATTCTGATAAAATGTCCTTAACCATCATATCAGAAACATAGGCTAAAATATTGGAACTCAAGATGTAAGGCCTAAAAAAAATTGGTAGCTCTCACCAAACAAAAATCCTTCTATTCCATGATAGTGTATTTTAATTTAGCACCTTGGAAGACTTTACTAAAAAAGGCAATTATTATTTCATGTCCTTCATCATCCTTTTACAATAATATTGATGCAATGATATTCTCATATGTAAAATAAAATATCTTAAAAGACCTTTTATAATCAGGACTTGCCAATATTGGGGCATTCTCCAATGCTTCTTTTATTCCATTAAAAGCTTGGATATCTCCTTTTTCCCATTTGAGGATTTGGTCCTTTTATTAGCATGTTTGTTATAGGAATAGTTATCTCAGTGAAATTATAAATGAACCTCTTGATAAAATTGATTTGACCAAAAAAGGATTGAATCCCCTATTTTATATTTTAGGATAGGAACCTTACCAATTGTTTGCAATATTTTAGGATCTATCATGACCCCTTCTTTTGATATAATGTGCCTGAATAATTTTGCCTTTTTAACTCCAAAATGACACTTTTTAGGATTTAATGAGATCCCATACTCTCTGCATCTTACTAACATTTTCTCCACATGGCTGAGGTGGTAAATTCTCTTCCTAGAAAATATTGGTACATAATCTTGATATACAGTAATAAAATCATTAATGTACGCTAAAAAGGAAACAACCATAGCTCTTTGGAAAGTATCCTTGGCATTCATCAAACCAAATGACATTCTCACTTATACATATGTTCCCCATGGGTTGGTGAAAGTGGGTTTAATTGTTTCTTATTTCTTTACCACCACTTGATTATATCATGAGAATCCATCCAACATAGAGATAAATTCAAATCCTGTGACTAGTTGTAACATGTTATCCATATTCGGAAAGGGGTACTTATATTTGATTGAGGATTTGTTCAGATTGCTAAAATCCACACAGTCTTATTTCTCCATTTTTTTCCTTACCAGAACAATATTGGCCACCCATGAAGAGTATATTGTAGGTTGTATTATCCCTCCATCCCTCAACTTTGTTAATTCTTCTTTCATCTTGAGTGAGATAAATGGGTTAATAGGCATTTTTTTTTCCTAAATGATTTAGCATTAGGTTCCAAGGGTATCTCATGTTGGAATAAATCTTCCCTATAATATTTTAATTATAAATATGACCATGCTAAGTAGTCTTGATATTTTGTCAACAATTCAATATAATATTGCTTTTCTTCCTTGCTTAAATTGTTTTCTATCCATACCATTTTTGGATTCTCCTTGGTTTCTAATTTATATTCCTCAACATCCCTTGAAGCAGAGATGTGCTTGTGGACTACCATGTCTATATTTTCAAAGTTATATTCCAAAGCAAAAAACCCCCTAGGAACTATATTAGTTTTCAACTGAATTATGTCCTTTCCAAATAGGTTTTCTTTCCCATCACATGTTACAATCATTGGCTCCCATTCCATGAACTGATTTATAAAATATACTTTATTTTGAAAGAACCTTTGTACTTATGCATCATCATCAAACACTTGTCAGTGATTCACATTATTAGGTACATATGGTATAGAAAACACCTCAATATCATACTTACAGTAAGGAGGAACAATGCAATTATTAAACCTAGAGGTAAGCAATGCGAATTTATTAGCTACAAAATTTTGAGCTCTATCATGGTAAAGGATATTAAAGATTCAAACATCTCAATAAACTCCCAAACTACATTTTTATCTTGCTTCATCCTTTGGTTCTTAGTTGCATATAGTTTTCTGACTTGTTTTACTACTAACTCATAATCATATTTAACAATTATATCCTTTATTCCATAACTCCATGCAATCCTCAAGCCTAGGAAAAGTGCCTCATATTCTACAATATTATTGGTACATTCAAATTTTTACTTAAAGGAAAAAACTGAATGTCTCTTTGTTTGGGGATAGAAGCACTACACTAGCCTCATTACCCATATTGAAGCAAGCTCCATCAAACATCATAGTCCAAGAGGAACCAAATTGTTTCAAGCATGGATTATCATTTATACTATGCTCTTCAAACTCTGCATATCCAAATAAATTATTGGCATCCACATCAGAAAACAACACTTCATAAGAGGCATTTCTTGGGTCCTCAATCAAGTCCATCATTTTATTTTCACCATATAACTTTACCAAATTTCCTTACACATGTATAATGGCATAGGAAATGTCCATTTTCACACTCCCTTAAACACTTGTAGACAATTTTCTTGACAACAACATACCCCATTTAGAAGGGAAATCAACAATGACCACGCTCATAGTTAGATACTTACCAGGATAGGCTACCAATTGTACTACCAAAAAATTTACATACCCTATCACTGGCACCTCTCTTGAATCTATGGCCTCGAATTTTCCAAAATCTATTATTACTTTGATATTTAGATCATTCATAACTTTAAGAGGCATCACATTACATAAATACCTTGAATCTA
Source organism: Taxus chinensis (assembly GCA_019776745.2). NCBI lineage: Eukaryota > Viridiplantae > Streptophyta > Pinopsida > Cupressales > Taxaceae > Taxus > Taxus chinensis. The sequence goes on along the minus strand of CM034146.1, from coordinate 500,260,454 downwards.
ACATATAGTTATGGAAAATTATATCTTTGATTTCTCAAATTAGTAAAAAATGGATCCACATCAAGTTGAGATTCTACAAAAGAAGTGCCTAAATATATCTCAGGTGATTCCCTCAGACTTTCCATTTCTTGGGGAACTTTCAATTCTATAATAACATGTGGGAGGTCTACATTTTTAACCTCTTTACTTGTGTCCACCGAATCCTCCTTTATTCCTAAGTACTCAAATGTTATTTTTCTATGCTTACGAATTCTAAGAAACTCAAAAATTGGCACAATAACCTTGATCTAACTCAAAATTTGAGCCATATCACAATGGGTATACTTAGGTAAAACTTCATTAAGAGGGATGGTTATTTCCTTTTCAGGGGTTATGAGGTTTTTAACAACTTGAGAATAAATAGGGGAATCACATTTGCTGACAGTAACTGGGAATTTTTTTGGTAAATCCTTATTGGGAACATCTTTAGGGATATTAGTGAGGAGAGGAGTCTTCAGTTTAGGTTGTGGCCCTGGTCCTTTTACTTTTATATTTATAATATTATATTCCTTTTCTTAGGCCACTACTGCATTCATTAGGACCTACCTATCCTCCTCAGAAGGAATACCACCATTATATTTCTTAATCATAAATGCCCTTAGATATTCGAATTCATGGTTAGGTAAATCAAAAACATGAACCATGTTAACTTCAAGGTTACTAACAGAAGGAAGATAACACACCCAATGTATGCAGTCCTAAAAACATTCCATAGTCATAGCACTCAGTAACTTAGTAAAAGTAGGTCCTTGTTGTGGACTTCCAGGGAATTCCATCATGTACACATCACCGAAAGTAGCATCATCATTAACTTCTTCATTTTCTTTAGTGAGACAACATGGTAAATGTGGTAGAAAGCACTTGTCACAGCACTAAGTAACATGATCCTCCTTTATCATAGATACTCTAGTAGCCAATGGATCAGGAACCAATTTTCTTTCCCTTGGTGGTTGTTGCTTACTTCCAAACCCTAGGGGTCCCTTTCCTCTATCATCAGTTATATGATCACCTCTAGGATGATTTCCAAATCTATTATACCCTTGAGGTTTGTGTTGGTTCTAATATATCTAACCCAACCATTTATATGCTCTAGATACTTTATAAGAGATTTCATTCACTACTCCTGCTAGATTTCTAACCACCTTCTCCAAATCCACCCCCTTACTTACCTGAGTATTTTCATAATTGACCAACTTGAAACCCTCCCTTTTAGGATGCTTTCTTGCAGCCTTGATATTATTCTCAATTTTTAATGCCATGGAGAAATATTGTCTCAAAGTCCTAGATTTTTTGTCCCTCAGACAATATGCTACTTTCTTGTCAAAGGCATTAGAATATTTTATCAAGTAGGATTCATCACTTGGCCTCAATATCATATGAATTTAGGTCATGGTCTTGTTGAATCTGGTATTAAAATCTTTGACAGGTTCATTGGGGTTTTTTTTTTATATTTTCAAATTCTGATAGGAGAAACCTTGGATCAGTCTTGTCACCATATTATGATTTAAACACAATTTTCATTTCAGTTCATGAATCGGTAGAATTATCTGGTAGGTACTTGTACCAATCATGGGTATCCTCATCTAAATTATGTATAAACATATTTACATACATGTCCTCATACTCAATCTCAAAATTTTCCATAATATTAGAAAAGAGCCTGAGGTGTTGGTCACCATTGATGGCATTATTCCCCTGGAATTCAGGTAATCTATTTCTTACCACATGTAACATTCCCTTTTTAAGACTTTAGAAACAAGGAAAAAAAAATTATACAATGTTCTCTATTCTAAATAATACATCATTTAGAACACACATTCCATGCGAATCAATCTCATAACAGCTAACCATATGCAGCTGTAAATGACTTGGTAAACTACCAATCTCTCATTTCATGACTCAGTTTCTAACTGATCTCTCATGTTTTTGTTTAAGTATAAGATACTTTAGGTATACTACGTATACTTTTTTTTCTTACCCTATTCTGGGTACTAAGTGATCTGTTTAAAGAACCTATTTAAATATTTGTTACCAATATTCATCTGACATTATGATCCTTTAAACTAGGTGACATAGGACAACACAACCAGTAGCTTGCGATAGAAAGCTACTTCCTATTCAATCGAACGTGCCTAGGTATCTTGAGTAATAGAAAGCTACTTCCTATTCAAATCACGCTACTAACTTGACCTAGAGAGAAATTATGTTCAAGTCCATATGTGTGTAGATCTAGATGAACAAATGTGGAAGGATGTTCCCATATGTCAACTGCAACACTGTATCCTTGAGAAGTCCTTAGTATTCTTGAAGGTAAAGTCCTACAGTTGGCATGTGCCAACATCCGTCAGAAATGCTTCATCACAATGTACTTACTCCTACAATTTCACTAACACTTAATTAAATTTGGATTAAGATTCGGATTACAGCAACCTTGCTAAACCCTAATCCTACATTTGTTAAGTTCTTCTTCCATATTTGATCTTATTAATATAAAGAACTTCATTAACTCATGATTTCTTTTAAGTTCATTAACTTTGGCATAGCAAGCAATTTTCCACAAATAGGACATCAAACATCATAAGGTTAATTTAATGTAACTTAGCTGTTGAAAGAAGGTGTAACATCCACATAGGTTCAGCTAGAGTAGACTTCATATAAAATGAAGTACAATGATTAATGATCATAAACACCATTCATTTTTTTTTACATTCTTTTGAGAGAGGAAGAGTCTTCCTCTACATGATTAAGTGTTAGGGTTATCATACCCTTTTTATCTTTCACAATTCATGTAGTTTAATTGCATGTCCGTTACACACTCCATAATTATACTATAATTGTTTCGATAGTTAACGAAATCAAATGAAACTTAGAAAGTTGTATCTCAGTAAGGGAGATTGAACTATTTCTCTCCTTCTAACTTAATAAATGCTAACAAAGATAGGTATACAACAGATATGAATAATATCAACAAGATATATTCCAATTTCCTCAATAAAAGTACAAGAGAACTACACAACCATTAGAAGTAGATCTCCAAACATTTCAATTCATCATGATAAAATACATAGTTTAGAAATCTATGCATTTCAGACATACTTCATGCCAATCAACATTAAGATCATAACATAATACAACTTTTCTTTTCTTTCTATACAATTCAAGAATGAATCTGAATTCACTACATAAGAGCCAGACTTTAAATCAGCCAACACATCATACAATTTATTGCCTTATTTTATCACTTACAAAGTCCATCTACAAAAATTGTTGGCACTGGTCAGTTCATTAAACTGAGCATGTTAAGCACTAAGAATTAAAAGGAAGTGTATTAAAATAATTGTTCCATTAAAACAACTTTGTTTTAATGAAACAATTATTGTAATCATACAAAGAAGAATAAGTAATAACAACCCTAAAAGAAGTACAGTAATAAATCAGAATTCACTTTTAAGAAAAGAACATAATATAATTAGCAACTACTGCATTATATCATTTAAGTATTGTCCCAAACAATTACTTATTTATATCAAACAACAATTCTTGACAATTTAGTTATTTCATAATTCTTTTTGAATTTGAAATACAAAATTAACTTTACTACATAAACAAAAAGAGTTACTTCTAGAATCAAAGACCTTCTTGTCATTTTTACCAAGTTTCCAGAAATCATGTACAAACAAGTTCATTTCAGCATAGTACATATTTAGGATGATTCATCCAATAACTTAAATAAATAAGAAGAAGAATCAATACGGACTATCCACAACTCACCATTCATCTAAGAGATAGAAATTAGGTTTAGAAAGTACATAACCGAATACCTACATAAATGTTTCAGTTAAGGAAACCAATAAAATGATTCGCCATTTAAGAGACAAAAACCATTAACAAGAATTCCAATCCAATCCGAGAAGGGAGAGAAACAAACAATCATCAACTTACTTGCAACCCTTATGAATTATTTAACATTATTGGAGATATCAGTCAATGATCTAAAACCATATGTTCCATAAAACAAAGTAAGACTTACAAAATTATTATTTCTTACTAGTGTCCATCCAGGGAAGGATCATATTTACTATTGAGTGCAAAGAGAGGAGTCCATCAGAATTTTTTTTCCTAATGATGCATGACTCAGCCATTTAAAAACAGTCAAACAAGAAATGACTATGTTTTCCTTTCTATAGGACAAGCTCAACTGTACACTTCCCTAAATCGACAAAACAATTTATTCCATACAAAATAGCTAAGATCAAGAAATATCAAACAAGAATAGTTTGGTTTTTCCCTCTACCAAAAATGACAGTCCCAAAAGTTGCTTAAACATTCTACTATTCCCATGAACTTTCCAAATTCAACTAGCAGCAAGTTAAGTTAAAACAACCACAAAGAAGTTTCCAATTTGGGAGAGTGGGTTCTCATTACCTCATCCAAGATCAAAAGGGCAAAGAGACGAACTCAAGAAGTCAAACATGCCTAAGATGGTAAACACTCTAACAATTTGGGAGAGAGAGTTGATCTACAAAATATTTCAAGCAAACAAAACTTCAACCATTGAACAAAACTTAAATTCCCAAAATTTAAAGGAAACTTCAATAGAAAGGATCTGAAATGAGAATTTATTCACCATTGTTTTAACAATTGACTTCCAAATCCCTTTTTTTGAAACCCAAAAGTCCATTCAAAAGGTTATAATAGAGAATACAAAAACCCACACGAAGTTTAAAGTCAAACATTGTTTCTATATACCTCAGGAATTTGAACTGTAGCATTGATTCCAACTACAATAACTTACATAGCTCCATCAAAAACATAAATTTTGAGGCAGATAAATTCAGTGTAGAGAAAGGGTAATTATTCCTTCCATATTTAAGACAAGTTGAAGTACGAAACGCATCACTTCCAAATACTTCAAATACCCATTAACGATTGCTTTCAAATGAATTTGAGTTAATAGTGAAGAACAAAGTATATAATATATTTTTGAAATAGAAGTACTATATCTTCACAAAACAAGATATAGTTTTATAAAAGGATATTCACCTATCTTTCAAAAAAATAAAAGACAATCAGTTAAAATAATGCAAGTTACCCAAAACAGAGGGAAACAAGATATCCTTAACACATTTTCACGCAAGTTTGATTTCATATTGAAGAAAAAAGTATACAATACAGTCCCGAAATAGAAGTACTATATCTTCACAAAACAAGATAATATTTTATAAAAGGATATTCACCTATCTTTTAAAACAATCAAAGATAGTCAGTTAAAATAACGCAGGTTACCCAGAATAGAGGGAACAACATATCCTTATCATGTTTTCATGCAAGTTTGAGTTCTTGGAATACATTTAATATATATCCATACAAACGAAAAGAGAAATAATAAAACTTTTCAAACTCAAAGATGCACCGAAGAGAATTATCCCCTTTTTTTTATTTCTATTTCTAAAGAGACTTCTAGGTAAAAACTCAAACCAAAATCCATTTACTCAAGCTCTTTTCGAGTAGACAGTCCAAAATACATGTTCTAATCAAAACACTAAAGTCTCGAAAGTTCTATATGCATTCCACCATTAAACTTACTCAGAGAGAGAAAACATCCAAAATCAACATTATCATGCAAAGGTTTCCATAACCAAAAGAACAAAGATTCTTTCCATATGAAGCAAGTAACCAAAAAAATATTGAAACCCAAGAGAAAATTTATTTTAATGAAACATTTAGAGAAAAGCAAGAAATATTAATGGGTAGAGCCTATAATGCCTGATAGTGCTTCTGCCAATTTGAAGAAGACTTCCAACCAAGATTTCAATAATTCTTCTTCTCCAATAAATATCAACAACTAAAAATCTCTTTCCCCAATGCCTCATACACTTCCCTTGAATAAAAAATAGACCACGGAAACCAAAAATAGCCACAAATTGAAAATCAAACTGCTGGTTTGAAGAACCAGATAGCTCCATGCAGAGAAAAAATCACAAAGCATGCAAGACCAAAAAACCCCCAATGAATCCACATGCATGGTTTCCAAAATGATTTTATCACAATAACTAAGAATTATTAATGCCATTTACTCTCAAATTCCTACCTATCACTCCTTGTCACTGCCATCCAAAATTGGTGAAACCTATTTGAATTTTTGCATGAATCACTAATCCTTAGTGATGAATCCACATCGTCTTCCTCCAAATTCTAGGCCCTTGCCTAATCTAGCAGTACACTGCCCCATTAATTTTCAAAAATAAAATAAATTAATAGCTTAGGAACCTTCACCTAGCTTCCCACTTGCCTTATGACCCTTAGGTCCCCTTTCCATATTTCAATAGTTTAGGATAGGTACCATTAGCTTAGGATAACACCTTAGGCTAGTTTTTAAAGTATTAACCTTAGGTTATTAACATTACAATAGGTAAATATTCATCTTAGGTTAGATCATAATTCATAACCAAATGGTATTAGGTATTAGGTTAGAAATAACCTAGCATCACCTTAGGTTATTTCCCCCTTATTCCAACTTAGTATAAACAACTTAGGTTAGGATGTCATCCCAAAAAAATAGACATAGGTAGAAGATAGGTAAAAATACCTTAGTTTAGAATCCTGCTCAGATAGATCTCATAGGTCTAGGACTTAGTTATTTTTTTACAATAGTCCTGATGCAGGCCTATTTTCACTTAACACCATTAAGCATCCTGCTATGATCAATCAAGAATATTTGAGCTCAAAACATACAAAAAAATGTAGGCATGATCTTACAAGACAATAAAGTATTTGTAAACATACAAAAGTTCAGTCCATTATGTATCTCAACCTCTGAATGTCAATTTTCCATTCAGATCAGGTAATAATATTTATAACATACCTTGGATCAATGGAATTGATCCAAGGATGTATTAATTAAAAAGAGATAAGTTTGTAACCATCCTTACAAGATTACAACTCAAATATCAGAACTAAAAATGGATTCTTGCAAGAAACAAATTTTCATCCTAATGAATCCAACAGCATAAATGATTTATCCATGGCAAGCATGATCTTCAGCAATCAAAGGAACACACTGCATCAAGAAAATCACATGTCAATGCTTACAATTCAAAAGAGAAATATAATAGTTTGTCAAAGGTGTTACACCTCATGTGGAACTACATTAGGATAACCCACCATACCTAAGAAATCTATAGGAGTGTACACATTTACAACAAAGGGGGTCTAGATAGAGGTTGAGCCATATTATTTTGAGGACGTGTCCCAACAGGAGGATTAAAATGGTATGGTATAGGATTTATTTGAGGAAATGGGGTGTGATATTCAAATTAATGATCCTTTAATGATTTATTTTCACAAAATATTATGTTGTTCCTAATCAATATAGGAGAGAGATGAGGAAAACCCGGATAAGTTCAAGATGAAGGACCCTCCTGAGTTAGAGTATAAAAATTTGTGTTGGGGCTACTTGATCCAAATTTTTCTAAAGTACTAGAGTAATTCTCTACCAAAGGTTGATCACTTTCAATAATAGGCACAAATTTTTCTTTCGATATTTGATCACCTAAGGCTCTCTAGACTTGTTTCTTTGTTGGATTTGTCCTTCCTAACTCTGGAAAATACCTTTTAGTAGGATATATCTTGAACAAGGACCTTTTTCCTTCCATATTTGTAAATTTTATTGACAAATCACAATATTTAAAACTCAAGGTACTAGTATCTACCATATTTTCTAAATAACATGAAGTCACAACTAAGGTCTTGTACCTTAGACATGTAAATCATTGTAAACAACTTTCCAATTGGATATTCATAATGAATTTCATTAAACCTTGGAAAATATTTTTATCCTTAATCAATATTTACCCCTATCAAAGTCAAATTTAATGGAAAGCCTTCCTAAACTAGGAAAATACCGAGAAAATGACTTTTTATCAAGCTCATTTTTTGTAAATTTTGACAAAGGATCAAGTATAGATCATGTATTTTATATATAAACATATCTCATATGTTACCAGAGGTTGATATATCTTTGTATTTATGAAAATAATCCTTGGAAATGACGCTAGGAGAGTGTTGATACCCAAATCTACACCACCTTGAGAGCCAAGCAACATTCATGAACTGAAGTGGATACTTAGAGGAAGTTAGACTGAATATATTGTCATTTTGTAGCTGAAGATTTATCTAATGAACTCTTTAGGACTTGAATTTGGAAAATTTTGAACTACACTCACAAAAGGGGATGACCTTCCCTACTACTTTAGGTTCTACCTTTAACCAGGATGAGAGTACCCATTTTGTGACCTGTAATTATGATAATAATGGATGAAATTATAGTTTCTAGACATTCTCTTTAAAATATGAAATGTAATCCTCAAAAGACATGGTAAATGCAAGGAATACTTAACTCTCACGAGTTATCACTATAAATAATGCATATGTCTTTCAAAATAGGACTTTAGGTCACTCTAGACATTATAGATCTTAGCTTGCTTCAACATATTTATGAAAGGGAGGGTAGAAATGGTAAAATCCCTTAGCAAATGGTTATAAGCAGGGAAAACATGGATAATTCAAAAGTATTTAACAATTGTAAGTTGTAATGTTTGTGTATGAGTGGGAGATTAAAGAAGGATAAAGTTGATTATATAGTTTTCTAAAGAAAACCATACAAGTTTTTGGTAATTTCCTCAAGGAAATAAAAACACATCACACACCTAATGTCATCCCTTTAACCAGAAGGTATGCACTAGTGGAATCCCAAGAGCACAATATTTCACACAAAATTTGAGAATTTAAAAACAAAATCTCATGCTAAATTTTAAACAAAACATTAACAGATCATGTTCAACCACACTCAAGATGCACTCAAAAGATTACTAAAATATTCTCAAATGAATGAAAACAACATGAATTTAAAATTATTTATCATAGTATAGAAATAAATGTCTATTTTTAGTGCAATTGTAGTTATGAAAATGCCACAAATCTAGAAAATATCTAGTGTAATTGAAAAAAATACTATCAACCTAAGATTGCAACAGGGACAAACAAGTAGCTGATTCAAAGTATTTCTACTTAAAAAACAAAAAGAACATTACTTAGGAGATAACAAATAGTTAATTTCAAGAAATTAAAATTTCTCATCAAGGGGTCATAAATATTGTGGCCTCAATGCTTTCAAATCATTTTACACTTGCAATCATCTTGACATGAGAAGATTTGGACCAAATAAAATAACTTACTACTTTCTTAGTTTGATTCAGGTGTCTCAAGAAAGATAAAATCATTTTTTCTCTATTTTCTCTAAAGTACTAGAAAAACTTAACCCGCCCATACAAGAAAATTCCTCTCATATGTATACAACTCACTTTCTCTCACCTCTACTTTTCCCCCCCAAAAACATGAATCTTTTTAGAGAATATTCTTTCTTTGGCACACGATCATATCTACTTATTATTCCTTTTGAAAATATTTCACTTTCATATTGTTAGATGGAGGGATTACAAATGGGTTATGATTTTTCATTCTCTTATAATGATGGGGATGTCATGTCACCCCTTTTTTATTTTTTGTTTAATCATTTCTCTATTAACTTTTGAGTGTCAATAAAATCAGTTAATTTGATATTAATCATTCCCTCATTTTGGGAATCTTCCTCAAGGCACATACACTCATTTAAAAATATTTCTGAGTTGATTATTTCCACATGGATCAAGTTACATTAGGCCAATCACTTTGTTTTTGAATAATATCAGTCTCTTCCAAGTTCATTTCCTTCGTGTGGGTATCACAGATAATCTTCTGGAGTCATTTCACCATGAATTTGGTTTGTTCAACTTGCCAGCCTTGTATTTCCTATAAATTCACATTATTTCCACTAGAAACTTAGATATTTTATTCTGAGTGTAACATTCTTGGTGATATTTTATCTATAATATGGTGGTAACACCATTAGCATATATATCTTGAAAGACATATCTTCAAAATATTTAACCTTGATTTTTATCTATTGGACCCTAATGAAACATTCGTGAGAAGGTTATTTGGGATTGTTGATCCTGAAGACTACACTGGACCATTAATGGGTCAATTTATTCAAGTTTTGTTGATAGGAATACTAATCTGGATCATTCTTGTGTTTTCTTCCTTCCAAATAATGTATTTTCATCTCTTTAGGTTAGAGAACTAGAAAAATCCAGTAGTTTTGAAATAGTTTTGGCTAAAGAGCAAGCCTTTAGTGTAAGGTGCATCTAACAACACATACCCTTTCATATGTGATGATGGATTCAATGTAAAGGAAATACCCTTAGAATATTATGTGCTTGATGAATGGATTTCATTAGGTACCATTCCTACTCTCTTTTGCGGGAATGAATTCAAACAACGTGTTTCAATCCTAAAAAGAAACGAATTGAGACTATCTATTCATAGCCTCTTGGGACATCACCAATATTTTTGAAGAAATGTAAGGATGGCTCTATATCTAAATCTCTTACTCCATCTGCGCTAGAAAAAATTATAATTTATCTTCTATATTTTGTACAGATTTCCAATCCATCCTCATCTTTCAAAGAAACATGGAAAAATCCTTTCCAAAATGTGGTCTAGACATTACTAAATGGGTTTCCAGCTAGGAGAGGAGATCACCATTGATTGGTTTAATGGATGGTCATGTGGAAAGAATTGGTGAGCTTATGTATTTGGGTATGTCTCGTACTTTAGCAAGGGACATTTTTTTTATTCAAATGGTGGTGGGAACATAGATATTTTTTCCTAGAATCAATATGCTTGTGACGAAAATTCCTCTTTGTAGATAGGAATTTAACTTAGTATATGATTAGGAGTTTTCTCTTGATTTCTAACAAATGTAATATCAAAAATATATATGAAATTTTCCATGGGCTGTGGTAGAACCCAAATTTTCCTTTTTTCAACAACGTAAAAAACTCAAACTATTACATTAATACACATGCTTCAAATTAACATTTCAAAGTAGTGTTTAATCATCATAAAATAATAGTATAAAAAATGAAAAAGATGAGAAGTGTTAGGAAAGACAAGTCTAATCTTATTCACTTGTTAATCATAGTTACATATTCATCTTTGTGTTCTTTTTCCTCAATTGGTTATCTTTATCTCTAAGCATCATATCTCTTAAACAGTTTCATTATCTCTTCTTCGTTAGGTCCTAAGTGATATTTGTATATCAAGTGATCTTTATGTAATATATCACTAACTTAGACATTCTTGGATTCTACTACCTCAACCTCTCAATCATCTTGGCAATCATGTTCTCTAAAGGATGAGTCTTTTGATAACATCATGAGAACAATGTTCCTCTTTGATATTCTTGTTAAAGGATTGAGTCAGGGTATCAACTTCCCAATTCCCATAAGTGATTTTATTCTTATCAAACAACATCTATTCTAGTATGTTATCTATGTTATTAATAGTCTTTCCAACCCACTCCTTTTCAATTTCCAACTTTTCTTTAACTTGATTTACAATTTCCACCTTGATTGTAACTATATTTTCCATCACATATTGAGATCCATTTTCTTTAGGTGGCATTATGCCCTCCTTTTAAAGAAAATCCTCATCAAGTTGGTTTATTACTCTAAGTTTAGGAAATATCCCGTCCCAAGAAAACAATTCATTATCACACTGCCCAATAGTTTCATTAATGTCATTGAGTATTTTAGTAAATCCTGCATACCCATTTTTTGCCTTCTCAATGACCTTCCTACCTTTTTGAGACAAGCCTTCTAACCATTTATCTATTACCTCAACCTTCTTACAAGATTTTTCTATTTTATTTAGCATTCTAGGTGTAACAGTAGTAGCAACTTCTTGGTCTCCTTCTGCAGGCCTTACCAATTTTTGCAAGTATGAAGTCAATATTTTTACCTTCTCTTTCATCTGTTTCTTAGATATTTTATCTTCATTGAAATTTTGTAGCAAGCATTCAATTACCACTGTAACTTCCTGCTTTAATGATTCCTTGGTATGCCTTTCCAATTGGATATGTTAGATATCATAGTCACTTTTTGTAATATCATACTTTAGCTTGCCTTGGTGAGGAGTTACCACTTCCAAGGGCCTAAATCCATGTTGGTCTACTCATGTCTTAGTAAGAATCCTTGGCTTCTGTTGGTGTAAATACTCACTTTACACACTTTTCCCTAATTACCATGTTCAATCTACTCAAAAAATGTTTATCTGCTTGAGTGGGTGATATGCAACTCATTTCTTCCAGTTGAATGCTTTGAAAATGCCCTTAATGTTGTTATTCTGCCCCATTTTGAAACAAAATCCAAGTTTCCCCCTTGTTGTGCCCCAATTTTTTCATTTATACGGGCTGTGTCGTTTTTTCCATTGCCAAATCATAAAAAACCCATGTTTGATCAAATATGAGTTTTTGAAAGTTGAAATTCTAATCCCCAGGACTAAACTATTGTGAACTCATGTTTCATTGGATTCAAAACCGAAAAATCCGCCTTCCTTGTGAAAAAATTCAATTTTTGAGGAAGCCTATGTATTTTTCACGTTTTGACGGGCTCTCGAGTTGTCAAGATTATCATTATAACCTTTATGCTAATGTGGCAGACTCTTATTGGCTGAGGATGGTCGAAAAAATGTTATAACTTGTCACTTTTTGAAATTTTGGTGAAGGGAAAATTTTGGTCCACGGCCCCGCATTGTTATAGTATTGTGCCTACGTGGCATAATTTGATTGGCTGAGGGATCGGTGGGTAGTGGGCCACACTTAGGAAATTTTCTTCCATTTTGGAAAAGTTCTCGAAATAAAAATTTTCCCTGAAGGCCCGCACAAATGGGAAGGAGACACGTGGTGTAGGAAGCATGTGGTTGCAGAGGGACTTAAAAAAATTTACTGTTCTTTTTGCCTCGGGTGCTAAGGTAAAAATTTCACCTGAAATCCCTCACCCAATAGTAGGTGGACACATGTCTAGATGAATCAGCATGGGAGGGCAGGAGAGTTAGAATTTTTTTTTAAGTTTTTGGCTTCAAAATGCTAGGGGAAAATTTTGACCTGGAGGCCCACGCCCAATGAAAAGTGGACATCTGTCCAGGAAAGGCCATGTGGGGGGCTAGAATTTTTAATGACTTTGAAGTTTTAACTTAAAAATTCTAAACTAAATTTTTTTCTCGAAGGCCTATGAAAAATAGGAAGAGCACACATGTCCCGAATTCGGCAGAGATTTGGAGCGTGGAGAAAAGGTTAAAAAATTTACAAACTTTGGTGAATTTTTCAAAGTCAAAAGTTTTCCTGTGGCCCTGACGAGGAAAATTTGGAGGTGCACCCCTATAGCTAATCAGGGGGTGACACATGGCATTTTTTAAATGTCAAAAAAGATAGCTCGGGCCCACATGGAGTTTTGATGCTTGCGGAGGTTTGAAGGAAAAATTTGGAGGATTGGCTCCGCTGGGAATGGGAGACTGCCATGTGGCAGAAGAGAGAGCGGGTGTTCGAGCCCGTGGGGGTTTTTAAATATTTTTTCCTTTTCTCAAGAAGGGCACAAATTTTGTTATTCTGGCGCACGGTTTTAAGTAGGGCCCACCTAGGGACATGTGGCATGTCAAGGGGGCATGCGGGGAGGTCAAAAAAAGTTTGAAATGCATTTTGAAGGTTGGATGCCCAGTCCAATGGTATTTGGACACATGTCCACCTTATCCAAAATTCAAAGAGGATATTTTTGAGCCCACGTGTCAAATCTCATCAGGACACGTGGAGGGTGGAAATTTAAAGTTGATTTTAAATCAATGGTTGCTAAGTGTTTTCATTTTTTACCACCATTGGATCTCCAAGATGCTTGGAATCATCATTTTTGCACCAAATTCCATGGATTTTTATATGAAATCACATCCCCTCGACCTTCTGGATGTAATGGCATCATTCATTTGAGCTAATTTGGTGCCCTGTAGTGTTTTTCATGAAATATTTTTCTCAGCTCGTGTAAAAATGTGAAAAGTAAAAAAATAAAAATTGCAGAGGTAAAAATGATGAGGGAAAAAGGTGAAAAATGATTGAAAAAGCATGCTAGCATGTCTGAATGCCAAAAACATGACCCTGGGATGGATAAGGATCCAAATCCATGTAATATTTTAAAATATTTGTGCATCTCTAGCATTTTGTGAGCTGTTTTACAGTTTGATGTCATTTTCATGAAATGGATAAGAGTTTTGTAACAAAATTTATCCCTTGAGCAATTATTTGCTTGAGATGCAAGGATCCAAGCTGGCATAGGGTATATTATGTAATTTGGAGGCATTTTGTAAAGTCTGTTGGGATTTTTTTGGAGAAAGAGAAGAATTTTCAGGAGGAAAATAGGAAGTGTTCCATTTCTTTTGGAGAAACTATATGAGAGCCATTTTTGATTCCTATTTACATCAAATGTTCATCATGTTGAGTTGGTTTCAGTTGTAAAGCCATCAAAAAGCTATGAGATTGTCTTAGTAACATTCCCTTGCTGATATATTTGATCAAATTCTTGGATTAACTGGTTTTATCTCTTGGCAAAGCTTGCGTACACTTGTATTTTAGTATGTTTTCAATTTTTGTTTCATGCTCATGTTACAATATTGTGTTTGGGATCTTTGTTATATTAAGGCATCTACAATCTTGCATTCAGAAGAGCATTCATTTGAGTGAAGATAAATAGATTTAAATTCATCTTACCTTCCTTGTAAATTGAGGGTGTTTGTAAACTTTTGGGTATACCTTTAGTCATGATCTAACAAGGGTTTCTAAATGATTCATTGATATTTTTCTTCAAGCCTTTGTGGTAGGTTATAAAATTTTGTGTGGAATAGTGCAGATTTCAGCCTCCATTTGTGCACACATCCTGGTTGAAAGAGTACTTCAAACTCATTGGAACATCTTTGTTGTTTAGGTGTTGTAATTATTTTGCAAAGCTTCCCAAATAAGTGGGTAATTCCTTATCTTGTCTTGTCCAAACATCTCCCATCATAATATCATTTAAACTAACTCATCCTACCTATACTACCCCTGCATTTGCATTATGTTTCCACAAAATAACTCAATCCTTTTACAAAAATGCACGAAGCATATCAGGGTTTTATCATGTCTTTAGTATCCCTAGCCTTGTTTTGAGAACATTTCCATCATTTAGTAGTGATAAATCCTTTGATTTTGGATAATGGATACTTTATCATTTTTTCATAAGGCACCTTTCATGTCATAATGCAAAACACAAGGATATCTCTACCTCCTTAGCATACAAGGGCTGCAATATAGGTTCTCTTACCTTGGTTGATAGGCACAACCTAAAATAGTGAGGGTTAGATCAAAACCCTTATGAAGGTGTTATCCACTCCCTCAAATCTTGAATGTAAACAAGAAGATATGTGTTCTCCCCAGCTGAAAATGACATACAAACCATCTATCTATCCTTGAGTGTCTTGTCCAAGTTCATGATGTTGTTCAAGTTATGAAGGAGATTAAATCTGGATACCAACATCTGAGTGGCACCATTTCTAGGGATTTTCTTTGATTTCTTGGTGGTTTTGAAGTATTTGAAAGGTTTGAGAATTTGTGTGATCAAGTATTTGAGTTAGATTCTTGAGATATCATTTCATACTTCAGATCTGTATGTTTTGGGTAAAAAGGATTTCAAACTCAGTTTGCTCTTCTCATTTACTAGTAGTTTATATGATTTGGATGCATTGTTTTTCATTGAATCAAGAAGAAGAAGATCTGATTTGTGAATCCTTGCAAAGTTGTCAATCATAACATATGTTTGAAAAAATATTTTAGTCTTTTCTGGCACAACTAAGGTGGAAATCCTTAGTGGAAACTCCATGTTGTTTGGATCTTTAAATACCAGTTGTCTTACACATTTATGTCATTTGAAACTCGTTGTTTAAATCTGTCAGCTAGAGGGAATGAGATCCCTCTTCATCAAGGACTCTTCTAAGAAATTTCTCACTGAATCAAGAAGCTCAGAACTAGAAGGAAGAAGAGTGTGGAAAGTGGTTGGTGATTTGGTTGCAAGAAAAGAGATCCCCATAGTTGAATTTTGAGGAGAGCAGCCTATTATTGAAGACTATAATTCCTCTTCAAGTAGATCAGATTCAGGTGATCTTCTTGTTGATTTTCATCCTCCATCAGGTGAGGGACCTTCTTGTGTATTTAAAATACTTACTCCTAGATCTGCTCCTGTGGTTTCTAAGTTTGCTAGATTTTATCAAGAGAGAGAGTGTTTGGGAGGTTGTTATTTTAAAGATTACTCATCTATTCCAAACAGACTCCTTACTACTCCTTATTAGCTTGTTTCACCTCTAAGATCACCCCCACCAAACAATATGGCTCAACCTAGACCTCCATTTGTTGTTAACACCTTTGGTCCTATAAATTTTGGAGGAATGGATGGTTATCCAAATGTTGTCCCACAAGAAGTGAGAAATAGGTTACCAAAACTCCAAGGTAACAACGCCATTACTAGAGATTAGCATCTCAAACTATTTGTTAACATGATGGAAGACTTTGAGATAGAATTTGAGGATGTGTATATTAAGTTTTTTATCCATACACTCGAGGAAAATGCAGGAGATTGGTACAAAGCTCTACCTGATAACTCTATTGATTCATGTACTGAGATGAGTAATGCATTTAGATTATAATATGGAGACAAAATAGATCCAAGGTTCCTTTTATCTGAGTTTGAGAACATCAAGAAGAACCCTAATGAGACTGTTCATGATTTTGATACAAGATTTAATAAAACATTGAGAAGGTTTCCTGTCATTTTGACGCCTTATGATGAATCTTGCTTGATCAAATATGTAGATGCATTTGATAAAAAGGAAGCCTATTAAAGAAGAGACAAAAATCCTACAAACTTGAGACAAGCTTTCACCATGGCACTTCAAATTGAAAATAATATTAAATCTATTGGTAAACCACTTAAGAGGGATGGTGTGAAGCTGATAAACCCTAAGAAGCCTCAAACCAGCAAGGGTGCTGATTTAGAAGATGCTGTCAAGACTTTGGCAGGGGCTATTAAAGAAATTTCTTACAAGTTAGCCCGGGCTGAGAAAGGAATTGGGAAAATTTCACAAGGACAACAAAGAACTCAAAACCATGATATATTTGGCAATCATCCTAGGGGTGATCAAAGACAATATGATAGAGGTAAAGGGCCTATTGGATTTACAAATAGACAACCCCAAGCATGTGAAAATAGAGTGGTACCTGACCCTCTGACTACAAGAGTGGATGTTGTTCAAGAAATTGCTGATATGGATTGGTGTGATAGATGTTTTCTTCCTCATCCTCCATGTGAAATGGACCAGAAAGTTATTGAAGATGATAATGAAGATGAAATGGATGATGACATTTGTATGATGGGAAGCTCTTTAGGCTCACAACAAGCAGAAACATCAACATATGTGATAAGTGTAAGGACTGCTGCAACCTTTTGGGATTGTGTAAAGATGGTACCATTTCTTACTCTTCCTCAAAATCATGATGTAGATGTTGTTCAAGCCTTTGAAATTCCTAACAATGACTTTGAATATCTAAGGGTTTTAATGATCAAGAAGTATGATGGTGGTATTCCTTCAGAGGAAGATAGACATTTGTTAATGAATGTTGTGGTTGGTCAAGAGAAAGAGTACAATACTAGAAGTAAAGTTGTTAGAGGAGCTGGTCCTCAAGCCAAGCCAAAGACACCCTTGCTCACAAGCATTCCCAAATACAATTTAGAAAAGAAACAATTTCCAAGAACCCTATTTTCCCATGTAAGAATATCATTCCTCTTCATGCCCAGGCTGCCAAGAACACTTCTCCATCTGATGAACCTTCTTGTTTCCCTTCTAATGTTGTTTTACTAAAGAATGTTCCATATGATATAGCCCAGGTATTGAGCCAAATTAAACTGAGTGTTCCCATCATTGAGTTGCTTAGAATACCTGAGCATAAGAAGAGAGCATTCGAGTACTTGGGATTGAAAGAAGAAAAGGTTACTCCAAGAAGAAATATAAATGTTGTTGAGAATCCTCTTCAAAGAATTGTTGGCCTTGAAACACCACCACCAATGGAAGATCTTGGAGAGGCACCTAAAGTATATTTGGGGACATCCTTGGTTCATTCCGAATTGAATGTTGATCCATTCTTCACAACTTTTCTCATAAAAGATAGGTTGCTTCACAACTACATGTTTGATTCCAGTGCATCATATAATGTCATACCTCTAGAGGTCATGAATAAGTTGGATATCAAAGTGACATCAGCATATGGGAAGTGTACAGCCATGGATTCAATGGAAGTGATGGTTTTTGGTTGTGTGAAGGGTTTAGTAGTGCAACTTGCAGCCTATCTGGGTAAGAATTTGAAACTTGATGTTGTAATTATTGACCACCCTGCCAAATGGGGTATGCTTTTGTCAATTAAATGGGCTGAAAGTGTTGGTGATAGTGTTCAAATGTACATGTCCTATGCCACCATTCCCATTGAGGGAAATATTTTCAAGCTCTATGGTGAGAAGAAGATGTTACACTTGATCGAATATCCCAACAATGCTTCTTATGAAGTATTGTTTGCTGATGTAGGTGTTGACAACTTCATCAGTTTTGTTGATGGAAAAGAGAATAAGATGGACAAATCAGAGTGCCTTTGTATGGTAGGTTATTCTTGGACATTACTATTTGATGGAGCTTGCTTCAAGGTTAGAAATGGTGCTGGTATAGTGTTGGTTTCTCCTAGTTTGGAAGAATTTATTTTCTCCTTCAAGCTCAATTTTGAATGTACTAACAACATTGATGAGTATGAGGCATTATTATTAGGATTAAGGATTACATGGAAATATGGAATGAAGGATATTTTTTCTAAAGGAGATTCAAATCTAGTTGTCAAGAAAGTAAGAAAGTTGTATGCTAAAAAAAATCAGCATATGAAACAATATAAGCATGTTGTTTGGGACTTGATTGAAATGTTTGATTCCTTTAACATTGTTGATCATGATAGAAGTCTTAATGCTGATGCTGATAAGCTAGCTATCCTTGGTTCTAGATTTGAAAATTTCACCATTTCACCTTTTTGTGAATATAACATTGAAGTGTTAACAAGGCCAGCTGTCCCAAATAATGTGAAACATTGGCAGATTTTTGATGATGATGCACAAGTATTGAGATTCTTATAATGCCAAGGTGAGTTTTCTGGTCAGGATATTGATTGGGAACCAATAGTGTCCATGAATTAAGGTAAATAAACCTTGTTTGACAAGGATATTATCCAATTGAAAACAAATACCATTCCTAAAGGTCTTGTTGCACTTGAATCCAATTTTAGCAATGCTGATTGTATCATAAATAGAAACTTATTTGCTTCAAGGGATGTGGAAGAGCACAAACTGGGAACCAAGGATAAACCAAGGAAGATCTGGCTAGGAAGCCATCTCAGCAAAGAGGAGAAACAGTCCTATGCCCAACTTTTAAAGAAGTATCAAGACTGCCTTGCCTAGTCTTATTCAGAGTTGAAGGCATATAGAGAAGATTTATTTCAGCATGAGATTCCTCTTGAGGCCAAAAACAAGCCATTTAGACAAAAAAAAAGACGTATTAACCCATTTCTTTCCATGAAAATTCAATAAGAGTTGAATAAATTGAGAGATGGTGGCATCATTCGGCCTACTAGATACTCT
Source organism: Taxus chinensis (assembly GCA_019776745.2). Classification (NCBI taxonomy): domain Eukaryota; kingdom Viridiplantae; phylum Streptophyta; class Pinopsida; order Cupressales; family Taxaceae; genus Taxus; species Taxus chinensis. Next base: position 500,240,739 of record CM034146.1, on the reverse strand, counting down.
TCTTGGGTTGCCAACCTTGTGTCAGTTAGAAAGAAGAATGGAGATATCAAACTTTGTGTGGATTTTAGGAATCTAAAAAAAGCATCTATGAAGGACAATTACCCCTTTCCAAACATGGAGAATATATTGTAGCTTGTAACAGGGTCAGAGATGCTTTCAAATTTGGATGGTTTCTCCGGATACAATCAAGTAGTTGTCAAAGAATCAGAAAGACTTAAGACAACCTTCACTACTCCTTGGGGGACTTATGTTTTTGTAAGGATTCCTTTTGGATTGATGAATGCTGGTGCTACTTTTCAAAGGGAAATGGATGTTGCCTTTGCTAGTTATATCAATGAATTCATAGCAGTTTACCAAGATGATGTGACTATTTTTTCAAGGCAGCGAGTAGACCATTTGCACCACCTAGAAAAGATGTTGATTAGATGTAGAGAGTATGGCATTTCACTTAATCCAAAGAAGTTTCATTTTGGCATGAAAAATGCCAAGTTGTTGGGACATGTTGTGCCTAAAGAAGGTTTTATGATAGACCCTGAGAGAGTGGAAGCAATCAGCAAGGTGCCTTTTCCAAGAACCACTTGAAAGGTGTCCAATCTTTCTTTGGCCAAATCGATTTCATTAGAAGGTTTGTTTCTAATTTTTCTGAGCTAACTATCCCAATCATAATCATGCTAAGAAAGGATCAAGTTATTAAGTGGGATGAGGCTTCCATCCAAACTTTTGAAGGAATAAAGGATGAACTCAAGCATGCACCTATTTTGGCAGCTCTAAACTATAAGAGACCTTTCCAAATATTTTCCTTTGCCTCTGAAATTACTATTGCTTCAGTTTTGTTACAAAAGGATGAGAATGGAGCTGAGAGGCCTATTGCTTTCTTTATCAAGGCTTTACAAGAAGATGAGTTGAAGTATACAATCGTGGAAAAATAGGCATTTGCATTAGTAAAAGCAACAAAAATTTGCAGGCCCTATATACTGAGTTCAAAGGTTGTTGCCTATGTTCCTCATACAATGGTTAAAGAAATCTTATCTGGCATGGAGATATCAAGCAAGAGATGTAGATGGGTCAAAAAATTACAAGAATATGATATGGATATCCAAAGAACAAAGCTGGTAATAGGTTTGGGTCTTGCCAAGCTCATGAATGAGAGTAATTTGTAGAATGTAGAAGTGAATCAGCTAGAGGAAGAAAGGGCAGGTCTGCTTGAAAAATTGATGAATTCTGAATGGTACAAGGATGTAGTCTTCTACCTCAAGCACCTATGCTGTCCTAATTACTTGAATAAAAATTAGAAAAGATCCCTCAAGATGGCTTCTCATAAATATATCATAACAAACCTTGGGCTGGCTTGGAAGAACCATGAAGGTGTCCTCTTGAAATGCATAACTGAAGATGAAGCTCCCAAGTTGATTGCTGATTTCCATGGGGGAGTTTGTGGAGGAAATTTTTCTGGTAGAGTGATAGCACGCAAGATTTTAAGAGCTGGATATTGGTGGCCTACTCTTTTTAAAGATGCAACTTAGATAGTTAGAAGATGTGATAGTTGCTAACACTTCTCAGGAAGATTGAAAGCTTCAGGCTCCCTTCTTTTACATCTTGTATCAATTGAAGCACCTTTTAAACAATGGGGAATGTATTTCATTGGTGAGATTTAAAATCATTCTAGTGCTGGTCATAAATGGATCCTTGTAGCAACTAATTACTTCACAAAATGGGTTGAGGCAATTCCATCTAGAAAAGCAACACACTAAGTGGTGATGGATTTCTTGTTGAATCATATCATATGTAGGTTTGGAGTTCCAGTTAAGATTATATCTGATAATGCTATGTGTTTTAGAGCCAAGACTTTGATGGCAATGTGTAATGAATATGGGATAAATCTGACTTATTCTTCAAATTACAATCCACAAGGGAATGGGCAAGTTGAATCAAGTAACAAGAACTTGCTCAAGATTATTAGGACTTTGGAGATCAACAAGAAGAAGTGGGGAGAGCAATTAAACTTTGTAGTATGGGATGATAGAATAACTCCAAAAAGAGAAACTGGTAAGAGTCCATTTGAATTGGTCTATGGAACACAAGCATTTTTTCCCTTACATTTGCAATTGTCCACATTTCAGTTTTCCCAGCAATTAGAAGATCAAGAACATGGCCCATATGAATAAAGGATAAATCAAATTATTGAGCTGGATGATGAAATTTAAGAAGTTGTTTGATAAGAAGGTCACCCCTAGAGCTTTCAGTGTTGGAGATCTGGTTTTTCTATGGAATAGTAGGTATGCCGATAAGGGAAAGCATTGCAAGTTTGATGCTCTATTGATGGGCCCTTATGCCATTGATGTCAGGATTGGAGCAAATACATTTTTCTTAAGGATTTGGATGGCGATTTGCTGGAGCTACTTGTTAATGGTAGACATTTAAAACACTTCTTGGATTAAATCCTCATGTGAGGTATGCACAATTTGTACATTTTTGTATATCCCTTGTTTTTTTTTTGTCTTTTGTTGTTTTTGGCTCGTGGTTTGCCCCTTTTTCCTTGGTAACCATTTTTGGTGTGGTTTTCTCAGTCTATTTTTGTTGGTTTTTCTGGTTTTTGGGATGCTTTGAATTTTGAATCCTTTCCCAATGGATTATTGGCACTTGGTCTATGTTTTGATCTTGTGGTACTCACTAGGAGTGCCCATCCCCAAGCAGGAGCCAATGTTGGTGCAAATACTCACTTTACACACTTTTCCCTAGTTACCATGTTTAATGTACTCAGAAAGCATTTATCTACTTGAGTGGGTGGTATGAAACTCATTTTTTCCAGTTGAATGCTTTGAAAATTCCCTTAATGTTGTTATTCTACCCCATTTTGAAACAAAATCAAAGTTTCCCCCTTGTGCGCCAATTTTTTCATTTATACGAGATGTGTCATTTTTTCCATTGTAAAATCATAAAAAACCCATGTTTGATTGAATCTGAGTTTCTAGAAGCTAAAATTATAATCCCCAGGCCTAAACCATTGTGAAATCATGTTTCATTGGATTCAAAACTGAAAAATCCACCTTCCTTGTGAAAAATTTCAATTTTTGGGGCAACCTCTAAATTTTTCATGTTTTGACGGGTTCTCGAGCTGTCAAATTTATCATTATAACCTTTATGCTAATGTGGCAGGCTCTTATTGGTCGAGGATGGTCAAAAAAATGTTATAACTTGTCACTTTTTGAAATTTTAGTGAAGGGAAAATTTTGGTCCGCGGCCTCGCAGTGCTACAGTGTTGTGCCTACATGGCACGATTTGATTGGTTGATGGATCGGCGGGTGGCAAGCCACACTCAAGAAATTTTCTTCCATTTTGGAAAAGTTCTCAAAATCAATTTTTTCCCCGAAGGCCAGCACAAATGGGAAGGAGACATGTGGCGTAGGAAGCATGCGGTTGGAGAGGGACTTGAAAAATTTTACTGTTCTTTTTGCCTCGGGTGCTAAGGTAAAAATTTGGCCCAAAAGCCCTCACCCAATAGTAGGTGGACATGTGTCTAGATGAATCAACATAGGAGGGCGAGGGAGTTATAATTTTTTTTGAAGTTTTTAGCTTCAAAATGCTAAGGTAAATTTTTGACCCGGAGGCCCGTGCCCAATGAAAAGTGAACACGTGTCCAGGAAAGTCCATGTGGGGGGGCAGAAGTTTTAAATACTCTGAAGTTTTAACTTCAAAATGCTAAAATCAATTGTTTGCTTGAAGGCCTGTGATGAATAGGAAGAGGACACATGTCCTGGATTTGACGGAGATTTGGAACGCAGAGAAAAGGTTGAAAAATTTACAAACTTTGGTGAAGTTTTCAAAGTCAAAACTTTTCCCATGCCCCCGATGAGGAAAATTTGGAGGTGTGCCCCTGTAGCCAATCAGGGAGTGACACGTGGCATTTTTCAAATGTGAAAAAATATAGCTTAGGCCCGCATGGATTTTTGATGCTTGCAGAGGTTTGAAGGAAAAATTTGGAGGATTGGCTTCACTGTGAATGGGAGAATGCCACGTGGCAGAAGAGAGAGCGAGTGTTTGGGCCCATGGGGGTTTTTTAAGAATTTTTCCTTTTCTCAAAAAGGGTGCAAATTTCATTATTCTGGCCCCTATTTTTTAGTAGGGCCCACCTAGGGACACATGGCGTGTCAAGGGGGCATGCGGGGAAAATTTTCAAAATTTTCCTGAGGTCAGAAAAGGTTCGAAATGCATTTTTAAGGTTGGATGCCCGATCCAATGGTATTTGGATAGGTGTCCACCTTATCCAGAAGTCAAAGAGGATATTTTTGAGCCCACGTGTCGAATCTCATCAGGACACATGGAGGGTGGAAATTTGAAGTTGATTTTAAATCAACAGTTGTAGAGTGTTTTCATTTCTTGCCACCATTGGAGCTCCAAGATGCTTGGAATCGTCATTTTTGCACCAAATTGCATGAATTTTTATAAGAAAGCGCATCCCCCTAACCTTCTGGTTGTAATGGCATCATTCATTTGAGCTAATTTAGTGCCCTATAGTGTTTTTTGTGAAATATTTTTCTCATCCCGTGTAAAAACGTGAAAAGTACAAAATAAAAGTTGCAGAGCTAAAAATGATAACGGAAAAAGGTGAAAAATGATTGTAAAAGCATGTTGGCATGTTTATATGCCAAAAGCATGACCCCAGGATGGATAAGGATCTGAATCCATGCAATATTTTAAAATATTTATGCATCTCTAGCATTTTGTGAGCTGTTTTACTGTTTGATGTCATTTTCATGAAATGGATAAGAGTTTTGTAATAAATTTGATCCCTTGAGCATATTCTTTGCTTGAGATGCAAGGATTCAAGATGGAATAGGGTATATTATGTAATTTAGAGGCATTTTATAAAGTATTTTGGGATTTTTTTGGAGAAAGAGAGAAGAATTTTCAGGAGGAAAACTGGAAATGTTCCATTTCTTTTGGAGAAACTGCCTTAGAGCCATTTTTTATTCCTGTTTGCATCAAATGTTCATCATGTTGAGTTGGTTTCAGCTATAAAGCCATCAAAAAGCTTTGAGATTGTCTTAGTAACATTCCCTTTCTGATATATTTGATCAAATTCTTGTATTAACTAGTTTTATCTCTTGGCAAAGCTTGCATACACTTGTATTTCAGTATGTTTTCAATTTGTGTTTCATGCTCATGTTGCAATCTTGTGTTTGGGATATTTGTTGGTCATACATGGTCTCATTTCTTGTAGAGGTTTTGAAGGCATCTGTAATCTTCCATTCAAAAGAGCATTCATTTGAGTGAAGATAAACATATTTAAATTCATCTTACCTTCCTTGTAAATTGAGGGTGTTTGTAAAATTTTGGGTGTACCTTAAGTCATGATCTAACAAGGGTTTCTAAATGCTTCATTGATATTTTTCTTCAAGCCTTTGTGGTAGGTTATCAAATTTTGTGTGGAATAGTGTAGATTTGGGCCTCCATTTGTGCACACATCCTGGTTGAAAGAGTACTTCAAACTCATTGATACATCTCTATTGTTTAGGTGTTGCAATTATTTTGCAAAGCTTCCCAAAGAATTGGGTAATTCCTTATCTTTTCTTGTCCAAAATTCTCCCATCAGAATATCATTTAAACTAACTCATCCTACCTATACTACCCCTACATTTGCATTGTGTGTCCACAAAAGAACTCAATCCTTTCACAAAAAATGCACAAAGCATATCAGGGTTTTATCATGTCTTTAGTAGCCCTAGCCTTGTTTTGAGAACATTTCCACCATTTAGTAGTGACAACTCCTTTGAGTTTGGATAATGGATACTTGATCATGTTTTCACAAGGCCTCTTTCATGTCATAATGCAGAACACAAGGATATATCTACCTCCTTACCATACAAGGGCTGAAATATAGGTTCTCTTACCTTGATTGATAGGCACAACCTAAAATAGTGAGGGTTAGATCAAAACCCTTATGAAGGTTCTATCCACTCCCTCAAATATTTAATGCAACAAGTAGATAGGTGTGCTCCCTATATGTAAATGACATACAAACCATCTATCTATCCTTGAGTGTCTTGTGCAAGTTCATGATGTTGTTCAAGTTGTGAAGGAGATTAAATTTTGATACCAACAACTTATTTAAATATTGTTTGGTATTTGAGAAAGAAATGCTAGTGATACTTAAACCTTAATTTTGAGTAACTACCCTCTTTCCCTATTGAAGAATTCCCCCTAACCATCTTATCATAGGGGTATTCCCATTCTTTTCTTTCTGTGGAGTCTCATAATACAATACCAATTCATTTTATGTTCCTTTCACCTTTACCACTTACTTTTCACTTTCCAGTGTTATAAACCCTAACTTCCCTTTGTCTTGTTCCTAAATCTATGGCTGAGTGGTATCTTCTAACTTCTTTCCACTCACTACTTTTTCTTCTTAACATTTATTATTTGTATAAACCACAAGTTAACTTAATTCTTCTTTTTTACCTCCAACATGAGTAGCCATTGTAATTGTATCTAAATTATTTACTAAAATAGTTATCACATTCACAATATCTTTTGGAATATATATTTCCAAACTTAGGGCTTTAATCGGATCCTTATATTTTGAAACATCTTCATTCCCTGTAGGTGGTTTTTTGGTGGATGAATCTTCTTGGGACTGTTCTTCTACCACCTCATACTCTGTAGGCTGAGCCTCGAGGTGTTATTCCTAATTCTTACCGGTACTTTCTTTAAGAGGAATATCAACTAGTTTTTTAATTTCTGGTAACATCTCAAACACATCCTTTTTTATGATACTTATATATTGATAGAATTCACCTTCATTGACTTCCTTTGAATCCTTTTGTGGTTGGTTTTCAATATAAACAACACCTATCATAGGTGTTTCATTCAAACTTGTTTGAACTATCTATTCAACATTGATGGCATAGGTTGTGCCTTCACTCTGAGTATTTTGGGGTCAATCCCCCACACTTGCACTTGATGCCTAACGAAAATCTTGAACATGCACTTCTTATTCAGGTACACTTACACCCTCATTTGTATGAGTTTCAATGTTTACATCAACCATTTCAAGTTTAGGGATTCCTTTAATTAATTTAACTATTTCATAATCTATTTTTGATTGCTTTCTAGGTTTCTCAGTCACTAGTTTGTTTTACACTTTCTCTTTCCCAACATCAACTAATTGACTAGACATATGAGCACTACCAACTATTCCTGGAGTAGCTTTAGTAGGGAATGAAACTGTAGTTACACTGGGTAATATTGAATTTATATTATAATGCATACTCTCTTGAGTTTGGGATGGAATCTCCTGATGAGATAATGAAGTAATTACCCTTGTTTGAGCCGATGTTAGATTAGGGGGATCAATCACCTCAGGCTCTCTATGTTTTTTCCTTTTTGCTACATGACCACTTTATTTCATGAAAACAACAATATCTCTCACCAAAGGTTGCAATAACTTTAATTTCTTCTTAGCTCTCTAAAAATGAATGAGATCTGGTGCCTCTCTTTCCTTGGTACTTTGTGATTTAGATTGTGGATCAACACCTACTAAGGATCCCCTCATCATCTTTCTAGTACTAGATAATCTAGATAACACTTCTAAAGGAATTTTTTGTGTAGTCAAGTATTTTTCCTTTTCTTGGATTGGCACTACTTCAGCTATGAGGGAATCTTACATAGACTTCAAAAGTATCCCTTCATCCTTTTGAATTATAAATTAATTTAAATTTTCAATATTACTAGTTGTTAATGTCCATTCATCAATAATCTCTGTGGTATGTTTGTTTCTAGGTAACTGAGGGGATTTTCCATTTAAGGGATCTATATTATCTACTCCCTCCTTTAGTGGGGGGATATCTACCTCCAAAATGTTCAAGTCTCAAAACTCCTTCAATACCTTAGGATTTTCTAGAGATAGGTCCAATCCATTTAGAGTTAACCAAGTCAATGTTCTACTTAATACATTAGAAATCCTCATGTGAGGGTTATATTATTCTATTTCTTTCCAATATATTGAGCTGATTGTTTTTTATTTGATATTTTGATCATGGTAATATTTTCCCAGCACATCCTTGTCATCTAAAATTCCTTATAGGTCTACAACAATCTTGAAATCAATAATCTGACCTAAGTTCATTATGGAAAAGTATAACACTAGGACACCACAATGAATATGGATACCATGGAGTAGGAGTTGGAGCATGGAGGTTTTCAAAAACAAAATGGGTGGAAAATGTCGAAGGACACAAGGGACAATGAGATTGAGGTGTTGCACATTGGGGACCCACGTAATCATCATGAGGAAGGTAATTCCTTAGAATTTCTGTCATGGGCTATTAGGATTTTGGGTTGTAAAAAAGAATTTTGGAGTCATCCTTTTGTTTCAAATATTATGACTATGGAAAATGATGGGCTTATAAGTATTGCTATCCCATATGGTTTAGCAGAAAAATCTAAATCTATGATGGAATATGCACTGGTTGGAAATTTTTATGGATCGAGACCAAATGTGGAATGGTTTCATGAATGCGATAGAAGAAAGTGGAACCCTAAGGGGTCATTGGAATTATATTCATATGTGAATGGGGTTTTTATCATCAACCTTTCAAATTCTTTAGATTGTAAAAACATTTTGTTGGGAGGGCCATGGTTTATGGTCAGATCTAGTCTTTTGGTTCAAAAATGGTATCCAGGGTTTGATCCATATAAGGAGAAACTAGATGAGTTTCTTGTGTGGGTAAAACTACTGGGACTTTCGATGGAATTTTGGGAAGAATAAATCTTAACTGCTATTACAAATGCCATAGGGAATTTTTTGGTATTCAATCCAGTAAGCAGGGAAAGAACTAGGCTGATGTACACTCGGTTATGTGTTAATATTCCTATTGGATATATGCTAAGAAAGGAAATATAACTTTAAAAAAGGATTAGGTTTTGGATCTTGAAGATTGAATATAAAGCTTCTCTTTTGTTTAGCCAAAAATGTAGTTGGATGGGACATGAGAAAAGATAGTGTAAGGAGGCTAAGAAAGGAAATTAGACTTGGGAAAGAAAATAAAATCAATCAAGGAAAAATGAACAAACCAGTAGGTCATCTCCAAATAAATTGTCTTTTAATAAGTTGTCTTTAAATTTTTTAGAGGTAGAGGAGTTGGAGGAAGTTGAAATTCAAGAAAATATGGAGCTAAAAATGGATATTCATAAGGAACCGTTAGAGAAAGATAAGTAAATTGTAGATCAGGATCATGAGGGAAAAAATATTGTGACTCAAATCCAAAATTAACAGATCTTTGTTGAGGAGGTTCCCATTGAATTGCAACACCCTAGTTTGGAATTTCTAGATCAACATATTAATGATATATCAAATAAAGGTGTTTCTTTTTTAAAGGAAGATCAGGTGTTGTCTCAAGAAGAGGAAGTTCCATGTTCTTTCAATTTACACAAGAATAAGGAGGTGTTGGAAGAAAAGAAGATCAATATAAGAAGTGCTCAAAAATAAGAAAGAGTTAGAGCATATTGTGGGAAGGTTCCTTCTAAAAAAGGTAATATGCCAAATAGGAATAAGAGGGAGAAAATTGCAGCCAAAGAAATAGATTTTGGTAAGCAGCGCTCCATTGAGGACAACATTTCACCAAATTAAAAAATATGAAGCTCATCTCTTGGAACATCATGGGTTTAAATAACCCTAATAAACAGAGCATTTTATATTATTTTAGGAAAATAAATAAGCTTTATATCCTTTTGATTCAAGAAACTAAGATGTCTAAAGAAAAAATGGGTGAGGTAAAGAATAAAGTTTCATACAGTTATGATAGGCAAAGTGTTTCCTCAGTAGGTTCTTCTGGGGGTTTGGTTACTTTTTGGAATCATAATGATAGAGAAGGGACTTTTTTATTTCAGTCTCTATATCATTTAGCTATTTTCTTTAAAGAGAAGGATAATGGGTTTTTGTGGGTTTGTTCTAATATATATGCCCCCAATTCTATGGTGGAGAAAAGAAAATTATGGATATATATTGCTTAGTTTCGTAGCCATTTTAATGATTTAAATTGGTTGATTGGGGGAGATTTTAATGCTTCTTTATGTATGGAAGATTAAAAATATGGTTTGAATGTCTATAGTGATAGTATCGAGGATTTTGCTGACTTTATTACAGACATTAATTTGGTGGATATTGAGTTGAAAGGATTCTATTTTACCCAGTCGAATCATAGAATGGGGGAAGTTCTAATCCAAATAAAGTTGGATATATTTCTTATTAATTTATCTTGGTATTCATATCTAGATGGCTCTTTAGTTTCTTTTCAAAGAATTGGATATGATCATAGTCCCATTTGTCTTCAAATGTAGTGCCCACTTCCCTTTGACACCTTTTGATACTGTTGATTTAATTATAGACATTATTATGCTTTGATTTAGTATTATGTTAGACATTGATCATGGATTATGGTGATATTGATTTGGTTATGATGCACGATGACTATTAGAGACACTCATATGTGGATGATGATATACTATTTGACATGGATGTTTTATGGATGCTTTTCAGACATGTGATTTTAGAAATTTTGAGTAGATATAGAAAATGGATATTATATGATGATGATATAGTTGTTGATATAAATTGTATGTGATAATGTTAAATTCCCTTGATGTTGTTGTGATTCACATATTTGGTTGATTTTGTGATTATATTTATATCCATTTGGGATGTTTTGATATGGCCACAAGGCCAAAGGAGGTATCTATATTTTGCATGTTAAAATATCACAACAAAACATCAGGGGATTGGAGACCAACCACAATGGAATTCTACATGAATTTGACAAGGTCGCCATGGCAACTTGTTTTATTGTGTTGTGTTTATTTGTTGCTAGGGATTCCCATAGGGGGGATCACCTTTATATATAACCATGGGTTTTGTGTATTTTAGTAATGTGGTTACTTTTTATTATTGTTATATGTATTTTATTAGTTGTGTGTCCCTCTCTTTTAATTAATTATATTTTTGTAGATTAATGTGAGAAAAAATATGGTTAAAATTTAAATAAATAAAATTGGGATATGGGAAAGTAATAATGGAAGTTGTTGGCCCTTTGTATTAAATATGTCAGGGATGTGTAAGTTTGTGTAAGAGTGTGTAAGTCAGATTTTGGAGTATGAAACAACCTACTTCCTCGGAAATTTGAATTTGTCCTTGGGGGCTGTTTTTGAAGGCTTGTGGGACAAGTAAAACTTGTCACATACCTCTCAATTTAATTTACCAACCATACGTATGGTTGGAGGGTTGATTTTATCCTTTTTAATGAATTTTATTAATCATGTTTGCATGTTTTATTGAAATATTCTTACATGTTATTTAATTTGTAGTCCTTTGGGGTGTGGGCTTTTTGGACTGTGCAAGTAAATCGTCATATTTTCACCCACCTCTTTATTGTGCTTGGGAGAATGAAATTTTTTCTTTTGTTTTGGAGTTGAGGATGTTTGATGTGGCATCCTACATGGATCCACATCATCCTCTTCCCTTCCCTCTTCTATAAAATTCAAACTCTTTGCTTTGTTTGGTTTGTTGAATCATTTTGCATACTTCTTTGGGGGCACATTTTTGTTGTTTGGAGCTCTTGTAGATTTTGGAGGAGATTGAAGATAATTCCATACTTTGGATTTTTCTTTTGGGACTATGTTTTTCCATTGAATCTTTTTCTTTGGAAACAAAAGCTACCGTGGAGAGGTAGGAGCTGAGTTCTTCTCTTATACTGTTATTTCTTTTTAGATTTGTGTGAATGGTGTATGATTTGTTATTTGTTGGTTGTTTGGGTAGAATGCCATAGGGATGGTGTAGGAGAAGGCTATGGGGAATTCTTGTGGGGGGCATAAGGGAATTCCAGTGGTATTATATTTGTGGAGGGAGTTTGTGTTTGGGATCCACCATGGAAAAGAAATAGATTACATTTCTTACTTTGTGGGGGGCATAAGGAGGGATTATGGGGGGCATAAGGATATGTGTGGTGAATTTTATTTGTGGTTTGTTACAGGTGGATGCCCAATTCCCATTGAGAGGCATAATTAGCCTGCCCCATAGAACTTTCTCCTTTGGATTGCATGATCAATCATGAGTTCTATTTGAATGTTTTCAAATGCATTTGTAAACTACTATTTTTGTTTGGACTGTGTTTTATATTGAAATATGCATGTTGAAAGAATGTTGTGTGCTTTGTGGAAGCCAGTTGTATCCATGGGTTGAATCACACCTCTTATTATATTATGGTTGGGGCTTGTGGGTAAATGATGAAGGATGGATTATCCTTTCATTGGATGTCTTGGTTGGGTGGAGAGCATTGTCTTTTCCCCACTTTTGTTGTGATCAATTGAAAGAAAAAGAAAATCTGCATGTTGTTCTAGAGTAGAAGAAGACAGTTTTACCATCCCCTTGTGAAATATATTTTGTTTTAACCTTTCCCACTTTCAAGTGGATGAAATTGTAATACATTTGTAAAGAAAATATGTTGTAATTGATTATGAAAGTTGTATATTCAAATTATGAAGGATGCTTATACTTTGTTCTATTTATTGGAAAGAAAGAAATAGAAATAGGTTTTTTGCATTCAAACTTTGAAAGATGTAATGTTGTATAATTGAAGTCGATAAAGAATTGCAATACTTTCTCTCAGGTGCATTGTTGTGTGGAATTAGAATATCATATTGTGTTTGGAATCCCTATTTTGGAAAATGAAAAAAAAAAAAGAAACACGTAGATGTAATTGTATTATTCTGCCTTGTTTAAAAATATATGATTTTGGGATAAGATAGAAACTAGATTTTTGTTTTAATGATTTATTGAAGAAGGAAAACACTTAAGTCTACCATGGATTGAATTCAATGTTTCATTGTATGGAAAAAGAGATAATTAAATCTTTGTTTGATAGAAGGAAACGTATGTGAGGAAAATATAGTAAATTGCCTCTTTTGGAAATATATAAAATTGAAATTAGAGTTGCATTTTGGGTTTAGAATAGTTTGATTTAAATCAATTAAATGTATTAGATTAGATTAAAAATGAAATTCCACACTGGAATGATGAAATTGACAGATGTTCTAGAAATGGATCTCTGTTGTAAATTTAAATCTGGAAAATAAATTTAATCAAAATGTACAGTTCGGGCCTACACATAATAATCAACTTGGAAATATCAAAATTTATCATGTTTTATTATCAAGGAACTCAAATTGACAATGATCACTTAAGAATTAATTTATAACATTACAAAATCCAAGCCTAAACTCTTCCACCAACCACCCTTCCCTCATCTTCTCCCCCGTCTGGCTAGTTGAGCACCACGTGTCCCTGATGGACCCACAGGCACGCAAGCACAGATTGGTATTTTCTCCCCATGCAAGAAAATTTACAAACAACAGCCCGTGACCCACCAACCCAACAAAGGGTCTTCTTCCCCACTCAACACGTGTCCCCTTGGGGGAAACTATGAATCCCAAGGCCCGTTGGCCCATAACTGGAGTTAAACAAGGAGTTAGGAGGACTTCTTTATATCATTGGAAAGGTGAGAAAATTTACTATCCAATGGGAATGATTTAGGGAAATTTTGAATGTGTTAAGGGTGAGAAAAGTCAAGTTTAAAATCTGGGCCTATTTGAGAGTGAGTATGGTGTTAATTTGCCCCTGTACCTAACTGAAACTTCTAACCCTAAATTTTTGACAGTGCGACCTCTAATAATTATAATAAAAAAAAGTATGTTTTGGAAGATTAAACTTGTTACAAAACCTGTTAGTGTTAACTGTTATCCTACAACCTGGTTGTTGACACTTTTAATTAAAAAAAATTATTCCATAATTTTCCTAACTAACCCTAGGTTGTTTCTTGGGTCTCAAGTGGGTTGTTTTAACGGGAACAACACTTGGTATCAGAGAAGTGGTTCAAAATCTTGGACCATTGGGCACACTAGAAAACTTGGGACATGAAACTTAAACCTAGCACATTTTTTAATCTAGAAAAAAACTTAGTTAGAATTTGTATATTTTAGTAAACATGGAAGTTGTGTAAAACTTAGAAAAATGAAGTAACTCTTGCTTTGGTTTGTGTAGGCGGCACAGACGGGGTGAGGGAAATTTTCACAGAGACTCAGACTACCACCACCACTAGATCAAGGTGTAGCAGCCATCCTACCCTAGATTTTACAGACTCTTTAGGATGTCAATTCCACTCTACGCAGAGGATTAGGATGATGACATGCAGTCGGCCATGATAGAGCCCCTACCATTGAGGGTCAGGTATCTCCTCGACCCAAGGAGGATCATAGAGGAGAGAACTCCCATGTGGAGTTAGTCAAAGTAGAGTCACCACTAAGGGGATAGGGTGACAAAGCTCCAGAGTATAGAGAGAGGTCTCAGAGCCCTAGGCTTAGAGATGAGCATGCAGAGAGACCTAGACGCTGTTAAACCACAGTTACAGATCACATCAGGGAGATCCTAAAGCTACAGCCATCACATTACTTAGGTGATATGGGTGGATTTCAGGAAGAGGCCTTGATAGTGAGCTTGAGTGGTTTATTCAAGATTTTTCCTTATTCTAGCAACACGAAAGCTCATGTTCTGATCCATCTACTGAGGGATGGAGTTAGAGTATGGTGGAGGACATAGGAGAAAAATCTCCATGTAGATTTTGAGACAGTTACCTGGGAGATATTTGAGGAGAGATTCAAGAGAAAATATTTGTCACAGAGGTTCATACAGTAGAGGATTGACGAGTTCCATGACCTCCAATAGGAATATCTTTCAGTAGCAGAGTATGATAGTAGGTTTTTGGACCTACTAAAGTATGTTGAGTATATGTAGGATGAGTAGGTGTAGAATCATAGGTTCATCTAGGGCTTGAATTTAGATATTGGAGGTGCAGTGCAGATCCACTGCCCAAAGACATTAGTTGAGGTCATCGAGAAGGCCTATATAGTAGAGGAGACTTAGGTAAAGACACAACAGGCTAGAGACCAAGTCTGAAGCTGCATACAACAGATGCAGGATGGTAGATCAAGGGGTCAGTACCTCTTCCTCGTGGTGGTCAGGGTTCAGCATAGTCATCCTTTAGGTCACAGTAACATCAGTCCCGACCACCTCATAAACCTCCATAGTAAGCTGATGCATAGATAGGTCAGAGTATGGGGCCTCCTCCTAGGGGTCCCATCAGGACACAGGGTGGACCTAGAGCTCAATCAGTGGGAGCTTGCTAGTAGAGACCTCAACATATCAAAACCAGATCATCAAGATCCATGCCAAAGACATCCAGGGAACCTACTAGAGGTGATACTCATTGGGGAGGATCATGAGGATTTTTTGGTTGTGGAGTTACTGGAAACTTTTGGAGAGATTACCCATATAACCCTAATAATAAGGGTAAGACACAGATCTCTGAGCCTATGGTTGGTGATATGGGACGCAGCCACAAGATTTATGTAGTGGTTGAGAACCACTAGGCAGAGCATCAGAGCAAAATCATTGAGACTACAGGTAGCATTGGTGGTATTCCTACCTCTGTATTGTTTGATTCTAGTTCTTCTAATTATTTCATTGCACCATCTTTAATAGAGCAATCCAGGCTGGTGGCAGTTAGGCAGGGTCATAGTTGGGATGTTGAGATAGCTTCTAGAGCCAAGATCTCAGTAGACTCCCTAGTTAAGGAGTGTGTTGTGGATTTGGGACCTTTCACCACTACCTCAGATCTCTATATCCTTCCTTTGGGCTTGTATGGAGTCATTTTGGGTATGGATTGGCTATCTGTACACTGGGCTAGGATGGATTGTTATCACAAGACTATATCTTATGTAGATGATTTGGGATTTGAGTCAATGATTTCTAGGTTTAGGAGACCCGTTTCTATTCGCACCATCTCCACTATCCAGCTTAAGTGGTGTGTGCGACAAGATTGTCAAATGTATGCTATTATAGGTAGTGATAGATCAGAGGATGAGTCTAGTGAACCATTGCTAGATAATCATCCAATTTTTAGAGAGTTTTCTAATGTCTTTCTATGGGAGCTACTGGGGTTACCACCCCCACGTGAGATTGATTTTCATATAGATCTAGTTTTTGCAGTAGATCCTATCTCACGAGCACCTTATCGGATGGCCACCCTAGAGCTTTGTGAGCTCAAGTTGTAGCTTGAGGGCCTTTTGGAGAAAGGTCTTATCCATCCTAGTGTATCCCCTTTGGGTACATCAATGGTATTTGTGAAGAAGAAGGATGGATCCTTGCGGTTGTGTATTGATTACCACAAGTTGAACAAGGTAACGATCAAGAATCATTATCCCCTTCTGCATATTGATGACTTGTTTGATCAAATGAAGGGAGCCACAGTTTTCTCTAAGATTGATCTTAAGTCAGGTTATCATCAGCTAAGGATTTTAGAGGTGGACATTCATAAGATCGCCTTCCATATGAGATATGGGCATTATGAGTTCACAATGGTGCGTTTTGGTTTGAATAATGCCCCTGCAGTGTTCATGAGTTTGATGAATGGGGTATTCAAGACCTTCTTAGATCACTTCATGCTCATATTCCTTGATGAAATTTTGATTTACTCATGTACATGTGAGGAGTACAAGGGGCACCTCCTTCAAGTTCTTCACTGTTTTTGTGAGCACCAGCTTTACGAGTACTTGGAGAAGTGTGCATTCTTTCAGACAGAGGTACAGTATTTGGGTCACATCATTTCTAGGGAAGGTATTGTCATCAATCCTTACAATATTAGAGCCATTATGGATTGGCCAAAACCCACTACATTGACTGAGGTGTGTAGCTTCATGGGATTAGAAGGTTACTACCAGATATTTGTTCAGGACTTCTCTCAGATTGTGCACCATATCACTTCCCTTCAGAGGAAAGGGAAGAAGTTTTTTTAGTTGGACAGATGTGAGTAGGCCTTTAGGACACTAAAGGAATGCCTCACTACATCACCTATTCTTGTAGTATCGGATCCATAGGGTGTGTTTTTTGTTTACACGGATGCTTCCTTAACAATACTTGGAGGTGTATTGATGTAGGATGGTAGAGTAGTGGATTTTGAGTCTCACAAACTCAAAGATCATGAGATTAATCATCAAACTCATGATCTTGAGCTTACGGTAGTTTTGCATGCTTTAGTTCGATGGAGAAATTTTCTTCTTGGTCAAAGATTCACACTCAGGAAAGATAATTTGAGACTTCACCACCTCTTCATGCAGCCCAATCTCAACAATCATCAACAGCATTGAATGGAGTTTCTTTGTGAGTATGACATGGAGATAGAGAATGTGAATGGAAAGGAGAATGTGGTAGCATACACTCTCAGTAGACAAAGACATGTGGCTATGGAAACTTCAGTGAGCACAGATTTACGGAGCTAAATTCTGCAGTAACTTCCTCTTGATAGCTTTTACATTGCAGTATGAGCAGAGATCGAGTCTTAGAGACCCATTGATGGGAATTTTGATGGTTTTTCCTTAGAGGTAGATTGTCTTCTCAGGTAAAAAGGCTAGATTTATGTTCCCAGAGATGGAGGCTTGAGGTAGGACATCTTGGTAGAGGCACATCATGCACCCTATTCATCCCATTTCGTGGTGAAGAATATGCATGCCACCTTGAGATAGCTATACCATTAGAGATGACTTCATAGGGATGTGACTTAGTTTGTGTCACAATGTTTATAGTGCCAAAGACTTAAGGCCAAGCATCAACATCCAGCTAGCCTTATTTATCCTCATGGCTATATCGGAATGGAAGTGGGACACCATTTCCATGGATTTCATTGTTGGGCTACCAATGTCGAGATATCACCATAATGCCATTACGGTCATGGTTGATAAATTGACAAAAGTGGCTCACTTTTCTCTGGTGAAGATCACTTATATAGCTAGAGTAGTGGCACAGGTATATTTATATGAGATTGTTAGGTTACACGGGATTCCATGGAAGATCATTTATGATCGCGATCCTTTGTACACTTCTCATTTTTGAACTACCATACAATATTTCCTCAGGACGAGAATCAACTTTAGCACATCATATCACCCCGAGACAGATGGAAAGACTGAGTGGGTGAATTAGATTTTAGAGAACATGCTCAGGATGTATGTGATAGATCAAAATTCTAAATGGGAGGAGTACCTATACTTGGTGGAGTTTGCCTACAATAATATTTTTCAAAGTTCTACAGGCATGGCTCCTTTTCAAGATTTGTATGGTAGAGAGTGCAGGACACCTCTTCACTAGGACAATTTAGAGGACAAAGTATCACTTGGACTAGCTTTTCTATAGGACATGGAGTAGCATGTGGTAATAATCAGACAAAGATTACAAGAGGCATAGGACAGGAAGAAGAAGTATGCAAAACATAGGATCGACTATAGTTTTGATGTGGGCATGAAGGTGTTCCTTCGTGTTAGGCCACACAAGAGCCCTATCCATTATGGAAAAGGTTCTAAGTTAGATCCTAGATTCATGGGTCCTTTTGAGATCTTGGAGCATATCAACCCTTTGGCCTACTGTCTAGCATTACCACCCAACTTGTCTCACGTACATGATGTGTTTCATGTTTTAGTTCTTAGGAGATATATTGTAAACTTTTTTCATGTGCTAGATTGGACATAATTACAGGTGCAGGATCAGGGTCAGGTGATGGTGGATCCCATTCATATCCTAGATCGTAGGACCTTGGGCCTTTGAGGCAGAGAGGTTGATCAGGTTCGGGTGTAGTGGGACAGATACGATGAGACAATAGCTACATGGGAGGATGCTACTTCATTACGAGTTTAGTTTAAACATTTGTTCCAGTGACTTCTAGGAGGAATTTGAGTCTAAGGGGAGGGGGATGTAGTGCCCACTTCCCTTTGACACATTTTTATACTGATTCTGATACTATTTATTTCATTATGGACATTATTATGCTTTTATTTAGTATGATGTTAGACATTGATCATGGATTATGGTGATCTTGATTTGGTTATGATGCACGATGATTATTAGAGACTCTCATATGTGGATGATGATATACTATTTGACATGGTTGTTTTATGGATGTTGTTCAGACATGTGATTTTGGACATTTTGAGTAGATCTAGAAAATGGATATTATATGATGATGATATAGTTGTTGATATAAATTGTATGTGATAATGTTAAATTGCCTTGATGTTGTTGTGATTCACATAATTAGATTATTTTTTTATTATATTTATATCCATTTTTGATGTTTTTATATGGCCATGAGGCCAAAGGAGGTATTTTTATTTTGAAGGTTAAAATATCACAAAAAAACATAGAGGGATTGGAGACCAACCATAATGGAATTCTAGGTGAACTCGACAAGGTCACCATGACAACTTGTTTTAATGTGTTGTGTTTGTTTGTTGCTAAGGATTCCCATTGGGGGGATCACCTTTATATGTGACCATGGGTTTTGTGTATTTATTAATGTGGTTACTTTTTATTATTGTTGTATGTATTTTATTAGTGGTGTGTCCCTTCTTTTAATTAATTATATTTTGGTAGATTAATGTGAGAAAACATATGGTTAAAAGTTAAATAAATCAAATTAGGATATGGGAAGTAATAATGAAAGTTGTTGGCCCTTTATATTAAATATGTAAGGGATGTGTAAGTTTGTGTAAGAGTGTGTAAGTCAAATTTTGGAGTATAAAACACTCCACCTCCTTGGAAATTTGAATTTTTCCTTGGGGGCTATTTTTGGAGGCATGTGGCACAAGTAAAACTTTTCACATACCTCTCAATTTAATTTACCAACCATACCTATGGTTGGAGGTTTGATTTTAGCCTTTTTATTGAATTTTATTAATCATGTTTGCATGTTTTATTACACTCTTCTTACATGTTATTTAATTTACAGTCCTTTGGGGTGTGTGCTTTTTGGAGTGTGCAAGTAAATTGTCATATTGTTACCAACTTCTTTATTGTGCTTGGGAGAATGAAATTTTGTCTTTTGCTTTGGATTTGAGGATGTGTGCTGTAGCATCCTACATGGATCCACATCATCCTCTTCCCTTCCCTCTTCTATAAAATTCAAACTCTTTTCTTGTTTTGGGTTGTTGAATCATTTTGCATACTTCTTTGGGGGTGTATTTTTGCTGTTTAGAGCTCTTGTGGATTTTGGAGGAGATTGGAGATAATTTCATACTTGGCATTGTTGTTTTGGGACTTTGTTTTGGCATTAAAGCTTGATGTTTGGAAAAAAAATCTACCATGGAGAGGTAGGAGCTGATTTATTCTCTTATATTGTTATTTCTTTTTGGATCTCTGTGAATGGTGTATGTTTTGTTATTTGTTATATATTTGGGTAGACTTCCAAAGGGATGGTGTAGGAGAAGACTATGGGGAATTCTTGTGCGGGGGGAATAAGGGAATACTACTGGCATCAGATTTGTGTAGGGAGTTTAGGTTTTTGATCCACCATAGAAAATAAATAGCTTGCATTTCTTACTTTGTGGAGGGCATAAGGAAAATTATGGGGGGGCATAAGTAGGGATTTTGGGGGGAATAAGGATATGTGTGCTGAATTTTATTGGTGTCTTGTTACAGGTGGATGCCGAATTCCCATTGGGAGGTATAAGTAGCTTCCCCCATAGACCTTGCTCCTCTGGCTTGCATGATCAAGCCTGAGTTCTATTTGAATGTTTTCAAATGCAATTATGAACTATTATTTTTGTTTAGACTATGTTTTATATTGAAATATGCATGTTGAAAGAATGTTGTGTATTTTTTGAAGCTAGTTTTTTCCATGGGTTGAATCACACCTTTTATTTTATTATGGTTGGGGCTAAGGGGTCAATGATGAAGGATGAATTCTCCTTTCATTTGATGTCTTGGTTGGGTGGAGAATTTTTCCTTTCCCCCACTTTTGTTGTGATCAATTGGAAGAAAAAGAAAAATTGCATGTTGTTGTTCTGGAGCAGAAGAAGATAGTTTTTCCAGCCCCTTGTGAAATATATTTTTTTGTAACCTTTCCCACTTTGAAGTGGATGAAATTTTAATACATTTGTGAAGAAAATATGTTATAATTGATTATTAAAGTCATATATTCGAAGTATGAAGGATGTCTATACTCTGTTCTATTTATTGGAAAGAAAGAAATAGAAATCAGTTTGTTGGATTCAAACTTTGAAAGATGTAAAGTTGTATAATTGAAGTCAATAAAGAATTGCAAAAATTTCTCTCAGTTGCATTTTTGTATGGAATTGGAATATCAAATTGTGTTTGGAATCCTTGTTTTGGAAAATGAAAAAAAAAGAAACACGTGAGATGTAATTGTATTATTTTTCCTTGTTTAAAAATATATGATTTTGGGAAAAGATAGAAAGTAGATTCTTGTTTTAATGATTGCTTGAAGAATAAAAACACTTAATTCTACCATGGATTGAATTCAATGTTTCATTGTAAGGGAAAAGAGATAATTAAATCTTTGTTTGAAAGAAGGAAACGTGTGTGAGGAAAATACAGTAAATTGCCTGTTTTGGAAATATATAAAATTGAAATTAAAGTTACATTTTGGGTTTAGAATATTTTTTATTTAAATCATTTAAATGTACTAGAATAGATTAGAAATTAAATTCCACACTGGAATGATGAAATTGATAGACATATTTTCTAGAAATGGATCTTTGTTGTAAATTTAAAACTGGCAAATAAATTTAATCAAAATGTACAATTCGTGCCTGCACATAATAATCAACTTGGAAACATCAAAATTTAGTATTTTTTATTATCAAGGAACTCAAATTGACAAATAACACTTAAGAATTAATTTAGAACATTACAAAATCTATGCCGAAACCCTTTCATAGTCATTTTCTTTCAATTGTTGAAAAAAATCAAATTGGAATAAATTGAGAAAATTTACTTTCCTAAAACATTCTAAATCCTTCCTAGAATAATCCTTCATGTCTGTTTGATATGTTGAGTGAAGGAGGAGATCAAATGGAACAAAAATTTATAAGTCAAAATTTACTAGTTGGTTTTTTAAAAGCGTGCAGATCTTTTTCATAAAATTAACCCCTTAAAATTTATCAAAATATAAAATTTATGATTCTTGTGCAAAGAGGGCATCAAGAGATTTCTAGAAAGTCTTCATTTGCCCAAAAATGAGCTTTCTAGAAAAATTTATGACCCTCTGAAGTTTTCCTTCCTTGGCGGGAAAATTTTGGAAAATTTTCCTTGGCAGACCCGCGGCCCAAAAAATTCCTCTTAAAATCCTTAGAAATTTTTTTGAAATTTTTTTGGGGAAAATGTTTAAAATTTCCTTCACCGGCCCACAGCCAATCAGAGGCTTCCATGTGTCCTCACGAGGTAATGATGGAGGCACGACATCATTTTAGTCCTTGGGTTTTTTTAAATTTTAAATTTTTTCTTTTTCCCCGCTGGCCCGTGGCCAATCAAAGGCTGCCACATGGTAGCATGGGGTTATAGCAGAGGGGGCGCTAAACCCTCGTGACCTTTTTCCCTTAGAAATTTTTGTTTTGGAAAAATTTACTTGAAATACCTATAGCCCCCTCACTACTTCCCTTACCTCAATGTTATTTCCTCCGCGGACGTGCAGACCCGCATGTGCTTTTTACCCCTTATCTCCCCCTTGATCAAATCTCCCAAACTCTTATGCTGCCCGCCCTTCCCTCACCTTCTCCCTTGCTTGGATAGTTGAGCGCCACATGTCCCTAACGGACCCATGGGTGTGCAGGTATAGATTGGTATTTTCTCCCTACACAAGAAAAATTGCAAACACCACCCCGCGACCCGCTAACCTGACAAAGGGTCTTCTTCCCTGCTCGACACGTGTCCCCTTGGGGGAAAATTTGACTCCCAAGGCCCACCGGCCCATAACTAGAGTTATACAAGGAGTTAGGAGGACTTCTTTATATCATTGGAAAGGTGAAAAAATTTCCTATCCAATGGAGATGATTTAGAGAAATGTTGATTGATTTATGGGTGATAAAAATCAAGTTGAAAATATAAGCCTGTTTGAGAGTGAGTATGGTGTTAATTTACCCCTGTACCTAACTAAAACTACTAACCCTAAAATTTGGACCTTATGACCTCTGATAATTGTAATAAAAGAAAAGTATGTTCTAGCAGATTAAACTTGTTCAAGTAACTGTTAGTGTTAAATTCTATCTTGCAACCTGGTTGTGGACACTTCTAATCAAATAAAAAATTATTCCATAATTTTCCTAACCAACCCTAGGTTGTTTCTTGGGTCTCAAGTGGGTTGTTTTAATAGGCATCACATAAAACATGAAATAATATTGGAGAAAGAGGAAGAAATTTTAGGTTCTTTAAGATGTGGTTACAACATCCTAATATTAAGGATGAGATTAAGTCTATATGGAAATTTAATTTCAAAGGTAAGCCCATGTTTAGACTTGTGGAAAAATTAAAAAATGTTAAAGCCAAGTTGAAATTTTGTTATAAAGAAATGTTTGGTAATATTTTTTCTCAAAAAACCTTGATTAGTGATGATCTAAAGAAGATTGAGGCTGAAATTGATAACAGAGGTCTGAATAAAGATTTAAGAGATGAGGAGAAATCCCTTTTTTCAAAATATCATTATTTAGATACCAAAGAGGAGGCGTATTGGAAACAAAACTCTCAAGTTTTGTGCTTGAAGGAGGGTGATAGGAATACAAAAAAAAGCAACTTATTGCTTTTATGTGTAGACACTAAAATTAGGTCACACTCCCCTTTTGGTCCCTCGACAAATAAGCACCCTTCATCAAATTCACCTAGCCATGGCCCCTTTAACCTCACTAATATTAATTTAATTGATTAAATTAAATTAATTCATTATCCTCACCATATTTATTATTTAAATATCTCAATTTAAATAATATCTACACATACACTTCACCTAGACACCTCATTAAGCCAACTCACCCTAAGACCTAATCTTAGTAAGTTTCCATAACTAATTAAGTCTTACCAAAACCCTAAAAATAAATGCCTACATTCTCTCTAACCACATTCTCCATGCTTACAAGAAGCTCTCAGTCTAATCCATGGGTTAACGACACGATATCTGAGGAAATCAAGAGGATATTCCTAGTTTATTAAACCTAGGAAATCCCACCTTGATCGATGCTAGTTACCCCTAAACGTCGTTGGTTAAGCTGGAACCACCGTCAGCTACCCTTTTAACCCTAAAACAACCTTATTCTCAAGGTTGGTAGAAGGTTGGAAAATATTGGAAAATTTGGTGAACATTAGCACATTCCGGAGAGATATCGCATCTTCTGAGAGTGAATTATATTCAGAACATGTATGCAAGGAAGGAGATCAAGCATCTTTTCCTCCACAACCATCCCAACAATGATTTTCTCTAACCAAGCAAAGAGGGATGTACATGCATCCCATACAGAATATTTTCTTTAGTTGGTGATCACCTGCAGCCTTCAAACCTCTCACCAACACCTCCATCCCTCACTCACAGGAATCCAGGACAAGAATCGAAGTAAGTAACTGTTATACTTCTCTAGTTCATTCCATTTCATCATTATATTATCATCTTTTGTTTACCTGGCAACCCATTGACCTCCTTCAACATTCACCCTCTATACACCCATTAAAAACTTGCCAAATCCCTCCTAAATCACCTAATACCTCATCCTGACCAACCAAAATCCTTTGTGAAATCGCAAAGGAGACCCAAAACCCATTCTTTGGAATTCCTAGTTTTCCATAGTAACTGACACTGGTTACACCTAACCACTTTCGATCAGCCTTAACTGACATTGGTATCTGTATTCACCCATACAACCCAGAATAGTGACATATACAAGTAATTCCCTCTCATCCTCTTTCACCTGTGATCTACTTGAGACCTTTGTGAGACTTGCAGAGACCCAAAAATAGTTACTTGACATTTGGATCCTATTCTAACCTAGCCTGTTAGATTAGATCTATTTTCTTATTGTTTTTTAAGTGAAATACCTAAATCATTTCAAATTATAATAGGATTTACCTTATTTACTGCATTAAATTTATTAAAACAGTGGACTCACAACCATATAGGAAGCATCACACTTCCCAGATCTAGCACACGCTAGGCAGTTCACTACACATATTGTTTAACTCCTTCTTGGTGTTCTTGTTTTACATTACAGGTAGTTCCTCCTAGCCAAAAGGAAGCTCTCACAATCAGTTTTGGATTCAAAATTCATACGTGAGAAACAACCTATCAACCAGCATTTGAACAGGTATTCCTCCTATGCTCGTTACCCTATCAATTTCGTCAATACTTCAAGGAAACAATCTAGAATGACGTGAAACATTTTGGCACGCCCGGTGGGACCCATCTGGGGTTCCTTGCATTTCATTCATTCCTAGGAAAAGTTTTGTGTTTGTTTCCGTTATAAAAAGCATACACATTAATCTTCTTCCTTTGTAACCCACCTTTTCTTTCTATTTTCTCTAAAGGAAACCTTTTTTTTGGTGTAATTAAAAAGAACCATTTATTCATGTTTTCTGCATTGTAGTGAAAGAGCATCCCTCTTCCTCTTCATATTTTTGTGTCATCCAACTTCACACTTCAATTTGGGCTTAAAAATAAGTACATTACATTCTGATTTATCACATTAGCTCACATTAATTGTGGGCAACCTATACGCTAGAAGTCATGACCAGCTAATGGTTGACAAACGAACCGTAGAAAGCACTTTCTTTCTCTTTATCTCTCTGATTCTTACCAAACCTCAAAAAAATTGAAAATACATACATTCTTAAACAACATCTTACTTGGAAGAAGCTGTAGGTGATCACATGATCACGACATAGTGGGCACCCAGCTCACTGCTCTGTCGAGTCATACTTCAGAGCGAATCCCACCCGCACCATAACATACCTGAAAACTCACCTTTTAGATCTCCTTCTTTGTACGAAGCCATCCTCACAAAAAAAAAATCTATTTCAAAATTCATGTGTCAGTCCTTAAATAGCATTAGCTAAACAAATATAATAGAAAAGGCACTCCTAGGATCACATTTTTCTTAGTGTTTCTGCTTGGCTTGCGTTTTGAGGTGAGAGATCATGTTCTTCATTTTTCTTGTTCATCCTTGCACGCTCCTCATCACAACTGGTGTATTTTAGCTTCACTTGAGTGTCCCTAGGCCATATCATCATCATTCCTAGAATTTTGGTTCTGATTCTACATTAGATTTTAATTCACAACCACTTTTCTTTCATCACTATTTAAATTTCATAGTAACCGTCATCGGTTATACCTAACCGATGTCGGTTCCAGATCCTTTTGTTAACCTATCCAAAAGGACATTTTATTCATTTTCTTCCACATTTCACAATCCTTTTCACTACCATCATTCCCATTGATATTGTAAAACACCATCAGATTTGGAATACCTATCAGATTTGACCTTCTACCTGGTTTTTCACTCACTGACCATTTTCTATAGTGACTGGCAGCAGTTACCCCTAACGGACATCAGTTTTCATTAACTGGCATCAGTTATCCTGTTTCACTTTCCATCCACAATTTGGTACCTAACCCACTTTTTGCCACCAAATTCACCTATTCCTTCTGTTTTCTGTGTCATTTATAGAGAAGCAACCCTACCTGATTAATACTGGTTCACATGGTGCTGACCTGAAGACAAGCAATCGCACTTGTGTTTCATGCTAATTTTCAACCACTCCCACCTAGTCCTTCACCACCTTCCATTTTATCACCAACCATGGATCCCATCTAACCTATCACTATCGCTACCAGAGATGAGGATTTTTCACGACTCCTTGACCAAAACCCTGCCGCCTTATAGTTTTACCTTTCCCACTCATCCACTCAAGATGCCTTGGGTCATTTGATATATGGCATGCCCGTATCTATTCCCTTGACTCTCTCTCTCCCACTCCTGCATTAGCCCCATCTAGCTCTGTGTTTCCCGCATCTACCTTACCCCTATTTGTTTCGTAGCTAGGTCCTATACCCACTATGACTACCACATCTGCCACCTCCGTTACCCCCACCACATCCACCATACCCTCGGTAACTACCCAAACCGCAACCTCATCCACCCCTAATGTCTCATACATACTAGTAGCTACACTACCACCTCCCCTATCAATGACCCCTACCCCTTTTCAGAATGTGGTCCTTTCCATTCCACAATCGTTAGCCCCCATTTCCATTAGGGTCACCACCACCCTTCCACCTCCATATACATACTATTAGCAGCTTCCCATTTCCTCCATTTTTCACTCAGGGTATGTACCCCCTATTTCACTTCCATCTTCCCAATCAACCTACATGGCAGCACCATACACTAGAGTTCCACCCCTATTATATGCCCAAAACCAACCCTCTCACGCTACAGGAGGCACCCAATCATCACAACCTACCAATGAACTAATCAAATTGATGTTGGACAATATGTAGACATTAGAGGCATTGGTTTTCAACTCCCACAACACTCTCACCTATGACGAGATTTGCAACGAGCCCATCCACCCATCCATTCCTATCTACCCATACCTCGTGTAGTGGGAAATGCCTAAATTCAATCGTTTCAATAGCAAAGAAGACCCAGAGCAGAATTTTTGGTCATTCAAACACGGGTGTTATCTGATCACTCACGATGATGCCTTGCTCTTGAGAACCTTTCCCATGTCTTTGACTGGACCTGTATTAGATTGGTATAGTGGGTTACCTAGACACTCCATATTCTCATTCAATCAGGTAGCCCAAGCCTTCTTGGATCATTTCTCTATCAATATCATCAAGAAGGTTACCATGACTGACATATACTCCACACGAAAGTATGAGGACGAATCTATCACATAATTTGTCATTCGCTGGTGTAGCTTGATCAACCAACTCACCTTCAAACTACCACAAACATAACTCATCAAGCTCTTCACATGGGCTTTTGCTGGACATATCTCACCGAACTTGCTGGTCCAAACCTTCCGAACATTTGATGAAGCATTCACTATGGCACGAAATTTAGAGATTAGGGCTATCGAATAGAAGAAAATCCAATTACGCAATAAGAATTTAGTATTCAAGTCGAATGATACCTCTTCTTCTTCCAAACCACAAACTAATTATTCAAAGGCTAAGGGCACTGCTAACGTAGTGGTACTTAAGGCCGGCATAGCTCATTCATCAAATTAGGCTACCCCCTCATCTAATCTCTCACCCATATAGACTTTTCAATTCAGACGAGAGTAGCAGAAATATACTCCAATTAGGGAGCCTTACTCTTATGTCATAGAAAATCTTATCAAATCGAGAGCCATCACTCTTCCACCCATAAAACCACACACTAGTTTTGACCCTGCACACCCCATGCCTGCATGGTATAAAGGACATGACTTCTTTAACTAGCATTGAGTAAAGGGTCATAGTGATGGCAACTGCATCACTTTAAAAAATATTGTCCAAGAAATTCTCAAGAAATGTGAGTTAACCGTGGATAATCCTGATGTACCTACCAACAAATTCAAGAAACCATTTTCCAACCATGCCCCTTCATTTGATCAAAATGGTGAGACCTCAACTCATGATACCCATACCTGTGAGGTCCACACTATCTTTAATGACATACCTATCACCCCCTTATTACCTCACATTCCTTCCTTAGAGGAAATCCTAGCTTGAAATCCTTCTTATGCATCAGAACCAACCTCCCCTATTCCTTCACCCATAGAGGAAAATCTTTCATCTCCTTCATCATGTACGAAGGAATCTTCCACTAACATCGAGACCATCTCACCCCTGTATTCTCTAGTTATAGGACCTTTACCCACACTACCTCCTCCACCCACAGAGGAGCACCCATTACCTCCTCAACCCACAGAGGAGAACCTATCTGTTCCTCCACTTACAGAGGAGCTTCCATCACCTTCTACACCTACCATAGACCTAGTTGAGATACCTTTGCCTCTTGATGAGAATTTTCCATCCGCTACCCAAAATCCTATAGACCTACTTTTGGATATCTTACCCACATAAGTTGAAGCTATCCGATTTCCCATCTCTAAGACACATTTTATGGGAATTTCCATTAGGTCCTCATCAATTCCACCTACATATGCGTTGTTCTCATGTTTGGTTGATCACTTAGATTATGTGGATAGAGCCTTACTATGGGGACACCTTTTACTTCATGTCTCAAGGTAGATGAAGAGGTCACTTGCTGATACCTCCACTATCTAGCCAAATATATTTTGACCAATCAAACCAAACACAACGAAATCTATCATAACTCATTCCACAACACTTTTCATAGCTCAAACCACATCCTTACCCATTTCCCAATCTATATCTCAACCCAAACTCACACCTATGACATCATCCTTGAGTAAACCTATTACCACTTTACGGGTCACCCCAACTACCAGCCTTACTCATCCACCTATCAAATTGGATTTATCTACATCCTCCAAAGACAACACCACACCTACTCCGACACCCAAACAGAAGCACCACACCCACAAAACTCATACCCCAGTTGCGCCAATCACACCTGCACCTATCTCATCCATCTTAGGATCTTAGCTTCCCCACATGGTCAAGAAACCTTCACCCATTAATAAACCAAAAACACAACAACCCATTCCTTCCTCACAATCCTTTAACCTACCCAGATGCCTAACATGACTTACACCCACACATGTAGCATCTTTACCATCCATACCTCTAATACCCTCAGTTATTGGTTCATTACCCACTACACTTCAATTTCCATCTCTCACACCTCAATCACGATCTACATCATCTTCCTTTACAACACCCCCATTATCCCCGTAGGTACCTCGCTCTCTTCCCCATTTTCTTTTCCTTCTAAACCTCATACACCCATATCGCCTTTACCCAAGAAGGTGCAATCCAAAAACAAAATTCCACTACCCCACAATAAGGTAGTCAAAACAACCACACACCCTCCTACTTGTTCACCTACTATACCCCTACCTAAACCAACATGACTGACACCCAAAACCATGCCAACACCTAAAACCATGGATCGATCCATTATTCCTCTTCCAAAAGATATTCCTCAATAATCAACCACACCTACACCCAAACCCACACTCACTTCCCATTGTGATCCACTAGTAGGGTCTTATAACAAAATTTTAACTAACCTCCTTGATACTTTTGTCATCACATTACCACCACTCAGGCCTTATGACCCCCTCAAACCCAAGCTAAAAGGGTTTGATGATACTAAAATTTTCACCTACCATTGTGTGCCAGGGCATGATGTCGAAAAATTCAAGTCCTTGAAAACCGTCATTATCCAGTTTTGTCCTCTGGAAGCCAACTTTGATGACGATGACCTTCTCGATAAGGATTGTACTTCACCAACACCCATTCCCACACTGCCCACTCAACAACCACAACCTCCAACCTCACAGCTCCTAGAGCCACCCCCAAGATTTTAAATTAACATGGTTTACATCAAAGAACTTGCCACATCACCACCCAAATTTCCTTGCTCCCAACTCACCTCAGAGGGTTTTTCTCCTCCGGTAGGTTTTTTCCCTTTGTGTCATTATACCACTCACCCTACACCATATCTATTTACTAACTCCCCTCAGATCAACATGATTCATGTCACTACACATGATCAGAAAGATAAGGGTAAAGAAAAGGCAACTGACCCACTAACCAATCCTTTACCCAACATACCATCTACACCCATACCTAGAATCACTATCTGCATCCCCACGTACCCCATTTCTAACGGCGTCACACATCACACCATGCTCAAACAATTACACCAGTCTCCCCTCAAAATGTCCTTATATGACCTCATCCAAACCTTGGAATCCCTTTGTGAAGCTCTCATGGAGGTTCTTCAATCTATTGAGGTTTTACCTAATGACCCTACACCTGTAGCCTCCATTATCACACCCCATCATGTAGCCTCTCTCACCAAATTACCACCTTCATCTTTGCCCCACCTTATTCACCAAGTGGCGTCTCTTAGATTTTCAGAGGAAGAGATCATGCTACACCAAAATGATGACTCGGATCTAGCCCTCTTCATCTCTTTCCACATCGATGACATATGGGTACACTTTGTGATGATTGATGGGGGTGTTAGCATTAACATCATTTCATCCCATGTATTTTCTCAAATGCACATACCTAACAATTACATGCATAAACATCCAGTCATGTTGCGTTCATTCAATGATGCTATCACCTCTACACTAGGCACCGTCATCCTCCCCATTCATGTGGGACCCTGCACAATTCCAAAATTGTTTTACGTTTTGGAAGGGGAATTCCAATATAACCTGTTGCTTGGAAGACCTTAGATTCATTTCATGGGTTACGTTCCTTCCACTTTGCATCGTTGTGTGAAGTTTGAACATGAAGGACACACCTATACTATTCCAGCTGACCCATCACCTTTTAAAACATGTAACATGCTTTACTGACCCAATGATGTGCACATACCTATTAATTTGACTACCTCCACAACCATTACTTCTTCACCTACACTTCCACTTACCAGTACATTCATTGCTTCTACCACACATACCTCTTCCATTCCTACTATTTTCATAACCTCCACGGCTAACCCGTCAGCTTCCCAATCCATTAACTCCACCTCCGCATTGACCTCCAACACATCATCCATTCCAGCTACCTACATACCAACCACTGATCCCTTAGAAGGTGTTTTTCAATGCCTCATTCTAGGGGAGTACTACCTATATAGTGTCAACACATTCCTTTCTCCACAAGATTATGGAAGTGTTAACCAACACCCTCAATACAATCACCGTATAGGAGAATGTCTCCTTTATGGTCCTCCTCATCTTCATACTATTCTCACCTATTGGGGACTTGATACTACCACTTACACACCCGAATCACAACCAAAAACTTGCCCCTTTCCGCTGACTTCCAATCACTTACTAAATGATGTTTCACCCACACCTTCCTGCATTGATGTGTGTGGAAGGTTTTTGGTTTTGAATTTTATGAGAAAGGCCACCATACCATTATTCCATGTACCACCCAAAAACATAATTACCATAGTGGTATTGGCTTTCCTGAACCACCTACCAAACAAGCCAGCATTGAACTCATTAAGGAAACTAGCTCTTCTTCACCTTCCTCACCTGCTCTACCTTTATCACCACCCTCACTAATGGAGTTGATGGATCCTAAATCTATCCCTCCTAACTTTTTTTGTAATAAACACCATTTCCTTGGGGCCTCTGACTTATCAATGTGAGGGCGAGGCTCATTCCACTCTTCCCTTCTTGTATCCCAAAATGATCGACGACGATACACCTTCAATTAACGTCATTCAATGTCAGGATGATGAATCTATACTCACCTACCTTGGTTCAAAAGACTCATATATTCATCATTCGTTACCTTATAAGACATAAACCATGTTGAATGAATCGACTATCGAGATCAATGTTCATACTCAAGACGACCTGCACATCCTAAATATCAAACAATATTTAGATGCTAATGAAAAGGAAGCCATCACTTCTTTTCTCAAAGATCATAACCACGCTTTCACTTGGTCTTACATAGACATGGACGGTATTGACCCCACCATAGTGGTCTACAATATTGTAACCATTCCTGATGCCAAACCCATCAAACAAAAGCTGAGGAAAATACACCCTTGCATTGTTATTCTCATCAAAGAGGAACTTCAGTGCCTTCTTTCCATTTCCTTCATATTACACATTGATTATCCTTGTTGGATTTATAACATTTTCCCTGTCACTAAGGTGATAGGGGGACTCCGCATTTGCATGGAATTCTATGACATCAACCTAGCCTACCCAAAAGATGACTTTCCCTTACCCAGTATTCATCAGCTAGTTGACCTTACTGCTGGTCACGAGATGCTATCACTCATAGATGGCTTCTCAGGTTATGACCAAATTTTTCTTGCCCCAGAAGATCAACACAAAACCTCATTCATCACCCCTTAGAGGACCTTCTACTATTGAGTCATGCCTTTTGGCCTTAAAAACACTGGTTCTATGTATCAGTGGGCTATGACTTACATCTTCCATGACATCATGCATCACATATTTAAAGATTACGTAGACGATCTCTTGGAAAAATCTAAGCACTGCTTTGAGCACATAACCATCCTCAAAACCATCTTTGATCACCTCATTAAATATTGCATTCACCTTCAGCCAAAGAATTGCATCTTCACGGTTCTCTCAAGAAAGCTCTTGGGATTTATCATTTCCCTCTATGGTATAGAAGTTGATCCTACTAAAGTCAAGGAAATTCTGGAAATGCCTCCACCCACCAACCATAGACAACTTTGTATCCTGTAAGGTAATCATTTCACAATTATCTGATCGATGTCAACCATTTCATCATCTTCTCAAGAAGGATGTCTCCTTTAAATGGGATGATGATTGTCCCAAATATTTTGAGGCCTTAAAATAATACATTATCCAACCACATGTACTCATCCCACCTAAATATGAACAACCTTTTTACCTATACATATCCGCTACCGATCACTCCTTGGGAGCCATGCTCACTCATCATGATGAAAAACATAGGGAGTAGGTATTTTATTACATAAGTCGTACTCTTTTGGACTATGACACTCGATATACCCATCCTAAAAAATAATTCTTAGCCTTAGTTTTCATTTCCACCAAACTCCATCATTACCTACTCAACCACAAAACCTATGTTATGACCAACACCGACCCCTTACACTTCATGTACGCCAAACCTTATCAAAATCAGCATGCCGCATGATGGCTTATGCTTTTAGCTAATCTTGACCTTGAATTCATTCATAAAAAGTCCATCAAGGGCCAAGCTATCACTGATTAATTGGCCAATGCACTTGTTTCTGGGGATCAACCCTCTAATTTTGAATTTCGAGATAAGTCAATTTCTACCCTTTCCCTGGACGACCCCCCTTACCAAATGACACTCTTCTTCGATGGTTCTAAGTGTTAGAATGGGGGTGGGGCTGGTATTATCCTCATTCCTCTTGCTGGTGAACCCATGCATTTGTTTTTTAAATTATATTTTGAATGTACCAACAATATTGCCGAATATAAAGTGCTTGTACTAGGTCTCCGAGCCACCTATGCCCTAGATGTATAATCAATCAACATCTTTGGTGATTCTCAATTGGTCATAAACCAAGTCAATGGTATGTAATAATGTCATAATGAGATACTTCAAAAGTATAAAAATCATGTAGACATAATTTTGACAACCTTTGATATTTACACCTTTTAAACCATCCCATGTTCAACAACAAGTTTACAGATACCATGGCCTGCTTAGCTTCCCAAATACCCGCTTCACCTGCCGATTCCACAATATTTGTCACTATTCAATGACTCCAATCACCTTCTTATTTACCTCATGATGTTTACTCGATCAGAACCGCTACCCCTGACCTGAGTTACCTTTGGTATAAACAATACTCTGATTACCTTTCTCTCTCCATCTTACCTCTTGATCTCACTCGTAATGGAAAATGCACCTTCCTTAAAAAGGTCTCTCATTACGTCATTCTGAGGGCCTCGTCTAGAAGCATGGCTTTGACAGTATTCTCTTACGATGCCTCACAAGTTCTGAAATTCCTTATACCATTAAGGAAGTTCATGATGGCATATGTGGAGGTCACTTCAATGGCCTTTTTGTTGCTAAGAATATTCTTCGTCTGGGCTATTAATGGCCAACCCTTAACCATGATTGTTACGACTATGTCAAATGTTGTGTAAAATTCCAACAGCATTCCAATCTTCATCATACACCCAGTCATGCCTTATAAGGCACTTGTGACCTTTGGCCCTTCTCTCAATGGGGTTTGGATCTTGTTAAAGAAATCAATCCTCATTCTTCCCAATGCCATCAATGGATCATCACTGTTACCGAATACTATACAAAATGGGTGGAAGCCATCCACTCATCTCCATGAAAGCTAAGAAAATATGTGAGTTCATTAACCACCACATCATTTATCACTTTGGTGTTCCTCATCACCTCATCAATGACAATGGAAAACAATTCAAAAAAAAACATTACAAAAACTTTGCGATGCCTTTAGCATTCAGATTAGGTTCTCATCACCTTATTACCAACAAACCAATGTCCAAGCTGATTCCACTAACAAAACTCTCAACAAAATTCTTATGAAAGTGGTTGAAAATACTAGCAAGGATTGGCATACGCACATTCCTTTTTCCCTTTGGGCATACCGCACTAGTATTTGCACTTCCACTGTGGCCACACCTTTTTCTCTGGTCTATGGTATAGAGGTAGTCCTGCCTCTCAAAGTCTAGATTCCCTCACTCTGCATTTCTCTCCATGACATGCTCAATGATGATGACTTTCATCAGGATCATTTAGCATAGCTACAGTTATTAGATGAACTTCATCTTAACGCTTTGGATCACCTTCAAGTTTACCAAAAATGTATTAAACGTGCCTACAAAAAATGTGTCCATGAATGGACCTTCCAAGTCAATGACCTTGTCCTAAAGTAAAATCAACATGTAACCAAAACAGAAAAAGTAAACGGGAAAAATTTGCTTCTAATTAGCTTGGACCATACATCGTGAATCATACCTATGGATCAAGTGCTTACCCTTTATCATCACTCAATGGTAAACCTGAACCTGAGCCCCTTAATGCCTTGCATCTTTGACCATTATATTATTGACTTATAGTGTTACCTTACCTTTTGTCTCTTTCCATGCTTTTACCTTGAGCGCTACCCACTTCATACACCTCATCAATGATTAAACAAGAATCACGTAAGTACCCGTCACATTTTATCTTCTCTTGAATATGTGTACCACGGTGCTGCACATAGCATGATTCTCATGGATACTTTTCGTCTACCTTTAGATGAGATCCCATGCTCATTTCACCTTGGCTTTTGAACATGAGTCTTATTCTCCACCTTGGTCTTGTCTATGACTTTAAGGCCTCACATGGGACAAAACTCCTTGAGTCAAACTTCTACTAAAAATATGATGAATCCCTCAAAATGACATCCTGATCTCGATAAATTGCTACTATAAATAGATTGCTCCCTAGAAGGACAACTATGTAAAGATCTAAAAAAAACAAGAGCAACCAAAGCTTCCCATATCGATCAGCTTCATGAAGACCTCAAGGAGTTCAATTTTATTCATTCCATATAGACTTCCCACATTGATCAGTCTATCTCACCTATAAGTCAAAACACTCAACCTTTTTTTCATGGAATTCCCCATTGTGATCTAGGTTCTCTTGCTGGAAATGCATGCTACCTACACCATATAAAAATTACCCACTTTTCACCCTTCAAACCATGCTCACTCCCATTTCCTATTACCTCAAGGGACTTCTTGGAAATTATAAATTTGGTGATCATGTGACTACTTTTCACCATAGAATAGTCCATCATGTAATGTCTTTAGGGTCTTATGTTCATCACGTCTACCAAGGTATGATATACTCAGTATGATCCTATCTAATCAGGTGGCTTTATTACCCCCTCTTCTCTTTTAACCACCTTTTTTTACGTTTTGATTACCTTATAGAGGACATGGTCCTCGACACTTACTTTTGGGGTAATATTCTTCTTTCAACACAATCACCCTCACCTACATCCTTTTACCTATAATCTACCCACACCTAACAGACCTAAACCCACAACAAGCCCAAAAACCTGCCAACTCATTTTCATACCTCATCATATTCTTCCCTAGCTTATGGGAGAACTACATCGGCTTGAGGTCCCTTTTTTCTGGGACTACGTAGGTAGCACTCTAAGGGCATGGGGCCCTTAGAGGTTAGCTTAACCTTCCTCTACCCTAAACAATTCATCTTCCATGTGCCTCACATTACATCACAACTCACTTAGTTTCCCTCTTATACCCAAAATTGGAAATTAAACCACATACATAGCAAGTTGTTTCATATTTATTACGTCTACCATTTCTCTATCATCACTATGCATAGATTATACCACATATCACATATGACCCATATTATCATTCATTATAATTAGATAATGAATCACAACTTCACTTACTTTCAACACAACCATGCCTACAACAACCTAACTCAACCATGCCTACATCAACCTAACTCAACCATTCCTATAACCTGACTCGATCCATGCCTATGACCTGACTCAATCCATGCCTAAACCGACCTAACTCAATCCATGCCTATAACCTGATTTGATCCATGACTAAATCGACCTAACTCCATCATGCCTAACTCACCTAATTTCCATCCATATCAACACAACAAGTTCATATCTCATAAAAACATCAACAAATCAAAACAATACCATGTATCTCATAAATAAATCAATGTGTATCTCCATATACATGGCTATCTCATCATGTCCATCATCTCAAAATCATCGGTACATAGGCCGATATATAATAAAAAATGTCATCGACATGTAGGCCGGTATCATATATACAATAAATAATGAATCAATACAACATCTCTTTGGCACACAAGCCAGTATATGCTCAAAATATATAAAATCACTCATAGATCCTCACTGTCATTGGCACACAGGCTGGTATGTGATAAAAAATACAACTATCTCTCGACACGTAGGCCGGTATATATCACAAAAATCACTATCATACATCAAAAAATTAGGTGACTGCATATCAAGCATCTCAACAGATGTCCTCCATATCTATATCACCTATACCCTCAGCCTCCTCAGTCCTTAGTGGTGCCTCAACCGGAGCTGGTCTCTGTGTGTTGGTAGCCTCTACCTGATTAGGCCTTAGAGCTCACTGACCTCTTGTGCTCTTCACACTGTGTGTGTGGGATCTCATCCTCTCACTGGACACCTGTTATGCCCAGTACTCAGCATAGGATATGAAGTCTATCTCGACTGCCATCAGATGGTTCTTATAGTACCTAGCCTCACCTAGGGAATCCCATAACCTAGATATAGGCATGGTATGTGGTGGTCCCATAGGTCTCGGCCCATGTACCTTCCCTACGGGACCCTACCTTGTGCCTGCCTGTGAATTCAGACCTACTCCTGGTGCCTGTGGTGGTGCCCCCTGCCCTTGTTCTTGTATCTGGGCATGAAAGACCCTAATCTCTACCTTAGATGTGGCTAACTGGCCCTATAAACCCACCACCTGAGCCTATAAGGCTACCACCTCACCATCCCCCTCCTCTCCATCTCCATCTCCATCACCTCCACCAGCCATCTGGGTCTGCAGATTGGCCACCTATACACGTAGCTCTCCTACCTCCTCCTCTGAGCCCTCCAACTATGTCTACAGTATACCCAACTAGGTAATGAGTGTATCTACCTACCCCTGTATGACATCTATCTACATTGTAATGGTAGCTAGATCCGGCTTCCCTGGTCTATGTGGTATGGCTCATAATTGATCTTCCCACCACTGTATGTACCTGTCTGTATACCCAGTGTCATCTATCCTCCAGTCCACTGGCTTCTCCTCCTATCTTGTGAGCACTGTGGGCTATGGTAGAGGTAAGGACCTCTCATCGTCATCTCTCTGATACTGTGGGAAGTGTGAAGGAATGTCATGTACTAGCCTAAAATGTTGTCAGACTCTATCTACCAGGATCATCTCGTCCTCCCTGGCATGGAAACCCTGTATCCATCTCTCTAGCTATAGCTCAGGTAGCTCCTCATGCATATACCTATATGAGGGTAATCCCACATATGGCCTCCATATAATGTTCACTCCATACCAGCCCTCTAGTAACTTATGGAAATGGGCCACATCATGTGTGGGCCTCTCAGATCTCCACTCTCCTATCACCGACACCCATCTCATGTATCCCACCCACACAAATCATGTTGGGAATGCATCTCCTCAGGGCATCCCTATAGGCCACATAAAAACTATGTGCTTGTATACCCAATAGTGTAGTAAAAATGTATAGCATAGGCATAACCTGCGCAACCACCCATATGCCCAAAGCTCTCTATATACCTACACCAGGAATGTTGGTGCCTAGGAAAAGTGGGTCTCATGCACCATCATGTCATGGAGTACCCCCATTAGTGATTGGGGAAAGCATCCACCCTCTGCATCTTGTAGTGCATAGCAGTACACTACCTCCATCAATAGAACCACTAGCCTCGTCTCCTCCGGATGGGCTAGGTACATCTCCCCATAGCTCAAAATGATGCAATGGAATCTTATATCAGCCATCCCCTCTCCAAAAATAGACACAATCAACTCCTCAAAGGCCTTGGAGGAGATAGAATAAACCTCGGCACCCAATATGGGTAACCGAATAATCTAGAACACGTCCTCCAAGGTGATAGTCATCTCAACTGTCGGTAGGTAGAATGTGTTGGTCATAGAGTCTAAACTATCGATGAGCACAACCATCAAACTAGGCTGCCAGAATACATGTCTATAGTGACGAACCCCACTCAAGCCCATTTCATCCACATGTTACAGCTCCTCGAGGTCCCTACACTATGCACTGTCACCAGTAGAGGTGGAACCCTATCCCGCATATGCAACTATGCTCTCCCCTGCATCCAATATAAACATGACATTAATTTACATGTATCAATCCATATTCAACCATTATCATTTTCCTATACCCTATTTTCCCCTACCCATCTCAATTACCTAGCCCACATCACTTTTGAACCCTTGTGCCCAATAATCCAACCGGTATCAGTTCATCCTAACTGACCCCGATCACCCTTTAACCGACATTGGTCGCCTATTTGGTGACCGATACCAGTTCATCCTTATCGACCTCAGTCACCTCTTAACCGGAATTGGTCACCTATTTGGTGACCAATACCGGTTCCACCTAACCAATGCCGGTCACTGTCGAGGAAAAACCCGTGACTTCCCAAAACCCCCCTTTCTAAAAAAGCACCTTTCTAAACCCCCTTTCCCCTTTTACCCACCTACAATGACCTAAACTACCCTTGGACCTCCACCCACCACCCCTATCCCATTTATTACCCTCCCCATTCCTCCTTTTACCCAATATTCCCCCCATTCCCAAATTTAATTTGTACCCACCCACCAAACCGAAAAAAAAACAAAACCCTAAACCAACACTACAATAATCCTCTAATCTATCAAATCAACAACACAGAGTAGGGTGCTTACCTCATCACACTATTGTTGTCTCAGTGGGACATCATGCTGCTATACCGGTGGCCTACTCGATCCCTCTCTAGCCTTTACCATCACCGAATAGCTACCTGTAACCTCTCACTAATCGAATCCCTCACAATGATCATGTGTACTTGCTGCTCACCAACCACTCACTCATCAATCACACTGTCAGATCACTATTCTGTTTCATCTAATTTTTTTTCTCTTTTCTCTCTTTTTTTTTCATTTTCTCACTTTGCAAATTAACAAATGAATAACAAAAAACGTATATTTTTTGTTTTTATAACAAACCTAACCTAACCAACGTCATTTACCCTTAACCAACATCGGTCGTATGCCCTACCTAACTGTCGTCAGTTTACCTCTACTGACGTTAGTTATCCATGACCAGCATCAGTCACCATCACTTGCACATTGCCCTCAATTTTTCCCTTTACCCTACCCCTACTTCCTTTTTTTTACCCCACTCCACCTTTACCCTACCCATTTACCTCACCTTTCCTAACCTCATCATTTACTACCTTCCTTTGTCCTCCTTTGGGGACTCATTATTTTACCCCTACCTTGGCCTTACTCGTGTCGTGACCTAGATATTTGGACCTGGACCATTGCTAGTGACCTTTAACCGCATGTGTTAGTTATACCTTATGGCACTGTTACCTGTGTTGATTGACCTAATGACCTTACCTAGCCTATTGACATGACTGTTTATCCTGACCCTACCTTTTTTTACTGAAACATATGTAAACGTTCTTGTGCCTAACCTACATTGTGTTTCCTAACCATATCCTATACCTTGTATATGGGAATCACTTTAAACTTGTTTGGATAAACCTATCAACCTTAGATGATGTAGAGTTTTCTTGCTCTTCAACCTGGCAGCGTGCTGCATTTTATACATGTGTAGGCATTTGAATATTGCTAACTTTGACCCCGACCCATTACCTAGATTACCTGAGTAGACCTTTAACCCTTTTTCCCCTGTTCCCCACCTTTCCCTTTCTTTTCATCACATTTACCTTTTATCAAACCACTCACCGCTTCTGCTGTCGGCCTCGTTTGTTCCTAGTTTGAGGGGGATCACCTTCACCCACACATGGGGCAACCACATCTTATTTTTGTTAGTGTCACTTACCAATACAAGCTACGTAACAAAAGGGGCAAAATATAGACACTAAAATTAGGTCACACTCCCCTTTTGGTCCCTCGACAAATAAGCACCCTTCATCACATTCACCTAGCCATGGCCCCTTTCACCTCACTAATATTTATTTAATTGATTAAATTAAATTAATTCATTATGCTCACCATATTTATTATTTAAATATCTTAATTTAAATAATATCTACACATACACTTCACCTAGACACCTCATTAAGCCAACTCGCCCTAAGACCTAATCTTAGTAAGTTTTCATAACTAATTAAGTCTTACCAAAACCTTAAAAATAAATGCCTACATTCTCTCTAACCACATTCTCCATGCTTACAAGAAGCTCTCAGTCTAATCCATGGGTTAACGACATGAGATCTGAGGAAATCAAGAGGATATTCCTAGTTTATTAAACCTAGGAAATCCCACCTTGATTGATGCCAGTTACCCCTAAACATCACCGGTTAAGCTGGAACCACCGTCAGTTACCCTTTTAACCCTAAAACAATCTTATTATCAAGGTTTGTAGAAGGTTGGAAAAGATTGGAAAATTTGGCAAACATTAGCACATTCTAGAGAGATGTCGCATCTTCTGAGAGTGAATTCTAGCAAGAACACGCATGCAAGGAAGGAGATCAAGCACCTTTTCCTGCACAGCCATCCCAACAATTATCTGATCTAACCAAGCAAAGAGGAATGTACATGCATCCCATGCATAAGCTTTTCTTCAATTGGTGATCACCTGTAGCCTTCAAACCTCTCACCAGCACCTCCATCCCTCACTCACAGGCATCCATGACAAGAATCCAAGTAAGTAAACATTATACTTCTTTGGTTCATTCCATTTCATCATTATATTATAATATTTTGTTTACCTAGCCACCCATTGACCTCCTTTAACATTCCCCCTCCATATACCCATTAAAATCTTACCAAATCCCTCCCAAATAACCCAATACCTCATCCCGACTAACCAAAATCCTTTGTGAAATCGCAAAGGAGACCCAAAACCCATTCTGTGGCATTCCTAGTTTTCCACAGTAACCGACACTAGTTACACCTATCTGCCATCAGTCAGCCTTAACCGACATTTGTCTCTGTATTTTCCCATATAACCCAAAATACTGACCTATCCACCTAAGTCCCTCTCACCCTCAGTCACCTGTGATCTACCTAAGACCTTTGTCAGAACTGCAGAGACCCAGAACCAGTTAGTTGACCGTTCAGATCCTATTCTAACCTAGCTTGTTAGATTAATCTATTTTCTTATTATTTTTTAAGTGAAATACCTTAATCATTTCGAATTACAATAGGATTTACCTTATTCACTACATTAAATTGTTTAAAACAGTGGACTGACAACCATCTAGGAAGTATCACACTTCCTGGATCTATCACATGCTAGGCAATTCACTACACATATTGTTTACATTATAGGTAGTTCCTCCTAGCCAAAAGGAAGCTCTCACAATCAGCGGTGGATTCAAAAGTTATACATGTTCAACAACCTATCAACCAACATTTGAACAGGTATTCCTCCTACACTCATTACCCTATCTGTTTCGTCAATACTTCAATGAAATGATCTATAACTAGGTGAAACACTATGCATAAGAACAATAATATTATTTTGGAAATTAAAGAAAAAATATTAGTTAAAATTAAGAATCGGGATGAAATCTTGCAGTAATTTATCAATTTTTTTCACAGTTGTTCGCTACTAGAAGGGAACCTGATTTTGGTATATTGAAAATATTTTTCAACCGGCCATTTCTAAAAAGGATAGTGTTGAGTTGATAAATATTAATTATATTGAGGAGATAAGAACTGTTGTATTTAGTTGGAAGGTGAAAAATCTCCTTATCTATATGGGTTTCCAACTCTTTTTTCCAGGATTTTTGGGAAATAGTTCATGAAGATGTTGAAGAAGCTATTTAAGATTTCTTTATGCATGGGAAGCTTTTAAAAGAGGTGAATAGTACTTTTACATATCTTGTTCCTAAGGTGTCTGATGTTGAAAATGTTGCAAATTTTACACCAATAAGCCTATGTAATATGGTATACAAGATAATAACTAAAATTATCTCTTTTCGAATCAAAGGCTTTTTGGAAAGTTTTATTGCTCCAAATCAAGAAGCTTTTGTTGAAGGTAGATAGATTCTTTATAGTGTCATTACTATCCATGAAGTTGTTAACTCTATGGATATCTTCAAAAGGGTGGAAATGATGTTAAAAATTGATATTAGTAAAGCTTATGATAGGATGTCATGGAGATTTCTTAAAATTATTTTTGAAAATTTGGGTTTTCATAAGCATTTTATTGATAAAATAATGGAGTGTATTTCTACTTTGAAATACTTAGTTCTTGTTAATAGGAATTCTAAATGTTTTTTCTCGTCAAGGAGGGGATTAAGATAAGAGGATCCACTTTCACCTTTTGTTTATATCATTGTGGAAGAAACTTTAGGAATACTTTGTGCTGAATGTAAGAGGAAAAAGAATCTCAATAGGTTAATTTTCTCTAATGGTTTGGATCCTATAGCTTTGCAACGATTTGTGGATGATAATTTTACTTTGGGTAAGGAAAATCAAGCTGAAGCTATGGTGTTTACAGAGATCTTGGAGGATTTTGAGGAGGTTATAGGACAACTCATTAATTTTAGTAAAAGTTATGTTTT
The DNA here is from genome assembly GCA_019776745.2 of Taxus chinensis. Classification (NCBI taxonomy): domain Eukaryota; kingdom Viridiplantae; phylum Streptophyta; class Pinopsida; order Cupressales; family Taxaceae; genus Taxus; species Taxus chinensis. The sequence continues at coordinate 500,196,768 of CM034146.1, read as the reverse complement.
CTTTTTAAATGTGGATGTTGAAATTCAAAATATAATTGTAGTGGTTTTGGAATGTCCAATTCAGGATTTTCCTTTTTCATATCTCATTATATCTTTGATTAAGGGGAGGATGCATTTGGAAAGTTGGAATCCTTTGGTTATGATATTCCAAAAAAGGTTAGCAACATGGAAAGGCAATTTATTATCACAGGTAGGTAAAATCAAATTACTTCAAATTTTCCTTCAAAGTTTGGTGGTGTATTTGACGTCAATTTTAAAAATACCTACCAAAATTAGAAATATTATTATTCAGATTCCACGTAGATTTTTATGGTCAAGAACTGAATCAAAAGATAGAATTCCTTTGGTGGCATGGGGATAAAGTTACCCTTTCTAATAATTTGGTTGGTCTTGGTTTGAAAGATATCAAAAGCATGAATCTACCCCTTATGGCTAAATTAGGACAGTGATTGGTGCATGAAAATGGTTTATGGATTATAATTATTAAAGATAAGTATCTATATTTTGATCAAGCCTCTTTTATTTCTAATTTTTCTCTTCTGGATGGGTCTTTCCTTTGGAATGGTTTGTGTAAATGTAGGGATATTTTGTTAAAAGGTAGTAAGTGGATGATAGAGAATTGTACAAAAACTAGATTCTGGGAAGATTGGTGGTTAGATGATACTTCTCTAGTTAATCAAGAACAATGGAGAGATGTGGTTTTTAATTTTCAGTTGTCCATGGGAAGTTTTCTTAGAGATTATTGGAGTAGATCTGACTAGGGATGGGATGGGAAAATTCTAGAATGGGAAGGTGAGGATGAAGAAATGAAGGAAAGAATAAGAATATTAAATGTCAATCTAAGAGGATTACACATTCCTTTAGTTCAGAAAGAGGATGAGATAATATGGTCTCTAACCAAGTATGGTGAGTATTCGGTGAGAACTGGTTATGGTATGGAAATAAATGCCCCTATTCCAAATCCATTTTGGAAAAATTTATGGGATAAAAATATTATTCTAAAGGTTAATTTATTTCTTTGGCATGTTGTCCAAAATAGAATTTTAACTGTTGATAACTTACAAGATAAAGGAATGATGATCCCTAATCAGTGTATTCTTTACAAGGAAGCTAGTGAATCTGTTCAACACCTTTTTCTTTAATCTTTCTTTTCTCGAGGAGTTATAATTCATGTTATGATATTTTTCCAGATATCTTGGGTTTTTTCCGGAGACTTTTGCTATGTAAAATGGATAAGTCATTTTGAATCATTAAGCCTTTCAAAGGCTTAGAGCTTTGTGTTTCCTCATTTCTTATGGGGGATATGACTTGAAAGAAATGGTAGAATTTTTAAAGAAAAATAGAAAAGCTCTACTCGGGTGGGGAATGGTATTTTCAGGGATTTGGTAAATAATATTTCTATAATGCATATTAAAGAGAAAGGTAGTTATCCTAATGATGAGAAGGAGATTATTTAATATTTATGTATTAGTAAGTGTGTACAAAAAAGTTCTATGTGGAAAACTATGGCTACGAAAAGTGCAAAATGGATTAATCCTTCTTATGGGTTGATGAAACAAAACTTTTATGGAGCTGCAAAAGGTAGTTATGGGTTATCTATTTTTGGTGGTATTATTAGAGATGAGGTGGGTTCCCTTGTTATGGCTTATGCTGAGCCAATTAGAAATAAATCTAATAACTATGATGAGGCTTATGCACTTTTAATTGGTTTACAATGGGTGAAGTCTTTGCAAATAAAAAATATTTAAGTGGAGGGAGATTCATTATACATTGTTAATGTTATGAAGGGTTTAGAAAAGCATCATATTAATATTGATTCAATTATTAGATATGTTAAGACTATGTTGGTAAAATTTTATAATATTAAATTCAATCACGTTAGTAAATATTGGTGTTCGGGTTCATAATAAAATGTGTTGGCGAAGTGAGGTGAATTTACCTAATAGTACTAAAGTTGTGTTGAATGTAGAAAAGTATATTCAAGCGTGAGAAAAGGATACAAGATATCCTTGATATAGTATTCCAGTGTATGAGATTTATTATGGCTATCCTTTCAGGGTATGCATTGGCATGTTTTATTAATGTAAAGGCTTATTTCATATTTTTATGTAGGATCATTGAATAATGGTTCATCTTTCATTTTTGTGTCTTCAAGATGGGTAAAGCTAGGTTTAGGTTTGAGCCATCATCTTAGACAGGTTTGGAAAGAGATAATTTTCTTTGAGATCTTTTTAAGGATGGAGGAATTAATCATTTTAAATGCAGAGTTTACAAGGGTATGATGAAAATATTTCGAAGGAATTTACAATGTTTTGGGATAATGGGGTTATCACTATGTGGGGTGTTAGTTTTTTGGTTTATGAGGAGTTGATTAGAAACGTTACGAATATGGATTGTAGTGGTTGTAAGGTGTTTAAGGATAGGACACATCTCTAGGAGGAAGTCCATTTTTTTCTTGAAATTGATGAGAAAATATGTTTTATGGAGGATGGTATAACCCGTAAATCTTTCTCGGGGAGATGGTCTAAAGTATGTTTCTACAAAATGAAGTATATTACATTGGATGGTAAGTATCAGAAACTACACTCACGGAATTTTATACTTATTAATCATTTTCATAGAGGAAGGAAGATGAGTATTCATTTCTACTTGTTTAATTCTCTTTAACTTTTGGTTAAGAGTTTTGAGGAAAAAATGGAGGTTCTTATTCACCAGGGGTTAATCCTTCTTCTTGTTAATATGGGTAAGTTGATTCTAGAAACTAGGGGGGTCAGCATTAGGTTTGAGGAATAGTGGGAAGATCACATTTCTTTAGCAGATAGGATTAGTCTTAATAAAATGAAAGAGAGAGCCAAGAAAGAGGTGGATGATGATACTTCTTTACAAACTCTTACCGGTAATAATGAAGAGGGTAATCCTAGTAATGGGTTGTTGGAAGGAAACACTATGTTTAATCTTCTTGCAAGTAAAATTGAAGCTTTTGAGGATTTTGTTTATCAAGTAAAATCTCATAGTAGAAATATTTTGCAGGGGCTTTAGAGGTTAAATGCAACAATCAAAGTATTATAAAATAGGGTTTATTTTCTCCGGGGGATGGTTATAGTGGACAAAGGAAAGAAGAAGAAACTTGACATAAGAAGTTCTAATGAGGAGGATCTCCAAATGGATGGTTTTGGCCCAAGCTCAAGGACTAGGGAAAAATGTGTTTAGGGATCTATTGCAGACTTGTTTCTGACATTCTATTGAGATGGTTTTGTTGTAAATTTATTTTTCTTTGGGTTTTTTTTTGTATCTTTTTGGTCGGGCTTTGGTTTAGTCAATCTCTTTTTGACTCAAGATTTTTGTCAGAATTTTTTATAGGTAATTTTTTCTTTTGACGAGCTTTATTATAATATATAGTATGTAAATGGTGCTTTGATCCTTTTCCAAACATTATATAAAAAAAATTATGGAAAAAAATCTAAATCTTACTTCTTCTTCATCTATACAATTCATCCAATAATCCTCAAAGTGAGGCTCATGTTCTCTAGTAATAACAACCAATCGATTATCATAAGTAAGTATTGGAGTGAACTTTTCAATTTCAAATCTCTTTATTTATTCTTCCATCAGTTTATCTTTTATTATGCTTTGGTAAGAATATCTACCAATCTAGAGAGGGAATTTGATAATTTTTTGTGCGCAGGAGTCAACTCTCTTGACAATTCCACCAAGGCCCACTTATCATCCACATATCTAGGTAGTTTACAAGGTTGTCCCTAAAATCCAGTCACCCTAAAATATGTAAATAATATGTATTGTATAAATATACAACCATATTCTAGAACTGTAGCCCTAGCAGTAGTAGATAATCTATATTGTTCACAATCTAGTTTGAAAATACATGTCATAGGGGAAATGAAAGAATCATTTACCAACATGACATTCCCTTTCCATATTTCCAACCTCAATTGTGAGTACACATTATACACTCTATAATCTTCAAAAATTTCTTGAAATGGGAGACTTGGAAATGATTTGAAGCATGTAATGTTGTAGATTAGATTAGGACATCATATAGAATTTGATGTAAACTAGATTACATGTGCTAATCCTCACAACCATTGTCATAATTTGAGCATGAATGGATGCCGATATTAAGCTCACCCAGAAAAATGTGCTTATTCCTCCAAAATAACCATTATAAAATGGCACATCCATTCTTGAAAATTACTAGCTACTTCAGACCCTTCCATTCTACTTAGCAACACAATACGGTCCTCAAATTTCTCAACAAACAAGGTGCTAGTTTATTTTTTGGGGATCCTTTTGATAAATGGTTTTTATCCTTTAACCACTTATAATTTATAATTACATCATATTCATCATGCCTTGTGTCGTAATCAGTCTATGTTGATTCAATTGTAGTAATTATCGGTTGATCCAATTTTGGTAACCCTATAATTGCCCTAAAAGCTTTTGGTGTTAAGTTTATCACCCTGTCTCCACTTCCGTATAATACTTATTTATTTTCATGGTTATAATTCTCGACACATAAACACACAAGCTCAGGGGAGTGTATGGATGGTGGGAAGGCAGACGCTAGAGCAATGTTACTGGAATCAATGGCTATCATTCACCTATTTTTATTCAGATTACTCAGCCTTCTCCAAAAATCATCTAAATCAGCATTTAATAATTTTGTGTCCATGACCTTATCTAAATGACTAGAAATTCAGGAAGCTACATGAAATCCTTACTATACTTGCTTCATTTTCTATACCCTAATTTTTCCCTTTAATTTCTTACAAACTATAAGTCAAATAATGAAGATACGAATGTAGTACATGTCTTACCCATTTTATCATTAACAAACTAGTAAAGGAAAATTTTTGAAGGTATAATTAGAATAAAAAGGGAGAGATAAAATTGAGCACTAACACTATCCATAACCCACCATATACACTCTACATGATATAATTTGCATCTAATCCACCCTTTTAGCATTCTACCCCTCTAGAAACATCCAGTTATCTATTATAGCATCTTATATTCCACATTTTTCTATTGTTCTACATACCTCTGCATAGTTCTTTTTAGATTTCCATTGACTAATTGTTCTTCTCTCATGTCATCATCGACTCTCTATCCTACTCTCGAGTTGTCATCAAATCTCTTTTCTTTGTTCTCATTTTCATCCTTAATCATCATATCAGTTAGATTAGCTTATAAGATATTTGTTCATATTTTTTAATTTATATTTCCTTTCTATTATCATATTATCACTCTTTGTTATCATCAAATGGGGTTTTTATCCTCATAGCTGATTTTTTGAGGCATCCTACCATATCTATTACTAATCCCTTTTCATGTTTAGTTTTTTGTTATTGTACAGGTCAGAGACTCATTGTGAGAAGGATCATTTACAGTGTGTTTGTACCATATCATCTTACCCACATTAGCAAGTTCCCTAAACCTTCCCATATTTGAGTTTTTTTAATTTCTAGTTGGTTTTTCACTAATCTGAAATAGGTAGCATGGAAATATTTTCAAACATTATAGCACACCTGGTGGGACCCCCTTCCTTTGGTGAGATCTCTTTGTTTTCATTTATTCCATTTTGTATTTTCGTATACTCCCTTTTTATTAGCAACGCATGTAGGAGTTTACTTTTACTTTCTCGTGTTAGTTTGGGATTTGCTTGGATCTTCCTTTTTGCATTCTTATTTTCTTCTAAAGTCAGATAAATAGGAAAAGTGAATACCGGGTATTCCTCATCTTTCTTTCTTCTCACTTTATTTCATCACACTACATATCTTGTTTGTTATTTTCATCAAATCATCACACTTCATTTTTGGGTATTAAAACTAACCTCCTCATTGTTTTCCCATTCACATAGTATAATTAGGGGGTAATATTTTTGCATTCACTTCTTTCCACACACATCTGAAGAACACAACAAATTCGTACATTTAAACATTCCTTCCAGGTGGAACTGTTGGGATTTCATCACCCAATAGGAAATTCACATTGGTGTTCTTTTCATATTATAAATTATATCACAAAATCAGGCCTCATGTACCCTTAGGTATATCAAGGACTCCATAACCATAACGTCCTGAAATTAGACTTAGATTGACCATTTCCTAGGTCCCTTATAAGCATTTTTATTTTTTCTTCACATATTTTCTAAGTAATCAAGATTAAAATAAATTGTTATTTATGTGTTTCCTATAGTAGTAACTAATCAGCATAGGTTTTTTCTTCTTGTTTCATGCCCATTCTTACTCAATTACAAAAAGGAAAATGGAACAAGCATATTCGTCCAACATTCCCATCTCTACCTCTTCTCTCACACAGACATCAGTCCCGCTTGTCATTTATTCCTCTATGATCACTATGTTCATTACGATTACCATCTCTTCTAGTGAACCACCCATAGTTCACACTCACATTGATACCAATCCACCTATTTATCATTATATGATCCCTTCTCGGCCAACAACACCATCGTCAACCACTTTTGTTGAGGCATTTTGGCCCCATCTTGTTCCTTGTGGATGTGTGGAATTTGAGTAACTCCTTGATGTTAATCCTATTTCTCCTCATGATTACCTCATCCTTAAATCCACTCACATGCCCATCAATGGACCTCTAATTCAACAGATCTATACCTACCCTGAGTCTACCTAGATCCTAACTTCTTAACTTGTAGTATTATTCCCTTGAGTGATGAATGAATTGGCCATAGCCCAACATGAACACACATCCCTTATTTCATTCATTCATCAATCTACTCAGATGGTGGTCCCTAGCTCATCTGGTCTACCTCACATCAACACTACTCCTCCCTCATCTATACCCATCACATCATCTTCTACTATAGCCATTGATATCCTCACTCAACCTAGTTCAGAATTATTATCCTTCCCTCTTATGATCAAGCATCATCCTTAGAACTCAGTCTCCATTCCCATATCTCAAATTTAAGCTAACATGGTCTCCTCACAACCTCTCTATTCAAGTTCAACTCACACACATCAACCTCCTCTACACATTAATTTTCAGCATATGATATATCATCATCTCATTCAAACATATCAACCAACCCATCACATCCATTCTCAAACCAACCCTCTTATCATACAAAAAATCCCTCAATATTATCCTTCTACTTGCATGCCCTTTCACTAGTCCATCTCTCAACCCGTCTAATATCAGCCTATCACTTATTCTCTTCCCTATTAACCACCTCTTTAAGATATTATTTATCCTCTACATTATCAACCTTAATCCATCTCATCCACTACCTATATCCAATAACCTCATCCTTAGACATCACCTATTCCTACTTCTAGTGACCCCATACAAACATTGATGAGTAGATTGTCCAACATGGAGGCTATTACCTTGTGTCCAAAGATATCATTCACATACGAACAAAATTTTAATAATTCCATTCATCCTTCTTTCTCAGTCAAACCTTATCCTCTTCTTTTGTAACTTCCTAAGTGCTATAAATTCAATAGCAAGGAAGATCCTCAACATTACCTCTGGGATTTTCGACATGTTTGATATCTCATTTCCCATGACTAGGACCTCATGCTCAGAACATTTCCTATGTCATTATGTGGCCCTATATTAGAATGGTATAATGGTATCCCTTAGAATTCTCTCTTCTCCTACACACAACTTTCCCAACTCCTCCTAGTTCACTTCTCCATCAATATCAATTATAAAATAACCATTACTGATCTATATTCCATTAAATAGTTTGAGGATGAATCCATTTCACATTTTGTCACAAGATAGCATGGCATCATCAACCATCTATCCTTTTCCCTTCCTCAGACTAAACTCATTGAGATCTTTTCCCGATCTTGTGCTAAACACATTTCCTCCACTCTCCAAATTCAGTCCTTTCAAATTTTTGAGGAATCCTTCACTGTGGCTCATAAATTAGAACCTCGCACCCTTGAACAAGGCCATATAAAACATAGATATAACAAACCCAAGATGGAGTTCACCAAATCATCCTCTTCTTATTCTCATCACGATAAATCAAAGAGAGCTGAAAATGCTATTATCATCAAATCTTTCTCTTCTTATGCTTCCCAAGCTGATCCCTCACAAATATCTCCTCACCATACCCCAAACTATACTCCTCTCAGGGAGTCTTATAGTTCCATATCTGACAACCTTATGGTTTCCAATATTATCCAATTACCTCCTATTCAGCCTTTAGAAAAATTATGGGCCAATCATGAGTGGTATCACAAGGATGCTTATTTCAAACATCACTGAGTTCGCAGGAACGGAATTGAGAAATGACATACCTTTAAGGACCTTTTTAACCACTTATCAACCAAGGGTACCTTCAAGTGAGTAATCATAATTCCCCTCCTAATCAACTATTGGACATATTTAAACAACCTTTTCCTATCCATGCTCATACTAGCCAAGAAATCCCTTCCACATCCCAAACACCTGAAAACAACACCATTAACACCCTAAGCCATATTCCTACATCCTACTCCTTGATCACTTCACCAACTTCATCAACTTCTATAATTGATCCCATCATTCCCACATCTGATACACCTAAATCCACTCCTCACATATCCATCATACCACCCACACCTGACCCTTCACCTACTTCTTCCTCTACTTATTCCCTTGATCCTTCTCTTACCTTTTTAACAACCTCATCAACATCTTCCTCTTCTCCTTCATTCCATCCTACATGTTCCCTCACTTCCACATATTCCTTAGATATTCATTTAAATAATACCCCTATTGCATCATCTTATTCTAAATCTAAATCCCCTTCCATCTAATCAACATTCACATAATCTTCGACACCCCCCTTCTATACATTTATTTTAGACTTGATCATACCCACTACTTTTCCCACATCTATTCCACCCTTACCTGTTATACCATCCTTAGAATTAATCTCATTTTTTCTTCCTACACTCTTAATCATGCCAATCACATCACATATCATGACCACATTGAAACCATCCTCTCCCCATATAGTGTTATCATCATTTGAAGATTTTATGAAATCACCTAAATTAACCATAACTTTAAATGATGACCATATCTCCCAAAATATCAGATGTGCCCACATCAACTCAATACAAATCTTCCTTATACATCATTAAATAAAAGTTACTTCCACCACCATTAACCTTATAATCTTAAGAACCACCAGTTGAAATCATTGTCATCCCTCCCAAGGGTTCTTCTTCATAATCAAAATCTAATACCCTTAGTGTATTTCCTCAAAATTCCCTTTCAAATCCTCATAAGAAGATATTCACTCATCTAAAGATCAAATCAAATAATGCCACATTATTTTTCTTAGGACCACCTCTGTCTCTCCTAGGACTGGCCCCTTCTTCCAATACATCACAATCAATTAGTCAATCCGCATAAAAATCACCCATAACTTCTTTAAAATTTTGATCATTATTCTAAATCATCAAGTATCACTAAGACAAAATCCACTACATTTAAACCATGAAATGATTAAACTCAACCTTCAACATCTAATTCATCTACCACCACTTCTAAATTACCTTAGCCCTAATCAACCACAATCATCCCTTCCACATAAAAATAAGTGGTTAAAACTCGTAAGGATAAGACCTCACTTCAACCTATATCCACTTCCTCTAAATTGAACCCATTACTACTTCTACAACATCAACCTCAAAACCATCTGTTCAATCTTATACTAAGGTATTCCTATATCTTCTCCATACATCTATGGTTACCCTTCCTTCCATCAAAATATTTGACCCACGTAATCCAAATCCCACTTGGTTTGATCCTAATTTTATTTTTCCCTATCATCATGTGTCTAGACACACTATCGAGCATTGCAAGGATCTTATTGAAGTTCTATAGTGCATCCCTATATCATCAGATGATCCTTAATCCATCATGGCTCTATTTTATGCTCTCACATTTTCTGTGACCATATCCTTTGAGGATTCTAACATCCCTAACATTTTTCCCGAAGACCGTGAGCTTCCTCTCTTCATCAAAATTTTCATCAATGACACATTCATCTCGTAGACTATGATTTACAATAGTGCTAACATCAACATAATTTCTTCTCACACCTTCAATCAACTCAAGCTCCTTGATACCATTGTCATTGAATCCCCTTTCATTCTTCATGCTTTCAATGATGATATTTCCCCCACATTGGGTAAATTTATCCTTCCCATTCACGTCAACCATAAAATCCTTCATGAGATCTTCTACATGTAGAAAGGGAATTTTAGTATGATGTTTTTCTTTGATGCACTTGGATTCATGCCATGTATTTCATCCCATCTACCCTTCACTATTGTATTAAGTATGAATATGAAGGGAAGATTCACACTCTCCCTGTTTATTCCCCTTTTTTCAAGGCATGTCATATGACTTATCAAAAAAATGGTGTGTGTATCCATCAATCAAACCCTTCTTTTGAAGCATCCACCAATTTTTTAATGCATGCATCCAAGTTTCCCCATGATGGATCTATCAATGATGTGATGTAGAACCTCACCTTGGGGGAGTACCAACTCCTTGCTCTTAATTCTCTTCCTTCCCTCAACTACCTCATTTTCTTGATAAGGCCCCTATGTATGAATCCAACATTGGGGGCATCATCTCATTTGGTCCCTCTTTTCTTGAGACCAATTTGGTTTATGGTAGCATTGATCGACCTTCATCTCATTCTGAAGACTACCTTCACACCAAACTATATACCGATAGTTTTCGCTTCCTCGGCAAACCATCCTTTTCCTATACATACTTCTATCATTGTTCTTGGAAGGGCTATAGCTTGGGATGTTATAAGAATGGTATCCATGACCTTCCCTTTAAGTAACCATGTGAACCACATGAAAAATTTAGATTGGGATAAAATATCCCTCCATCTCCCCTTCAAGAATTTCTACATCCTCTCCCATCGACGTTGATTCACCTCCCTTCTCTCCATCTGATTATCTCATAGATCCACATGATACCATATCTATCGCTTCTGAATTTTTTTGTCTCCACGATTTCCTTTGGACCAATCACTTATCAGGTTGAAATTGAAACCCAATCCTTTCCTCTAAAACATCTTGAAATGATAATGGAAGATTCCCCTAACATCATCATCCTTAAATGCAATGAAGACAACTCTATTCTATCTTACATGGGGGTCGAGGATTCTCCTATCCAAAATTCCTTTCCTCCTAAAACTTTATCTCTTCTAAATGAATCCATCGTCGACAATAATATAGAGACCCCTCACGAGCCTTACTTCCTCAAGGTTGGACAATATTTTAATCCTCAATATCTCTAAGCCTTCTCCTCCTTCTTATCCAAACATATCAAGGCCTTTTCATGGTTTTACTCCGACATGTTCGGTCTTGACCCATCCTTCTTCATCCATAACATATTCAACTATCCCTAATGCCAAACTTGTTAGACAGAAGTTGCGTCGCATGTACCCACATGTAGTCCTTGTCAAAGAATAATTATAGTGCATTCTCTCTGCTAAGTTCATTCAGCCTATTGACTATCCACAATGGGTCTCAAAAATCATACCTATTTCTAAATCTTCTAGAAATATCAACATATATGCCAAATTTAGAGATTTAAACCTTTCTTGTCCTAAGGATGGATTTCCTCATCCAAACATTGATCAACTCATCAACCTCATGACCATCCATGAGATGCTCTCTCATATGGATGATTTTTCTAGTTATAATCAAATCCTCATCGCTCCAAAATACCAACATAAGACCTCCTTCATCATCCCTTGGGGGAATTTATGTTATCACATCATGCCTTTTGGTTTAAAAATCACTGGGGCCACTTACCAAGGTTTGATGACCTACATCTTCCATGACCTTATCCATAAAATAGTGGAAGACTATGCCAATGACCTATTGGGTAAATCCAAGCACTGATCCGACCATATTTTAGTCCTTGAAATCCTTTTTGAACGTCTTATATAATTCCTCCTTCATCTTAACCTAGCAAACTATGTATTCAGAGTCCTAACTAGTAAAATCCATGTCTTCATCATTTCTATCAAGGGAATTGAGGTTGACCCCACCAAAATCAAAGCCATTCTTGAAATTCCTCCCCCTTCTAATCTAACTCAGCTTTGTAGTCTCTAAGGCCATATTCAGTCAAGCTGATAATTCATTTCACAAATCTCTGACCACTTTTAGCCTTTCCATCACCTTCTTTGAAAAGACACCCAGTTTAATTGGGATGTCACCTGTCATAAGAAATTCGATGATATCATACAATATATTCTTTATCCACTTGTGCTCACACCTCCACATTAGGGGGGTCCATTTTACCTCTACATCACTGTTAGTGCAAAATCACAGCACCTCTGGACGTTGATCAGATTTATAGGTTGATCACTCTAGCATCCAGTGTGATTGCACAACATGGAAACCTCTCTCCAAGTGTGGGACTTGTGAAACTGAGAGAGGAATCTCCAGATTAGAGGCTGGTTCCTCAAAATCCTCTGATTTAGATCTATATTTGCATAACTACAGAGGTTCAGATCCTAATCCTACTCTAAATTGCAAGGAGATAGGGATAGAAATGCATAAATTGAAACTAACTAAAGATGGTGATGCACCAAAAAGGAGTGGTGAATATTTTTTTCATGCAAATAGACACAAACCAAAGATTGCAACATAAAACATACACAGGCTGATGAGATATAATTCAGGATCTCAAATGAAGAAAATAATACAAACAAAGGATTGAAACCCATTCACAAAGGTTGCATTATCATTTCAAATGTCAAAACCACTGCATTACAACCTTAGAGAGGTAGAAAAGCTATTACAATATTTGAAGAGGTTTGATTCTTGCAAAAAACACTTGTTGGAGGTGAAATAAGAAGTTTTTTTTATGCCAAAAGTGTTCCCCTTAAAGAAATGAGCCAAATCTGGCTTTTACATTGCATGGGTCGAGCCCAGGAGAGAGAAAACATACAAAATGTGGGAGCCCATTCCTCATTGACTAAAAATGCATTAAAATGGCATGGGGGACCTTACAAACCCATACCCTATCATTTTTGACCGAATTGGAGGAGAATGCGACCCATCCTGCATTAAATTTGGTCGCTGAAAGGTCATTTCTGCCCATGGACACGTACAAGAGCCGTTTTTTGAATTTTATCTATTGAAACTGATACAAAATTCAAAATTGACCATGAAATCATGTATAGAATTTCATTATCTTTCCAATGATATGAAGAACGTGAAAATCTGAGCTCTGGATCAAAAGATATGAAGGTCTGAAGTTTTAGGGTAAAACGGCTCAAAAAACGGATGTCGGGCAAAAAATTTCAAAATTTTGACTTTTTTCCATTTTGGAAAAAAAATTTGAAAAAATTGCACACTCTGCCAGTCAGATGCCACGTGTCAGGTGCTGGTTCACTGAGAAATTCTCTCTCCTCCACCTTTCTGTGGGCTTTCCCTTGAAATTTCGACCTTTTAACTCTTTGGAAAATTTTCCATTTTTTCCCCCGTGTCCCGCCACTTGGGACACCTGGCACGCTTTGGTTGGTTGACAGGGGTGCGGGGCATATTTTACCGTTTAGTTTTTGGCCAAAACTTTTCCCAAATTCTTCAAGTCCTCCCCGAGCTCCGCACTCCCCTTCTCCTTAGGACACGCGTCCTCTTTTTATTGGCTTGGGCCAACGCTCCAAACTTCGCCTTTGCAAACTCGGAAAAACATTAAGTAATAAACTCACACTTTCCTCTGCCACTCCAATCCATGAAGACATGTGGCACATTCTGATTCATCGACAGCTCCTTCAGCTCCCCGCATCCGCCGCGTACTTCTGGCTCGGATGTCCCAAACTATCTGGGACAAATTTCTCCGATCCACCCGATTCGGGCTTCCCTGTCCCTCTTTGAGGCGAAGACACGTGGAATGCTTTCATTGGCTCTTAGCTCTTTTAGCTTTCCGTGTCCCACGCGTCCCTTTGTCCCAACTATCCCAGATGAAAGTTCCCTGCACTGGCCAATCCGGGTGGTTTGTGTCCTTCACGTCCTCACGACCCAGATGTCCTAGCCTGTTCTGCACAACAGTTAGTCAATTTTGTCACCTTCAGCCGATTCACCCTTTCACGTCCCACACGTCTCCATGGCCTGGATGTCCCAATTGCTACGTGGACCGCCTAGAGGCTTTTCGGCCGGTTCATGCCCCGACGTCCCAACTGTCCCAAGGGCCGCCTGGACCAGGACTTAGCCAATTTTCTTGATTTTTTCTGCCCCAATCTTGGTTTTTGCAATTTTTTCACCCTTTTTTAGAACTTTCTCTTTTCTTCTTGGACAGGAGAGTTAGAAAAAAGCCGAGGGGACCCTAGAAACATGATTTTTTGCCTTGAATCAATCTATCTTGCTTGGTACCGAAGAATTTAATGCATGTTATAAAAATTACCCTGGGGGTGAATTTTGGATAACAATTTGGTGACTCAGCGGGGTCATCTACCTGCTAGATGAAAAGACCAGTAGCCTGAAGTAGTCCATTGGGCATGGAGTCATCAAATATTCTGTTTAGAACCCTAACTGACTCAGTATGTACAAGGAGGAAGATGGAATATCACCTGATGGAAGCAAGGACTGCAAAACATCTCCATGGACAGCAAGTTGTGCCAAAGCACTTAGGGAAAACAAAACTAACCTACAACAAAACAATGTGCACAAGCACTTGGAGGAATGAAAATCTAATCTAATATTTACAAGGTAGTGAATTTCCCTTTAGAAGTAACGCTTGAGATAGATTCCATTTACTGGAATCTGCAGTTCTTCACCATCCAATGAGGCCAATTGGAAAGCATTGTTGTTCTTTCACTTCATGACCATGTATGGGCCACTCCAAATGGCATCAAATTTTGAATGCCTTCCCAGTTTTTCTCTATCCACATCCCATTTCAACACTAGATCTCCAACCTGAAAATATCTATCCTTGGCCTTCCTATCAAATGTTTTTTTGATCAAAGCTTGATCCTTTTCCATTGCTTGGGATGCCTGATTTCTGATCTCTTGCACCTCCATCAAGTCTACATACCTCACCTCCATGGGCTCACAATCTATCAACTCCAGCTGCTTCATGAGTTCCAATGTTGGAAACTCAAGTGACATGGGCAAGATTGCCTCTCTTCCATAGACAAGTTTGAATGGAGAGTTACCTGTGGATCTTTTGGGAGTTATCCTATCAGCCCATAAGGCTGATTTCAGTTTGGTATGCCAAAACCTCTTATTCTGGTCAAGAGTCCTCCTAATGATCCTCAACAAGTTCTTGTTTGTAGACTCGACCTGGCCATTACCTTGAGGGTAATAGTTTGATGAAGTGCTTAGGTAGATACCATTCTTGACAGCCCACTCAGTCACCTTAGATCCAATGAATGTCAATGTATTATCAGAGATTATTGTAGTAGGTACACCAAATCTGGTTGTTATCCCCTCATAAAGGTCTAAGATGCTAGACTCATTTGCCTCTTTGAGTGCTATTGCTTCTGTCCATCTGGTGAAGTAGTCCGTGGCTGTCAAAATCCATTTGTGCCCTTGTCTTGAATTGGGATTAATGACTCCAATGAAGTCCAAACCCCATTGCATGAATGGCTGGTCAACTGAGATTGGATGTAATGGAAGGACAGAAAGTCTCTCTTTTCCTGTGAAGAATGCACAATTCTCACACCTCTTGATCCATGCATAGCAATCACTGAAGATTTTAGGCCAATAATAACCAGCCTTCATGATTTTTAGAGCTGTCACTCTTGGTGCAAAATGGCCACTAGCTGGTCCACTGTGGAACTCTTCCAACACCCTTTGAATCTGATTTGTGCTAATGCATCTCAGCAACACTCCATTCACATCTTTCTTGAACAAAATTCCATCAACAATGGCATACGGAACAGCCTGCAATCTGAAGTGTCTCCTTTGGGTCTTGTTCATCTCCGGAGGGCATAGGCCTATGCCTAGGAAGTGCATTATATCTTGGGTCCAGCAAGGAGTGGGGGCAGCATTGTTTTCTTCTTGAATGCCACATGGCTTATGGCTGTCTTGAACTGTCAAAACAACTTCTTCTTCATTACATACTTCTCTTTGCTTCCCCAAAACCAGCTGCTCACACAATCCTTTCCCTCTTACCAGCTTGGTGATCTTGATCTCAATGTCATACTCCATGACACGGGTGATCCAACCTGCCCTTTTCTCATTCAAATCCTTATTGAGGAGGAAGTCCTTAACCCCAGCATGTGAGACCAACAACTGGGCCTTGTTGTTTGAAACTAAACGCTTGAATTTCTTCAAGCTTCTGATTACTACAAGTACATGCTTCTCAATAAAAGAGTACCTCACCTCATAGTCATCTAGGCTCTGAATGAAGAAGGCAATTGGCTGCTCATCATTATCCTTGTTCTGTTGTACCAAAATGGCAGAAATAGTGTCATTACCTCCAAATGCATAGAGGATGAAATCCTTGGAGAAGTCCGGGTTGATGAGAGTTGGTGCTTGAGAGATGGCTTCTTTAATTGCTTCAAAACTCTCCTTGCCTTCTGCTATCCACTTGAAAGCAATGCTCTTCTTTAACATTTTGGTGATGGGCTTGACAAGGGCTGCAAAATCTGGGACAAACCTCTGAATAAAGTTTATCCTTCCCAAGAAACTCTGAAGGGATTTCTTATGGCTTGGCAATGGTAGTGCTCTTATGGCTTCAACCCTCTCTAGATAAATTGCTAATCCTTCTTTGGAGAAAATATGGCCAAGGAGCTTTCCTTCATGTGCAAGAAAGATACACTTCTTAGGATTCAAAGACACTCCAAATCTCCTGCACCTCGTGAAGACTTGTCTCAAATGAGAGAGGTGGTCTGCTGCATTTTTGGAAAAAACAGTGATATCATCAAGGTAGATCAACACCAAATTGTTATTCAAACCTTTGAATGCCATGTCCATTGCCCTTTGGAAGGTAGCACCAACGTTGGACAGCCCAAATGGCATTTTCCTGTATGCAAAAGTTCCCCATTTGGTTGTGAAGGTTGTCTTGAACTGGTCCTCTTCCTTCACCATAATTTGATTGTAGCTTGAGTAGCCATCAAGTAGTGAAAACCTCTCGGAGCCAGCCACCACTTGCAAGATTTTCTCCATGGAAGGGAGTGGGTAATGGTCCTTGAGAGAGGCTCTATTCAAGTCTCTGAAGTCAACACACAATCTGATCTCTCCACTCTTCTTTCTGACTGGAACTAAGTTGGCAACCCAGCTAGAATGCTTGATTGGGAATATGATCCTTGACTCAATCAACTTGTCTAATTCTTTCCTCATGAGAGGCTCCATGTGTGGATTGACTGGTCTTTGTTTCTACCTGACAGGCTTAGTATTTGGATCCAATTCGATGGTATGCTGAGCTAAGTTGGGATTGAAACCTTTCAAGTCTTCATAGCTCCAAGAAAACACGTCAGGAAACTCTTAACACAGCTGTATGAACTCATACCTTTCCTGTTCAGTTGTCATCCTTCCGATTTGTAATGGTTTGTTCTCTTCTACCAAGATGGATACTGAATCCTCTCTCTTGACCTGAATGTTTGCTTTCTCCTTTCTAAACTGATCATTAGGGTTAAAAATGGACTCCAAAGTGATAAGTCCTTTGGGAAGCTTGTTAGTTCTCAGCTGTACTACTTGGTCACCATACTTCCATTCCAATCTCTCTTGATTCTTGGCTGAGAACTCAACTTCTTCTTGCAAAAAATGGATGATTTGCTGGTCATTCTCAAAAACTTGCCAACTAACATTTTTATCTGGCACTGAAGGCCTCATAATCACGTGGATGTTTGGCTGTACCTTGTGTTGTTGAATGATTTCCACAATGTCAAAGGCTGCCCCTACTGCTGCAAGCTTATCAGCAACTTGATTCTCTTTCCTAGGAATGGATTTGATGCCAAAACCCTCAAAATCTTCCATGAGGTCCCACACCCTGTTCTTGTAGCACTTGAGTAGATCATTCTTGGCAGCATGATGTCCCTTGACCTGATTTACAATCAATTCACTGTCCTCAAAGACTTGCAAGTTATTTATTTTCTTCTTGATTTCCCAATGCATCCCTTGCACCAAAGTTTCATATTCAGCAGTGTTATTGGAGCATGTAAACTGAAATCTAAAAGCTGAATAGTACTTTACTCCTTGAGGTGAAATAAGCATGGCTCCACCTCCTGAACCTTGTCTACTCCTTGATCCATCAAAAAATAGCTGCCATACCTCGTTGTCATCCTTGTGGTTTGGCTTGGTGATGCTAGGAATAGGCTGATTTTCTTCGTGTATGCAATAGACCCCTAGCTCAGATTCTTCCACTTCTTGATAAGGATGAAATGCATGTACCTTGTTTTCCCATTCATCAAGAGTTAGATCTGGGATGCTTCCAACCTTGGTGTTAGCCTCATTAGTGCTTGGGTGATCTTCTTGATCAAATGCTAAGAAATTGGCATTAATCTGACTTGGAGTGTAAGGCTCAATGTGGAAGTTTGCAATAGGTTCAGACCTAATTGTAGCCTTAGTTCCATACCTCATTCTGAATAGCATGTGTGACCAATCAGCAGACATATATCCCCCAATCTTGGCTGTGAAGTCCCTTGACAAGCATAGGGCAAAGAGTGGTGGAAGGTCTATAACTGATACATCTTGTAAAACAACAACATTTGGACATGCATGAATGGTAAGACTCAAGTTTCTAATCACTCCAACTATTTCTACTACTATCCCATCTAGCTGCACTACCCCTTTGGATATTATTTCATACTAGAGCTCTAGCTGATCAGCTATTTTTTTAGGCATTACTGAGCTACTTGGCCCGGAGTCTATCATGCAATTGTGCACTAGCTGATTTCCAATGATCAATGAAACATAGAAGGGAGGGGGTTTCAACATTTTACCTTACTGTCTTCCATGATTTCCCTCAGGCTAGGTAGCATTTGTAAGAACTTTGTCTTGCATATGAACTTACTGATTCGAAGTTGGTCAGTCCTTCATGGCAACTTGCAGCAGATCTCTTTGGCCTGGGATGGATAGGGATTCCCACATTGATATATTGATGTTTGTCTTCTTCATCTGATCAATGATACTGAATGGTGATGAAGGATCTCTTTGCTGTCCCTTGTTTTGCACATTCACTCCTTGCATGTGGGCAGCAACAACTAGTATTTGAGTTGGCCTAGGGGCTGTTCTTGGCTGCCCTTGTGCATTTACAACCAGATTTTGTTTTCCAACCACTTGTGGAGCCATGGAAGGTTGTGGATTGGTTGGGGCTAATGGTTGTTCTTCACCCAAATTCCTCCTTTTTGACCTTGTGTTGGCTGCAACACCTTGAGAAACTACCTGGTTCATGCCACAAAAATCCTCTACTTGCCAATTTACCAATGTGGTGTCATTTGGGGCTGATTGCTGTTGGAATGTTTCTTGTTGTTGGTTGTTTCCTTGACTGCCCTCACCCTCCACACCAGTATTTTTCACCATCAATGCTTGATTCAAAGCACCATTGAAGCACATGGATTGGTTATGAGGCTCATTACATGGAAAACACCAAGCATACTCCTGAGCAATGTTGTTTTGTGTTGGCACCAATGCCTTAGAGGCAGATATGGCATTTGGATTATAGGGCTGAAATGGTCTATTGGTAGGAGGCCTTGTTTGATTCATATTTAAAGCTGGGTTAGGTGGCCTTTTTAGTTGGTATGGCTGCCTGCTAGGCTGAGATGGAGACCTTTGAGTCCTTCTTCCTCTTTTCCTTCTTCTTGGAGATAATTACAGGTATTCAAACAACACTTCTTCTTCTCCAACTCTTGACCTTGTGGTGACTCTTCTCATGAGTTTTCAGGCCTGCACTGCTGAAACCTGTTGATTCTTCCCCTTGGAGTCACCAGATATGCAAATAATAGCTCCTTTTAAGAAAGAAAATTGCAGTAGATGCACATCAACTTTGCTGCAATAAAAATGAGACCTCTAGTCCCACCGGGCATGCCAAAACTGTTAGTGCAAAATCACAACACCCCTGGACATTGATCAGATTTCTAAGTTGATCACTCTAGCATCCAGTGTGATTGGACAACATGGAAACCTCTCTCCAAGTGTGGGACTTGTGAAACTGAGAGAGGAATC
Source organism: Taxus chinensis (assembly GCA_019776745.2). Taxonomy (NCBI): domain Eukaryota; kingdom Viridiplantae; phylum Streptophyta; class Pinopsida; order Cupressales; family Taxaceae; genus Taxus; species Taxus chinensis. The sequence continues at coordinate 500,176,612 of CM034146.1, read as the reverse complement.
TCTAGATTAGAAGCTGGTTCCTCGAACTCCTCTGATTTAGATCTATATTTTCATAACTACAAAGGTTCAGATCCTAATCCTACTCTAAATTGCAAGGAGACAGGGATAGAAATGCAAAAATTGAAACTAACTAAAGATGGTGATGCACCAAAAAGGAGTGGTGAATATTTTTGTCATGCAAATAGACACAAACCAAAGATTGCAACATAAAACATACATAGGCTGATAAGATATAATTTAGGATCTGAAATGAAGCAAATAATACAAACAAAGGATTGAAACCCATTCACAAAGCTTGCATTATCATTTCTAATGTCAAAACCACTGCATTACAACCTTAGAGAGGTATAAAAGCTGTTAAAATCTTTAAAGAGGTTTGATTCTTGCAACAATCACTTGCTGGAGGTGAAAGAAGAAGTTTTTTTATGCCAAAAGTGTTCCCCTTCAAGAAATGGGCCAAATCTGGCTTTTACATTGCATGGGTTGAGCCCAGGAGAGATAAAACGTATAAAACGTGGGAGCCCATTCCTCATTGACTACAAATGCATTAAAATGGCATGGGGGACCTTACAAACCCATACCCTGTCATTTTTGACTGAAATTGAGGAGAATGCGACCCATCCTGCATTAAATTTGGTCACTGAAAGGTCATTTCTGCCCATGGACATGTACCAGAGCCATTTTTTAAATTTTCTCTCTTGAAACTAAAGCAAAATTCAAAATTGACCATGAAACCCTGTAGAGAATTTCATAAGATTTCCAATGATATGAAGAACGTGCAAATCCGAGCTCTGGATCAAAATATATGAAGGTCTGAAGTTTTAGGGCAAAACGGCTCAAAAAACGGATGTCAAGCAAAAAATTTTAAATTTTGACTTTTTTGCATTTTGGAAAAAAAATTTGAAAAATTTCCGCGCTGCGCCGGTCGGATGCCACGTGTCAGGTGCTGGTTCACTGAGAAATTCTCTCTCCTCCACCTTTCCGCGGGCTTTCCCTTGAAATTTTGACCTTTTAACTCTTTGGAAAATTTTCCATTTTTTCCCCCGTGCCCCGCCACTTGGGACACGTGGCATGCTTTAGTTGGTTGACAGGGGTGTGGGGCATCTTTTACCTTTTAGTTTTTGGCCAAAACTTTTCCCAAATTCTCCAAGTCCTTCCCGAGCTCTGCATTGCCCTTCTCCTTAGGACACGCGTCCTCTTTTTATTGGCTCAGGCCAACACTCCAAACTTTTCCTTTGGAAACTCGGCAAAACATTAAGTAAAAAACTCACCCTTTCCTCCGCTGCTCTGATCCACAAAGAGACGTGGCATGTTCTGATTCATCAGTGGCTCCTTCGGCTCCCCACATCCACCACGTACTTCTGGCTCAGATGTCCCAAATTGTCTGCGACAAATTTCTCCGATCGACCCGATTCAGGCTTCCCTGTCCCTCTTTGAGGCGAAGACATGTGGCACGCTTTCATTAGATCTCAGCTCTTCCAGCTTTTTACATCCCACGTGTCCCTTTGTCCCAACTATCCCAGATGAAAGTTCCCAGCGCCAGCTGATCCGGGCGGTTCGTGTCCTTCGTGTCCCCACGTCCTAGATGTCCCAGCTTGTTCTGCACAGTAGTTAGTCAATTTTGTCACCTTCGGCCGGTTCCCCCTTTCGCGTCCCACGCGTCTCCACGGCCCGAATGTCCCAATTGCTGCGTGGACCACCTGGAGGATTTTCAGCTGGTTCGCACCTCGATGTCCCAACTGTCCCAAGGGCCACCTGGACTAGGACTTAGCCAATTTTCTTGATTTTTTCTGCCTCAAGCTTGTTTTTTGCAACTTTTTCACCCTTTTTTAGAACTTGCTCTTTTCTTCTTGGAAAAGAGAGTTAGAAAAAAAACCGAGGGGACTCTAGAAACATTATTTTTTTCCTTGAATCAATCTATCTTGCTTGGGACCAAAGAATTTAATGCATGTTATCAAAATTACCCTGGGGGGTGAATTTTGGATAACAATCGCTACCTAAAATCATGCTCTAGGTGCCATGTTGGCACACCACGATGAGCAAGGTAGAGAACAGGTTATGTATTATATCATTCATACCCTTCTTTATTATGAAACCCGCTATACTGAAGTTAAGAAGATTTGTTGTTCCCTCTTCTTTACCACTTCCACACTTTTTCATCATCTACTTAATCATAAAAACTTCATCATTACTAGCTTCCACATCCTTAAAACCATGCATTTAAATCGTTACCATAGTGATCACATCACTTTTTGGCCCATGCTCATGAAATTTTTTGACCTTGAGTTTATCTCCCATAAATCCATTAAGGGCCAAGCCAATGCAAACCAATTCATTGAAGCCCCTCTTCCTAATACGCTTATTTCACAAAAATAATTTATAGATGAATCTATCAACCACTTCCATCATGAGTACAATACCCTTAAGATGACCCTCTTTTTCAACTACTACAAGTTTCAATAAGGGGGGGTGATTGTGTCATCATTCCTCCTTGGAGAACTCTTATCCCTATGTAAACAAGCTTAATTTTGAATGCACAAATAATATCACAAAGTACAAATCCCTGATCATAGGTCTTGAAACTACTACCTTTTTTAGGTGTTCATGTTCTTGACATTTATGGGGATTTTGAGCTTATCATCAAACAAGTTATTGGTGAATATCAATGTAAAAATAATACCCTTCAGAAGTACATGGATGATAACATCTTCCTTCTAGATGCTTTCGACTCTTATTCCATCCAGGCCATTTCTTGATCATCTAACATTTCACAGACACTATGGATTCCTTTTCCTCTCTTATCCTGTGGACAATGGAAGAATCCAACCCATATGTTATTTTTCATCATAAGGATCAACATTCTTATGCCCTTGAGCTTCCCCATGTCAATGAGGTTGACACCAATTCTTCTAGCATTTGGTATTCTCAAATATTTAACTACCTATCCCAACCTAAGGTACCCTCCAATATTTATAAGAACGATATGAGGTCCTTTATCCAATGTGCTAACCACTACGTCATACTTGATGAGATACTTTATAATCAAGGATTTGAAGGTACCCTTCTTCATTGCCTCAAATCCTCTAAATCATTTGTGTTATTCAGGAGGTCCACGATGACATTTGTGGTGAATAATTTAGTGGCTTAGATATTACTAAGTGTGTTCTTTGTCTAAGCTATTATTGGGCTTCACTTAATCAAGACTATTGTGAATATGTTAAGAAAAGTGAAAAAGTTTCAACACCATTCCAACCTTATCCACATTCCTAGCTAGACATTAGAGTCATCTTAGAACCTTTGGCCCTTCTCACAATGGGGCCTCGATCTCATCGGTACCATCAATCCTTGTTCTTCACAGCAACATCATTCTATCATCACCGCAACTAAGTATTTCACCAAGTGGGTGGAAGTAATTCCACTCATCTCAAATAAAGCTGATCTTATCATCAAGTTCATCTATTAGCACATTATCTATCATTTTAACATCCCTCCTAGGCTCGTTATGGATAACGAAAATTCATTCAAATCCAAAGATATTAAGAAGCTTAGCAATGCCTTTAACATCAAGATTATCTTCTCTTATCCTTACTATCATCAATCCAATGACCAAGATGAGGCCTCTAACAAGACCCTAGGTAACATTCTTCCTAAAAATATCGATAAAGTAAGTCATAACTAGGACCTTTAGCTTTCCTTCACTCTTTGGTCTTATCAAACTAGCATCCACACCTTCACAGGTGCTACTCCTTTCTCTCTTATATATGGCTCATAATTTTTCTATCCTCTCGAAGTTCAAATTACTTCTTTACACATTTCCCTTTGTGACTTAATTTTTGAGGAGGGTCATCATCAAGAACATTTATCACAACTTGAGTTGTTAGATGAACTTCACCTTATCAAACTTCAACATCATCAAGTGAACCAAGATAGAATTATATTTTCTTATAACAAGAACCTTAAGCCTTGCGAATTCAACATTGGAAACCTTGTTCTTAAAAAAAACTAGAACGTCACTACTCTAGAGATGAGCCAACGTGGAAAGTTTTCCCCTAATTGGATTAGACCATACATCATTACACATAAATATAGATGGGGAGCCCATCTTTTTGCCTCCCTTAATGGTAAACTGGAAATGGATACTCTTAACAATTTACACTTGAAACCATTCTATTGTTAGCATACTTACCAACATATACTTAGCCCTATCCTTACATAATTCCTCCATCATAAGCCTCTTTTTTTACCATTGTAATGATTTGGAATTATGTGGTCTACCATCACTTTCCTAGACACAACCTTAAATATGGGAATCAAATCGCTATCCATAGCATTTTCCTTATGGATAGGTTCTCCCATATTGGTGATAACTCCACAATCATTACATTCATCACCCTCTTATGAACCTATTAGAACCATGCTAAGAGTCCTAAAGGTGTTCCTTGTACATCTGTTACCCCCTCTTAAGAGGTCTACCTAGCTATTCCCAGCTCTTCCCCATATGAAAATAAAACAATTTTGATGCTCCTATCAAATTCAAAGTTATCAAAAACATATTTCTCCCTCGAAGGATAGTTGTTCATACCAAAAAAATAAATTCAAATAAATATATTGATCCCTCAAAGGACGGATATCATATATATCACTCATGTCATCATGTAAAAATAATTTATGTATAAATTATTCCATACCCTCGAAGGATGGCTACTCTCTTGTATCATGGAAGTGTAGGCTTCCTACATATATAAGCCCTCTATTAGCATCCATAGGAACCTTCCTACATCAATAATTTTTCTCTCTTTCCCCTACCCAGAGTTGGGACATAGATTTAGGGAAATACGCCTATAGAGAACCCTCTTCCCATGTACAAGTTGCATCCTAAACCCCCCTTTTCATGTCAACATTAGGTTTATGATATAATTTCATCCATATTTCCCTCGTGGTCATTTGGTATAATTATCTATCCTTAGTTATGTATTAACACTTGTTATGGTTGCATGTGCATTACGTTACTTGGATCCCCTTCTTATTTACCTCCAATGCAGTTAGAGGCATCATTTCCCATTGTGTTCCTTGATACAATGTACAGTCATTTGTACCCATTAGTCACTAATTAAAAAGTTACATCCTATTCTAATTTTTCATACCTATCCCTTTCTTCGTATCCCAATCACCAACCACATCCATTATCTACATGTTATCTATCTAAAATTTCAAAATTCTAAACATCATCAATCACATTTATTATCTACATGCTTTCACATTTTTTATCCATCACATCCTTTTTTAATCAGCATTTTACAATAATCATATATCATTTACATAACATCCAATCACATCTTGACATTATCATCGTCATCATCAAACAAATAAAAGTAAAAACATATCATCATTATCCCACACCCTCATAAACATCACCATAAATCAAATCATCACATCATAAAATATAAACATGCTAAACTATGACAAAATCATGTATATATATCATATATCACCAAAATAAAGTGTCTTAATACATCATTGGAATCTAAGGGCCCTCTCTCTTGAAAATTAGAGATGTTATCAAAACCATTGAAGTTAACATCAGAAACCCTAAAGTCTTTCCCCTCTAAAGAAAGTCCCTCTATCTGTCTCTTGGCCTCATCTCCTCCACCCTATCCCTCATATTAGTGTTGTTGTATTGTGCTTGCCACACTCCCAGATGGCCCTACTCCATCTTCCCCTTTCCACTACAATTATTCCCAGTATCTCAATGCTCATGGTAATTTCTTTATCAATATCTTCTCATAGTTCTTCGCCTCTGTCATCAGGGCCCTATATCGATCCATTGGTATCATATCAGTATCCATATATGCCATATCTCTTACTAATCCCATTTTGTGTTTAGTTTTTCATTGTTGTGCAGGATGGAGACTTACTGTGAGGATGATCATTTATTGTGCACATATACTATACCATCCTATCCACATCAACATGTTCCCTAAACCTTCCCATATTTAGAGGTTTCTTAATTTCTTGTTGGTTTTCACTAATTTGAAACAGATAGCATGGAAATATTTTCAAAAACTAGGAATATTGTTGCTTTTGTCCTAAAGATAGTTTTTGTATATTTCTAAGATACTTTTGATGTTATTCTTTGTGGCCTTGATCCAACTAATCCTACTCATGTATGTGAAGATTTTTCATTTTTATATTCTCATCTCACGTTGGGGGGATTATTCATATATTCATATTCTTGTACATACACATGGTTTTTACCCTTGTACATTCCCATCTATTGCTCGGGGCATCCACATTTTCTCATTTTCTTGCATTTAGTTTTAGAAAACTGTTTAAAAAATATAAAAATTTATATAGCTTTCCAGAAAACTTCTAAAACATTCAGATATGTTTGTTTTAAAATCCTTAAAACATTTAAATGCATTCCATATAAAACTCAAAACAATATAAAAATTATATCCAGAAAATGCATAAACAATGTAAAACATTTCAAAACTGTTTCACAAAAACAAAGTATTATTTGCTTACTTGATTATTTATTTGTTGGCTTGCTTTTTTTGTTGTATGCTTTTATAGGATTCATTGGTTATTTACTTGCTTAAATTCAATCTTACTTAAATATTTTGTGAAGTTCATTAGATTAGTTTTCTTTTCATGTTTGTACATAGTTTTGTTGTTATATTAGATTTGATTAAATTTTTGTTGTGCTTGTTTTTGTTTTTTTGTATAGTTTTTTATCCTCATCATTATCATCTATCATCACATCTAAAAATCATCACATATCAATAAATTTTAAGCTACGTCATCAAACAAATGAAAAATACACATGTATGCAAAGCTAACATCATGTAATAAAATCAAAGAGGGTCAAGAGGATTATCTTTACCCCCCCCCGCCATAGACCATAATAAAAACATGGGATAAACATGTTATCTCATATAAAACAAAATTATATAAATAATCAAATTCCATCATCATTATATATCCATGTGTTAAATGTCAATGTATGTACTATTATAAAGGCTATCTCAATACTCTATAGAGTTGTGTGTCTCTCAACCTATAATGTGGTCATTGATGGCCCACCTACTCCTGAAATTATCCTATTTCTTGGCACCTGTATCTGGGTGACCTGGGTGGTGATCCCCAACCCCCACCTACTACAACCTATCCATGGAGTGATCCCCATCTGTCCCATCCATCCCCACCTATTGTCATGTGAGGAGGTGATGGTGGAACCTATATAATAACTAGTTGTATAATCTATTGTAACAGAGGTATTTGTACATGTGGTTGTGGTTGGGGCTATGGTTGTGGTTACAGTTGTGGTTTTGGTGGCTACGGAGGGCCATATAGTGGTATCTGCATCTGTGGAAGACCTTGTGGTGGTACCTGAACCTATCCCTAACCCAAATCTTGTAAATTTTCCTCGGCCTCAAGCTGGCCAGATCTAGCTCTATCTCTCAGTGTTTGTCCCTGTAAATTCTATTTCATTGCGGCTATTCTAGAATCTATAGTTTCCTAAGGGATAGTAATCCATCTAGGTAATACTATTGTATACCATGGACCATAATCTAGATTAGTCCTAGCGTCTACCAGTTGAGGCTGTGTTATCCATGGTTACAAGATGGCCTATCTGAGGTTGTCTTGAGCTCGTCATTGTCTAATTCAATGCCCAAAATCAAAGATCTCACGAGCTCTACACGAGTAACACATGTCATTTCTTGGGATACCCTATACATGGCATAAATTTCCACAATACCCTATCAACCCAGTACCACTCTATGATTCTTCTCTAGCTACCAATAATAAATGCTCAACCTCTATAGTGTTGAGCTCAATAGCATCCTCTCACCACTTATATAGTCTGTAAGGAGGCCAAGTGATCATGCGGAGCTGTAAATCATCAACTTCCCATATGTAATATGTAGTTTCACCCATGTGTGATTGAATATCCTCACCCACTGGCTCCTAACCCATGCAAGATGGCTCATCTGGATCCTTGACATGTAGTACTTAATTGGGGCACCCAATAACAATATGGTCCCATGCCCAGATCTATAACAATGTAGTAGGACCTATAGTCCTCATCCCTCTATATAAAATCAATGTTAGGATTATTATGTTAGTTCTCAATTGAATGTGTGAGTAAATAATAATTATGTATGTAATTATTATCAATGTAAATGTAAGTGGGTAATAATTTGTTAGATGGTTTAGTTAAACGTATATATTGTTACAACAATATTCTGTTAATAGAGGTGAGTATTATTAGGATATTTTGGAGGATATTATGATTCCATAAATATAGAAAATATTTTCCTATATATTTGTATATTGCTAGTCAAATTCAAGTGCGAATAATAACGAAAAAAATGGTATCTCTTATCTCTCTATAAAATATTTAGTATTCTCTTCATTTGGTATTAGAGCAAGGGAATTTTTATTCTTGTCATGGAGAATTAAGAATTTTAATGGGGCAATGTATAGATTGTTTGATTGTCCCATATTAATGTTTTGAATTATTTTTTGTAGATTTCAAAGATTAGTATAGGCGTGATTATATGCAGTGTAAATTTAAATCTCTATAGATTAATTTTATTGATTTGGAATATTCTCATAGTGAGGCTTTCAGACAACATCAGATTGATTCTTCCGGGGCAAAATGGTGCTTCCTACGGGATCATTACTTTTCATAATTAAAAAAAAATGGCAGAAGATATATAATCGCTATTTCCTTCACAATAATTTGTGTAGGAAAAAAACATGTTGTGAGAGGTCTGTTTATACAAGTATATTAATATTTTTGGAATCATTATTACATTGTTACAAGAGAAACTCAGATCTTCTATCATTCACATGCAACTTTCAAAGTTTTACATTTCTTGCATTGTAGAAATTGACTCACACCACTTAGATTGCACCCCAAAAATCATAGCTACCATCAACAATATAAGCGCAGTAGGAATGTGATTCAATTCAGATGCTTTAAGTAAGCATGGCCTCCCATCCAAGAAATAAATTTTGCAATGCTCTCTATTCTACAAATTTCATTCTCCATCTTCTCTAGCCTTCCTTTCCACACAATCCATTAGTTATCTTCTCAAATTTTGTGAGTTTATTTAAAAGTTATAGTTATTGTTTAGCATTTTCTTTTAATGTTTTTCTTTTGGTTAAGTTTGGTTTATGAGTCATGTCACATTATTTGGGTAAATCATTATTAATAAAATTATAGACTATCGTGTTATTCAAACATCAATATGTGAGATGATTGTATAGTCTATATAACTGGTTATTTTATATGCTTAAGTTTTTTCCATAGGTGATATTTTGGTCGAAATCTTAATTATAGCTAAAAGATATATTAGTTTCATAGAGTTTAAAGCGTAGAGTTATTAAGTATATAGTTTTTATCATTTTTTTTAGTGTCTAAAGTATTCATTAAAGTTAAACAGGATTAGGATATTTCAATGTATTAATGTCAAATGTCAATGTAAAATTGTCAGTCAGATCATTATCTTGTAATTGTTGGTCAATCCCAATGTAAAAAGTGTTGTTTTCAAAAGTTCAAAAATTAAAAAAAAAATTCCTTACAAACACATTTTCGATGTAGCCTAACATCCAAGTTGTACTTGTGCTTCATGATCAAATTTGGATGAGTTAGCAACACATATACTGGAGGATGGAGGCAATGGCGGATGGAGGAAAAATAACATCCTCTCGTAAGTCACCACTGATGAGGTCATGCATACTAATTTGGTGACATCTGTGAGTGTCTATTTATTTCATTTGATTTGATTTTGGTGGTTTTCCGAATAATGTGTTATGGAAACTTCACATTGTGGGGGAGGAAATGAAACAATGCTTCAGTCCTTATATGTGGAATGATATGTTTGAATTATAATGGATTCCAATATATAATCTCTTGAAGAGAAACTGTGATTAGGGTCAAAGTATGCACTGGTACATCATGATATGGTTGTGGGTAAACCATTTGAAAACCTTCACCCCTTTGATTTTTGTGGTCATCCAATGAAAACCCTCCTCACTCTCAGTTTTTTGGTTAACCAATGGAAAACCAACTTATGGTTTGTGATAATCCAAAGTAAAATCACATGATCATGAAATCAAGTGCAATGTAACACGAATGTTTTCCCCATGTTTGCACTAAGGGGAGGGGGATGTTAGGAATTATTAAGCTAGTTCTCAATTGAATGTGTGAGTAAATAATAATTATGTATGTAATTATTATCAATGTAAATTTAAGTGGGTAGTAATCTGTTAGATGATTTGGTTAAATGTATATATTTTTACAACAACAATATTACATTAATAGAGGTGAATGTTACTAGGAGATTTTGGAGGATATTATAACTCCATAAATATAGGAATTCATTTCCTATATATTTGAATACTTTTGGTTGAATTCAAGAGATACGAATATTTCAGAAAAATCATTCACTCTTGTATCTCTACTTCTAGATTCTCAGCGGTCGTTAATGGGGAACCAGTGGGTTTTTTGCCAGTAATAGAGGAATTCAGAAAGGGGACCCAATTTATCCTCTATTATTCATTATAATGGTTGACAGTTTAAGCAGATCTATTTCCAAAGCTATTTGCATTGGCATGATAAAAGGATTTCCTCCAACTTCTGGCAATCAGATCTCCTTCCACCAATAGTTTTCTGATGACACTCTGCTTCTCCTGATGGCCTCAATCATTGAGGCAAAGGCTATCAAAACTTTCCTTAGGTTCTATGAGGAAGCTTTGGGATAAAAAGTTAATTTTGACAAAAGCTTTATATATTTCTTCAATAATCCTATGGAAATCCAAAGAAATATTGCTAATATTCTAGGATGCACTATTAATTCTCTTCCCGCTACTTACTTAGGTTTACCTTTAAGTATTGGCAAGATTTCTATTGAGGTCTAGAATGATCTTATTAAGAGATTTCAAAGAAAATTGGCTGGCTGGAAAGGAGTTGTACTTTCAAGTGTAGGTAAGTGCCTATTGATAAAAAGCATGCTCCAAAACCTACCTATTTACATCATGTCAACGTTTAGCATACCAGCAGCAGTGATGAACAGTATTGAAAAGATTCAAAAGCACTTTCTATGGCACGGTACTGAGGATAGATTCAGATATCATCTTGTGGCTTGGGAGCAGGTATGTAAACCAAATAGGCTTGGGGGGTTAGGCATCAAAGATATCAAACATATGAGTGCTGCCCTTATTGAAAAGTTAGGTTGGAGACTTATAAAAGAGCACAAGCCTTAGACATATTTGGTTAAGATCAAATACCTTTCAAACCAAAACAAGATTTCCTTCATTTATGATCAATCTCTTTTGAATGGTTTTATTTTCTGGAACAACCTTCTTCACAATAGACACATCCTTTGTCAGGGGTGTAGCTGGAAGCTTGGGGATGGACAAAACATTAACTTCTGGACTAATAAATGGACTTATTCTAACTGGATTTCTTCATATGGTCACATTAAAGATAGCTTAATTACAAAATATGGTCACAAAATTCAGGGATACATTGAGAGGGATGAAAACAAAATAAAATGGAAACAGCTAAAAGTGGAGAATTATAATGTATAGGATGATGTTTCATCTTTACAGAATCAACTTTCTCTAATCCATATTAGTAATCAAAATCTTAAGGATGAACTCATCTGGAAAGATTATTTTTATGGGGAATACTCTGTTAAATCAGGATATAATTCTTTCTTTGTATCTATTGAAAGTGAAATTAAGTGGCAGAAGTTGTGGATGTCTGAGTTAACCCCTAGAGTGAACTTCTTTTGGTGGCTCATCATTAATGGAAAGATCCTGACTAACGACAACCTCATCAAGAAGGGATTCATCATGCCGAATAGATGTTGCATGTGTTAGAAAGAGGAAGAAGATATAAAACATTTATTCCTTCATTGTGAGTATGCTTCAAAAATTTGGCATCTTGTTTTTGCAAAATTTAATCAGAGATAGATTTTTCCCCTTACCTATCTTCAGGCCTAGGAAGAATGGGACTCTCCATATAAGCATTGTGTGGTGAAGAGATTGTGGCAACTTTTTTTACCCCACAGTATGTGGAGATTTTAGAAGGCTCGTAATGATGGCATTTTCAGAAACACTAGAAATGCATGTAACAAAGTCTACAAGGAAATTATCATTGTTGTGCAGGATATTATTTCTAGATTTAAACCTCCTAAAAATAGACTTTACCCTGAGAAGGAAAAACACATCCTGACTGATTGGAATATTGAAACTTCCTTCAAAAAGAATAATAAAGGTATGGATAGAAACACCGTCTGATGGATTAAGCCTCCCACTGATTGGTACAAGTTAAATTTTGATGGGGCCTCAAAAGGCAATCTGGGAGACTCTGGATGTGGAGGAGTCATCAAAGATCAAAGAGGTTGTTTTGTTGCTACTTTTTCTAGGAGAATGGGCAGGAAAACTAACCATTACTCTGAAGCACTGGTGGCTCTTTGGGGTATAAGACTTACCATAGATTGTAATATTTTGAATATTATAATTGAGGGGGATTCTCTGAATATCATCAATCTCTTAAACAAAAAGCAACACCCCAGCTGGTCAATTATAGATTTCATTGGTGAAGCTATTGATATATGCAAGAGATTTGAAAATTTTAAAATCACCCACACCTATCGGGAAGGAAATAGGGTCGTAGATAGTTTGGAAAACCTTGGTGTTACTTATACTTTTCAAACTTGGCTAAGGGGGGGCGTTCTTCCCACTCAAATCAATAAATCCATAATCAATGATCTACATGGCTGAGAAAATCAACACTAACGGCTGTAATGTGGTTGCTAATGTGCGGATCCTCAAGTACAATATGATGACATCACATAAGATATGTATGATTGATGCGATATGTGCAAACTGGACTGTCATCATTTCTTGGCATAGAAAGAAAGCCGAGGAGCAGGACACTAATTACAAGTATGGTATAATAATTAAATCTGGTTCCATGGAAGGGAAAGATTCAAAAACCAACAACAAAGTTCAGCCTGCCCCGCATAGTGCTAACATTTTTACCGTTTAGAATAGGAACAAAAATAGTGGAAAAATGGGGGTCCACCATGCAAAACAGAACCCACCCACAATCCAGCATGGAAAGAGGATACGGTGATTTGGAACTACCTTCAAATAGGGGGTCTATCAAATTTAATTGAAAGGATTCAAGGGTTTGACGAAGATATTTCTATTAGATTCACCTAGGGATGGAAGAATTGGGTTGTCAAATACAACAACATGGAGATTGATATCACGGAGGTGCTCATCACCCAAATCACGGGACTCAGTCTTGAGGGCACCAAATTCTTCAATAAGAAGGTAGATAGGGAGGTGGAGACTAAGAAGTTACTGGATAATGGAGAGAATCTTGAATTTGTGACTGCTGGCATCAAGGTGGCATCGATTCCTGAGTCTTTTACTGAGCTAGCCAGGATGGTTGTTAGGTATGTAACTCTCTAAGGAAGATTTATGACTATACCTCAAAAAAAATTGATATTTCTTAATCATTTTCATAGAAATATTATCATCAGCTTCCCTCACTACTTGATAAACTCTCTGGAGAAATCAATTAGGGAAGTTCAGAGCCATTCTAGGGTTGTCCCTCTGCATCAAGGGCTAATCCTGCTAATCCATCACCACTGTTCAAACTGCCCCCGCATGAATCTTCCCCCACCCTCTTCCTCCATACCTCCACCTGATCACACCGCCTTCACTCCCCCCTGCTGAAAAGGAAGATTGAAGCTGCTGCTTCTAGCAAGAAAAGAAAGAGCATAAAAACTAAAATCCCTTCTTCTCAATGGGTCCTCAGAAGTCACAAAGACCTTGAGCTTGCTGAGAACCTCCTGCATATCATCCAACCGATGGAGGAACCCAAGGAGGAGGACTTGATGGATAGAGTGGATACGATGGAAAAGGAAATACAAGAACTCAAAGGGAATATAAAAAATATGGAAAAAGCTAACGGAAAAGGAATACTTCAAAGTGATGATGAGGAGGGGGTTATTGCTGAATTTTTCAAGAAGCTACATTATTTGGATGACAGAATGGGAAATGCAAAAAGTCGTAATGACTGCATACTATCTTCCCTTAAAAGCATTTATAATTTCATTGAACAACATGTTCATAGTGTTTGCAGTTTAAGTGGGATTAATGAAGACATTTGGGACCCCAAAGAGAAAAGGGATATTGCAATTGCTCAGGTGGATATGAAAGACTCCTCTTAGGCCACTGCCATTTCCTTCTTCATGTCATTGTAGGCTATCAAAACCAAGATTGACAGCGCTATCAAGTAACGGGTTGCTGTGACGTTGATTTTTGGCTACGAAGTTGTTGTTATCTAGTGGTTCTGGAGATGTTTTCTGGTGGAGTTATTATATGATGAATATATATATATATATATATATATATATATTTTTTATCTATTCTACTAATTTTTGGATCATTGTACGTCTAGATCCTTTTTTTCATGTGTTTTCATATCTGGCTGTTGAGCCCTCTTAGGTTGGCTATTTTTCCCTTCTCTAGGCTATTTCTCTCACCTATGATATTTGGCTTTTGAGCCCTTTTGTATACAGGGTATAGTCCCTTCAAGAATATTTTCCCTTAATAAAAAAAAAGAGATACAAATATTGAAAATCACTCACCATTATTTGGTTTATGTATCTCTAATCTCTCTATAAAAAAATGTGTATTCTCTTCAATCAAGTGCATATCCCAGTACAAGTGGGCCAATATACATTGACCCTAGTAGAAGACCTTTGCATCCATCATCCTTTGCACTAGTCCTATCAAACCAAGTGGGAAGTGTGTTCCAGTATTTTTAGTCAGCAAGTAGTTGCTAACAAGAGCCATCAAATATACAAGTATTTACATAATTTGTGATGCCTGTTAAAACAACCCACTTGAGACCCAAGAAACAACCTAGGGTTAGTCAGGAAAATTATGGAATAATTTTTTTTATTAGAAGTGTCTACAACCAAGTTGCAAGACAATAGTTGACACTATCAGGTTTTGAAACAAGTCTAAAATTACTAGAACATACTTTTCATTTATTAACAATTGTCAGAGGTCATATGGTCTAAATTTTAGGGTTAGAAGTTTCAGTTAGGTTCCAGGGGTAAAATATCACCATACCCATTCTCTAATAGGCTCATATTTTAAATTCAATTTTTCTCACCCTTAATGCACTCAAAATTTCCCTAAATCATTTCCATTGGATAGTAAATTTTCTCACCTTTCCAACGATATAAATAAGTCCTCATAACTCCTTGTAATACTCCAGTTATGGACCAGCGCGCTTTAGGGGCCAAATTTTCCCCCAAGGGGACATGTGTCGAGTAGGGATGAAAAGCAATTTTCAAGTTGGCAGGTCATGGGGTGGCGTTTATTAATTTTTCATTGTATGGGATAAAATTCCCATTTGCACCCACGCCTCCGCTGTGGCACCAAGGACACGTGTCGGGCTCTGAGTTCGCATGAGGAAGGTTGGCAAATTTCGCCAAAGGGAGGGAAAGAATCCAATTGGCACCCACATGCCCGTGGGTTCACCAGGGACATGTGGTGCTCATCCAAACAATACGGGAAGGAAAGAGGGAAGTTTAGGATGGTAGGGTCAGTTGGTGAGTTTCACAAAGGGAGGGAAAGGGGTTAGTTTGTCGTGTGGTTCCACGCATCCATGGAGGGATAACACCGAGGCGAGTGTAGGAGTGTGGGCCATGGGGAAAATATGTGAATTTTTCCCAAAAAAAAATTCAAAGGAGGGATTTGTGAGGGTTTCCCCACCCCACTTTCACCCCATGTTGCCACGTGGTAGCATCTGGTTGACTGCGGACCAACGGGGAGAAAGATAAAATTTTCCCAAAATTTTTAAAAGGCCCAAGGGCTAAAATGATGTCACGCCTTCATCATTGCCCCATGAGAACATGTGACAGCCTCTGATTGGTTGTGGGCTAGTGGAGGGAATTTCAAAACTTTTCCACAAATTTTTCAAAATTTTCCAAGGATTTTTAAAGGGGATTTTTTTTGGGCTGCGGGCTCGCCACGGAAATATTTTCCAAATTTTCCCGCCAAGGAAGGAAAACTTCAAAGGGCCATAAATTTTTTTAGAAAGCTCAGTTTTCAGAAAATGAGGACTTTCTGGAATGATATCAATGCCCTATTTGCACAAGAATCATAAATTTTACATTTTGATAAAGTTTAAGTGGTCAATTTAATTAAAATGATCTGCAAGATTTTTAAAATCCAACTAGTAAATTTTAACTTATAAATTTATTCAATTGGTCTCATCCCTCACTCAACATGCCAAACATACATGGAGGATTGTTCTAGGAAGTATTTAGAATGTTTTGAGAAGGTAAATTCACTTGTTTGATTTTCAATTTACATTTTTCCAACCATTGACAAAAAATGACTATGGAAGGGATTGGACTCGATTTTGTAAAGTTTTAAATTTTTTTCTTAAGTGTTCTTTTCCATTTTGAGTTCCTTGATAATACATCATGCTAAATTTTAACATTTCCAAGTTTATTATAATGTGCAGGCCCAAACTGTGCATTTTAATTAAATTTATTTTCCAGTTTTAATTTTTTTTTACAAGAGATCAAATTAAAAGACGTCCATCTAAATTTTCATCATATAAGTATGGAATTTCATTTCCAATCTAATCTAATACATTCATTTGTGTTTAAACAAAACATTCTAAATCAAAATTCATATACTGAATTCCATTTTACACATTTCCAAAGATACAAAATACA
Source organism: Taxus chinensis (assembly GCA_019776745.2). Taxonomy (NCBI): domain Eukaryota; kingdom Viridiplantae; phylum Streptophyta; class Pinopsida; order Cupressales; family Taxaceae; genus Taxus; species Taxus chinensis. The sequence continues at coordinate 500,159,816 of CM034146.1, read as the reverse complement.
ACATTATTTCCACGTACATTTTTTTTTTTCCATTTTTTAAACAAAGATTTTAATCAAAATATGATATTAGAATTTGAATCAACAATTTAAATGAGATAAGATATTGCAATCCTTTATTGACTTCAAAAATAAATACTTCTTTACATTCTTCCATTCCTTGAATGTAATTAACAGAATTCTATTTCTTTCCAATAAACAGAACAGAATATAAATGTCTTTCACAATTCGAATAAGTAACTTTCATAACCAATTACAACATCATTTCTTCAAAAATATATATATTATAATTTCATCCACTTCAAGTGGGAAAGGTTACAAATGAATTTGTTTCACAAGGGGCTGGCCAACTGTCTTCTTCTGCTCCAGAATAACAACATGTAAGTTTTATTTCTCTTCCAAATTGATCACAACAAAAGTGGGGGAAAGGTAATGCTCTCCACAAAACCAAGACATCCAATGAAAGGAGAAGCCATCCTTCATCATTGGCCCCTAATCCCCAACCACAATACAATAGCAGGTGTGATTCAACCCATGGAAACAACTAGTTTCCACTAAACACACAACATTCTTTCAAAATTCATAATTCAATATAAAACACAATCCAAACAAAAACAATAATTTAGAACTACATTTGAAAACCATTCAAATAGAATGCAGGCTTGATCATGAAAGCCAAGGGAGCAAGGACTATGGGGGAAGCTACTTATGCCTCATAATGGGAATTGGGCATCCACCAGAACAAACTACCAATAAATTTCACCACACATATCCTTATGCCCCCCATAATCCCTCCTTATATCTCCCACATATTTCCTTATGCCCCCCCACAAAGTAAGAAATGAAAGATATTTCTTTTCCATGGTGGATCCCAAACCCAAACTCCCTCCATAAAATTATGATGCGAATGGCATTCCCTTATGCCCCCCCACATGGATTCCCCATAGCCTTCTCCTAATCCATTCCTATGGCAGTCTACCCAACCAGCAAACAAATAAATCAAAAACATGCATCATTCATTCATACACAAAATAAATAACAATCACAAAAGAAGAGCTAAGCTCCTATCTTTCCATGGTAGCTTTTGTTTCCAACAACAAGCTTTCAATGCCAAAAACATAGTCCCAAAACAGCAATACCAAGTATGAAATTATCTCCAATATCCTCCACAATCCACAAGAGCTCCAAATAGCAAAAATGTGCCCCAAAGAATCATGTACAAAGATTCAACAACCTAAAACAATCAAAGAGTTTGAATTTTATAGAAGAGGGAAGAGAAGAGGATGATGTGGATCCATGTAGGATGCCACATCACACATCCTCAACTCCAAACACAAAAGACAAAATTTCATTCTCCAAAGCACAATAAAGAGGTGGGTGTAAATATGACAATTTACTTACACACTCCCAAAAGCCCACACCCCAAAGGACTGCAAAATAAATAAAATATAAGAGAGAGCAATCAAAACAATGCAACATGATTTATAGAATGTATTATTAAATTCTAAAATCACCCCTCCAACCATAAGTATGCTTGGTAAATTAAATTGAGAGGTATGGGACACGTTGCACTTGTCCCACAAGCCTCCAAAAATAGCCCCCAAGGACTAATTTGAATTTCCAAGGAGGTGGAGTATTTCATACTCAAAAATCTGACTTACACAACTTACACATCCCTTACATATTTAATACAAAGAGCCAACAACTTCCATTATTACTTTCCCATGTCCTAATTTAATTTATTTAAATTTTAACCATATGATTTCTCACATTAATCCACCATAATTTAGTTAAATAAAAGAAAGGGACACATTACTAATAAAATACATACAACAATAATAAAAAGGAACCACATAATAAAATACACAAACCCATGGTCATATATAAAGGTGATCCCCCCATGGGAATCCCTAACAACAACAAACACAACACAATAAAATAAGTTACCATGGTGACCTTGTCGAATTCACTTAGGATTCCATTATGGTTGGTCTCCAATCCCCCATTGTTTGTTGTGATATTTAACCTGCAAAACACAAATACCCCCTTCAGCCTCGTGGCCATATCAGAACATCCAACATGATATAAATATGATCACAAAATCATCTAAATATGTGAATCACAACATCAAATCAATTTAACAAAATCACTTACTATTTATATCAACAACATCAAAGTAACAATTGTATCATCCACATATAATGTCCATTTCTAAGTCTACTCACAATATCCAAAGTCACATGTCCAAACAACATACATAAAAAATCCATGTCAAATAGTATATCATCATCCACATATGAGTGTCTCTAATAATCATCATGCATCATAATCAAATCAAGATCAAAAATAATCCATGATCCAATGTTTAACATCATACTAAATCATAATTATAATAATGTCCATAACGTAAACAACAATATCAAAATAAGCATCAAAAGGTGTCAAAGGGAAGTGAGTACTACATAATCTGTCAATCCTCAAAAAATCTATATAAAATTACTTCCATAACCTTCTAGGGTATGTCCAGACACAAAAACATGTCCTAAATTTAATCTAATATCCGAGTATGATAATCATCATACATCTTCAAGCTACCCTAGATCAAAACTTAGAGGATCTGATACACATCATCTAAGGTCACCATCATCTTGTCAGTTAGAAGTCTAAAGGTCTGACTCTCACTCGACCACCTCTCTTCTAGGGAATTCATGATGGCATGGTCTAGCCTAATAATAGGCATATATGTAATATAAGTGAGGTATGTAGCCTCTAATGTGGTAGTAAGAAAAATATACTCTCATCATGAGAATGTCTACTCATATGCCCAAAGGCATCCATGCCACTCACAAACCTCCAAGTTATGCAATTTCATATACAATATTACACAACACACTTCATTAACATCATTTCTTCTACTAATGTCTTCCTAAGATGTTTTAATTACTTTGTATTCTTCTATTCCTTTCTAGTTTCTTCTAAAAATATGCTAATTTCCTCTAAAACTTTTATAAGTCCTAAAGTTATTCACTAGCACACCAATTTTAGTACTAGAACAAACCTTTTCTAGCGCATGCTCTTGCATGCTAACGCTTCCATTTTTGCACTAGTGCAAGCCTATGGTAGCACGTGCCCTTATACGCTGACTTGCCTATTTTTACACTAGCACGAGCCAAAACTAACCCAACCCATAGTTCTATGCTAACATTCTCATTTTGACACTAACGTGACCCCTTTGCACTAGTGTGATCCCCTCAACACTAGCATAGCCAGAGGCTTGAACTAGAATGATCCTGCACTTTTCTCCTAGCTACAAATAGCAATAAATGCACTTTAAAATGAAAATTTTTAATCTACGTACTGGGGCACCATCTGAAGGAAGCCTCGTATACTCTCTAAATTTTTCTACACCTCTCAATTTGTGCCATCTCTATCCAAATTCAGAGCCAAAACCTCACCAAATATCAAAAGGGTCTAGTAGCAATAACTCGTCACGATGGATTTTTTCCCTCCTAGCTTGCTATTTATATTTATTTTGACCTAATTATTCATTTTTCTCACCTTCTTTGAGTTAGATAACTAACGTGATTCTTCTATATTCTTCTACAACTGGTCGCAGTAATTATTTTTATTAAATACTCATTTTTTGACCATTTTTGCTATGTTGGCACATATTTTTTACTTCTCAGAGACCATTTCTACTACATGGGGCATATTTTTTCCTCCCATTGATTTTTTCCAATGCTTCACGTGTCTCACCATTCTTCTACATAATTTTCTTCCTAAAATTTAAAAATCCAAAAAAATGGTTAAATCATTAGAAAACAAAAAAAAATGGTAAAATCATTAAATATCCAAAACAATGGTAAATTCATTAAAAATTCCAAAATTCAAAAACGTTTGTCAAAATTCAAAACTTGGTAGAAAGCATTTACACAAATGAATCATTTATCAGACGCATCATCCTCAAACATCAAAATTTATCCCATAAAACATCTTTCTTTGGGTCCTCATTTGTTCTCACAAACGACTTGCGGGTCATCTTGATCTACCTCCATTAGCAAAGATAGTTTGCATACTATGTTTGTACTCTCTTGCATAATGAGCTATTTGGTACTATTTCATAGTACATGGTGGCTTTTTCATATGACCCTTATTTATTTTTTATATTCACCTCACATGTATCCTTACTTGGGGTCCTTTTTTAACCCTTGCATTAACTCAAACATTTGGGAACTGAAGCTTGATAACAAAAATATTGATATAACTTTCTTGAACATTGTTTGTTTGTGTATGTGTGTTTGTACTTGTTTCCTAGTCAGGATAGCTTTTTTACTTTCTTGTATTGCATTACGTTGTGTATGTTGTATTGAGTTATTGTTTTAGCAATGAAAAAATGTTAGTATTATAGTTTTTCATGTTATTTTACACTTTTGTTGCATGCTTATATATAATAAAGAGTCAGTGACATAGATCATGAGAAAAGTGATGAAATAAATTTGTTCTTGAGCTAAGTTGGATGAAATTTATTTCCATTCTCTTCAGCTTCATTATTCTTCATATCATTTTCTTCTATCCCAATTTTTTCTTCAATATCACTAGGGGCAGTAGGGATTATTTTTATCCCCCCTCCCATTCTTTGTTTCTTCTATCCATTTCACATTCTTTTTTTTTTATCACCGATCAACCTCTTTCATCACCCTATCAACACTCAAGGGGGAATCTTTCATTCTACTAATTTTTCTTCTATCCCTGAAAAATTTACTTAGTTGTACATGTTTACTAATGAGGGGTAAATGTAGACACCTAAAATCCACCTATGCAGTTTTAATACTAAGATTACAGTAATTACCCTCTTTCCTATTGTTTCTTTTAGTGATTTTCCACTAGTTAACTAATGTTTCCCTCTAATTTAGTCAATTAAGGACATTTCGTTAATTAACTAGCCTTTATCTCACTCTGGATGCCAATTAACAACACTTTTGTAGTTATATCCTCTTTGAATCAATTAATTAACTAATATTAGTTAATTAATCCTATTTACCCTTGTATTTAATCAATAAACCCTCTTATTGGTTAAAATACCCCTTCTAACCATTCAAAATCACCCCATTTCCCTCTAAATCACTTCTAATAGATTTCTAAGATCATCCTATCCTATTAATTAATCCTATTTGATTAATTAGAACACCCCCAACTCCCATGAATTTATAATCACTTGATAATTCTTATAATCAATATTAATTCTTCTAACTCTACTTTATCCTTTATCCCACATCCACTAGTTTGTAAGCTTCTCCAAAATCGGAAATCTATATAAAGGACCCTCTTACAATCTTTCACACCTACAACATACGTTTGCTAGTATTTCACATAAGACATATGATAAGATCTGTCTCCATTATTTTGGAATCTATACTTCATCTTATACATCCATTCTACCATTGTTGAGTAGAAAGGAATATCTAAGTATGGCCTAGTAGTCATTTCTTAGTGAGATCCTTCCCTCTCTTTGGACATAAAACACACAAATTTTATTGATCACGATCTAAAGAGGCTCATTTTTAGAAGTAAGAATACATTTAATATTAGGAATGGTTAGCATTAGATGATTTCTTTCATGTTTATGCCATAATTAGTTGATTCCTTTAAGATATCATCTTGACGTTCTTATTAGATTCAACTTTTTTTAAGCTACTTGGTGTTAGTTTCATCCCATAGCTTAGTTCTTTTAGTATGCTTACAGTTGGTTGTGTCACTTAAAGTGACAAATTGGGTGTTAGGAGAGGTAATAAACTCACATCTTGATCTTTTTCCCCCTCCCCATGACAGCTAGACCCATGGCGGCATTTTGGAGGCCTAATGTCCATTTTTCGCTTTGTAAAAAATAGCTAAGGGGACATGGGGGACATAAAAGTGTGCTCCCGTATAGAGGAAACTTTTTTTCACTGGAAAGTGACAACTTGGATGTTATGGAAGTGTTAGCAACAAACCATTTTCACAAACTCTAGCCCCCTCCTCATAAGAGCCTCACCCATGCACATTTTAGAGAGGTTGATTTCCCCTTGTCCCCTTTTCCCCTATTTATTATGGTGAAACCACACCTTTAACCTCCATCAGAGGTTAGCTAGTTTTATTTTAAGGTGAGTTGAATGGATCCAATTAGAGGGAAAATAAATTTACAAGAGGCATGACTTCATACTTATCCTTTTTTATATTTCATTGTGATTTTATCTCCCCCAATTTATTTTTTATCATTTTCATGTTTCCAAAATTTCTTCAGACCTCCTCCATGCCCAAAACCTTTTTTCTCATATCTTCCAAACCTTATGTCCATTTACCATGAGACTTGGATTGTAGATTCCTCTCCAACACACCTTTCCAATGATCCCAACATTGTACCCAATGGTGTTCTATATTATTTTTAATGTCTGGATAAATTTTCCTAATACAAAAACCCATTTTTCACATCTACAAAGTTCTAGTGATTGAAATCCTCAAAAAAATGGAGCAAAGCATCATTATAAAATAACAAAACTTTTAAGACCATTTTCATTTCATTCAAACACTTGGAATACCCACTTCTAAAATAACAAGCCTTCTTAAGCATCACTTTCCATAAATATTAAGTGTTAAAAATAGTTCATTATCATAGTCGCCATCACCCCTTGCACATAAGGGAAAGTCAAATGTATGTATCATAATATTCATCAAGAAACAATATGTTAATCCTCTCATATTGAATAAAGAGTGAATGGATAATTTTGAAACAGTTTAGAACACCTAAGTGACCTGAAAAATTCATGATTTCACACTACGCATTTTCAATTGAATGATGGATCAATTTTTATACTTGGAGGAGAGGACATTTTTCAATAAATAACACATAAGAAAGAAAGTGTTTGAGAATCTTGGGGTTGATTCCATTAAAAAAGGAAAAATTTACATCACAGAGGTGAATTTTGAATCCAAGAAGAGCAAGGTGATGATCTATATGTTCCAACTCTGACCTTATTTTCAAAAAGGATCATCATGTTTTTATATTAGTGAAAATATCAAATTATTTTTTCTAAACACTCATCAAATGTCTTGGAGTGTGTTAGCATCTCACAAGAGGAGGAGTTTAAAATAACAGTGCTACAACTCAATAGGAGGTCAAAGACAAGGAACTTTATTCATGGAGTATTCATCCATGATCCATCGAAAGTAGGTTCTTTGTCAACAATATTCTTCCTCGTCTCTAAATTTTCACTTCTCTCTCCTCCCTCCCTTTCTCTCTAAATTATATTTCTACATTGAAAATGTACTTTCTCATTCTCTTTCATCTTATTCACTTAAGTGACTTAATGTTGCATTGTAAAAGTTCCTTTTCAGAAATGAGGAAAGGACTTAGTTCTCTTCCTAGGTAATTTGAAAATTCACATGGTTGTGAGATGAAAATTCACATGAGGGGGAGAGGAAGAGACATTTTGTAAGCTATAAATTATAATATCTTCTCTGTTCCAAATCGTTTGTTTTTCTTGGTTTATATCTCTCATTATCTTACTATAAACAAGAAACTATAATTATTTTATCTCCTTGTCTTATGTTTTCTTCTCCATATCAACTTCACTCCATGAGCATGGTTACTTGTGAATTATTATAAAAATAAAATTGCATTTACTTATGTTTTTTCACTATTTCCTTGACATGGTTTATTCTCATTGTTAACTTGTAAATATTCAGGTTTTATGTCAATAAACTTGGTTTTCTATTTATTGAGTAAAACCCCCTTCTCACTTTCTCCCTTCTCTCAATACACACCTTTCCTCCACCTCCATTTTACACATGGGTTTAGTGGGCTATTCTTGTGTCATCTCTGGTCTAAATCCCACCCATGATGGTTAGAATGGTGTATATATTTCCTCTTTTCAATAAATGTGGCTTTAATATACCTAAGTAGAGGGACCTAATCCCAGAGCATTGGTGAAAACCCCTAATTTTCCCTTATGATATTATTTCACCAACACATAGGAACCCTGGTTAATTACTTAGAATCTGAGTAATCTTTTACTTGGTTTGGTTGGGTGGTTGTTTTTAATTCTACTAGTTGTTGTCAATATTTGTCCTCTTTTTGTGTTCTTAGGGTGTAGTTGTTTATTTATGTTTTAACTTTTGTCTGTCTTTTGTTTGTGGGCTTGTGTGTAATGTCGTTGGTTTTTTTTGTTTCTCATTGAATATCTTTTGGTTGTAAGGTTTTGGTATTTTCCTAAACCTAAGTATTAACCATATCTAATAAAGAATGTATTAAATTGGGTAACTAGATATAAATCATTACATATGTGATATGGGTATATAAAATCAGGATAAAATTTGCACAAGAATAACACATGAATAATAATCTTATTATTATTCAATTCATCTAGGATATACATTCACAATATATTAACCATATATATAGGATTTTAGATAGGCATAACAACTCTAACAATGCATACCTATATTCTCTCAACCACTCACTAATTACGTATATTGTTATAACACTAATAAAAATTTACTCAACAACATTATCATAATATATTCTCACATATATATTATGAAAACCCCTATGAGCACTAATAGGATTATTCCTAACATTCCCCCCTTAAGTGAAAACATGGTAGAAAAAGCATTCACACACTTCTCTGTAGTATGCTCACCCCTGTGGCATGTTCATCTATGTGACTCATAACCTTGATCCAAAGTAAAGGCTCTCTCCTTCCATGGTTTTAAATAGGTTTACCACAAACCTTGACATGAACAAGAACCCATCAACTATCCACCTCGTGTGGTTTTCTGGATCTCCCAAAAACCTTTTCAAAATCCATGAACTGACTTACTCTGGTGCTTCTATTCACCACTATGCTTGTACATCAGGGAAGTATATAGGAAATAGCTCATATTGGAATATATTTCACACAAAATGGAAATGGAATATTGTGTTCTATTCCCCCCCACAATGTGAAATTTCCATTATTCTACAAAACTGTAAAACAAGAACTCTGAAATGAATCAACACACTGGAATTTCTGAAAAACAAACACACATGTGTCACAAAATCTATTACGCAGCCCTGTCCCTGATGAATGATGAGAGGATTCATGTTTTCCTCCTTCTTCCATTACCTCCATCCTCTAATAAAAACTATCTAATAGAAAAAATCTTCATCACTTTGATTTTATGTACAAGTAATGTTTCCTTCCTCTTCATTTTCTCCTTCATCATCAATAGCCATGGCATTATATTATATTTTCCATCAAGCAAGTCTTTTTCTCTTTTCTCGCAATTTGAAGACAAGTGACCAGATTGTCTATAGTAATAATAGATGACCCTCTTTTTTGAATCTTTAAAGTATGATCCAAGTCTGAAAGAAGAATTAGATCTTCTTTTATCTTGTTTCTTACCATACATTTCTTTTTCCTCTAGTTCTACAATCATGATTATTTTTTCTTCATCTACAAAAGAAGAAATAAGTTCTTCTAAACTTGGATTTATTTTACTCAATGTAAAGACCATGTTAGAATAGCATGGAGGCATACTATTGAGTAATACTACTTTAGCATCATCATCAGGCACATCTATACTTATTCCAGCTATTTGATTGCAAATAGAATGAAACTTACTAATATGTTCCACCATGTTATCATCTTCTTCCATCTTGAGGTTGAACAATCTCTTATTTAAATATATTGTTGCACTTTCAGCTTATGATCCAAAAAAATTTTTCAATGTATCCCAAATTGTGTGAGAGGAATTTTTTAAGTCTATATGATGTAAATAAGCATTTGATAGACCCAATCTGATAATCACTATAGCCCTTGGATATTTACTTTCCCATTTTGTTGCTTCATCTATAGTTATCAGTTTCTTCTCTTTTCCATCAAAAATATCCCACAAATATTTGTTGATTAGGAACAACTTGGTTTGTACTTGTTAGGTATGAAAGTATTTACCTTCAAATTTTTCAATGCAACTCAACTTATCCATTATGACTCTTCACAAAAAAATATTTTTTTAAAAAAAAGTTGTTGGCTAAAACCGAAAATGCACCTTTTTTACAAACAAATAGAGAGTAATGACTATAAACTTGATTTGTAATGGAAAATTACAAATCCATTAATTCTAATATAAATTATAAAAATTAATTAGTGATTACTTTTTTATATGATTACAATAAATACACACTTATTGACTTTTCACGGACAAATGATTTCTAATAAATTAGACATGGCTCACTAACTGCAGATAAATAGTTACATAACCATAAGACTAATCTATTATGTGGACCAATAATATAAGTAAGATAGATCAAGTTGCCTAAAAACTTAAAAGGATGAACTGATCTGCATGAAGTTTACTAGTATTTAAAACGAAACATGTAGATAGCTGAAACTCCATGTTTGGTTGAGAGGTATCTTGTTTGGAAGAATAAGAAACATATTTTTCATCCAAGTGGATGGAAATTAGATCAATATTTCAAAATATCTTCATAGGTATAAAATAATTTCACCTGATTCTTGTGATATTTATAGGCTGTGCCATGGGCCGATCCGTGAAGATTGCTAGCTCAGAAACAATAAGACTTTATCTTTTTGCTATATTCCAAGGTTGAAAAACTTGGAGGACTGATATAGATTTACAAATATGACATGTCCACGTGATATCAAATTTTCATTTAGTAGAATGGGTATAAAACATAGTTCTAATAATATCACTCAACACCTTTTATCCTCCAAGATGTGAAGAATTCACCTTATTTCTACGCAGCTACTAGCAAAACAAACAACTCTCATCACAATGTCGATCTAATCTTCTTCTTTTAGGAGAATGAATCACATATAAATCCAAAAGCCAACGTATTCTTTCAAATAGGATCTCAGAATAAAATTAGACGCATCGAATATCAACAAGAGCATAATTTCTAATTTTAGAATTAGCTATACATAGTCCCAACAAACATTATGTGAATTGGATTGCAATGGTTTTGATAATCAATGCATGTTGCTAATCACCAGGTCTGTGAGTGATTTATGGACTGCATTTTTCAATGAGAAATGAATCTCATTTGGACACAACCTCAAACCTTTGATCACTCTGACACCAAATATAAAATCAGGATCAAAATTGCACAAGAATAACACCAAAATAATAATCTTATTATTATTCAATTCATCAAGCATATACATTCAAAATATATTAGCCATATATATAGGCTTTTAGATAGTCATAAAAAATCTAACAATGCATAGCTATATTATCTCAACCACTCACTAATTATGTAAATTTTTATAACACAAATAGCAATTTACTCAACCACATTATCATAATATATTCTCACATATATATTATGCAAACCCCTATGAGCATTAATAGGATTATTCCTAACAGGGTAGTGAGGGCAATTAGGATAGACTCTTAACCCATGATTTTTATCTTACCCTCATATATATTACCAAATATAAGAAAACACTTCAGAATAGTTGTCGATTAGTTAGGAAAAGATCCTCAAATATATTTCTTAGGAAATACTATTTTTTATATTGTAATATTAAGCATTTCTAAGATAGAAATCCTAATAAACATATAAGTTTGACTTCTTTGATTCTACGAAGGCTGCTTATTTATAAGGGATTATTTAATGACATATTATATGTATATACAATTATTGTGAAATTTTCTAATATATTTCCACATTCAATTATGTATTTTTTTAAATGGGAATTAGTGTTGTGTACATCACTATCCATTGCAAAATTTGATATTTTGAGAAGATCCCTTATTTGATTCCTCCCAGACTCTTTTTATGTAACTAAATACTTCATCATTTTTTTATTAGTTTATATATAAATGTATCATTTTTTTATTAGGTTCCCTTATTTTTTTATGGCCACCAAGTGAGGTGTTTTACACTTATCATACTGCCCTTTTAGGATTTATTTCACATGCATTTACATTTATTTCAGTTTTTTAAGAAACCTCACCCTCAAGTGACACTTTTATAATGGTATCACACTCACATAGTCTAATTATTATAACTACGATAGAGTATGATGGTATCACTAGGGAAGTGACTAAGGAAATTTGTGTCAAAAGTATTCCTTGAGGTAATGATTCCACCCCTAATGTTTTTTATTAGTTAAGGAATTTAGAAAATGCATGCAAATGACTTAAACAATTTTGTAGATAGGGTACTTTGTTAGAAGGTTTCTGTCTAAAATCATGCTAATATCATGGGTTCAAATGACCTAGACCTAATTTGGCATAAAATTGGATTCAATTCATATAATGGCGAAGGGGTTTTTCCTATCCAACCCTAACAAATTTTCCATGATTTTGCACAAATCCTTAACCTAGTATGTCCAAATTTTATTGTTCATTTTGTCTCTTTGGACCCAATTTATTGTGGTTCAGAACATACAGCTCTCAAGATCCTGGTTTAGGTCAAGTTACCTAGTCTGACTATTTCATTCATGTTGGCACCCAAATCGGTCCTCCCTTTGTGGCTGAGCAACATCAATAGAATGAGAAGGATGCTTAGAGGATGATGGATCTAGATTTGTGTCATTTTGTATCCGAGGATGGATCTCATCATATTTTTTTCAATTGATCTTAGAGAATTTAGATAGAACCATGCTGAGGGTATGACCTACCCTCCTACTTTAGGCTCTACGTTTAGCTATGGTGAGAGGACCCATTCTGTAGTTTGTAATTGTGAGTGGGATGGATGTACCAACAATATTTGGAACTCCTTTGTAAAGTGGTTGAAAAAAATATTTGGGAAGAGCTGGTCAATTTAGCAAAGGCTAACTCTCACGATTTGTCACTTCTAGACAATGCAGATACCTTATAAACAAGACTCAAACCACTAAAGACAGTACGAAATATGCTTGCTTTGGAATATTCTAGCTTTAATGAGGAAAACATGGGTAATTTTGGTATGATTAGTAGGTTTTGGTTGTATTTGATTGGGGAATTAATCAGGATAAAGTTTATTACACCAAATTTCAAGGAAATTTTAACAAATGTTGGAAGATCTACCAAGTAACAGAAAAATAAACCTCAAATAGCATCACAATGATCCTTCAACTAGAATATGCACACTCATGGAATCGCAAGAATGCATGGTTTCACACAATCTTTAAGGATTCAAACACAAAAGCTCATGTTGAAGACTTAATAAAACATTAGAGATTACCAATTTATCATTCCTAAGATACACTCAAAGGATTAAAAGAAAAACTTAATGAAGTGGAGACATAATGACTTTAAAATTGTTTATTACACAAAGGAAATGAAAGCTCTTCTCAATAGTGCAATTGCAATTTTCAGAATGCTACTAGAATGATAACGTTCTATGTGACTTAAAGGATATCTAAAATAATATTACAATGGGAGCATGAATAATTATTTTAATGTATTTCATATTGACAAAAAATACATCAATGCTCATGATTAACATAATTAATTTAGGGCTCATCAAATTTATCAGCAAGGGAAATATAATCTACAGTCTCAGTGCTTGTCAATGGTTGTTAACTTACAACCATCTTGACATGATTTAATTTGAAGGCTAAAAAAAGTGTAACAGGTTTCTCAGATGATTTATTGGGAAATTGGTATTCTCTCAGTATTCCTTTCTCTTTAAAAATATCTCAAAAAAATTTAACCCCCTCCCTATGCGAGAGTATTCTCATCACATTTATATAATTCTATTTGCTCAATTACTCCCCAATTTTTCCGAAAAAAATGTGGATCTTCAAAAGAATATCCTTATTTATAATATATAATTTGATTTATGTTATCCTTATGGGGATGACTCATCAAATGATCCCAGGTGTGATAAAATACAAGCCTTTCACATTTGTTTTCTATTTATGTATGAATAGGATGCAATGTCATCACTTTTGGCTACTTATTTAATCATTCTTTTCCCTTGGTGACTGGACATTTACTTTTGATGACTTTTGAGTGCCTCCAGGTGATTTCATTTGATAGATGCTATTATTTTATTTTCAAGAATCCTTCTTGGATGTTGTGTATTTATTTTCATGCCTTTCTAGGTTAGTTATCATGGATGATTCTTATCAAATCATAGCAATCACCATTTTCTACTCAAATTCCAATTCATTTAACCTTTATTTTCGTTGTGCAGATATCTTATTAGGATCTATGAAGTAATTTCACCATGATTGCACCTAGCTCAACTCACCTACCTCAACTTTCCTATAAAAATGCACCATTTACTTAATCATTCCATACTTTCTTCTTTTGCATATAGGAACTTTAAAGAAATTCATTTGTATCATGGCGGGGGAACCAGTACCATCGATTTTGAAAGAAATATCCCTTCAAGACTTGCATTCCATATTTTATTTATTAGGTCTAGATGAAACATTTATGAGGTTACTTTTTGAAATTACTGACCCTAAGGATTACACCGGGCCCTTAACACCTTCAGGTCTTCGAGCTGCATTATTTAAGAGACTTTTCATGATAAGTTTCATGTTCTTTTCCTTTTAAATGATTTACTTTCACTTGTTCAAGTTTGAACTTTAGAGAACTCCCAAGTCACTAAGGAAATTTTGGCTTGTGAGGAGGCCTAATGTATCAAGTATTGGCATCCATGTATGCCCATTCATTTTCAATGAGGAATTTGTTGTGAAATAAATCCCTCTAGAGTCATATGAACTCAATGGAGATATTTTGGTGGATACAATTCCTTTCCTCTATAGCCAATTGAATACATTAGAGAAGTGTGTTTCAGTCTTAGAGGAAAAACAACTAGTGAGTACACCCCCTCCAGCTCCCGAACCATCATTTCCTTTTGTGAAAAAATATAAGGGTGAGTCTAGCTCTGGGCCTTCTGCTCCAATTACTACCTACATGCCTTATGTTCCAGTTGTTCCAGGGTCATTTTTGCTTGCACTTAAAGTTCAAGCTTCTCAACCAACTTATTTTTACAACACCAGAGAGAAAAGGGAATTTTTTATAGGTAGTTTGGATATGAGTGAATGGGTCTCTTCTTACAAGAAGCGGTCAGAATAGCTTAGTCTATTAGATAGTCCCTTGTTTAGTATGGCTGACCTTTTGTCAATGGGCATGTCTTGGACACTAGCAAGAGACATTATTATTGTTCAAATGGAATTAGGGATGGATGAACATGGGCTTAGGAAAAACAAATTAGTGAATAAACTTCCTCTTTATAGACAGGATTTTGTAAAGGAAATTCTAGTATTGGATGCCTAAAGTTTCTTGTTATTGTCCCCTTTTTGTGATACAACTCTTAAGGATATATGTAATCTTTATTTTCATGGGTTGGGCCCCTATAGATCCCCATTTTTCCTTTTTCAAAATACAGAAAGTACAAACATATCATCATTTTATATGCTTTTATAATGGACATAAAATTTCATCCAAGAAATAAAAAAATCTAATGCATTATATCAACTTACAATTTATATTAGAGAATTAAAAGTTTTTAAAAGTATTATATATCCTTCATAAAGCAATAGTATCAAATGAAACATCAGTTATAAATGAAATATGAAAAGAAGATAAAGTTTTAAAGCCTAAGCTTTTTCTTCATCTTTCAGGTATGCATCCTTTTCTTCTTTAGCTTCTTATTCTTCTAGCAGCCTCGCCACATATGCATCATACCTTCAAAAGAGCTCATTTATTTCTTCTTCATCTGGCCCTATATGGTGTTGGAAAATTAATGTCTATCTTGCTATTGCATTCACATAGTGGCCTATTTTTTGCTCAACTCCAATGGTTTAGCCCTAAGCTCTTGTTGGGCCCTGAATTATTGGCTAAGTACTAAAAGGCATGTGCATGTAGGTGATCATGGGATCAATTCCAGTTTCAAATGCTCCCTAAAATTCCCTAAACCATGCTAGTGTAGTAAATCCTTCATATATATTTCTGACAACTATAAGAACGTAAAAATGAGACACTCTGAGCTCAAGATAGTTCCAGTCAAATTTTGGTCAACCGAAAGGTCAACATTGGTCAACATATCCAAGGTGATGTGTACGTGTGCACAATTGGCCAAATGGATCATTTGAAAGTGGACAAGTGGAAAAATGAGAAAGAGGAAAAAAACTGAGTATTGGAAGCCACAATGAGTTTGAATTCACCTGATTTTCCTTTCGAGGATCGACAAGTGGTCTTTATTGCCATATTTCTTTAGTGGAATATCATATTATGCTATGGTCAAATTTTATATTACTTGTGTAATTATTATCATGTAAGTAATTATCAAACCAACACATTATTTCTAACTTATATTAATACAATGTGCAAAACTTAGGAGTATATCCCACATGCCACGAACAACTTTATACATGCGCCAAACTTGGTCAAACAACCACATTCATAAGCATCCAAAATGGCTCAAAAGCCAATAAAAATCCAAAATGCCTTACCTTTTAAAACCTCCTCTACCGTTAGGAGGTAGGATTTGATCCCATGACCTCATAGTTCTAAGACCAATCCACTAACAAAATATCCTAAGGGGCTCACTTGGATAGAAAATGGCTTGCTGCAACTTATACAAGGATAGTGTTAGGTCTATGTATAGGAAAAATAGGGGTACTTGCAGAAAAATACAATTTTGAGGAACTTCTGATCACATCCAGGTCTCGAGTTATACATAAACGTTTCTCAAAATTTTGATATAATCACAAAGGTGTGATCATTTATTTGATTTGGAGATTTTTTGATAGAGTTATTTACTATTAAAGCCACACAAATACGTAAAACCAAAGGGAGACACCGTTGTAAGTGGATCAGGAAGGTGAAGGACAGAGGCTAAGCTCCATTAACATCCTTCAAAGGTCTAAAACATGGTTTTGCAGGTTTTTGATTCATTATTGGTTAATGTAAAGGTTATTGTAGTTACATATTTAACACTACTAACGGATCAGTTCACCATGAACTTGGGGACATAGGAATTTTGAACCTTGTAGACAATTTGGGTGTCGTGTTTTGATTTAGTTTTTATTTTTTGATATTTACAAGTAATTTAAATTCAAAAAATGAATATGGATGTAACTATAATCGGTAATTGATAAAATTGGGAAATCAATGAAATTTGAAACAATAATTTTTGGGGCTTTGATCAAACAGTGAAATTTTGAGTAAATTGCAAACTTAATTTCAGTTTGAATTAAGTCCTAAATTAGATTTTAATCAGTTTTTGGAAGTCTAAAATCCTTTTTAAGTTGATTAAAATTTAAGATCCTTTGAAATGATTAAAAGTGTTAGTTTCAAGAAACCATTTTTGGATCGGTGGGAGCAATAAAGAGAAGGGCACACGGGGAGAAGTGTGCAAGATAAAGAGGTTTAAGAAGGGTTTAGGAGAGACCAGAGCATGAATAGGGAGATATTACACAAGATCTAAAGACTTAGCCATATTCAGCATTCTAAAGGAAGTTGAGGAAATACCTGACCCCACTAGGCATGTCGAGTGGATAAGGTGTCATCCTCAATTACTGATGGTCAAGAAAAGGATATTCCACATATGGTATATTCCTAGGAAGACATCATTACAAAAAGCGGAGAGATCATAACAGGATAAGCATTCACCAATGAAGGACCACATCGATACTTGGCATGTGATCTACTCTTGAAGGAAGGCATGATAGTGGGTACTGGACCTATAAGCAGAAAATCTTGGGTAGAAGAAGAAAAACCAAGATATATATGGATAAACATATAGCATGAGAAAATGGGAAGCTCTATAGAAAGTATTAGGAGGCCCTAGGTTTAAGGGTTTTCATTAGCGAGCTGCAAAAAGGTCATCATATCTAAGGGATGGGTCTGTAAAATTTATAAGGGGGGCATAACTAGAACTCCTGATATATGAGTTAGATCTCTCTTTTAACATATATTGTATGGTCTAAAACCTTGGCAATTACTGTATTCGACTTGGCATGGCCTTTTTAATGTAATGTAGTTATTTATCACTCTTGATCGATATATATATATATATATATATATATATATATATGTATATTGGATATCTTATTCATGGGTGCAAACCCTAATGGTATTTCTTCATATTATTAATCACATTGGTTCTTCATAATCCATGTTGTGTTGTTTCTATCATTTTCATGCATGGGTATAAGGATATGGTAGCTCATGTTGTGATTTTACATGAATATCTACTTTTCTATAACTAATCCTCTAACAATGGCAAGATCTTCTCACAATGCTCACATAAAGGAGGGGCTTGGTGCCTACGCATGCCTCGGTTGAGCACCCAACACCCGCTAGGTGATAGGCCGACACACATGGGGTTAGAAGTTAGTAGGTGAATAAAAATGACTACATCTTGGTTCCTTTGTCGAGACCTCTTTTTGAAGCTGTTGTGAGAATGATGTGTGATGAAAAAGTGATTAACCTTGGACATTGTCAAAGAATGGTTTAAAAGCACGGATGATGAGTTTTCTCAGATATTTATTTTTGGACCCAATTTTGATGTACGTAGATGGGTAGAAGAACACATGTATCATGAGTTATATGAGACCTTATTTTGTTGCTTTCTGGTGGAGTTGTATGAATGGATTTCCGTGTACGCATCTAGATCAAGGTGGTATTATAGATCTCACATGTGGACCTAAGATGAATATCAAAGGCTATAGGGTGTTGATCTAAATTGGACATCTATTGTTGATCATTAGTGGATAAGAGTATTGACCAGTTATACCCTAGAATACGTTATTTCTGTGTATTCTTGTCCAGAGATTATTGTGTTTGAGTTCCTAAGGGAGCCTTGTGGTTCATTTTTGTGTGTTATCCCCTGAGCCATAAAGATCCTGATCATTACAATAAGTTTGGAATCATTTCTTATGGCCAGCTAAACTTTTTATGAGTGTTGGGTAAGGAAGCTAGGGTGGGGGAAGATGGCAGACATTATAGCTGAAAAGGAGAGAGATGAGAGATGACTCAGGTATAGTGAAGATCGTGAAAGGGAGTTGGTTAGACAATTCTAGGTTACAAGAGTGATGGATCTAAGGAGGAAGACGTTGTAGGAAGGAATTGAGGTTCATGTAGAGGATGTGGAGCCTAAGTAGTCTGTGCTACCCCATCCTGGAAAACATGAGAGATAGATCCCTTTAGCTTCTAATGAGAGTTTTTCACTTGGAGAAAGGAGATTCATCAGTGCACATTAGAATCTACCTGGTGACTAACCCCTGGTGCTTAGTCTTTTGAATCAAGAGATAAATATTACTAACACAATTCATATTGGTGGGAGTGATAGATCTGCACCTTGGAAATATAATTTATTATTTTGTACATCTATGGCTGCACTATCATTACCTATGTTTAGAGTAATATTGTCCGGAATGACATTTGGGAAAATTACAGGTTTACAAGGCTTGGGTATCGTATCTAGAAACGGAATGGGACACTCATTTGGTAGTGTACAATATCACAAACTATTGGTGTGTAGCTTAGTATGCTAGGATCGACCACTTCAAGCCCATTATCGGCTACAGAAGGTGGATTTGAAGTAGCAACTAGAAGACTTGGTGGACTGGTGGATCTAGATGATTTGGTGGGATAGGAGGGACATGAAATAGTGGATCTAATGGATATGATGGTGGAGGAAACACCAGAGGAAATCAAGGTTCTGGATTAGGTGGGCAAGGACCTCAACCACCTTAGCAAGTGTTTTTTGAAATGTCTTTACATATACCAAACTACAAAGTTATTAAGCATGTTGTAGAGCATGTACACAAGTGTGAGCTACTATGGTGTGCAAAGGTGATCACAACCCCAGAACAAAAGGCAAGTCAGTTTGTAATGACATTGTAAGGACACACGCATAGTTGGTAACAAAAGTATGACCCCCATCAAACATTAGTATATTACACCATGCTATAGAATTCCTTCTTGGCTTAATTTCATATCCTTAAGTTTGAACATAAGAACATCAGCACACTGAAGAAGATTCAACAAGGTATGGTAGAAATTATGTGGGAGTATGACACACATTTCAAAGCCCTCTTATCAAAATTGTCTTATGATATTCACCCCTCTCAACATGCTCAGTGGTTGTTTGGAGGTTTGATAAAACCTTTTAGGAGATAAATTTTTCATAAGACTTTCAAAGACCCGTGCAAGGCCTTAGAAGCTACCATGTGTGTTAAGGCTATTGGAAGTGTTGATATTGGTGTTATCCCTTTTCTAGAGGCTCATATTATTGCAATGGCCAAGCATCTGGAAAATATATCTGCAAAATTGATGCATGAGACACGTAGTGGTCTATGATGCATGGATTATGAGGTAGAAGGGAATATAAAGGACATTTTCCCTAGGAGATTTGTATGTGCCATGATAGTGTACTGTGAGATCTACCATAGAGATCATGATGCAAGTAGGTGCCCACTATTACAGTGAATGATCCTTAAAAATGTGTCTTTTTCTTGCAAGATCTATACCTCTACTACTCATGAAACCAAGAATTATAGATTGATTGACCAGAAACATGATGCCATTGATATTGGTGTGTGCCAAACTAGCCTTACAAACAATTCCAAGGATGATGGTCAGTACTATGAAGGGAGCACAGATGGAGGGGCACGTGGAAGAGGTTTGTGAGGAGGATTTCGTGGTCATGGTAACTATAGAGGAATAAGTGAGTTCCAACATGGAACCTATTACAATTGTGGGTCTACGAAGCACTATAAGCATGAATGCACTGATTTGTTACAATTATCTTAGTGTGGAAAAAACATAAGTATGAGGAGTGTCCAAATTTATTTGAACATATGAGCTAGCAACACCAAAAACAAAAAGGTTCCGAAATGGTAAGCGTGAGGAAGTCTAATTCACAGTGGATGCTAAGAGTGGCACATGAGTTAGAACTAGAGCCTGTAATAGCTACGACACAAGCTGAGGTTTCAATTACAAGGGATATACCAAGGTAGAAATTGCTACTTATAAGAGAAGAGGTGGTACGTAGGAAGTATCTAGACCTTACTCATAAAAAATAAGTGTATCAAGAAACCATGGATGTGATTCAAAGCCTACAAGGGGAGATCCAATGCCTAAAAGAGCAGTCAAGGTAGTTAGAGCAAAATAAGAGTTTTGAGGCTCCACAAAAGGATCTAGATGAAGTTAGGGAAGTATGTAAAATGTTAAGGCAAGAAAATATCATTCCCTTGCTAGGAGAATGGTTATGGGAGAAGGTACCATGCACTAGAATAGATAACGAGAGATAGGTTTTGCATGCTACCCTTCCTCCCCACAACCTTGACTATGATAAAGAGATTAACTTGAATTTTGTTATGGATGAGTAGCTTTTGAGAAATATTTTGATTGACATGGGCGCAGAGGTCAATTTACTCACTCTAGATGCATGGAATCAAATGGGAAGGCCCCCATTACAGTCATCCTCAAATTTGTTGTATATAGCTAATAAGACAAAGGAAATGCCAATTGGTGTCTTAAAGGACATTGTTATCAATATCCAAGGGAAAATTTTCACTAGGGATTTTGAAGTCTTGGTTCTAGCTGAGGTAGAAAAATTTCCAACATTACTTCAGTGCCCCTAGTGTTATAAGAACAATTCAGACCTATGGTTCAATAAGGGGTACATAAGTTTTGAAAACAAGTAAGAATATGTCATCATCCCCTTAACTGATGGGAATTCAACACCCTATACTGAGCCCTTATGATAATATGTTCTTGACAGGATCTATGTACACTCTATCAGGGACCCTAAGGTGATTCACCATACAAAGGGAGTTATTCAGTTTAAAGATGCTTAGTGCATGAGTGATACAACTAGTGAGGCATGTGACAATTGGGTGTATGAGACTTATGAGTTAATTAGGTAATAGTTAAGAGGATATGTTAAGATAGTGAAAAAGTCACACTATGTTAAGCACCTGGGAGGGAAGAATTTACCAAGTTATTTTAGAGGAGCTAACCCTAATGTTTTCTTAAAAGAGATGGAATCCCAGTGGAAAACTAAGATTGAGAGAAGAGGGATGCTGAGCTATAACTTGTTTAGGACTGTAGTGCATTGGTGGGTGACACATTGCAATAGCCTTCTAGAGTGGCATAAGGTAAGAATCATGTTCTCTATTAGCTTTTCCTAGAGCAATGTACCCACTCTCATACAAGAATACCATGGGAAGGAAATCACCTCATTTCCCATCTAAGCATGTGAGAAACCATGGATGGAAGGCACATAGGCCTTTCTAACTTCTTTATGGGTGCATAAGCTGTATTCCAACTTACAAGATTGTGTGTGCGCATATTACATTCACTCAGAGATGCACCGTAAGACATGAAATTAGAAGGAGTTAACAGCTGACCTCCTTCAAGATTTCAAATATCAGAGTACTAAACCATCGGTTGATAGGGAGTTATAGGTTATTAAGATCCTTACGATGGGAGATAGTGTTATGATGGAGGATAGAATACTATAATTATTGGGTGAACCTAGTTTGGAACTGTGTTTTGATGAAGAAGATTCAAAAGAGGTGTAGTTTGAGCACGTATGCATGAAGAAAGAGAAGGGAAATATGGTCTATGTGACAGATGGTGAAGAGATGGAGATTTTGGATGCTAACCATACTGAAGGTATGCATGAATTTATTGATAGAGTTAAGGATAAGGAACATGCGTACCATGAGCCCCTCAAAACAAAGAAGGTTAACATTGATTCAGAAAAGGAACCTAAGGAGGACATTATTGGAGACTATTGGTTAGAGAAGGAGGTTTCAAAGATCATTGATCTACTAGATGAGTTTTAGGACTTATTTCTGCATGGATACCATGAGCTTAAAAGCATTCACCACTCCTTAGGAGAATTGAAATTCAAGTTAAAGGAGGGTGCACACTTGATTTAGAAGAGGCCTTATCGAATGAATCCAAATCTTTGCATAAAATTCAAGGAGGAAATAAAAAAGAAGATCACTTCCAACATTATTAAATCTATGGGGGAATTAGAATGGGTAAGCCACATGGTCATTAGCATTAAAAAGGATGGAAAGATAAGTATCTGTGTTAACTATAGGGACTTAAATGCAGTATGTGTAATTGATCCTTTTCCAACCCCTTTTATCGAGGAAATCCTGGAGGGAGTAGCTAGGAGTGAAATCTATTCCTTCACAGATGGATTATTAGGATACCATCAAGTTAGAATTACTAAAGAAGACCAAGAAAAGACAACTTTCACCACTAAATGAGGAATTTTTTCCTATATGGTCATTCCTTTTAGACTGAAGAACACACTTGTTGTGTTTTCACACATAGTGGTCTAGGCATTTTAGGATTTTATCCATAAATTCCTTCAAGTCTACCTTGATGACTGGATAGTGTATGGACTAGTGAAAGACCATTGTGACAATTTGAGGTTAATGTTTGAAAGATGTCAAAATTTGAGGATATCCCTCAACATTAAGAAATGTGTTATTACTACTCTATTTGGAACCCTTATGGGTCACATCATATGTAAGGAAGGCTTGTTGGTGGATCCCACCAAAATTTTCATTATTGTGGGATTGGGGGAGCCTATTAGCTAGAGTGTAGTGCATGGATTCCTTAGGCATAGGGGGTACTACCAGAAATTTATTAAGGGGTATGTCAAGATCACCACAACATTGGAGAATTTACTAAAACACAAAATTGCATTTCACTGGCGAGAGGTGCAGCAGACAACGTTTGATACATTGAAGAATAGGCTTATTACGGTGCCCATATTACATTTTCCCTCTTAGGATAAGCCATTCCATGTACATGTTGATGCTTCAAGGATGGTGATTGGGGTAGTCTTAGCACATCCTAGAGAAGGGATTGTTGACCACCCCTTATGTTTTGCTAGCAAGAAGTTAACATCAATAGAACAGAACTACACTAACTGAGCACCAAGCACTATCAATGATATATGCATTGCACAAATTCAAGCAATATATTTTGGCAACACCTTTCATATTCTATGCAGACCACATGACACTGAGGTGGGTCATTTTGTTTCAAGAATCTGAGTTTATAGTTCTTGTAGAACCCGAAAGGAGTAAATTAGGACCTGACCATTTATCAAGGATTTATTAAGGAGAGGATGCACAAAGCATTGAGGATACTATGCCAGATGCATAACTATTTAGGTTACGACGTGCACCCTATGACTTAGAAGATATTTTTATGTTTATTAAAATGGGTGTACTAACGAAAGGAATGAAGACTATGGAAATAAAATAGTTATCCATACACGTCATTCCCTACATACTAATCAATGGATAATTATATAAACTAGCTAGTGATGAGGTTTTGTGCCAGTGTGTGTTAGAGCATGAGTGCATTTCAATCATGGAGGAAGCACATGATGGGATTATAAGAGGACACTATACAGGGAATGCCACCGCATGAAAAATCCTACTGGCAGGGATTTATTGGGAAATCATCTACCAAGATTACATTGAGTTTTACAAGGCCTGTGACCATTTTTAGCGCCATAGAAAGCCAGGAAGAAGGGATGAAATTCGCTTGAGCCTGATAGCTAGTGCATAACCATTTAAAAAGTGGGCCATTGATTTTTTAGTACCAATTTCACCTACCACTCTAAGGACTGGTTTGCACTATATCATCATTTGCACTGACTACTTAAGAAGATGGTGGAGGTAATGCCTACAAGGGATTATACAACAGTTAGGTTCTTATGGGAAAATATAATCAGTAGATATAAATATCTGGTGAGATTAATGAGTGATAGGGGTACTCATTTCTTAAATGAGACAGTTAAGATCTTGTTGGTAGAATTCATGGTAGCCCACTATAAGAATACCCCATATCACCCACAAGCTAATGGAACTGCTGAGGCATTTGACAAAATTATGAGTCACATGATGAAAAAAAACTATGATGTGGGAAGACAGGATTGGGATGAAAAAGTGTCAGCTATACTATGGGCATATAGGGATACCTATAAGAAATTGAATAATGCCACACCAATCTAATTGGTGTTTGACACGGAAGTTATGTTACCACTAGAATTTATGCTACCATCCATGCGTATTGTGCACATAGGAGGATTATTTGTTGAAAAATCACTACAAGAGCGCATGGAGAAATTGATGCAGTTGGATGAAAGGCGATCACTTGCTAGGTGGAGTTATAAGGCTGAAAAGGGGTGATAAAAAGAATTACATGATCACCATATTAAAAACAAACAATTCAAGGTTGGGAAAATGGTCTTGCTTTATGACTCCAAATTTTTGTGCCATCGTGGGAAACTGAAATTCCATTGGTTAGGGCCATATATCATCTCATACATCCTTGATTCAGGTGCTTTCCAGTTACAAACATTTTATGGAACATGGTTATTAGGCCATTTCAATGGGAGTAGGTTGAAGCCCTACTATAAATAATTCTTCCTTGTGTTCATAAATAAGGTAGTATTTCCATTTAGCTTAGGATTTCCTTTTATTCATTTCGTTTCCTTGTGTTTCCCTTTCTCATTGTTTGTTCTTTCCTTTTTCTGTTGTTATTTTTTGTGCCTTATGTGTTGGTAACAACTTATTATTTTCAAAAGGTTATGTATGTGAAGAGGGCCACACATCTATTTTTGTGTGGGGTGGAGTAATGCGAAGTAAAATGGAAGAAGGTAGTGGAAGTTGTGTTTTGATTTCCTGGATTGAAGGATAAAATCTGGTAGTGGAAGTTGTGTTTTATGAGGCCATAAATTGGCCATAAATTATCATTATTTTATCCTTCCAAGTTACCTTTGAAAGTGGATTTGAATTTAATCTAGGAACTTATAGTTTTCTTAAGATATAATAGAGGATATATATCTTGTTCAAAAATTAGAAGTCTTTTTTTTATCTATTTTGTTGACTAATCCTATTGATTATTTAGGAAAGATGCAAATTCTTGTGCATGCAGACCATATAGGAAAGATAATTCTAGTTTTTGTAAAAGTGAAATTGATCATGGATATTATATCTAAACTCAAATATGATTTCTTATTTGGGTTCCTCTCAAAAAATTATGTAAGTTCAAAAAAAGAATCATCTCAATCTAAGATTGTGTACAAAAGTTATATCTATTTTTATTTAGCTCCAAAACTTGTAGTTTTAGTTCTATAATTTATAGATTTAGTTCCAACATAATTGGATTTAGCTCTAGAATCATTGGAGTAAGCTCTGAAACCTACATCAATAGAGTAATTTTAGCTCCGAAACCATTGGAGTTAGTTCCGGAACCTGCATCAATAGAGTAGCATTAGCTCCTTAAACATTGGAGTTAGCTTTGGAACCTGCATCAATAAAGTAATGTTGGCTCTGGAACAATTAGAGTTAGCTCCGAAACCTGTAAAAATGGAATGCAAGTTTTTGAGGAATTGTGAATAATCAGAGAATCCAATGGAAAATATGAGAGATGTTTTTTTTCATAGAAATATTTTTAATATAAACCTCATTCATATTTTCTACAGGTTTTACCAATAATGAGAAATCTAACTTTTAGTGAGTTGTATTCCAAGGAAAAAGTGTATCATTTGAGCATCAAAAATTCCACAAACATAAATGGAAAAGTCAAATGGAAACTATGAGAGAGGTTTTTGTTTCACAAAAATGTGTTTAACAAAAACCTCATTCAGATTTACTATAGGTTTTACCGATAAAGAGAAATCTAACTTTTAGTGAACTGCAGTCTGAGGAAAAATCGTATCATTTGAGCATAAAAAGTTCCACAAAAAGAAATATAAAAGTCAAACAAAAAATCTGAAAGATTTTTTGTTTATAGAAATGTGTTTGAAAAAAACATCATTCATATTTACTATAGGTTTTACCAATAAGGAGAAATCTAACGTTTAGTGAACTGCAGTCTGAGGAAAATTGTATCAGACAAGCGTCAAAAGTTCCACAGTAAAAAATAACAAAGTCAAATGGAAAATCTGGGAAAGGTATTTGGTCAAAATAATATTTTGAAGAAAATCCTCTTTTCAATAATGTATGAGAATAAAATCATTATGATTCTTGTTACCAAAAATCAAGGAGAAGATTTGGGAGAAAATCTTCCTAAAACAATGAGATTATACTTTTACTCTAATAATATATCTCTTTCCATATTTTTTGGAGATGGAGATCTTAGTTGTTAGGATTTGAATAAAGATAATATCATATTTTATTTCCTAAAATAATAAGTTGGTTAGATGCATGAATTATAAATTCAACCTTCCACACTAAGATATGTAATTCTTTTCTCCCAAGAAAAAAAGATCCATTCTTTCCTCTCTAATATTTTGTAGTTTTAAGATCTCATAAGTATGATTTAAATCCTCTTCCAAGGAATGATCTGGCCACTCATTTCAAGGAAGATATATCTATGTATTTATGTTTATGTTTATTCATTTTTCTGTAATTCATTTTGTTGTATTGTTTTTCTCTTTGTATTGTGAAAATTCAGTCTGTTGTGAACCTGTAGGTGTTTCGTTTAATTATGGTTATTTCCAATACAACAATTTTAGCTTATGCAAGTGTGTTTTTATTCCTACAATTTTTTATTTCCTTCATGCAAGTGTGATTTATTTCATGCAAACTTTATTTCTGCAAGTGTGCTTTTATTTATGCAAGTATGCCTTTAAATTTCTACAAATGTGATTTATTTTATGCAAGTTTGGTTTGTGTTTAAAGGATTTTTTTTCCAAATATATTCTTCTCTTAATGCATACATCCATCAGACACCATCCCTGGATTGACATTATTAATGGTGAGGATTGATGACTCTCATCAGTGTTTCGATGGCCCAGATTGAAGGATAAAAAAGTGCATAGTATGGAAGAGTGGACGTAGAAAAGGTGGACATAAGGAGTTTGGTGTCAGGATAAATTTACAAAGACCATGTACAAAGGATTAGAAGTGTAGGAACAATGTGAGGTAGGCACATGAGGATCTTCAGTCAATAAGGATTTTTACATGCCAAAAGGTTGTAGAGATTTTTTGTATAGGATAGGGCATGGGGGTAAGAGCACTTAAGGTTGGATTTAGTGAAAAAATTCACCTTTATTGCAAAAGTATGTTGGTAGGTGGCATAGCATTTATCGTGGGAGATGAGAAAAAATATATAAGTAGAAGATCGGGAACATTAATATTTACCTCACAATTACGATATCAAAGAAATCTTGCAAACTAGGGCATATGTGAAGAAGATTTATGTGAAGGATAAATTGTGAAAATCTTAGTACGTGACAAGTTTGATTTGCGAACCAAAGTGGAAAATGTACATAGGTGTTGGGAAGAATGTTTTAGGAGAGTACGTCATCTTATGGATGGGTTTTCTAGGTTAAGGTTTTGTAGCTAGGGCATAGGAGAAAAGGGGTTTTTCTCGAAGGTAAGCCACAGATTTGAGCAAAGCGAGGAAGAGGAGAAAGGAAGATTTTGTTTTTAGTTACTCAATAAAAAGATGACACGAAATAAGGAAAAAACTTCACCAAATAATGGCAAGGGCAAAGGGAAATAGGTTGTTTCCACTAGTTATAACAAGGAGTGGTATGTAGAGATGCAATACCCAAATGGCGTGTTACTAGGAAAGGAGTGGGTATCCCATGTAAGGAAGATAGCAATAAGTGATTACAACCATCACACAAATGCCATAGAGAAGGAGATAACATTAGAACTAGTTTTCCCAATAGATAAAAGGACACCAGAAGGGATGCTAAACTATGATGATGAAGTGAAGGTGAAGATGGGGAAGGTCGGGTTGCTTTAACTCTATGAGTTTCCCTATTTTGGAAAGCCCGAGCAACTATACTAATCACTGATGTCATGCATACATGAGGATAATTTCTACTTTGCAAGCTAGAGAATGCAAATAACTCCCCAACTGATCTCTAATTTTATTGATGTTTTTTGTGAAGGGGAATCATTGGAAGATGACTTGGAGGAAAATGAATCCATTAAGGAGACAATCTAGGATTACGATTATATAAAGGGCTCATGCTACTTCGATATCTTAGATATCTCTGACCCAGTGATGAGGATGGTCACGCGCTTGGTATCCAAGCTGAACGGGAAAGAGAGATGGACACAGATAAATAAGTCTTGGTTGAACATCTAACAAAAAATTTCAAAATGAACCATCTATAACCTATCTGCCTTCATTGCAGAAGAAATCATCAGTTCCATGCATGGAGGAGAGAATATCATGTTTAGCAATTTCCTCCTCACCATCACCTTCTTGGAGATTGGAGTGCCCGATGGGCTAGAAAAAATTGTATGGGAGTACCCAGATGAATACCCTTACCCCACGAAATGATTTGAGAAGTAAACTTGTGATACCATGACAACTGCCCACAAGGCGTGCTTGAAAAAATGGTACAAATGAATGCACCATGTGTTTAGAGCTAAGTGGAGGATACTTGAACAATTTCCCACGTTAGTGAAAGGAGAAGCTGATATTTTTGTATACCAACAATTTTGTATTGGCAGGTTCACTTTGTCATAAGGGACCAAGAGCCCTTGGTGGAAACTTTCGTTCTCCTTCACTGCACAATATTTCCAAGCAAGGTTCAATCACTTCAAGGGGGAAAAAATCTAAGGTTCGACCTCAGCGAGGTGGACCAAGACCACCGCGAGATGTGTAGACAGCTAGTATACCCCAAGAGGCATGTTTATATGGAGAAGTATGTCTCCCATGAGGTGCATATGATGAAACATGTGACCCTGCCAATTGCTATAAGGACCGTAGTGAGGGTATACATGTGCATTAGGCCTAAGTATGAGAAAGGAACTTACAAGGAGAATTATGTCTCCATCCTGGAAGACCCCACCAAAAGAAATAATGCCATGCCAAGGAAGAATGAGAGAGAGGATGTACCATAGAAAAAGGCATCGAGTGCACAAACAACGCAATTAGTAGGCATGAAAGAGTTAGTCGTGAAGCCGAGCACATATGCTCAAAGGAAGAAGTTCCCCATTAAGGAAAAAGAAAATATGTTGGGCCCCTAGAATATTGACCAAGTATGAAGGCGTGTAGGTGCGCGGGATCCCAGTTATAGAATGGCGCGTAAGGAAAAATCACATAGGAGATATGTTTAAGGAAGCACATAGCACATGCAACGTGTGAAAGGAGGTTTGGGACTTAGCCAATTCGAGTGCCCAAGGTAGAACACGTGAAAATCATGTTTGGCCATGGATAAGATGCCATCCTGGCGATAGGCTGGCCCAGGAAAGAGCTTGCCCCGGATGGAATATTCTAGAAGATCAACATGAGATAAAGTGGAAAGCTCAGACATGGAGGAGCATGCTCGCATGAAGGACCATAATCAACACTTGACATCTAATCTGAGGGCACTAGAAGGCAAGTTGGCAGATTGGGAAAGATATAAATACAAGTGCATGCGGAATAGAGGATATATTGATATACACATATACATCTTCATAGAGATACATGGAGACATATAGACATATGGGGAGATATACATAGGGAATAGCAGGTTAGAAAGTCAACAGAGCTCTGCAAAGTTACTGTGAGTGGATATTTTGGGTTCAGGAAAGAATGTAATAAGCATGAAAGTTGTTATTTTATTTTTTTAGCTTAGTTACATACATCCAGTGATACGCATGACTGTGGTCTGCTCTCTGTGACACTCTGTAATGAACCAATGAATATAATGAGGTTACCTATTATAAATAGACATGGATATCAATGGTTTTAATGCATATTTCTCTTATATGAGTTCTCTATCCTTTCATGGTAAGAATGGATGTTTGTATATTTCTTTCTGTTATAATATATATTTTGGATTATGTTAAAATCATTCATTTTGAGTGACTACAAGGATTTGGAGGCTGTTTTGAGCCCTATGGTTCTTGTTTTTCTTAACTTCCTAAATACTCTTACAATAATCATAGATGATGCTTCCCACTAAACTCACATAAAAGAGAGACTCCGTACCCATGTGTTCCTTGGGTGAGTGCTCAACTTCTGTTGGGTGATAGGCTAGTGCGTATGGGGTTTCTTCTTTTTTGTGATAGGAATAAAAATGACTACATCTTGGTTCCATTTTTGGGACCTCTTTTTGAAGTTGTAGTGGGATATAACATACATCATGATCTATGTAATGAGTAATGACAGAGCGATTGACATTGGAGAACATTGATTCATGGTTCAAGAGCATAGAGGATGAATTTTCTCGGTGATACAACATTGGACCTAAGTTTAATACACATAGATGGGTAGAAGAGAACCTCTACCATAATCTGTACGAGACCTTCTTCTACTGCTTCCCAGTAGAGTTATATGAATGGATTTTAACTGATACATCTAGATCAAGTTGGTGTTATGGATCACATGTATGGGCCAAAGAAGACTACCAAAGGTTGTAGGATGTAGATCTGACGTGGACCCATGTTATCGGTCATTGGTGGAGAGGAGTACTAGCTAGCTACACTTTCGAGTACACCATCCCTACGTATTCTTGTTTAGAGGTTGCTAAGTTTTAATTTATGTGAGAACCTAGAGGAACATTTCTACATGCTATTCCTCTAGCTATGAATATATTGATGGTTACAATGAGTTTAGAGGCGTTCCAAATGGCCGGCTAAACCATTCTGAGCATTGGGCAAGGGAAGTTGGGTGGAGGAAGATGGAATATATCACGACAGAGAAGGAGAGGGAAGAAATATGGTTTAAGTATAGCGAAGCACGTGAAAGGGAGATTTCTAGACGACACAAGGCTACTAGTGTGATGGATCTATGGAGATAGAAATTACCGGAAGGAGTTGAGGTTCACGTGGAGGACGTGGAACCTGAGTAGTTTGTGCTACCCCATCTTGGCATGTGCATAAGGGAGAACCATTCAGCTTTTGGTGATATTCTGTCACATAGAGAGATGAGAGTCATTGGCGCATATCTGAACCCACCCAGTGACCGAGCCTTAACTCTTAGTTTTCCCGATCTAGGCATAATTTTTATTGACCCAGTTGATATAAGTGGAAGAGATAGATCCATGCCTAGGAGATATAATTTATCAGTTCCTTCTTCTATGGCTGCACATATTCTAGTATTTGGAGGAGTCTTTGGACAAGGGGAAAGTGTAGAAGCTTTCAGACTCACATCAGGGAGTGGCGCAAGACAAAGTAGTGGTAGTGGGGTGTTATTAGAGACTTTCGGTTCATATTTTAGTGGCACCATGGGGGCGCTTGGCACAGCTCCTATAGGCCCTATTGGACCCAGTGGTTCTGGTGGGTCTAGTGGCTCTAGAGGCATAGGATTCGATGGACTTGGTGGATTAGGTGGGGAAGGAAACACTGGTGGGAACCAAGGATCAGGCTCGGGAGGATTGGGACCCTAGCCACCACCTCAAGTATTCTTTGAAATGTCTCTCCATTTTCCATATTATAGGGGCATTGATGATGTAATGGAACATGTTCACAAATAAGAGCTGCTATGGAACGTGAAGGGTATCACAACCCCAGAATGAATGGATACCCAGTTTGTGACCACATTGAAAGGGCACGTGCATATCTGGTATAGAAAGTATGACCCTCATTAAATGGTGGTGGACTATACTACTTTAAAGAATGCATTCTTTGTAGAGTTCCACATTCCTGAGTTCGAGAAAAAGAGCATCAACACTTTGAAGGAGATTCAACAAGGAATGGCTGAGAGTTTGCAGGAGTATGATGCACATTTTAAAACTTTCTTGTCTAAATTATCATATGATATCCATCCCTCTCAGCATGCATAGTGTTTTTTTGGAGGATTGATCACCCCTTTTAAAATGGCCTTGTCTTATAAGATTTTTATAGACTTGCACGAAGCATTGGAAGCTTCCTTACATGCCGAGGTTGTTGGTAGTATTAATACTGGCGTTAGCCCATTCTTGGAGGCTCAGATTGCTGCTATGGCCAAACAGTTGGGAAAATTATTTGCAAACTCATTCCATGAGACTCACAGTGGTTTATGGTGCATAGATTATGAGATAGAGGGGCACGTTAATGATAATTACCCCCAGAGGACGGTATGTGCTGTGACGGTAGATTGTGAAATCTGTCATGGGGAACATGATGCAAGTAGGTGTCCCTTGCTGTAGCGCATGATCAGGAACAATGTATCCTATTATTGTAAAATTTTACACCTCCATAACGCATGATACTAAGGACTATAGGCTCATTGATCAGACCAATGAGCCCATTGATCATGGGATGCACCAAACCAGCATTTCCAGTGGTTCTAAAAATGATGATTGCCATTATGAGGAGTGCACAGATGGAGGTGCGTGTGGAAGGAGTTTTCGAAGAGTATTCCATGGTCAAGGTAACCAAGGAGGAAGAAGTGAGTTCTTGCATGGAACATGTTTCAACTGTGGATCTAAAGAAAATTACAAACATGAGTGCCTAGACCCGTTGCAGTTCTCATGGTGTGGAAAGAAGCATAAGTATGAGAAGTGCCCGAAATTATTTGAGCATATGAATCAACAGCACCAAAAGGACAAGGGTGTTATAATTGTCACTGTTAAGAAGGCAGACATATAGTGGATGCCTCAGGTAACATGGGATGAAGGTTTGGAGCCTTTCTTGGTAACAACAAGGGTAAAAGTTGAGTGCACAAGAGAGGTACTAAGATAGAAGAACCTGGTTTTAAGATAAGAGGTCATTCATGGAAAGTATCCAGACCCCGCACATCAAAAGGAGATATATCAGGACACCATGGATGTTGTTCAAAGCTTACAAGGGGAGATCTAATGTCTAAAGGATAAATTCAGAAGGGAGGAATAAGGGAGGAGAGTTGAGGCACAAAAGGATGACCTGGATGAGGTCAAGGAGGTGTGTAAAATGCTAAGGTAGGAGAACATCATTCCTTTTCTAGGATCCTGATTGAGAGAGAAGGTACCATGCGCTGGAGAAGAGTACGAGATATAGGTATTACATCCAAACCTTCCCCCTCATAGGCTTGACTATGACAAGGAGATTACATTGAATGCAGTTATAGATGGATGGCTCCTCAGTAATATACTCATTGACACTGGTGCGGAGGTTAACGTTATGACTTTGGATGCATGGCATTAGATGGGGAGACCTACATTACAGCCATCTTTGAATGTGTTGTATATGGAAAAAAAACCTAAGGAAATGCCCATCGGTGTCTTGAAGGATGCAGCTATTACTTTCCAGGGAGCCAAGTTTATTGGGGACTTCGAAGTCTTGGTACTCACTGAGGCAGACAATTTCCCAACACTACTTGGGCACCCTTAGTGTTACAAGAATAATTCAGACCTTCAGTTCAACAAAGGGTACATTAGCTTCAAGAGAAAAGAGGAATGGGTCATTATACCACTGGTTGATGGGAAGTTGACGCCCTATATTGAACCATTAGGAGAAGAAGTTCTAGATAGGATATATGTGCACTCAATCAGAGACCCTGAGATGATACACCCTACTAATAGGGTTATCCAGTTTGAAGATGCTCAGTCAGTGATTAATACCACTAGTCTGGCATGTGACAATAAGGTGCATGAAACTTACGAATTAATGGGATGGCAGTTGAGAGGGTTGGTGACCAATGTAACAAAGGTGCACATGGTTAGGCACCTTGGAGTAAAATAACTTCCCAAGTATTCAGGAGGAGCCTTCCCTGAGATCTTTCTACAGGAGGTAAAAGCTTAGTGGAAGGATGAGAAGGAACAAAGGGAGATGTTAAGTTATTTCTTACTTGGCACAACAGCTCGGTGGTGGGCCACACATTAGGAGAGCATTTTTGAGTGGCACGGGGTAAGGATTACTCTCTGTGTCAAATTTTCTAGGAGTAATGTACCCACCATCATCAAGGACTACCATGGGAAGGAGCCCGCCTCTTTCCATATCCAGGAGTGTGAATGGGGCTTGAGAGAAGGTACAAAATCTTTTCCACCATCCCTCTAGGTGCATAAGTTAGATTCTACACTGCATAGTTGTGCACATGCATGGTACATTCATTCGAAGACACACCACCAAACGAGGAATTTGAAGGAGCTCACGGCTGACGTTATTCAAACCTTTGAGTATCGAAGTACCAAGCCATCGATTTATAAGGCCTTGTAGGGTATCAAGTGCCTTACCATGGGGGATGTTGCTAGGAAGGAGGATAAGCTGTTGGAATTATTAGGTGAACCAGGTGTAGTGGTGCACTTTCAAGAAGTTAAGGAAATAGAAGAGTTACAGCTTGAGCACGCGTGTTTGGAAAAAAAGAAGTGAAAGTTGTTATATGTGATTGATGGAGAGGAATCAGAAATATTAGATGTTAGCCATTCTAAAGGGATGTGTGAGGTAGTGGATAGTGCAGATGCTCACATGTGTTCCTATCATGAGCCTTTAAAGATGAAGAAAGTTAACATCAGTTTAGAAGAAGAACCTAAGGAAGCTATTATTGGGGATTACTGGGTAGAGAAGGAAGTATCAAAGATCATTGATCTGTTGTGTGAATTTGAGGATTTATTCCCATGTGGGTACTATATGCTTAAAGGTGTTCACCACTCCTTGGGGGAAATGAAGATAAAGCTAAAGGATGGTGAGCACTTGGTCAGGAAAAGGCCCTACCAGATGAATCCCAATTTGTGTGTGAAATTTAAGGAGTAGATAGACAAAATGATAGCTTCTAGGATCATTAAGGTAGTGGAAGAATCGAAGTGGATAAGCGTAATGGTAATCAATGTAAAAAAAGATGGGTGGATTAGGATTTTTGTGGATTATAGGGAATTGAATGCAATTTGCATCATTGATCCTTTTTCAACCCCCTTCACTGAAGAAATTTTGGAAGGAGTCACTGGGCACAAAATCTACTCCTTTACGGATGGATTTTTAGGGTACCACTAAGTCTGGATCGCAAAGGAAGACCAAGGGAATTTTTTCATATACAGTCATGCCCTTTGGGTTAAAGAATGTGCCTATTGTCTTTTCTCACATAGTGGTGCGAGAATTCCAGGACTTCATCCATAAGTTTCTTCAGGTCTATTTGGATGACTAGACAGTATATGGTCTAATTAAAGACAATTATGACAATTTGAGGTTAATTTTTGAGAGGTGTAGGTAGTTGAGGATATCCCTCAACATTAAGAAATGTGTGTTTGCTACCCCTTTGGGACTTTATTGGGGCATATCATATGTAAGGAGGGCTTATTGGTAGATCCCGCTAAAGTTGTAGTTATTGTGAAGTTAAGGGAGCCTACTAGCTAGAGCATAGTGCACGGATTCCTTGGGCATCAGGGCTATTATAGAAAATTCATTAAGGGATATGCCAAGATCGTCGCACCGTTAGAGGAACTATTTAGACATAAAAGTGCCTTCAATTAGGGAGAGGCGCAACAGAGGGCATTTAATACATTAAAAGATAGGCTTATTACCACACCTATTTTATGGTTTCCCTCTTAAGACAAGCCCTTTCATGTTCATGTAGATGCCTCAGGGACCACCATTGGAGCAGTACTTACATATCTAGGTGAAGGGATTATTGATCATACTCTCTATTTTACAAGAAGGAAGCTGACACAAGTAGAGCAGCATTATACCACAACCAAGCGTGAGGCATTGTTAGTGATCTATGCGCTCTTCAAGTTTTGATAATATCTGTTGGAAATACCCTTTGTGTTTTACACTGACCACATGGAATTAAAGTATTTGGTAAACAAGCCCATTCTTCAAGGGTGCATCTGTCGATGGGTGTTGTTGTTTCAAGAGTTTAAACTCACCATTGTATTAAAACCTAGGAAAAGCAACTGTGGGCCTGATCATCTGTCAAGAATTGATTCAGGGGAGGACATGCAGAGTATTGAGGAAGTAATTCCAGACACACAACTATTCAGGTTGTGGTAGGTGCCCTCAGATTTAGAGGAGATTATAGCATTCTTAAAGGAAGGTATGCCAGATGGAATGAAGGAATTAGAAAAAAAGTAGTTAGCCATACGCGTCGCACCCTACATGTTAATTAGTGCAGACTTATACAAGTTGGGACGTGATGAAGTTTTGCACATGTGTGTATTAGAGCATGAGTGCCTAGCCATCATGGAAGAAGCACATAGAGGAAGTGTGGGTGGGAATTATGCAGGTGATGCCACCACATGTAAGATTTTAATGGCAGGATTATGGTGAGAAACCTTGTATAGGGATTGTATAGATTATTGTAAAGCGTGTGACCACTGTCAACAAATTGGCAAACTAGGAAGGAGAGATGAAATGCCTTTACACCCTATTCCTATTGTAGAGCCTTTTGAAAAGTGGGCAATAGATTTTTTGGGACCTATTGCACTAGTAGTGCATAGGAATGGGTCATGTTATGCCATCAATTACACAGATTATCTCACAAGGTGGATAGTTTCAGCCCCAACTAAAGATTACATGGCAGTAACAACAATGAGGTATGGATGCCCTTTGAGTCTGACAAGTGATAGGGGTACACATTTATTGAATGAGACTATGAGGATCCTGTTATCCGAGTTCATGATACCTCATCATAAGACTATACCCTATCACGCATAAGAAAATGGAACCGTAGAAGCATTCAACAAAATATTGAGTCATACCTTAACCAAGATTTGTGATGTCAGAAGACTTGATTGGGATGAAAAAGTATCAATAGTACTATGGGCTTATAGGAAAACGTATGAAAGACTAAACCAAGCCACACTTTTTCAATTGGTGTTTGGCGTGGAAGATATTTTACCAGTTGAATTTATTTTTCCTTCTCTGTGAATAGTGTGCGCATGAGGGTTAGCCGATGAACAAGCACTGGAAGAAAGAATTGAGGAGATAATAAAACTGGATGAGAGATGATCACTTGCCTGATGGAGTCAAACAACGGAAAAGGTAAAGCAGAAAGCTTGGCATGATCACCATATTAGAAACAAGAATTTTGAGGTTGGGCTTATGGTTTTATTATATGATTCTAAGTTTTTATGCCATCCTGGGAAGTTAAAAGTCCATTGGTTGGGTCCTTACACAATCTCGTACATCCTCAATTTAGGTGCATGCCAGTTACAAGTGCTAGATGGGATGAAGCTTCCTAGACACTTCAATCGGAGTAGGCTACAGACCTAATATAAATAAGTCTTCTTGGTGTTTGTAAATAAGGTAGTTTTTCCAGTTAGTTTAGAAGTTTCCTTCATGTATTTTTCCCTTTTTTGTGTTTCCCTTTTGCATTGTTATTTTGTTTTGCACCTTGGGCGTCGGTAACCTTATTTCTATTTTTGGAGAATTTGTGACTGCACAGAGGACCATGCATCACTTTAAGTGTGGGGTAGAGAAAGGTGAAGAAGTGCATGATTAAAGTACAAAGAAAGTTGTGGTTAAAATCCTTGCTGAATGGCTAGGTTGAAAGAGGTATATAGAGAGGAAGATGGAAGAATGGTTGGTGCCAAGGTAAAGCTACTTGTAGATCCCATATACTAAGGAGGAGAAAGTTCATTTGAAAACAACATGAGGTAGGTGAGACTAAGGATCAGGACAGAAGAAGTGCATTCGGTGTGGGTTACGCACGTGCAAGAGTCTCCTATCAGGTTGGATTAGTTACGCACCAAAATTTTGGAAGAGTTTTCGTACAAGGTTGGGCACACAAGTGAAGGTGCTGAAGATGGGATTTTCTTGGAAAAACTGCATTAAATGAGAAAGGTATGGTTGTAGGTGAAGTAGCATTTAATGATAAAAAAGGGAAAAGCTATAAATAAAGGGTCGAGGCACTTTCATTTTCACTTTGCGAATAGAGAGAAGTGATTGTGCATTTGTGGCAAACTAGGGCTTCCAAAATTTGATCGTGTGAAGAAGAATCTACAAGGGTGAGGTGTGAGCAACTATGCTTGAATCTACAAACCAAAAGAGATTTCACGGGCATTATAAGGATTGTGAGGAGGCTCTGTTTTGTGGAAGTATTATCCCAAGTTATGGTTTCACAAAGCTAGGGCACGGGAAAAGTGATTTTCTTCACAGAATTGAGATCTGAGATTGGAGGAAGTTGAAAAGCAGAGTGATAAGGAGTAAGTGAAGGGGTAAGAGGGTGTAGAAAATGGTACTAAAGAAAGGAAAGGCCAAGGCCAAGGCCAAGCAACAAGATCCTGAGACAAGTACGAATGAATACTGGTATATAGAGATATAGTACCCTGATGGGGTAATGATGGGTAAGGAATGGGAGTCTCACCTGATGAACATGCTTATGAGTGATTACAACCATTGAATGAGAATGACTGAGAAGGATATGACACTAGAGTTAGTGTGCCCCATAAATAAATGGACACTAGAAGGGTTTCCCATTTATAATGATGATGTAAAGGTCATGATGGAGAAGGTGGGATTGTTGTAACTTTATGAGTTACCCTATTTTGGAAAGCCAGAGTGCCTATACCAATGGCTAATGTCGCGAGTACATGAGAATTACTTCCTTTTTATAGGGCACAAGATGGACATTACTCCTCAACTCATCTCACAGTTCACGGACCTCAAATGCCAAGGATTCAGCATAGAAGATGACCTGAGTGACAAGGAGGCAATTCAAGAAACCATTACTGAATACACCTGCAAGAAAGGGTCAAGATACTACGACATCTTAGACATTAAGGACCCAGTGATGAAGATGGCTTCACATGTAGTAACAAAGCTAAATGGCCAGGAGAGATGGACTTAGGTCAATAATCCTTGGTTACATGTCTATAGGAAAATTGCAGAGGGAACCATCTATAACCTACCTGCATACATCGCGAAGGAAATTGTTAGTTGTGCGAAGGAGGGGG
Organism: Taxus chinensis; assembly: GCA_019776745.2. Lineage (NCBI taxonomy): Eukaryota > Viridiplantae > Streptophyta > Pinopsida > Cupressales > Taxaceae > Taxus > Taxus chinensis. The sequence continues at coordinate 500,120,092 of CM034146.1, read as the reverse complement.
ATAGAATCCTCTTCAACAACATCATGTTAACTATAGTTTTTTTGGAGATTGGAGTATCAGATTCATCAGAAAAGTTTATATGGGAATACCCTACCCATGACCCTTTGCCCCTGAAGAGGTTTGAGAAGTATGCATGTGACACAATGTCAGTACCCCACAAGGCATGCCTAGATAAGTGGTACATGCACCTAAGGAACACATTCAGGGTGGAATGGAGGATTCCTAAGAAACTTCTAGAAATAACTAAAGGAGAAGCCAAATTTATAGTGTACCAACACTTCTACCTATGCAGGTTCAGACTAGTAGATGAGTCTTGGAGCCCATGGTGTAAGCTTCCCTTCGTGTTCACTACTCAATACTTCCAAGTAGAAGTAAATAGATTTGTGGAGTCTAAAAAGCTAAGGTTGGAGCTGGGTATCCTAGACTAGGAGCACAGAGAAATGCGCAAGAAGTTAAACTACCTTGGAGGTAAGCACACATACATAGAGAGATATGTATCACATGAGATACAAATGACAAGGCCAATAATGCTACCCATTATAGGAGGATCCATGGCACACATGTACCTCCACATAAGGCCCAAGTTTGAGAAGGGTACATACCATGAGAATGAGGTCTCCATACCTGAAGATCCCATGGGTAGGAAGAGGCCAATGCCCAAGAAGATGGGAAGAGAAGGAGAAGCAGCAAGTGTGCAGATGGCTCAAACAGTGAGCATGCTATCGACAAGTGCCAAGCCCAGTACTTACGAGGACAAAAAGAAGTCCCTAGGAAAAGATAAGACACCAGAGGAAGAGGCACTAGAGTAACCCCTCACCAAGAAAAAGAAGAGGATAGAAGAAGAAGTTGACGCAGAGGAGACTGAAAACTTGGAGAAACACCGGGGTGAAAGAGAGGACGAGAGTGGAGAAGGTGACAGTGGGGAGGACGAACCTAAAATGGACCAGGAGCCACATGTCTTGGAAGTATATGACTCTGGTGAAGAGAGTGGAGAGGAGAAACATGAATTTTTTTTCACACGGCGAAAGAGTACATAGGGTGAGGAAGGTTCCCAAGACATGGGAAAGACTTAGGATAGCATGAAAAAGTAGGAACCCATAAGCTTCACAAAGAGCGTATCATTGAGGTGGTAGAGAAAGAGGCAAAGAAAATGCTTGAGGACTTGGTTGATCAATAATTGGAGTGCAACGCTGATATAGTGCTGGAGGAAGGAAAAGAGGAAGACAGTGAGAGGAAGAAAGCTAGTATGGGAGGAGGTCCCAACGTAACTGTAAGTTTTCCAAAAGGAGTGCACTCAGGGAGAAGGGATCTTGATGCAAAGCAAAGGCCAGTAATGAGCTACGTTGATGACTTAAGGAAGGTGTTACATGCAGGAAGGTGTTACATGCATGAATCCATAGCACTATACTAACTGAAAGGATTCTAATCATGGGGTCGTTTGAAAAGGAGGGCGCATACCCCAGGACCAAGAAGATGCTTTCTTGGGAATTTTAGTCCCACATTGATGAGCCAGAATTTGAGGTATGCCATAAATTACTCATCACGTTGTCAGAATCTAAGGGAGACAACCCCTTAGTGAATGCTCAGTAGCTCTCAGACGAGCAAGTAGGCAATGCTCTTAATAAGGTCATGGGGAAGTTAGCCAAGAAAAAATAGGATGGCCAAGAACTTGAAGCAAGAGGAGTTTATCAGCGCACAGCTGAGGCACAAGCTCAAAGATGAGAAGACAAAGGTGTAACAAGTCTACAATCGGGTGAATTCAATCAAGAGCGCCATCATATTGAAGTACCCATACCTAGCACTAATCCCTCAGAGGTACACATCAACTTTGGAATTCTTAGAAGACCTAATGTGCATCCTCACCATGGAGAGAACCATTAGCCCTAGATTCTACGGAGGAAGTAGTAGCGTGCTTGAAGGAAGAAGACAAGATGAAGGTGGTAGCGCTCATTGTTGAGTATATCAAGGTGATTGTAGATGTAAAGATTGCTTCCCAATCTACTAAGGCCACATATGAAAAATACATGAATAGGGATAAGGTAGCAAGTTCCTTGGTCACTACCCACAAAGCAGAGCTAAAATAATTCCAGGAGAAGAATAAAGGGAACTAGATGGAGAGGGATAAAGTCCTGGTAGATGTAGAAATAAGATTTAAGGAGATTGAGGCACTAAGGGGCTCAATCAAAACACGACTAAAGGAGCTATACCCTCAGATCACCGGAAAGATGGACACACTTGAAGACTTGGGTAAGGAGATGGAAAAGATTGTTGAAACTTTAGGTGCCCAGGGGATTGGCCTAACTTTTGATGAGATAAACATCCTGGTTGGTGACCTCTGCCAGAAGGTGAAGTGCAAGGTCAATGCATGGAAAAAATTGGAGGCTGAATTGCAGAGGGATTTACTTAGCCTACTAAGCTAATGCCCCCTCATTCTTTCTTCACTCCCCATTCTTTCATTCCCTTATTATTTTGCAAAATATAAATCTATCGCTAAAATTCTTTAAGGCAGCGTGCATCTTAGTTAAGTAAAGTGTTTTCAAGGATAGAGAATAGGCGTAGTGTGGGGTGATGTTGGGCCCCTCGAATATTGACCAAGTATGAAGGCACATAGGCGTGTGAGATCCCAGTTATAGAATTTCATGCAAGGTAAAAGTACATAGGAGAAAGGTTTAAGAAATCACATAGCGCGTGCGACGCACGAAAGGAGGTTCGAGAATTAGCCAATTTGAGTGCCCAAGGAAGAACACGTGAAAAGCATGATCGATTTCATGTGGATAAGATGTCAACCTTATGATAGGCTGGCACAGGAAAGAGCATGCCCCAGATGGAATCTTCTAGAAGATCATCATGAGATAAACTAGAAAGCTCAAGCCTGAAGGAGCATGCTCGCATGAAGGATCAAAATCAACACTTGGCATCTGATCTGAGGGTGCTAGAAGGCAAGTTGGCAGCCCAGGAAAGCTATAAATACAAGTTCTTGTAGAGTAGAGGATATACCTATATACACATATACATCTTCATAGAGATACATGGACACATATAGACATATGGGGAGATATACGTAGGGAATAGCGGGTTAGAAAGTAAGCAAAGCTCTATAGAATTGCTGCGAGTGGATATTTTAGGTTTAGGAAAGAATGTACTAAGCATTGAAGTTGTTATTTCTCTCTCTTTAGCTTAGTTACATACATCTAGTGATACGCATGACTGTGGTTTTCTCTCTGTGACACTCTGTAATGAACGAATGAATATAATGAGGTTACCTATTATAAATAGACATGGATATCAATGGTTTTAATGCATATTTCTTTCATATGAGTTCTTTTTCCTTTCATGCTAAGAATGGATGTTTATATATTTCTTTCTATTATAATATATGTTTGGATTATGTTAAAAGATTTCGTTCTAAGTGATTGCAAGGATCTGGATGCCGTTCTGAGCCTTATGGTTCTTTTTTGTCCTAACTTCCTAAATACTCTTACAGTAATCATAGATGATGCTTCCCACTAAAATCACATAAAATAGAGACTCGGTACCCATGCGTGCCTCGGGTGAGCGCTCATATTCTACTAGGTGATAGGATAATGCACATGGGGTTTCTTCCTTTTGTTATAGGATTAAAAATTACTACAAAAGAAATATGAGGAAAAGGTGCCAGAGAAATAAGAGCCCCCTAACAAAGAAGATTCATTGAGAAAGAAGTCTCATGCTAAAGAAGATGAGAAGGACGAATCCCCTATACAAAAGTTTCTAGTTAGGAAGAAGTGAATGGTAGTGGAGGAGGTGGACTCAAAAGGAATGAAGATCTTAGAATCCTACAGAGGTAAAAAGGATGATGACATGAATGAAGAGGCCTAGGACCATACTTTGTATGATGTACATGACTCGTAGGAGGAAGGAGATGCTCATGGTAAGGGTGGAAGTGAGGAGGTAAAAACTAAGGATCAAATGACCCCAAACCTCACCAAGGAGTAGGTATAAGAGGCCACGGAAAGGGAAGTAATGTGCATAATAAAGGACTTGGTGGAGCAGGAGGTGGAGAACAGCACTGAAAAAGTGTTGAAAGATATAGAGGAAGAGAGTGTAGGGAAGGAGTATGGGAGCATGGGCGGAGATATAAGCTTAGTGGTAAGATTTTCAAAGGTAACACACATAGGAGGGAAGAATATGGTAGCAATGCAGGAACAAGGAATGGGTTACATCAATGATCTAAGTAAGTTACTATGCACGTGCTTCCAAAGTACCATACCAATAGACCAACTCCTTGCATGGTCTTCATTCAAAGAGGAAGGCACGTACCCACGTATGACGAAGATGTTATTTTGGGATTTTGAGTCCCATGTTGATGAGCCCAAGTTCAAGCTCAGAAAAGGGGCACTAATGAAGGTACCAAAGACCAAGGAAGTGAACCCCTTGATAAACACTCAATAGTTATCCGATGAGTAAGTCTACCCTGAATTATTGGCTAAGTACAAAAATGCACGCACACATAGGAGAAATAAAGAGATGGGATCATGACAAGAAGTGCACATGACAAATATGTTTAAGAAGGTTTTAGGAGAAACCATGGCATGGGGGGCGAGAAAATACACAGGATCTAAGGACTTAGCCATATTCAGTGTTCTGAAAGAATTTGAGGAAAAATGTGACCCAACTATGCATTCCAAGTGAATAAGGTGCTAGCCTGGAGACTTGATGATCAAGAAAAGGATATTCCACGTAGGGAATATTCCTAGGAAGACATTATTATAGAAAGTGGAGAGCTCACAATAGGATAAGCATTCATGATAAAAGACCACATGGACACTTGGCATGCAATCTACTCTTGAAGGAAGGTATGTTGGTGGGTACTAGACCTATAAGAAGAGATACTTGGGTAGAATAAGAAAAACCATGATATATATGGATATACATATAACATGGGAAAAGGGGAAGCTCTACAAAAAGTATTAGGAGGCTATAGGGTTGGGGGTTTTCATTAGGTAGTTGCAAGAAGGTCATCATATCTAAGGGATTGGTTTATAAAATTTATAAGGGGGACATAGCTAAGACTCTTGATATATGAGTTAGATCTCTATTTTAACATATATTTTATGGGTCAGATCCTTAGAAATTATTTTATTCAACCTGGTATGGCCTTTTGAATGTAACATGGTTATTTAGCACTTGATCTGTGTGTGTGTGTGTGTGTGTGTGTGTGTGTGTGTGTTCTAGATATCTTGTTCATGGGTAGAAACCCTAGTGTAATTTCTTCATACTATGAGTCAGATCTATTCTTTAGAATCCATGTTGTGTTGTTTCTCTCATTTTCATACATGGGTATAAGGATATGGTAGCTCAAGTTGTGATTTTACATGAATATATACTTTTCTACAACTAATCCTCTAACAATGGCAAGATCTTCTCACACTTCTCACATAAAGGAGGGGATCAGTTCCCACACATTCCTCAGGTGAGCACCCAGTACCTGTTGGGTGATAGGTCAGCGTGCATGGGGTTATAAGTTAGTAGGTGGATAAAAATGACTATATCTCTATAATTCTGGTCTCAATTTTCCTCATTGCTTTAATAACTTCATAAGACAATTCATCTTTCTAAATGCTTTTCTCAAAAGAACCAAATAAAAATTCAGCATTTAAATCACCACAAATTTTCTTGAATGTGTCATCAACTTTACCTTCAAGTTTAAAATCAATAACATTTAAGGTATCATCTGTAACATTCCCATTTTAATACTTTAGAAACAAGGAAAGTTTTTTTTTTTTTTGCAAGATTAATGTTCTCTATTCTAAATACATAATTTAGAACACACATATCATAGCAATCATTCTTATAATAGATAACCATATGCAGCTGTAATGACTTAGTGTACCACCGATCTATTCATTCCATGACTCGGTGAACTTCTGATCTATTCATGTGTAACTTTGAGCTTGAATTTTTCTACTGAATACTTCATATACGTGGTTCTCTTACCCCATTCTAGGTTCTGAGTGATCTACCCAAGGAACCTATCTGAATAATTGTTACCACTATTCATCAGCATCACGATCCTTAGACTAGGTGACATAGGACAACGCAATCAGTAGCTTGTGATACTTTGGCCAAAGATTCATAACATATTGTTCATATTACTTATTCCTTGACAGCATACTCATCAATCTGGAATACATCCTTCACCCCACTCTATTGTTATATAGAACGTCTTTACTGACTTCTATCAGTCCCCTTGTCCCAAGGTTTCACTCTAGATCGGGTTAACATCATAGTCCACGTTATGAAGAGGCTCTTAAAGACTAAGGATAAATTGGCATATAGGGTCAACCAAAGTTAACTCCATGTGCCAAGGTACCCTGAGACTCAAAGGGCTTCCTCATAACCTGATTATGGTCCTAACCAGTCCCAGAGAGAAATCTTGATCAAGTCCCAGGTGTGTAAATCTTAACGATTAATGTAGAAGGGTGTTGCCATATGTCATCTGCATTGTTGTATCCTCGAGAAGATACTAACCTTCTCAAAGGTACAACCTTGCAGTTGATGTGTGTCAAGATCCTAAGGAATAGCCTTAGAAATATGTACATACCTCCAAGAATTACTTACGTTAAGTTATATTTAGGTTACAAGACTACATAATTAGGCAGCCTTCTCTAACCCCGAGTCCAACACTCCTTAAGTTACCTTTTTGTAATTAGGGTTCAGTTTTACGAAAAGGGTCTTAATTTGCTTTTGATTGTTCCTGGTTTTTGGTTAGTGTCGATCAACCTTTTATCCACAAAAATAGGACAACAACCATTTAAGTTTCTTAATTTAGAAAAATAACTCAACCAATGAGGGAAATGTATCAACCTAATAGGTTGAGACATATCAGACTTTATACTGTTAAGTCTTAACGATTTATAGTCATTTATTCCTTTTATAATTATTGCATTACAAGAGGGGAAAGTCCTCCTCTTCTTATAGGTACATTTTAGGGCATAACCCACTCTCGATGTTCCCTATAAATGTAGTGATCTTGTTTTCATTTTTTACTCACAATCATAAGTTATATGAGTCAATAATTAATAATGTAGTAATCAGCCACATCATTAGCTATGGCTTACTTAAGAAGATCATCTATAATCCATTGTTCAAAACAATAAGAATGCACACTCATTCATATAGCCAATAAGAAGATCATTCCAACAAAATAAGATACACATTCTTCATAGGTAATTTCCTCACAATTTCATTCGTTTCCAAAACCATACAATTACAACTTATGCACTTTTGGCATGATTTAAGACAATAGCCTTCAACAAAAGAGATAACCTTTCTTTTCACAATACAGTTTAAAAATCTAATCAGAATTCTTCATAAGAACCAATTTAGAACAATCAATACATCTTATCAGATTTTGTCTTCCTTTGCCACTTACGAAGACCATCTGCAAAATTGCTAGCATGGGTCAGTTCAATGAACTGAACATGATAAACACTAATCCTTAAAACAATTGCATTCCTCTAATTGTTTCAATTAAACAACCCTATTAAAATGACTTTAGTTAATTCATACTTTATATCCTAGAATGAAATCAATATAAAGAGAGTCTAAGTACACTATTAAAACCAAAAGGATAGAAGGAATATTCTATTCTGCTTGTCCTCAATTTAAAGCATAATTGAAACCAACAATTACCTTCACAATCCAAAATCATAATACACCCTAAGATTTCTTTCTACCAATTATAATACAACTTCATATTACAATATAAATTACAGACGTAATTTCAACTAAATCTATTTCGGATGATTCATCCCATTTCTTGCAAGAAAGTAAGAAGGAGCATCTTGATTATTATACACCTAATCATCTGAAAAAGCTGAAACAGTGTATATCATGATTTGATCACCTTTATTTAACACTAAACCAATTGAAATATTAAATCCAACGGATCATACAAAAGTAATTTAAACAAGAGGAATGGATTGCTATTACTTACAAGTTCACTTGCGAATCTGTCCTTCATCTAAGTATAACTGATTTTCAATCATGGCAAGTATGTAAATCAATAAATATTGGATTACTTTACAATAAGAATAACAAATAGTAAGTTTATATCAATATCATAACCTACTGTAAAATGAAAGGAGTTTCCTAGATTAGGATCCCTAATCCTAATATTCCTTCCATCTTTAAAGTAAAAATCTGCCATCCCATAACTTTACTAATTGGGTTCCTTAAATAATTTTTTTAAAAAAAGTATATTAACATACAAGAAGAAATCGACATAACTTTCCTTCTTTTACAGCCTCTTTCCAACCTATCTTTTCAACTCAAAGATAAAACAGAGATGACCAAACACTGTTGTAACCAAGTTTTAGAACTAAATCCAATTTCCATGAAATAATAACCATTTAATAAACCTAATCAAGGAATAAGGATCTGTTTCTGGCACTTAATTACATTCAACAGTGTGATTTAGGTAGACACACTATATCAAATTACCCTTAGATCCTTACAGGATCTACCACTATACATTCTATGAAACCAAAATCATATTGTACATAAACGCAATTATAACCTATCAAACTCAATACAGACCTGACTTAAATAAACAGGCTATTTTCCTTCATATGCTCGAACCATTCGAGATGAGAATCAAGTTAGGTTATCTTAACATTTTTCCTTGATTACATGGTAATCCAATACTAATCAAACTGGACCGAATCATCGTCCGGTGCCATTTCTTTTTAAACACTAATCAAGATTGAATATTCAGTATGTGAAACATATTCAAATCCTAATATTGAAAACTCATAAGGTCAAAATATTCTTATCATTATAAATAATATGTAACAACAGCCAAAGTAAAACAAACCTTCCATAAGCTTCAACCATTTTACTTCTAGTGTCAAATTCAAAATATATTTTAAAAACCCAGAACTGATGAACACCATTTTTCGTTACAACTTACCCAAAAAGAAACCAAGAATTCATGAGAAGAACACGAACCCCATTCAACAACTAATCTTTCTATATAACTCATATTACCAACATACATGGACACCTTAAATTAACAACCAAGCCATACATTGTATTACTTGCAGTACCTGAGAAAATTAAAAAGCAAACAAACACCTTCACCAGAGGTGTTAAGGACTCAATCATTCCATGTTTCCAAATACACAACATGTAAAAATCAAGTTTTCTTTTACTGAGTTTATGAGAAATGCAATCTCGCAATCCGATCTCGCAATCATTTTCTAGTTGTCTTGATCATAAACCTGTTACAGTCAGATTTTCTCATGGCGGAGCAGAAAATCTAACAATCCATTCACAGCTGAAGTAAAAGAAATTAACTTAGCATTAAAACACGTAATCTTTTACAAATGATTCCCTTCGTGGAACAATATTTTATCCAAGTAAATCAAACAGACAGAAGCTTACTGCAGTCGCTAGCTGGTTACCCAAAATGGGTATGAAAACACAACAGTTCGCAAAAACCCAGATCAACGAATACAACCAAAATGTTAACTTTAGTAAGGATTTTAAGAAATCAAACACATTTACCAATCTCAACACCAAGTAAACCCTACAGAGTCTGGTACATGTTACTTTGTTACAAATACCCAGCGTAGAAGGGTAATATGATAGTTTTAACAGGATAAGAACTCCAAGCTTAAACCACAGCAAGGGAACAAGAAAACAATGAAAACAAGTTTCCTTTTGAACTAACATTTCCAAGTTCAATCCAGAGCCCAAGTTTACATAAAACCCACGAATCATTTTTTTACCAGCCAAGTAAAAAATGCACGAATATCATTAAAACGGAGTTGGTTTAATGAAAACATTTAAAGGAAAGCAAGATTTTAACAGTTAGGGCCTATCATGCCTGATAGTGTCGCTTAAAAGTTGAAGAAGACCTCTGGACAAGCTCACCCTTTCTTCTCCTTTCCACGAAACATTAAACAACAAAATATTGCTTCCTCCATGCCTTATATATTCCCCATGACACAGAAGTAAATTTGAAACATTCAAAATCGCCATGCATCGGAGAGTAAACTGCTGGTTCGAAAACCCAGTGCTCATGCAGAGTGAAAAACAGAAGTCACAACAAAAGAAACAACAAAAAAAATCACTTTTGCATGTCTCTCAAGGTGGCCCGAGCTCGAGAACCCATGCAATTTAATTACATTAAATTCTTTTCTCCCACCCATTTTCCATTGCCACCGTCTACCAAAGTTGGTGAGTTCTACATCACAAAACACAAGAGTTTCCATTTTAGAGATGCTACCACGTAAGCTTCCCTCTTTCCAAATTAACCTTCGCTAACCTTGGTAGTACTCCCTACCCCTTCATCCTTATCCTTTCCTTAAATTCCATTGAAATCACCGCCCCAAAGCTTGCGACCCCCCTTAGGTTCCTTTCCATAGCATTAGTTTAGGATAGGTTAGTGACTTAGGTTAGATCATAGGTTAGTTTAATCTTAACACCTTAGGTTATAACATAAGTCACCCACCTTAGTATTAGGTTTAGATAACCCTTAGGAATATCAAGTACATAGGTTTAGGACTAGGTTAGATCAACTAACCCTAACAACAATAGGTTATAGTTTAGGTTTAAAACTAATAACCTTACTGATTCCAATTTAATACTATTTTAATAGGCTGAAATCATAATTCTGAATTAAAAAAGAATACAACGTTCCTAGATCAGATTTTGGATTTGCATCAAGCAATTAGCTTTAGATGGAAAACTTACATATCTTACCCGGCTTAAGGTCCATGTCCTTTCTGATGCCAAAATGATTGAGACCAGATTTCAATTGCAATGACCTACCAGGATTAAATTTTGGAATCTAACCAAACTTCCAGTACGGAAATATTTCATATGAAGAAGATTTTAAAAGAAATTATACTTTCTAAGTTCAGTCAGACTTAATAATTCAAAAAAATTCAATACATAATTATTCATCCCGAATATAATTAAAAAATTCCTTGGATCACTGCAATTGACCCAAGGATGAGTCATAGAGATAGATAAGGCTATAATCTCCTAGAACTCATATTGTACTCATATGTGAGAAATGAAAGAAAATAAATCCAAGCATATTCCCGTTTAATCATAGATCTTGAGAGCAGAAAGGACACAACCAATTCAAGCAATATTTTATTCAATCAAAACAACATATAATCATATGGAAAATCACATATAAACACTTGAATGCAAAGGAGAAAGTAACAACAGTTCAGGGTGTTACATGCTTCCCTCCTAAAAGAATCATCATCCCGATGATTACAACTTTTATTTACCTTTTGGTCAGTCAATTCTTTCACTTACTATCAAATCAACTATTTCAAACTTAAATAGTTCCAAAAATCAGTATTATGTTACTATTTATTGAACCTGAATAAATGTTTGCCCCAAAACTAGCTTACTTAATGTCATGTAAAAGATAAAATCACAATTTTTATCAGTCAACAGATTCAATTCTATTCAAAAAGAAAAGGAAAAGTTGTTCTCATATCTTCCAGATTCTCCCAAGTTACACTTTCTTCGTTAAACTGGTCCCACTGGACCTTACATTGTTGTATTTCATGATTCCTTAATTGCAACTGATGAGTTTTTAGCACTCGAATGGGTTTAACCATGATTATTCCTAGGTCTTGGACCTACAAGGAATTCCAATTTAACACATGTGACAAATCAGAAATATATTTCTTAAGCAAAGAAATATGGAAAACATCATGCATTCATGACAAAGCAAGTGGTAAGGCTAATCGATAAGCTACGGGATTTATTACTTCAATAATTTCAAAAGGTCCCACAAAACGAGGTGATAACTTGGCAGCCTTGCCAAAATTTATAGAGCTCTTTCTTGGTTTAACACGAAGAAAAACCTTTTCACCAAGTTCAAATTTCTGGTCAACCCACTTTAAATCAGCATAACTCTTCTGCCTATCTGCTACTTCTTTCAAGCGTTCATGAATCATTTTAACTTGCTGTTCCATTTCCATAAGGATTTCAGGTCCAATTACCTCTCTATCCTCAATGTTGTCCCAACTAACAGGGGTTCTGCATTTTCTTCCATAAAGTGCCTCGAAAGGTGCCATTTTAAGAGAAGCGTGATATGTATTGTTGTATGCAAATTCGACTAATGGGAGATACTCTTCCCATTTATACTATTAGTCCATATAATACATCTGTAACATATCTTCTAACACTTGATTTACTCTTTCAGTCTGTTCATCTATTTCTAGGTGATACGCAGAACTAAAGTTCAGTTTAGTTCCAATAGATTCATTTAGCGTTTGCCAAAATCTTGACGTCATTCTAGGATCCCTATCTAATATAATCAATTCAGGTACTCCATGAAATCTGAAAATTTCATGTACAAATATTTTAGCTAACACAGGAGAATCATCCTTAAGATTTCCAGCAATAAAATGAGCTACTTTCATTAGTTTATCAAGAACTACTAAAATAACATCATGTTTATTTCTTTACATAGGAGAACCTTGTACAAAATCCTTTCTTATTACTTTCCATTTGTACTGTGGAATGCTATAGGGATATAATAAACCAGCTGGGTGCATATGTTCCACCTTCACTCACTGACATTCAAGACAATGAGTCACAAAATTAACAACATCCTTTTTCATTCCCTTCCATAAATATTGTTGTTTTATATCAGCAAGCATTTTAGTAATACCTGGATGTCCAGAAAAAGGTGAATTATGAAATTCAGCTAACAATTTCTTTCTCAAATCATTAAGCAAAGGTATGTATACTCTGTTTTCATAACGTAAGATTCCTTCATTATCGAAATGAAAACCTTTATACCTTTCATCTTTTAGATCTGCAGCAAGCACTATTTTTACTTGCTGAAAGTATAAATCAGATTCCATTGCTCTTTTTACTTCATCTTTATACTGAGTTCTTAATGTTATAAGAGCAGAAATGTGCTTCCTACAACTTAGAGCATCTGCTACTCTATTCTCTTTTCCTTTGATGTAACTTATATCAAAATCATATTGAGACAAAAAATCTAACCACCTTCATTGTCTTGCATTCAGATTAGGCTGAGTGAAAATATATTTCAGCCCAAGATGATCAGTTTTCAACTCAAAAGGTTTACCAAGTAAATATACCTCTAAACTTGAAGTGCATGTACTATGGCAGCAAACTCTAAATCATGTGGAGCATAATTCAACTCATGTAACTTAAGTTTTCTACTTTCATACACTATGACATGATCATTTTGTAACAAAACACCTCCAAGGCCTTCCCCAGATGCATCCGTTACAACAGTAAAGTCTCCATTAGGATTAGGTACAGCTAAAATAGGTGTTGAAGTCAACTGAATTTTCAAACTTTTAAAAGCAGATTCACACTTATCATCCCAAGAAAATTTCTTATCCTTTTTCTGCAATGAAGTTATCGGTGCAGCCACTTTAGAAAAATCTTTAACAAATTTTCTATAATAACCAGCAAGGCCCATGAAGCTTCTTACTTCATGTACATTCTTTGGTGCAGGCCACTCGGTTATTGCCACTATTTTAGAAGGATCTACAGCAATTCCTTCTTTACTTATAACATGACCCAAATAATGAACTTTGGTATCAAAGAAAGAACATTTGGATAACTTACCAAATAACCTTCTCTTTCTCAGAATTTCCAAGACTACTTTCAAATGCTTCTTATGCTCCTCGACACTTTTAGAATAAATGAGAATGTCGTCCAAGAATACAAGCACAAACTTGTCCAAGTATTCTTGAAAGATATTATTCATTAAGTTCATAAAAGCTGCAGGTGCATTAGTTAATCCAAAGGGTAAAACTGTGAATTCATAATGTCCATACCTTGTCCAAAAAGTTGTTTTATGAATATCTTCATCTTTAATTCTTAATTGATGATACCTAGATCAAAGATATATCTTGGAATATACTGATGCTCCATGTATCTGATCAAATAAATCATCAATTCTAGGAAGTGGATATCTATTTTTTATTGTTGCTTTGTTTAACATTCGATAATCAATACACAATCTAAGTGTTCCATCTTTCTTTTTCACAAATATCACTGGTGCTCCCCAAGGTGAAACACTTGGTCTAATCAAACCTTTAGACAAAATTTCTTGCAACTGAGCCTTAAGCTCAACTAATTATGTGGTAGTCATTCGATAAGGTGCTTTAGAAATAGGTTTTGTACCTGGTTTGATTTCAATGGTGAAGTCAAACTCCCTTTTGGGTGGTAAACCTGATAATTTTTTTGGAAATACGTCTCTAAAATTCTGTAACAATGGATATCATTTCATGAAATCACTTTATTCTTCTACAAATTCAGAAATTTTTACCACATATAAGATACAACCTTTATTTTTGGCCTTTTTAAGTTGCATAGATGACAATTTCCTAACTGAAATTTCTCGTTTTACACCTTAAATATCTGTTGTTTTCTACAGATCATCTAAACATCTTATATTTTTTTCAAAGAAATCCACTTTTTCTTTATGCTCAACTAACCAAATAATGTTGATGACAACATCATAGGATCCCAAAGGTGCAACATAGAGATCAACTTCAGTGGAAAAGTTAGGTAAGTCAAGGACTACCCCAAAAAGACACATACTAACTGTATGAATAGAATTATTACCATAATGTACAGTCCATGATTTATCCATTTTTCCAACTTTTCTTTTAAGTTTTGAAGAGATTTTACTAGAAATAAAACATTCAGTAGCTCCCGTATCAAAAAGAATAGTTACATGTATGCGAAATAACTTACCCAGAACTTCAATAGGCATAACTATCTTTTTAGCTTGCTTGTCTACTACTACATCATGTATCTTATGCTACTGATTACGATCATCCTTCTTTAAAGGACATTTATTTGTGTAATGATCTTTTCCACAATTATAGCAGCCTCCTACAGGTCCCTTTTTATGCTCAAAATTATTTCCAACCCTAAAATTATCATGTTGACCTCCATAGGTCTTCTTCCCATTATTATTATTCTTTGCAAAATTATTCCTTGCATTTCCAGTAGGCTTGTTTACTATTGTTTTCTTATTATTTTCAGCTGAAAACCTTTTGTTGTTACTAAACTTTTTCCATGGTCCCTTCTTAGGTGCAAGAGAAGATGAAGAAGGATTTAGAATTTTCTTCCGCACTTCCTCTTTATGAGCAAAAATAGCTTTTAATTTCTATTCCTACCTTATGGCCTTTTCGAAAACCCCTTCCATAGTGGTTGGGCTGTGAACATCAACCTCTCCCATAATCACGAGATTCAGTCCCATGATGAATTTTCATAATATGAACTTCTCTTCAGTTTGATACTGTGGTACATACTTGAGGAGTTTTGTAAACTGCTCCTAATACTCAGTTACAGTTAGCTTCCCTTGAGCTAAGTTCTAAATTATGTCATTTTCTGATCATAATAAAGTTGTGGCAGCCAACATTTCCTAAAATAACCTTTAAATTTATCCAAAGTAATGTTGGTTTCATCAATATTTAACTCAGCCCGACGGAAGTCCCACCATGAAGATGCTTCATGGGAAAGCTTATATGCTCCCCACATAGCTTTGGTTTCCTCCAAGAATTTTCTTATTGCAAAGTACTTCTCCATTTTGCTGAGCCAATTCTCAGCTCCATCTCATAATTTGGTGCTATCAAATTTGGGTGGACTTATCCTTTTTATACCATTAGTGAGTTCCACTACCAAACTGGCCTTTTTGTTTCCTGGTTGGATAGGTACATTACCATTATTATCAATACCCAATTCGGGGTTGTCCTCTGGAGGTGGCTGATTTTCATTACCAGCTTCATCTTCCTCCACATTTCCCATGACTTGCAGCACAAGTACAATCAAACAATCTCTTGTATCCAATAGGGCAACAAGGATCTCATCAAGTTTTTGGGTTGTTGCTGCTCCTTCAACAGGTGGAGCATTATTCACAACATTTTCCCTTGTTCTAACCATTTTCTGTTATAAGAAAATTCAGGTTTTTATCAGATTATGGACACAATAGGTCCAAGAGCTGTAACCTTCAGCTCTGATACCAAGATGTAACATTCCCATTTTAATACTTTAGAAACAAGGAATTTTTTTTTCTTGCACAATTAATGTTCTATATTCTAAATACATAATTTAGAACACACATATCATAACAATCATTCTTATAATAGATAACCATATGCAGCTATAATGACTCGGTGTACCACCGATCTATTCATTCCATGACTCGGTGAACTTCTGATCTAGTCATGTGTACTTTAAGTTTGAAGTTTTCTACTGGATACTTCATATACATGGTTCTCTTACCCCATTCCGGGTTCTAAGTGATCTTCCCAAGGAACCTATTTGAATAATTTTTACCACTATTCATTGGCATCACGATCCTTAGACTAGGTGACATAGGACAATGCAATTAGTAGCCTGTGATACTTTGGCCAAAGATTCATAACACACTATTCGTATTACTTATTCCTTGACAACATACTCATCAATCTAGAATATGTCCTTCACCCCACTCTATTGTTATATAGAACATCTTTACTGACATCTATCAGTCCCCTTGTCCCAAGGTTTCACTGTAAATTGGGTTAACATCATAGTCCATGTTATGAAGAGGCTCTTAAAGACTAAGGATAAATTGGCGTACAGGGTCAACCAAAGTTAACTCCGTGTTCCAAGGTACCCTGAGATTCAAAGGGCTTCCTTATAACCTGATTATGGTCCTAACCAGTCTTTGACAAAAATCTTGATCAAGTCCCAGGTGTGTAAATCTTAACGATCAATGCAGAAGGGTGCTGCCACATGTCATCTGCATTGTTGTATCCTCAAGAAGATCCTAACCTTCTCAAAGGTACAACCTTGCAGTTGACGTGTGTAAAAATTCTATAGAGAAGCCTTGGAAATATGTACATACCTCCAAGAATTACTTACGTTAAGTTATATTTGGGTTACAGGACTACATATTTAGGCAACCTTCTCTAACCCCGAGTCCAACACTCCTTAAGTTATCTTTTTGTAATTAGGATTCAGTTTTACGAAAAGGGTCTTAGTTTACTTTTTATTTTTCCTAGTTGTCGGTTGGGGCTGATCAACCTTTTATCCAAAAAAATAGGACAACAACCATTTAAGTTTCTTAATTTGGAAAAATAACTCAACCAACGAGGGAAATGTATCGACCTAATAGGTTGAGACATATCAGACTTTATACTGTTAAGTCTTAACGATTTATATTCATTTATTCCTTTTATAATTATTGCATTACAAGAGGGGAAATTCCTCTTCTTATAGGTAAATTTTAGGGCACAACCCACTCTCGATGTTCCCTATAAATGTAGTGATCTTATTTTCAGTTTTTACTCACAATCATAAGTTATAATGAGTCACTAAATAAGAATGTAGTAATTATCCACATCATTAGCTATGGCTTACTTAAGAAGATCATCTATAATCCATTGTTCAAAACAATAAGAGTGCACACTCATTCATATATCCAATAAGAAGATCATCCCAGCAAAATAAGATACAAATTCTTCATAGGTAATTTCTTCACAATTTCATTCATTTCCAAAACCATACAATTACAACTTATGCACTTTTGGCATGTTTTAAGACAATAGCCTTCAACAAAAGAGATAACATTTCTTTTCACAATATAGTTTAAAAATCTAATAAGAATTCTTCATAAGAACCAATTTATAACAATCAATGCATCTTATCATATTGTGTCTTCCTTTGCCACTTACGAAGATCATATGTAAAATTGTTAACACGGGTCAGTTCAATGAACTGAGCATGATAAGCACTAATCCTTAAAAAAATTGCATTCCTATAACTATTTCAATTAAACAACCCTATTAAAATGACTTCACTTAATTCATACTTTATATCCTAGAATGAAATCAATATAAAGAGAGTCTAAGTACACTATTAAAACCAAAAGGACAGAAGGAATATTCTATTCTTCTTGTCCTCAATTTAAAGCATAATTGAAACCAACAATTACCTTCACAATCCAAAATCATAATACACCTTGAGATTTCTTTCTACCAATTATAATACAAATTCATATTACAATATAAATTATAGACGTAATTTCCACTAAATCTATTTCAGATGATTCATCCCATTTCTTGCAAGAAAGTAAGAAGGAGCATCTTGATTATTATGCACCTAATCATCCGAAAAAGCTAAAACAATGTATATCATGATTTGATCACCTTTATTTAACACTAAACCAATTGAAATATTAAATCCAATAGATCATACAAAAGTAATTTAAACAAGAGGAATGGATTACTATCACTTGTAAGTTCACTTGCCAATCTATCCTTCATCTTAGTATAACTTATTTTCAATCATGGCAAGTATGTAAAGCAATAAATACTGGATTAATTTACAATAAGAATAACAAACAATAAGTTTATATAAATATCACAACCTACTGTAAAATGAAAGGAGTTTCCCAGATTAGGATCCCTAATCCTAATATTCCTTCCATCTTTAAAGTAAAAATCTGCCATCCCATCACTTTACTAATTGGGTTCCTTAAATATTTTTTTAAAAATAGTAACTTAACATACAAGAAGAAATCAACATAACTTCCCTTCTTTTATATCCTCTTTCCAACCTATCTTTTCAACTCAAAGATAAAACAAAGATGACCAAACACTATTGTAACCAAGTTTTAGAACTAAATCCAATTTCCATGAAATAATAACCATTTAATAAACCTAATCAAGGAATAAGGATCTATTTTTGGCACTTAATTACATTCAACAGTGTGATTCAGGTAGAAACACTATATAGACTTACCCTTAGATCCTTACAGGATCTACCACTATACATTCTATGAAACCAAAATCATATTCTACATAAATGTAATTACAACCTATCAAACTCGATACAGACCTGATTCAAATAAACAGACTATTTTCCTTCATATGATCAAACCATTCGAGATGAGAATCAAGTTAGGTTATCTTAACATTTTTCCTTGATTACATGGTAATCCAATACTAATAAAACTTGACCGAATCATCGTCTGGTGCCATTTCTTTTTAAACACTAATCAAGATTGAATATTCAGTATGTGAAACATATTCAAATCCTAATTTTGAAAAAACCTAAGGTCAAAATATTCTTACCATTATAAAGAATATGCAACAGTAGTCAAATTAAAATAGACCTTCCATAAGCTTCAACCATTTTACTTCTAATGTCAAATTCAAAATATCTTTTAAAAACCCAGAATTGATGAACACCATTTTCCATTACAAATTACCCAAAAAGCAACCAAGAATTCACAAGAAAAACATGAACTCCATTCAACAACTAATCTTTCCATATAACTCATATTGCCAACATACATGGACACCTTAAATTAACAACTAAGCCATACACTGTATTACTCACAATACCTGAGAAAATTAAAAAGCAAACAAACACCTTCACAAGAGGTGTTAAGGACTCAATTATACCATGTTTCCAAATACACAACATGTAATAATTAAGTTTTCTTTTACTGAGTTTACGAGCAACCTGATCTCACAATCATTTTCCAATGCTCTTGATCATAAACTTGTTACAATCAGAGTTTCTCATGGCAGAGCAGACAATCTAACAATCCATTCATAGCCGAAGCAAAAGAAATTAACTTAGCATTAAAACACGTAATATTTTACAAATGATTCCTTTCATGGAAAAACATTTTATCCAAGTGAATCAAATAGATAGAAGCTTACATCAATCACTAGCTGGTTACCAAAAATGGGTATGAAAACACAATAGTTCGCAAAAACCCAGATCAACGAATACAACAAAAACGTTAACTTCAGTAAGGATTTTAAGAAATCAAATACATTTACTAATCTCAACACAAAGTAAACCCTACAGAGTTTGGTACAAGTTACTTTGTTGCAAATACCCAGTGTAAAAGGGTAATACGATAGTTTTAACAGGATAATAACTCCAAGCTTAAACCACAGAAAGGGAATAAGAAAACAACGAAAACAAGTTTCCTTTTGAACTAACATTTCCAAGTTCTATCTAGAGTCCAAGTTTACATAAAACCCACAAATCTTTTTTTACCAGCCAAGTCAAAAATGCACAAATATCATTAGAAAAGAGTTATTTTAATGAAAATATTTCAAGGAAAGTAAGATTTTAACAGTTATGGCATAACATGCCTGATAGTGTCACTTAAAATTCGAAGAAGACCTCTGGATGAGCTCACCCTTTCATATCCTTTCCATGAAAGATTAAACAAAAAAATATTGCTTCCTCCATGCCTTATATATTCTCCATGACATAGAAGTAAATTTGAAACATTCAAAATTGCCATACATCGGAGAGTAAACTACTGGTTCGAAAACCTAGTGCTCATGCAGAGCAAAAAACGGAAGGCACAGAAAAAGAAACAACCAAACAAAATTCCCTTTACATGTCTCTCAAGGCGGTCTGAGCTCGAGAACCCATGTAAATTAATTGCATTAAATTCTTTTCTCCCACCTGTTTTCCATTGCCACCGTCCGCCAAAGTTGGCGAGTTCTACATCACAAAACACAAGAGTTTCCATTTTAGAGATGTTGCCACGTAAGCTTCCCTCTTTCCAAATTAACATCAACTAACCTTGGTAGTACTCCCTACCCCTTCATCCTTATCCTTTCTTTAAATTCCATTGAAATCACTACCCCAAAGCTTGTGACCCCCCCCCTGGGTTCCTTTCCATAACATTAGTTTAGGATAGGTTAGTGACTTAGGTTAGATCATAGGTTAGTTTAATATTAACACCTTAGTATTAGGTTTAGATAACCCTTAGGAATATCAAGTACATAGTTTTAGGACTAGGTTAGATCAACTAACCCTAGCAACAATAGGTTATAGTTTAGGGTTAAAACTAATAACCTTACTGATTCCAATTTAAGTCTTTTTTAATAGGATGAAATCATCATTATAAATTCAAACAAAATACAACGTTCCCAGATCAAATTCTAGGTTTACATCAAGCAATTAGCTTTAGATGGAAAATTTACATATCTTACCTAGCTTAAGGTCCATGTCCTTTCCAATGCCAAAATGATTGAGACTAGATTCCGATTGCAATGACCTATCAGGATTAATTTTTATAATCCAACCAAACTTCCACTACGGAAATATTTCATATGAAGAATATTTTAAAAGAACTTATACTTTCTAAGTTCAGTCAGACTTAATAATTCACAAAATGTCAATACATAATTGTTCATCCCGAATATAATTAAAACATTCCTTGGATCAATGCAATTGACCCAAGGATGAGTCATAGAGATAGATAAGTCTATGATCTCCTAGAAATCAGATTGCACTCATATGTGAGAAATGAAAGAAAATAAATCCAAGCATATTCCCGTTCAATCATAGATCTTGAGAGCAGAAAGGACACAACCAATTCAAGCATGATTTCCCATAATCAAAAGAACATATCATCATATGGAAAATCACATATCAACACTTGAATGCAAAGGAGAAAGTAACAACAGTTAAGGTTGTTACATCATCAAACCATTTCATTTTGTCTTCTATATTTCTTTGAATCCATTCAAAACTTCCACCCTAATCCTTGCTAACTCTTTCATAGCATGTTGATTTTCCCTAAATTCCTGAGGAACAATCCCTTCTTTTTCAACCAATTCATCACTGAGTTAAGTTATACAGTTTAACTTGGGAAAAATTCCTTCAAAGTGGAAGATTTCATTATTACACTTCTCAATTAATTCATCAATTTCATTAATCCTATTCTTGAGCTCTTCATAATTTGTCCTAGATTCTTCAACTTCTTATTTTACCTTTTTGTTAACTTATCAACCCATGTGTCTATAGTCTAAACTTTCATAACAACATTATCAATATGTTACGTTCCTTCAGGGGTATTGGCAGAGGTACGTGCTTTAGTTTGACTAGACTACCAAATTAATTTTTGTAGACTAAAACTCAAATTTTTGACTTGTTCTTTCAAATGTTTCTTAGTTATTTTATCCTCATCAACATTTTGCAACAAGTCACTTATTGCCTTTAATACTCCATATTTCAATTATTCTCTTGAAGGATTTCCTAAGGGAATAAGTTGGACACTATAATCAGTGGTTGTTGTATTTCTTTTTTATTTCCCTCATGAGGGATTACCACTTCTAAAGTTTTAGATCCTAGTGAATCAGTATGATTTTTGGTGAGAACTCAATCCCTTATGGAGGTTCTTACTGGTTGTGGAAATGATAGTGTTGTGAGATTTATAGCCTTTATAGGGAAAATTTCCTCTTCTTCCTTTGAAATTATCTCCCCTATCAAGGCCTTTGTAAGAGTGGTCCCTACTTTTGTTTCATGTGTTTCTTGTTGGGATTTCTTGGGGACAATCACCAACTACTTGGACACCTCTTATACCTCTTAGACCGATAGTTCTTCTTGTTTTTCCTATTTATCTCCCACATTTATCTCTTTATTCTCACTTTGTACTGGCACTTCCCCTTATTTTTTTCCTTCTTTATCTTGAGTGTGGGGTTGGTCAGTCTCCTTCTGAGTTACATCAGTGATAACACTTTTTTCTTTCTTTATTTTTTAGCTGATGTAGTTTTACTTCTTTGGGATTCTTGAGATCATATATTATCCTCTTTTTTCCCTATTGATACCACATATTATAACATGGTGGGTTATATTTCCATTATTGGTTCCTTATCCTTTCCCAAATCTTATACATCCACACTATCAACAATATTATCCTCAACAGTTACATCCTGTACAACCTATGATATCCTTTCATCTACAGACCTCCATGTTTGAGATGGTTCACCATCCTTATCTACCTTTACTTCATGGGAGGGATATTTCTCAATCAACACCTCTGTGTCTGCACTCTTTTCACTAGGTATTTCTAGTTTGTTTGATTCTGGAAATGCTTGGTCTATAGAAATACATTTTTGATGACTGAATACTAATTTCAGTAGTTAGCACATAAGTATTTTTTTCTACTCCTTCACTCAATGAAGGATCACTTATACCCTTTCATGGTTGTTCATCAATAGATATGTCAAATGCATCCATCAATGGAAGTACCAGTTCCACTGGTAGCAAAAGTCCATTCATCCACTATTCTTGTGGTAAGCCTTTTTGAAATAAATTGATGTGCCTTTCCTCTAAACAAATCCATTCTTTCAGCTCCTTATTTATAGGGAGGAAGGTCTTCTTTAAATTTTCCCAAATCCTTGAACTTATTAAGAACTCTTGTGGTTTGAATTGATAAATCAATGTTTTTCTGGGCTAGCCAATTCATTATTCTTCTCATTACAACAGTTATTTTGGCATACAATTCATCTGACTCCTCTTCATTCCAATTCAAGGTGACCATTGGTTTTCCCTCCATCTTTTGATCAAGATAGTAGTGAATCACAGTATGTGTATCATCCACGATTCCCTTAGGGATAACAACAATCTTGAAGTCTATATTTAGGTGAAGATAATTCTTGAGAAGTTTCTTAGCTTAACCTCCTCCTCATCTCTGCAATTCATCCAATAATCCTCTAATTAAGGCTCATGTTCAAAAGTTTTTGCAAGATTATTGAATACCCACCTAATGTCATAATTGGCCCTTGCCTCAAACCTTTCCATATCATCTTCCACTAATTTGGCCTTTATAATTTAAGGGCAAGAGTACCTTCTAATCTTGATGGGAAAATTAATGTTTGTCTTGTGTTTTCTAGCAATTAATTTGTGAACTGGTGTCAACTGTATTTCCAATTCACATAAGGTCATTTTGTCATCTAAATATCTAGGCAGCTAACATGGTTTGCCTTCAAATCCACTAACCTTGGTGTATGTGAACTTTTAGTACTGAATAAAATAGTATCCATACTCCATGATTACTTGTCTAGCATCTTCAACAATCTTGTATTGTTATCATTCTATGCTAAGTAGGTAGATGATTGGTGTAAAGAAGGTATCATTAATCAATCTCACATTCTCTTTCTAATTACTCAACTATAATTGAGGGAAGATCTTATGCATTTGAAATTTTATAAATTAGGCACATGGCATAAGGCCAGGGACCCTCCTATGGCCTATAATATTATAAATCAAGTAGGTCGTCATTTAAAATTTGAATTCTCCAGTGTCACCCATCTACATTTTTGCTATCAGTGTTATCACGTGCACATGAAGTGATTCTACAATAAAATTTTCCAAGAAAATGTTCCCCTTATTCTCCAAAACTATCCACATATAGGTGCACATCCACTTCTTGAATTCATTATATGTCTCTAATCCAGCTATTCGACTCAACAATAAAATCACATATTTTTCTTCCTTAATGAATTATGTCCTAAGAAGTCTTATTGAGATTCAATTGGTTTCTTTCTTCTCTGTTAAAATCCATTTAGTATTTATAAGCTGGGCATATTACTTTTTCTTAGTTTCATAATCTTGTAGGGATAAGTTGATACCCAAGGTTATTGGATTTCCAATCACGGGAAATTTTACCATTATCCTGATGGTTGTGGGTGTCACAGTTAATACCACTTCACCACTTTCATCTAGTACTTCCCTCTTCTCTGGATCATAATTCATGGCACAGAGTCTTACCAGTTTTGGGCATTGTACTGAGGGTGAAATAACACCAACTAAAGCAATATTAATAGCTTGAATCACTTACATTAGTTCAATCTTGTTTGGGCTATTGATTTTTTTAGGAATTCATCTTGATCAACATTCATCAAATATGTATCCATGATTTTTCTAGATCACTAGTGATTCTAGAAGTAACAATAAAACCTTATGGTATAGTCCTCATATTTAATACCCTAGTTTTACTTCGAATTTTCTTGAAAATGAATAAGAGTACGGGAATATCTTAGTTCTTACTAATTTTCCAGTGAATATCTGTGCAATTCAGCTCTAGTTCAAAGGATTTTCAATATCTTGTTCTCTATTCATGTTCTGCAATCAATATCACTTTGTTCTTTAAGAAATTCTACTAAAAATGGTGTCAAGATCTTAGAAAATGATAGCAAAAAATATCATTATGTTCAAATAATTCAAAATTCCTTCTTGATTTATGTGAAAATGCATTAATGGCAAAAGACATTAATGAGTTACATCATAACCTACCATTTCTCCTTTCCCAATTTAAATCTAAGTCATCCACATGGAATATCCTTATATAATGCAGGCTCGGGGAAAATTTTTATAGTTTTGCATCATGTTTTAAACCCAAAAACATTTAGCTATTTAACCTGATCACCCACCCTTGCCTTCCATCCCAAGTTTGGCACGTATTTTTATCCCAAGTTTGAGTAGGCAGATGATTGGTGTAAAAAAGGCATCATTAATCAATCTCACATTCTCTTTCCAATTACTCAACTGTAATTGAGGGAAGATCTTATGCATTTGGAATTTTATAAATTAGGCATGTGGCACAAGGCCAGGGAACCTCTTGTGGTCTATAATATTATAAATCAAGTGGGTCATCATTTAAAATTCTGATTCTCCAGTGTCACCCATCTACATTTTTGCTGTCAGTGTTATCATGTTCTCATAAAGTGCTTCTACAATGAAGGTTTCCCAAAAAGTGTTCCTCTTCTTCTCTAAAAATATCCACATATAGGTGAAAATCCAATCCTTGAATTCACTAGATGTCTCTAATCTAGCTATTCGACTCAACAATAAAATCACGTATTTTTCCTCCTCAATGAATTATGTCCTAACAAGTCTTATCGGGATTCAATTGGTTTATTTATTCTCTATTAAAATCCATTTGGTATTTATAAGCCAAGCATATTCCTTTTTATTAGTTTCATAATCTTATAGGGATAATTTGATACCCAAGGTTATTGGATTTCTAATCATAGGAAATTTTACCATTATCCTGATGGTTAAGAGTGTCATAGGTAATACCACTTAACCACTTTCATCCAGTACTTCCCTCTTCTCTGGATCATAATTCATGGAAAAAAGTCTTACCAGTTATGGGCAGTGTAATGAGGGTGAAATAGCACCAACTAAAGTAATATTACTAGTTTGAATCACTTCCATTAGTTCAATTTTAGTTGGGCTATTGAATTTTTGCAGGAATTCATCTTGTTCAACATTCATCAAATCTATATCCATGATTTTTTCTAGATCACTAGTGATTCCAGAAGTAATAGTAAAACGTGACAGCATAATCCTCATATTTAATGCCCTATTTTTACTTCAAATTTCCTTGAAAATGAATAAGAGTATGGGATTATCTTAGTTCTTACTAATTGGGTAAGTGCAGGAAGTTGATGGACAAATATAGGGTCATCCGTGGACATCATATTGCAAATAACAACATAATATCAACTTGTAGGGATTATTAGCAATACATACACTCAAAATTAGACAAAATTATATTAGTATGAATCGTAGAATCCGGAATCTAGTTTCTAAAATACTAATTTTTGTAAAAAATGGACAAGATTAGCTATATTAAACACTCAAAATTCAATGACTTGGTATTTTTTTTAAAAAATGCTGATAAGATTATAGTCCGTTTGCCCACAATTTGGATGACCAAAAATTGATATATTTTTTTTTTCTTTGGTGAGAAGTTATATGCCACTATCTATCTTGGGATGGATTTTATTTTGTATTTTTTTGAGTAATATTTTATTTTTTATGATTTTTTCCGTGAAAGTGGTATGAACACATAAAGAAAACAGAGCACTTTCCGTTTGCCCGCCATAACTTCATCAAAAAATATTGAAATCAAATAAAAAAAAATTTGAACATGTATATAATTTCACCATGGTTGGGATGGTATAAGTTTTATCACATTCTGATAAGTGAAACAAATTTTGTAGTCTTAAATGTAGACATAAACATTCACAGGAAAAAGTGTCTTAAAGACCTACTATTAGTAAAAAATTATAAAACAATATTTATCCTCTTCTATTCACTTTAAAATCATTATTTCTACAAAGCTAATAGTCTCCCCTACGCAATGGTACCATTTTTATGACATAGTTTTTATTTTTCGGCATGATTCAAGTCCGCAGAAGACTAAATTTGATGTTTTGTTGTTTTTAATGTAAAATTCAGGATTTGATGTCCACTTAATTGTCCCCCAACTTGGTGCACTTACCGAATTTTCCAGTGAATATTTGTGCAATTTGGCTCTAGTTTGAAGGATTTTCATTCTCTGGTTCTCTATTCACGTTCTTCAATCGATCTCACTTTTTTCTCCAAGAAATTTTGCTAACAATGGTGCCGAGATCTCAGTAAATGATAGCAAAAAATATCAATGCATTCAAAGAATTCAAAATTCTATCTGGATTTGTGTGACAATGCATTAATGGCGGAAGACATTAATGAGTTGTATCATGACCCACCATTTCTCCTTTCCCAATTTTAAATGTGAGTCATCCACATGGAATATCCTTATATAATGTAGGATCGGGGAAACTTTTTACACTTTTGCATCATATTTTAAACCCAAAAACATTTAGCTATTTAACCCGATCACCTTCCCTTGCCTTCCATCTCAATTTTGACACATGGTTGCATCCTAATGGTGGCAGAGCTACAGGATATTTCTTGATTTTTGTTTTCATTCTAGATTGAACTCAAAGTTACCAATTTGCTCTTATGACCCACTCCCCCTTCCTTGCATGATAAAGGGTGAAGTGTCCTTGGTGAGCCTTGGGAGCTTCTTGACACTTTTATAATTTATCACCTTAGTGTCAAGAGATACAATCAGGGCCTGATCCCCTGCATTTAACCTACTTGTGACACATGTATCTCCTCGAAGGTGGAGTCAATTTCTATTTTTACATTTTTTGACTGTGAACATTCGAAGGAATATTCATTGGGCCTTAGGGCAAAATTAGAAAATTTTTAATGTTATACAATTGTTGTAACTTTTCAACTTAAATCCACCATACCACAACCAACTTGAGAACACCATCTATCATTGAGCGATGGAGCCAAACATGAAATTTACAACATGGCTAAGGAATGGTATATACAGACATTTTTCATGGTTTAAAATTGATTCACAATGAATGTTTTTAAGGATCTTCAAGAACAAAACATCTAATATGATCCTCAATAGAAAAAGAGGAATAACAACCTAAATGCGGGATTTCAAATGGATTTAATCATGACTATAAAGTTTGAAATCACATTTTCTCATGGGCAACCCAAACAACGTAAAAATATTTGAAGGCATGTTCATGACAAAAGGGGTGAGATTATTTCAAGCACCAACACCATCTCTGACTCGATGATGGCCACCCCCTATGGGTACTAAAAGAACCATACATAACATACACATAGTAGACCAAATTCCAAATTCCATTTGGTTACAGAGTAAAGTAAAATATGCACTAGGTCAAGTGGTACTAAAAAATATCTAAAAAATGTAAGGAGAAACCATGGTAACTAGGCACTGTATACTAGGAAAACAAAAAGGGAAACAAAAACACACACAAAAACAAAAAACAAATAAAAAATACTATACACTATACATTAATTCATACCTTACTTTGAAATTATTCAAGAAAATGTTTTAGGTGCCTACCATTAATGGGAAACTCAAGTAATTCTCCATCTAGATCCTTCAAAAAGAAAGTACGTTCACCAATTCTGATATCAATGGAATAAGGGCCCATCCATAATGCATAAAATTTCAATGTTTTCCCTTATCCTCATGTCTACTATCCCAAAATAATACAAGATCCCCAACACTAAAATTTCTAGGAGTTACCTTCTTGTCAAATAACCTTTGTAGATTCTCCCTAAATTTTAGATGCCTTTGGTGAGATTCTCTTCTTTCCTCATCTAACTCAAAAATGTTATTGATCCTTACATCATAAGGGAGGATTTATTCATTCTCAATCCATTCCATGAACTGATAAGAAGATAATTACATGTATAAGGGAAGAAGGTCTTGGACTCCATAGACTAGTTCAAATGGGCTCTTTCTAGTGGCTCTTTTAGTAGTGATTCTATCTTCTCAAACAAAAAACTTCAACTTCTCACCCCATATCATTTTGTTAACCTCTAGTGTCCTTCTTATTATCTTCAAAAAAAATTTATTACTTGATTTAGCATGTCCATTTCCCTAAGGGTTGTAGTTAGATTCATATGTCAAGATTATCCCATATTATTGACACATGGCCACTAATGGTTTGGCTCTAAAGCTCATGGCAATGCCAAAAACTATTTTGGAAGGTACTCCAAACCTACAAATTATATGATTTAGGATAAAATCCATAACAATATGATGAGTTGTTTTCCTAGTAGGGATAGCCTCAACCAACTTGGTGAAGTAATCAGTGGCCACCAATATCTATCTGTGGCCTACACTTGAAGGATCTGAAATCTCTCCAACAAAATCCATACCCCATTATTTAAAAGGGGCTTCAATTGATATTGGTTGTAAAGGGAGAGCACCTGAAGCCTTCATTCTTCCTTAGCATCTTTGACAACTTTCACATTTTCTTACTAACAAGTTTGTATCTCTAAAGAGTGTGGGCCACCAATAACCAACCCTTAAGATCTTGTGGGTAGTTACTCTTCAAGAAAAATGACCCCCACATATTCCAACATTATAATATGTAATTAATTTTTGGGCTTCATATTCAGTAATACATCTTAGGAGAAACCCTTCAGGATTATTCCATGTCAACCCATAACCAGTGATGATACAATTTTGGGAGGCTACTAAGGTAAAATATGATGTCCTTGTATCATGTAAATTTGACTAACTTATCATGAACATTCATATCTCCATCCTCAACTTCATTTACTTCCATCACTTGTAGATTGTTTTCTGCCATTATCCTTGCTAAGCCTAGACATCTAACCAATTTAGTAGTTTTAATATCCATGTCATATTCCTGCAATTTGTTCACCAATTGACATCTTTTACTTGAGACTTCTATTTCTGATATTGTGTCCTTGACCATGGTATAGGGAACATAAGCTATAATATTGGAACTTAAAAAAAATATCTAACCAAGGAAAATGAATGCTTCTCCATGATAGTGTATTTCAACTCATCCCCTTGCAATGTTTTACTGAAGAAATAAATTGGCCTTTAACTTCCCTCCTCATCCTTCTAAAATAGTACAGATGTAATGGTATTTTTAGAGGCAAAAAAAACATTTGAAAGGCCTTATGTAATCAGGAGATGATAATATAGGAGCATTATTTAGTGCCTCTTTCATTCCTGTGAAATCTTGGATAGCTTCTTCTTCCCATTTGATAATTTGATCCTTCTTTAGCATACTTGTGATAGGGATAATAATATAAAAAAAAATTGAAATAAATATCCTGATGAATTTGATCTGACCAAAGAAGGACTAAATCCCATTTTAGTTTTGGAAATAGGGACCTTTCCAATAACCTCCACTCTTTCAAGGTCAATCATGACCCCTTCCTTATATATAATGTCCCCCAATAGCTTTTATTTTTTAACCCCAAAATGGCACTTTTTAGAATTCAATGAGATTTTGTATTCTCTACATCTCAACAACATCTTTTCCACATGTTTTAAGTGATCATTATTTTTTCTTGAAAACATTTTCACATCATCTTGGTATACAACAATAAAATCATTGATATACCCAAAAAATGCTACATCCATAGCTCTTTGAAAGGTAGATCCATCATCCATTAGGAAAAATGGCATTCTCACATATACATAAGTACCCCATGGAGTAATGAAAGCATATTTGATTCTTTCTTTTTACTTTACAACCACCTAGTTATATCCTGAGAACCCATCTAGTGTGGAAAACAACTCATATCTAGTGACCAATTGCAACATATTATCCATATTAGAAAATGGATAGTTGTCATTGATTGAGGCCTTATTCAAATTTATAGTCTATACACAACCTTATATCCCGATTCTTCTTTCTGACTGACACTATATTTTCCACCCATGAGGAATATTGTGTTGATTGTATGATGCCTTCATCCCTTAATCTCCTTAACTCTTCTTACATTTTGAGGAAAAGAAGTGGACTGATTGGCCTTTTCTTTTTCCTAAATGGCCTGGCATTAGGTTCTAATGGTATCTCATGTTGGAAAAGGTCTTCCCTATATTCCTTTAATTATTAGTATGACCATGCCAAGAATTCCTGGTACTTTTTTAACATCTCTACATAAGAGTGCTTTTCTTCTTTACTCAGGTTACTACCTAGCCATATTTTTCTAGGTTTATCCTTAATCCCTAAGTTTTTCTCTTCTACATCTCTAGAGGTTGAGATATGTCTATTAACCACCCTATCAACATTGTCAAAATTTGAATCTAAAACAACCAAACCTCTTGGAGTTGTATTGGTTTTCAACTAAATAATATCTTTACCAAACAGGGTCTCCTTACCATCACAAACACAAACCATTGGTTCCTAATCCATACATTGGTTTGTAAATTCTCCTTCATTTTACAAGAACCTCTGAACCTGAGCATCTTCTTCAAATACTTTCTAATGCTTTTCATTTTCAAGAACAAATGGTCTTGATAACACTTCTATGTTATAATAAAAATAGGGAGACATTGTACAATTTTCAAATCTAGATCCCAATACTACCAACCTATCTATAGTAGTATTCAGATTTCTGTCATGATATGTTATGTTGAAAGAGTCAAACATTTCAATAAAGTCCCAAACTACATGCTTATATTGTTTCATTCTCTGATTCTTGGTTGCATATAGTTTCCTAAAGTTTTTGACTACTAATTTTGAATATTATTTAACAATAATTTCCTTGATACCATACCTCTAAACAATCCTTAAACCAAAAGTAGTGCTTTATATTCTACAATATTATTAGTGCACTCAAATCTAAATTTAAAGTAAAAAGTGAAAAATATCTTGGTTTGGAGACACAAGGATAACACCAACACCATTCGTAAATTTAGAGTAAGCTCCATCAAACATCAAAATCAAGGGAATTCCAATTTGTTCACGACTTTTACACTTATCAATTCCATGCCCTTCAAAGTCTACATACCCCACAAAATTATTAACATCTACATCTATATACAACACTTCATAAGAGGAATTGTTAGGATCCTCAATCGGGTTTAGCATATTTTTCTCACCATACAATTTAACAAGGATTCCTTCTATTGGTATGGTTGTATATGAAAATTCCATTTGCACACTCCCACCCACACTACCAACCCACTTCCTTGACAGCAAAATTCCCCACTTAGTATGATAATCAACAATAACTACATTCATGGTTAAAAATTTTCTCAAATAAGCTGTCAATTGCACTACCAGTCCTTTAGCATACCCAATCACTGGAACCTCCCTTGAATCCATAATAGTGAACTTTCAAAAAAAAAAATTCAATTTGATATTCAATTCATTCATTACCTTAAGAGGAATCACATTACATGAGGCCCCTAAATGAAACATGCATTTGGGCACTAATCGATCCTTGATGATCAAAGTAGTATAGAAAAGATCAATATTAATTTGATATTCAACAAGGGAGGTACCCAAATATACCTTAGGAGATTCTCCCAAGTCTTCTAAAGTTTGTGGCACTTTCAATTATGCAATGGCATGGCGACTATCCACATTGTTTAAAATTTTACTTGGGAGTGGTATCTCCTCCTTTAAGCCAAAATATTCAAATACCCTCTTCATATGCTCAGGGATCCTAAGAAATTAAACAATAGGTACTTTGACCTTAATTTGACTCAAAATCTGGGCAATATCACAATGGATATACTTAGGTAGTGTTGTGTTGGGAGGAAGAGTGATTATTGCTTCTTATGCTATGAGGTTTTTCATGGCTTGGGTATGGACTAGGGTACTGGATTTATTGGGAATGACTAGGATCTTATTAGGTGTATATTTTTTAGGAAGATCCTTTGGGATATTAGTAATAAGTGGAGTTTTTTTTTTTAGGTTGTGGCCCTCCACCTTTGAAAACTCTACTTCTAAGATTGTACTCCTTTTCTTGAGTAATTGTGTCATTTATCATAAGTTGCATATCTTCCTCATAAGTAATTCCCCCATCATACTTATTAATCATTAGATTTCTCAAGTACTCAAATTCATGATTAGGTAAATCAAAATATTACATCATATCAACTTCAATATCGTCATTAGGAGGAATAAGAGTACCCGGTGAAAGAAATCCCAAAAAAATTATACAGTCCTTGAACTTATTAGCTCAGTTGAAGTGGAACTTGGTTGTGGATTATCAGGGAAATCCATCATGCATACATCACTGTAAGTTTCATCATCATATACCTCTTCATCTTCTTCATCGGGATTACAACAGGTGTGTGGAAAGAAACACTTGTCACACTAGTCAATAGCATGGATTTCTTCTACCATGATAACTCTAGTAGTCAAAGGATCAGGGACCAGTTTTTTCCTCTTGTTTTTTATTTTTTTCCTGATCACTTAGGTCCCTTTCCTCTCTTATCTGGTCTATGATCACCCCTAGGGTGATTCCCAAATTTATTTTGGCCCTGATCTTCATGTTTGCCATGTGAGCTCTGTCCTATTCCTTTTTCTTCTTTGAAATTTTTATAAGAAATTTCTTTAACTTATCCTAACAAATTCTTCACAACTTCTTCCAGATCCACTGTCTTGCTTGACTGAGGTTTCTCAGGATGAATCAATTTGACACCCTCTCTCTTAGGAGGATTTCCAGCTGCCTCAATGTTGTTATAAATTTCCAAGGCCATGGTGAAGTCCTACCTCAAAATTCCAAGGTTCTTATCACTCAATTAATAAGTAACTTTCTTGTCAAAATCACCAGGATATTTGATCAGGCAAGACTCGTCACTAGGCCTCAAAATTATGGGAAATCTAGTCAAAGTCTTATTGAATCTTGTTTTGAAGTGCTGAATAGGCTCATTGGGATTATTTTCTATATTATCAAACTTAGATAAGAGGAACCTAGGTTTATTCTTATCCCCATACTATAATCTAAAGGAATTCTTCATCTCATTCCATGAGTCAATTGAGTTGTCTAGAAATGACTTATACCACTCACGTGAATATTCTAGAAGATTTTGAATGAATAGTTTTACATATACATCTTCACATTCTATTTCTAAATCCTCCATCATATTACCAAATAGATTTAAGTGTTGATCACCAATGATGGCATTATTTCCCTAAAATTTGGGCAACCTAGTTCTTACATCTTGTGGTATAGCATTAGGATACCCAACCATGCCTCTAAAATCTATTGTTCCAAATACATTAACAATAAAGGAAGGTCTAGGTGGAAGTCAAACCATGTTTTTATAAGGAGGTGATCCTATAGGAGGATTGAAACATTGTTGGATAGGATGTCTTTGAGACACAGGTGTATGATCTTCAAAGTAAGTATCCTTCAATGACTCAGTCTCACAAAAAACTCAATTAGCTCTAAGTGATAAGGGATAAGGGATGAAGATGAGTAATACCTGTATGAATTGTAATTGAAGACCCCTCACCAGTTGGAGTAAACAAATTTTTATGAGGGTTGCTTGATCTATAACTATATGAAGGACTATAGTAATCCTCTATAAAAGGTTGATCATTTTCTACCACTTGTACTACTTTATCTCCTAACCTTTGATCTCCCAAAGCTTTCCAGACTTGTTTCTTATTTGGATTTGTTCTTCCAATATTTGTAAATAGTATTCTAGTAGGATATTTGTTCAAGAAATACGTTCTTCCTTCCAACTTTGTAGATATCAACAACAAATTTCAATTATCAAAGCTTCAAACATTCGTATTTACTATTATTTTTGAAAAAATATGGAGTCACCACTAAGGATTTACTCCTTAGATGTGTATAATACTATAAATAGCTTGTCAGATGCAAATGAGTACTTAATTTCAATACTCTTGACAAATCCAAGCATCCTTTGTCAATATTTATCCTCAACCAAATAGATTTAGTGCAAAGTTTTCTTAAACTAGGAAATATCACACAAATAATTTCTCATCTTTCTTAATTTTCATAAAGATTAACAAAGGATGACATTTACACCACGTATTTGCATCTAAACATGTATGACATGTTACCAGAAGTCTATATTTGTATTAATTTACATACATATCTCTAACAACAACGTCAGAGCAATGTTGGTAACCAAATCATTCCTCAATTTTTGGTTGAACAACATCAACAGAATGATAAGGATGCTTAGAGGATGATGGATCTATATTTGTGTTGTTTTGTAGCACTAGATGGATCTCATCATCTCTTTTTCACTCAAGCTCAGAGAATTCAAGTAGCGCCATGCTGAGGTTATGACATACCCTGTTATTTTAGGCTCTACCTTTAGCCAAGGTGAGATGACACGTTCTATAGTCTGTAATTGTGAGTGGGATGGATGTATCAAGAATATTTGGCACTCCTTTGTAAATTGACTTAAAAACAAATTTGGAAAGACATGGTCAGTTCAGAAAAGGATTAACTCTCATAAGTTGTCACTTCTAGATAGTGCAGATGTCTTCTAAATAAAGCTCAGACCACTAAAGATAGTATGGAATATACTTGCTTTGGCATATTATGGATTTAATGAGACAAACATGGGTAATTTTTGTATGATTATGAGATTTTGACTGTATTTTATTGGGGAATTAAGTAAGATAAAGGTTATTATACCATATTTTAAGGAACTTTTAAATTTTTTTGGGAGATCTACCAACTGCAAGAAAAATACACCTCAAATAGCATCACAATGATCCTTTAACTAGAATATGCACACTCATAGAAACCCATGAATTCATGGTTTCACAAAATCTTTAAAGATTTAAACAAAAAATCTCATGCTAAAGACTTAATAAAATATCATATATTCATAATTTATGATGCCTAAGATACACTCAAAGCCTTACAAACAATATTTAACAAAGTGGAGACATAATGACTTTAAAATTGTTTATTACAAAAAAGAAATAAAATCTCTTCTCAATAGTGCAATTGTAATTTTCAGAATGCTACTAGAATGATAAATTTCTATGTGACTTAAAGGATATATAAAAAAAGATTGCAATGGGAGCATGAATAACTATTTTAAAGTATTTCATCTTGGCAACAGATACAATAATGCTCATGATTAACACATTTAATTCAGGGGTCATCAAATTTATCAGCAAGGGAAAGTTAATCTACAGTCTCAGTACTTGTCAATGGTTTTACACTTGCATTCCTCTTGACATGATTTAATTTGAAGGATCAAAGGAAGTAAAAGGTTTCTCAGATGAGTTCTCAGGAAATTGGTTTTCTCTCATTCTTCTTTTCTCTTCGAAAATATCTTAGAAAATTTTAACCCCCTCCCTATGCAAGAGTATTCGCATCGCATTTATACAATTCTATTTGCTCACTTACTCTACAATTTCCCCCCCAAAAATGTGGATATTCAAAAGGATATCCTTATTTACAATATAAAATTTGATTTATGTTATCCTCATGGAGATGATACATCAAATTCTACCAGGTATGAGAAATATGATTTTTTCACGTTTTTGTTCTATTTATGTATGATTGGAATGCAATTTCATCACTTTTAGCTACTTATTTAATCATTATTTTCCCTTGGTGACTGGACATCTGATTTTGATTATTTTTGAGCAGCTCTAGGTGATTTTATTTGATAGATACTCCTATTTTATTTTCAATGATCTATCTTAGATGTTGTTTATTTGTTTCCGTGCCTTTTGGGTTAGTTATCACACATGATTCTTGTAAAATCTAATCAATCACCATTTTATGCTTAAATTCCAATTCATTTAACCTTTATTTTCCTCGTGCAGATATCTTATTGGTATCTTTGAAGTAATTTCACCATGATTATACCTAGCTCAGCTTTCCTAACTTGAATTTCCTATAAAAATGCACCATTTACTTCAGCATTTCATACTTTCTTCTTTTTCATATAGGAACTTTAAATAAATTTATTTGTATCGTGGTGGGGGAACCATTAGCGTCTATTTTGAAAGAAATATCCCATGAAGACTTGTATTACATCATTTTGTTATCAAGTCTAGATGAAACATTTATGAGGATGCTTTTTGAAATTACTGACCCTGAGGATTACACTGAGCCCTTGATGGATTACATTGATCCCTTGACACCTCCATTTTTTTTGAGTTGTATTAGTTAGGAGACTTGTCAAGATAAGTCACATGTTCTTTGTGTTTCAGATGATGTACTTTCACATGTTCAGGATTGAAATTCAGAGAACTCCTGAGTCACTGAGGAAATTTTCACTTGTGATAAGGCCTAATGTATTAAGTATTGGAAATAATGTATGCCCATTCATTTGTAATGACGCATTTGTTGTGAAATAAATCCCTCTGGAGTCATATGTTCTTAATGGAGATATTTTCTTAGACACGGTTCATTCCCGCTATCGCTAATTGAATGCATTGGAGAAGTGTGTTTTAGTCTTGGAGGCAAAAAAACCAGTGAGTATACCCCCTCCAGCTCATGAACCATCATTTCCTTTTGTGAAAAAATATAAGGGTGATTCTAGCTTCGGGCCTTCTACTCCAAATACTACCTCCATGCCTTCTGCTCTAGTTGTTCTACGGTCAGTTGTGGTTGCACTTCCTACCCAAGCTTCTTAGCCAACTTTCTCTACTAAAACAATAGGGAAAAGGGGCACTTTCTAAAGGTGCAGTTTGGATATGAGTGAATGGGTCTCTTCTTATCAAGAGGAGGTCAAAATTCCTTAGTCTACTAGATGGTCCCTTTTCTAGTATGGATGATCTTTTGTTAATGGGCATGTCTTGCACACTAGCAAGGAGACATTATTTATTTTTTAAATGGCACTAAGGACAGGATAAACATGGGCTTAGGAAAAACAAATTAATGAAGAAACTTTCGCTTTGCAGAGAGTATTTTGTATGCAAATGAGTTTGTGGTATTGGATGACTAAAGTTTATTATTATTGTCCCCATCTTTTGTAATAAAACTCTTGAGGATATATGTAATCATTTATTTTCATGGGTTAGGGCCCCCTATAGATCCCCATTTT
Source organism: Taxus chinensis (assembly GCA_019776745.2). Classification (NCBI taxonomy): domain Eukaryota; kingdom Viridiplantae; phylum Streptophyta; class Pinopsida; order Cupressales; family Taxaceae; genus Taxus; species Taxus chinensis. The sequence goes on along the minus strand of CM034146.1, from coordinate 500,082,087 downwards.
TCCTTTTTCAAAATATAGAAAGTACAAACATCTTATTAGTTTATATGATTTTATAATGGATATAAGATTTCATCCAAGCAATATAATAATCTAATGCATTGTATCAAATTACAATTTATATCACATAATAACAGAGTTTTTAAAAGTGATTATTCATCCTTTATGGAGTAATAGTATCAAACGAAAACACCAGTTACAAAATGAAATATGAAAATAAGATAAAGTTTTAAGAATGACAAGCCTAAGCTTGTTTATCATCTTTCATGTCTTGCATCCTTTTCTTCTTTAGCTTCTTCTCTTGCTTCTTCTTCTTTTGGTAGCCTTGCCACATATGCCTCATACCTTTGAAAGAGATCATTGATTTATTCTTCATCTGGCCCTTGTATGGTGTTGGAAGATCAATGTATGTCTTACTATTGCATCCACACAAGTGGCCCATTTTCTGTTCCTGTATTCCAATGGCATGGATTTTAACTCTGTAATTCTAGTTCTCAATTTTCCTCATTGTTTTAATAACTTCATAAGAGAAATTCATCTTTTTGGATGTTTTTCTCAAAAGAGTTGAATAAGAATTCAATCCTTTAAATCACCATATCATTTTATTAGACTTATCAACATACCATATCCTTCTAATTTTACAATCCATAACATCTAAGGTATCATCAACCCATTCCCTATTGGCTTCTATCTTTTCTTTGATTCCATTCAAAACTTCCACCCTGATCCTTGCTAACTCCTCCATAACATGTTGATTTCCCCTAAATTCTGGTGGCACAATAATTTCTATTTTTCAACCAATTCATCATTGAGTTGAGTTATATGATTTATATCGGGAACGATTCCTTCAAAGTAGAAGATTTTGTTATCACATTGCTTAATTAGGTCATCAATTTAATTTATCCTATTCTTGAGATCTTCATACTTTTTCCTGGATTCTTCAATTGCTTCTTTTCACTTTTATGTCAACTTATCAACCCATGTGTCCATATCTTGAAACTTTCTGAACAACCTTATCTAATATTTTCCATTCCTTCAGAGGTATTGGCAGAAGGTACTTGATTGAGTTTAACTAGACTATCCCAATTAACTATTGCAGACTAGAACTCAAAGCTTTGACTTGTTCTTTCAATTGTTTCTTAGTTATTCTATCATCATCAACCTTTTGCAACAAGTCACTTACTGCCTCTAATACTCCCTGTTTCAATTGGTCTCTTGAAGGATTTCCTAAGGGAATAAGTTGGACATTGTAATCACTGGCTGTTATATTCTCTCTTGTCTTTCCCTCATGAGGGACTGTCACTTCTAAAGTTTTAGATCCTAGTGGATCAAGTATGAGTTTTAGTAAGAACTCTAGCTCTTTTGGAGGTTCTTAGTGGTTTTGGAAAAGTTATAGCTGTGAGATCTATAGCCTTCTCATAGGGAAAATTTTGTTTTCTTACTTTGAGATCAACTCCCCTATCTAGAACTTTGTAAGAGTGGTCCCTACTTTTTTTTCCTACAAATATTATTGGGATTTCTTGAGAGACAATCACTAACTACTTAGATACCTCTTGTACCGATGGTTCCGCCTGCTTTTCCTGGTTCATCTCCCACAATTATCTTTTTGTTCTCACTTTGTACTAGACACTTCCCCTGATTTTTTTCCTTCTTGGTCTTGAGATTTGAGGCTGACCAGTCTCTTTCTGATTTACAATCAGTAATTAAATTTTGTTCTTTCTTCATTTCTTTAACCAGATGCAATCTATAACCTCAACCTTTTCCTTGGGAGTTTTCTTGAACTGATATCTCTCTTGCGGGCTCTACCCTTCCTTATAATATTTCCACCTCACTTGGAGGGCTATTGGGTTGACACATTATTATCCTTTTTCTCTGTTAATACCTCAGGTTGTGTCATGGTGTGTTGGCTTTGCAATTACTGGTTCCTTATCTCTCACCCAAAAATTGTACATCCACACTATTATATTTTTTTTATCCTTAATAGTTGCATCTTATGCAACCTCTACATGTCTTCTTCATCTACAGATTTATCTTTTTGAGATGGTTCACCATCCTTAGTGACCTTGAATTCATGGGAAGGATATTTATCAATTAACACCTTTATGTTTGTAGTATTTCAACTAGGTATTTCTCATTTGTTTGATTCCAGAAATGCTTGGTCTATAGAAAACATTTCTAATGACTGAACCTTAATTTTAGTAGTTGGCACATGAGTAGTTTTTTCTACTCCTTCACTCAATTGAGGATCACTTATACCATTTACTTTTTGTTCATCAATAGATATTTCAAATGCATCTAATGTGGAAAACTCCTGACCAATATCAACATCCATTATCTCTACTTGACTCTTTGCTGACTCTTGCAATTATTCAAATAAAGGTACATTGACACTTTCAACTGACATAGTTTCAGACATTTTCACACCCTGATTCAATACATCACTATCTACGTGATCTGATAAGACATTAGCTTAAATTTTTTGTTCCTGAGTACTCCCAATTGTCACTCCCTTTGAAGAAAAAGATGAAAATAAAGTCACTGGTTTCCTAACCTAAATGGTTTGGACAACTCCTATTTTTGGCACTGACGCTACATATTGCACTTGGGAAACAACAATTTTTTCATTGTCTGGGGGATCAATAAATACATCCTCATGCTTATGTTTCTTGTGTGTATGAGCACCTTTTCTAACCATAATTTTATCATACACAATGTTGTGTCTCTTTTGTTCCCTTTCAAACTTCATAACGTCTAGTGTTTCTTGCTTTCCTTCACCATGTGGTTTAGATTAGATGTTGCCACTAAATTATGGCTCCTCTCATTAAATTTTGAGTATTCTTAGATTCTAGAAACACTTCTAGAGGGGCCCTTTGTGTAACTGGACCATTTCCTTTTGATTGTAGTGGAGCTACAAAAGTGATAGTAGCATTTTACATTGATTTTAGGAGTATTTATTCAATTTTCTACTTCAGAGAAGCCATGTAAGTACCAGTTCCACTAGTAGCAGAAGTCCATTCATCCATTATTCTTATGGTAGGCCTTTTTAAGGTAATTGAGTGGAATTTCCTCCCAAGTGATCCATTTTGTCAAATCCTTCTTTTAGGGGAAGAAGGTGATCTTTTAATTTTTCCAAATCCCTGAACTTATTAAGAACTCTTGTTCTTTGAATTGATAAATCAATGTTTTTCTAGGCTAGAAAATTCAATGTTCTTCTCATTACATGAGTTATTCGGGCATACAAGTCATATGAATCCTCTTCATTCTAATTCAAGGGAACCATTGGTTATCCCTCCACCTTTTGATAAAGATAGTATTGACTCATATTATGTGGATCATCCACAACTCCCTCAAGGATAATAACAATATTAAAGTATAGAATTTGGGTGAGGGTCATTCTTGAGAAGTCTCTTAGCCTAACCTCCTCCTCATCTCTATAATTCATCCAATAATCCTCTAATTGAGGCTCATGTTCAAAAGTGTTTGCAATATTATTGAATACCCACATAATGTCATAATTTTCTCTTTCCTCAAACATTTCCATCTCGAAACTTTTCATCTCATCTTTCATTAATTTAGTCTTGATAATTTAATGGCAGGATTACCTTCTAATATTAATGGGAAACTTAATGTTTTTCTTGTGTTTTCTAGTGATTAATTTGTGAACTAGTGTCAATTGTCTTACCAATTCACACAAGGAGATTTTTTAATCTAAATATTTGGGCATATTACATGGTTAGCCTTAAAATACTCTAACCATAATGTGTGTAAAATTCTTGTACTAAAAAAAATAGCATCCATACTCCATGATTACTTCTCTAGCCTATTCATAAATCTTGTATTGTTCCCATTCTGGCCTGAATAGGTAGATGATTGGTGCAACAAGGGAATCATTAACCAATATCACATTCTCTTTCTAATTACTCAATTGTAATTGAGGGAAGATCTTATGCATTTACAATTTTTTTAAGTTAGCACATGGTACAATGTCAGGTAACCACCTGTGGCCTATAATATTATAAATCAAGAAGGTTATCATGTAAAATTTCAATTCTCCGGTGCCACCCATTTATATTTTTGTTTCCATTGTTTTTTTGTGGTCATGAAGTGCTTATGAAATGAAGGTTTTTTTATGATAGAAAATCAACACGTGACCTTCTTCACACCCAACCTCTCAAGGTTGTGCCAAGACAACTGATGTAGAATGAATGCGAATGTGAGTGTAATGATGGGGATCAAGATAATTAGGAAATATTATATCTTCAACATGTAATATCGTGATCTGTGAGTCTAAGGAAAATAATTCTCTCCTAACTTAAAGTGGTGTGATGGCTCAGTCTGAGATAATAGCCACTCAGATACTCCAATCAATGTCGATCTCTACCGAGATTATGTTTGGTGCTTATTGAACATGCGGAAAATGACTTGCGGGTGCCTCGTATGGATTTTAGAAAAAGGTCATGGAAGTAAGAACAAGAGATGTGGTAGAGCCACAGGGATTTATGGGTGATTTTTTGGTCAGTCCAGAAAGTCTTAGCCTGATCAGTTGTTATGTTCAATTAGGAAAGTTATGTAATAATGTCTAGTGGAAGCGGTGAAGATCTAAATACTAATGTATGAAAACTAGTGTCGATGTCTAACTGGTTAGCAGGCCTATTAGGTTGTGGGAACTGAGGATTGTAACTAAACACTCTTGGAGGTTGCAGGCCTTATATGGTCATGTGTGTAATCAAACCCTATTACCGGGAGTAGTCCACTAGTCGTATGCTTGATTAGCATCAAAATTTAGCATATTGAGTTGTTCTATTTTCTCAGCAAAAGTTACAGGTGTGCATAAGGCTGTCAACCATAAACAAGTATCAATGTTAGTTATCAATTCCGGTTTGTTGGGTTGTGGGACTAAGGGATCACAACTATATGTATTTTCCTGTTGTGGACTGCTGATGGTCATACAGAATGGAATAAATGATTTTGACAATCAAACTAATTACTAAAGGAAATCTAATCTATGTTTTTGGATTTTTCACAATATATCATATCAAAGCAATAAAAGAAAACTAATCTATCAAAGGAAATCTTTTTTATCTTTTCTAAATTTTTAAGCAATGCATTCTAATCTAATGAATAAACTAAAGACAAGTAATCATCCAGATGTAGTTGGTTACTTGTGTGAATGTTTGAATCTAATCTAAAACAAATAACCCAATCTAATAAAAAACCCTTCAAAACCTAACTCAGAGGTGAAGAAAAATTCATGGCCCTGAAAGGGGCTATTGTTCCCCACAAACTCCCTAGTAATGTTAAAGAGGAAAGCTTAATAATTATTTGATCTACTTTTGATTGTCTACTCTATTGAAATGAATGATTTTATACTCTATTTTATATGTAATTGAAACTAGTGATTTGAAATTGACAATTTAACAAATAAAGCAATCAAACGCACAATTCCAACCTAGACAAGAAAGAGCTTTGGCAAATTTGTTTGTATGTATATTTTTTCCCTCAATATGTTCCTTTCTTTCTCTGAGTGTTCATGTGACTCCAAGGGATTGGAAATGAAATAACACAGTAGGAGGATGGCGCTTGAGCAATGGCAACTTGATGGTAGTCCAGATGCAATGTAAGTAGAAGAGAGATAACACAAGAGATTAGATCTTGGCTATGTAATTCCTTGTAAGATTGTGGCAGAAATATAATGCAAGATACACAAAAAATTTCAGGTCTTTTTCTTGAATAAAAGACTGGAATATATAGGAATTGAGGATGGGAGGTGCCTTCATGCACAAGGAAATAAGAAGCAGTTCCATATAATTAAATCTATTTAAAAATAGGAGGAAGGAGAACCAAGCAATCAAAATTAATTTTAGACCATTCTACTCATAGATGCATGCTAAAAGTGAAATTAAGTGAACCGTTGCATGTTAAAACACGCATGACATAATCTGAAAAAATTAGGTAGGACCACCACCTTGCATATGGCGGAATTTTTAGGACCACCACCCTATTTTGGGTGGCAGTCATGGAACTAAAGGCCAAAACATGCATAGAAAGAGGCAAGAAGCTGGAAAAAGCATGGGAAGGATAAGTAAAGACATCTAGGCAACAAATACACAATGTGAACGGACTCTACAGCTTGAACACCTTCTTGAAAGGACTTAAATCATCATTGGGGACTTTTGTAACTATTTTCCGAGAATGTAGCACATGAAATTTTGGGTGTGTACATATTGTCCCCTCGGAGAAGTGTCTTAGCCATAAAAAAGGTATAAAATGTATAGTACGAGTAATTCGTTCCCGAAAAGGGGAGTTAGAAGTTATACCTGACACCCCCATGTGTCGAAATTTCACCATTCAAACTCCCACTACCTATAAGAGAAAAATAAGACTCAAGTGCAGATAGATAAAAAATTGAAAAATAAACACTAAATCGAAATGACAAGAGGACTTACCATTTGTGCGGGGATATAGAGATATACATACGCCAACACTCTAGTCTGTCAAAAAATACACTCAAAATGAGGTTAAAAATAACATATTTGTATCTAAACAAACTCTCTTAATTCATTTTTGCATTCTTGATTTGGTGAATTTGGAGTTCTGGATTCATGGTGACTGTTTCCAATGATAGTAAAACCAAAACAACCATTGTGGAATAGTGATCATGCCTCCACATGTGGGAGATCGACCAACGTAGTTAAAGGTTGGTTATTTTCACTTTTGTCTTTTCATACCTAAAATGTAAAAACGTTGAAAATTTCACCTAGGATGGATTATTTTAAGAAAAATTGTCTTAAATGAGTCTTTAGGGGACGCCCATAAGGCATTCTTGTATTTTGTCATAAATGGACTTTTTTGCACTTTTGAGCATTTTTTAGGGTTAAGGGCACGTTTGGAAAATCAGCTCAGGACTACCACCCAAAGTAGGGTGATGGTCACAAGACTGCCACCTTGCTTGGGTGCTGGTCTTGGAACTGTCGCCCTGCACTAGGTGGTGGTTCTGAACAGAATGACCAAAATGTTCACTAACTTGAATTTTTTTGTATTTTTCATGTTTATCATGTTTTTGGTGAGCTTGTATTCTTGTATACGTTGCTAAATTGCTCTTTTCTTATTTTTTGGTGAATGCAGGAGGAGGAATACATACGTTGGAGTCAAAAGAGAGAGAGAGAGAGATAGTGATTGGCTCCCTAGGATTCTGGATCAGCTGACTCAGACCGAGAGGGACATTCTACAAAGGGAAGGTATCTGGAGGATTACACGGGTACCCCATATTTCCCTTGCTAATCACATATTGTGTAACCTTTTTTCCTACTGGGACGTAGATCGGAACACTTCATGGTTTCCAGGTGTTAGGGGTGAGTGGACCATTACTCTGGAGGATGTATACCACATGTTTGGGCTCCTGATTCTTGTGAGGAGAACGAATTTAAAGACAGAAGGATCTAGTGTCACGATGACACAATGGACATCATATATAGGAGACATCATTGTCTCATTTGGTTTGAAGAAGTGGATGAAAGTATGGTCAATTGCTACTGCTCCCATTCTGATCATTCGGAGAGCTATTATGGGTATCTTGTCCTCAAGATTGATTGGGGATAAGAGAGGTGACACTCGTCTCTACTTCTGGGATCCCATTATCACAAATATTGAGGGACATGGCCATAGGTACGCCTGGAGAGTAGATATCCTAATGACTACCTACCATGACTTATATAGGGTAGTCTGATTACATGGGTAGTCATTGAGTCACCCCACTCTTTTAATGAGTTGGGTATATAAGCATATCACCCCCTATGGAAGGGGAGTATAGGTATTAGACCCAGCGGACATCCAGGTAGTGAGGTGGAAAATTATGTCAGTTATTAGGACACCTCATCAGCTCGTGGCTTCTTTGACTATGGCAGACATGGTTTCCACCCCCTACTAGGACATGACAGGGTTATGGGGACAAGAGATGACCATAGTTATAGCTTTTTCTACTACATTTTAGGTAATTGATAGGGATGATAGAGTCAAGATTCATTTGTTTGATCAAGTTCCTCAGTAGTTTGGCCTACCATATGCTGACATACTTCCCCTAGTGGTATCAATCTATAGGACCATTTAGAAGGCTCAGAGGGGGCCTATAGGAGATCCTGGTTGGATATTGGTTACTCCTGGTGTGCCTATTGTAGTTAGGCACATGGTTCATGATCGATGGGAAGTTGGTGCCCCTCGAGTGCTTTAATCTAGATTGCGGCCACTCCTACTCATAGTGGAGAGGAGGATGAGCCTATTAGTGTGGACTCTGATTCTAAAGAGCATACAGGAGACAAGACTAAGGAGGATGAGGGGGGGATTATAGATATTGGCGAGGTGGCATGTATGGCAGAGGAGTAGAGAAATCCTAAGTGGCATGACACTTAGGAGATGCTGAGAGCTACACGCGAGGAGGCTAGTACAAAGAGAGACACCTTGGTATCAGAGGATTCATTTCCTCTAGATGGGGAGGGGGATGATGAGTCTGTGATCAGATAGAATTTGGCCTCTAGATTTAGGGAGGACACATATCCACCAACAAAATCAATAGTAACATTCACTGATCCTACCTGGATTCCCAGAGATCCAAGTATGTTTGATACTCTTCTCTCAACTTTGTTAATTTAAACTGATGTTCTCTTTTGATTTGTGTTTTTTGATTTTCTAACTTATCTATTTATTCTCTTTTCCCTACTTCCAGTGACTACACAGGACTGGAGAGAGCTCATCTGATGTGAGTGCATGGACACCCTACTGATCCCTTTCTGGAAGATCCAAGCCAATCTAACTAATGATTCAGGTAAGCCATTAGCTGCCAGAAGACACACTGATGTGTTTACTCCTGTTTGGAGGATAGTGGAGGTGGTGACCTCCCTTTGTACCATGGTGGCTAGATATGTGTTTGCGAAGCATCTAATGAGGTGGAGTCATTCTCGTAGTGAGACCATAGCTAGCAGCCGACACCTTGAGTATTCACACCATTTTTTTTCACTCCCATCATCATCACAACTACAGTAGGAGCCCTGGAAGTGGCCATGTACCATTTGAGGGATCCCATAGGGATTTATAGGACGTTGGGCCATTTATTGCTTTTTTTCCATTTTTTCAGGCACTATATAATTTTTTGTATATTTTAGGATCATTGCAAGCATTTTGACCATGCCTTAACGCATGATGGCATTGTATAGAAACTTGACTCACTATGAAACATACAAACTCTTATTTTTGGTTCGATAATCCATTGTATCTGAGTTGACTCTCTTTTGGTTTATTTCTCATGTGTACTCTAGATGTTTAGAATTTCTATTTTTCTATGCTTTTGCAAAATGCATGCAATGGGTGTGAAATGATAACAGAATGATTTTTTTTTTGTATTTATAATGTTGATATATGATAATGTGAACATGATGTGATGTTGAAATTTAGTTTCTTCAAGCAATATTTGATACTTCATATTGTCTTGGAAAACCATGGTTATATAATGATATGATAAGTGGATGTACTTTCCCCACTCCTAACTCCATGCAACCAGTAGGATGTGAGGGCTCAGCCCAAAGATCCAGAAAGGGCACAAGTTAAGAAATTTTATTGAATGGTAATGATGAGGGAAAGACAATGGTTTGACAGGACCAAGTTGAGACATTATAACCTCACCCTACTCAAGTTACCTCATCATTTAGAATGTGATTTACTTTCCAATTTATCTAGACTTGGATCTGTAGATGGCTACTTGGTTGAAAAAATCTGGTTTTGAGGTTTTAAACTCTTTTGGAATTTTGGACATCTAACTCACATTGTTTTTGACTTATGATTTCACAACATTTAAATTATTTTTAAATTTCAAGTTTATCAAAGATACCCCCTACACCTTACTCCATGCTACCAGTAAGGAGCATGGGCTCATCACCATGGATAAGGAATAGGTGAGTAAGGGAATTTATCTCCTTTCCCAACCCTACATCACTAGTAAGAGATGCAGGCTCAACACCGAAGGTTGGTAGGGAAAATAAATGTGTAAAATAAAAATTTTCTATGGATTTGCATTTGACTTACTCATCTAAATTTTTTTTTAGTATGTTCTTATTTCCAAATATATTTTTATCATATAGATGTGACACCATGAAGCTTGTAGAACAGACTATAGGCAAAAACACCTAATCTAGAAAGAGACTATAAGTAGAACCAAGTATGCAGGAATTGGTATGATCATGGTAAAAACTTTGGCTTATCCTATTTGTACTGATGAAATGATTTGAAAACAATTGATGATACCAAGAAAATTTGGAGACATGATTTGAATGTTTTTCCAATGTTTTTTTAGAAGTTTTTAGGAGTTGCTATAAGAATAAATCCCTTGATTATAATTGTATAGAATGAGCTGGAAAATGAAAGTGCAATGTAAATGCATTAATGTATATATGAAAATGCTAATGGATCATGTGTAATACCTCTTTAGGTGAAGATAGTTCACATAATCATTAAAATCCTCACCCTCTAGTGCACACAGGAAAAATTCCCCATTTTTGTAGTCTTCTATTACTTGATATTGTCCCAACCACCTAGGTCTGAATTTTTGTCCCTCACCGGTATTTTTGTCTATCCAGCTGTCAAGTCTTAAGACCAAATATCCCTCATATGTTTCATGCACGTAAAACTTCTTGTTGTATTACTGAGACGTCTAGTCAGCGTAAATGTTGTGTTATTGTTCAGTGTTGATTCTAACCTCATCAAGACTTTCTAATCGAGAGAGTCTCGATAGCCTTCTTCTCCTAAGATTTTGTGCAGAAAAATACAGAGACTCAGTATTTCAACCTCGAGTGGTAAAACTACTTCCACACCAAATACCAAAGAAAAGGGGGTTTCCCCTGTTGGTGTTATAACTAACATCCAATAGGCCCATAAGGCCAAGAAGAGCTTTAAATGCCAATCTCACTTGTTTTACTTAACAGTCTTAAGGAGGATGGAATTCAATGTCTTATTTGTAGCCTCATCCTATCCATTGGCTTGAGGATAATAAAGAGAAGTCATGTGATGAATTATCTTGAACTTTGCACATAATTCACACACCTCATCATTTTTAAAGATGTTCCATTATCTAAGATAATGACTTGTGGTACTCCGTACCTATAAATGATCTGGTTTAGGATGAACTTAGTGATTCCATACCCAGGTATAGTGGTAGGAGGCATGGATTCTACCCACTTGGTAACGTACTTTGTGGCTGTGATTATGAAGTTATGGCCATCTATTAATGAGGGAGAGAATATCCCTATTAAATCTAGGCCCCATGTGTTAAAAGGCCATGGGGTTGCAATTGGTTGCAAAGCTTGTGTCGGTATGTGGATCTTATGGGAGAACTCTTGACATTTGTGGCATCTACTCATAAACTCTACTACATCATGCTCTAGAGTGGGCCATAAATAGCCCATTCAATGTATTTTCTGAGCAGTGGCATGGCCACCCAAGTGACCTCCACATACCCCATTATGTGATTCATAAAGAATCTTTTCGGATTCTTTAGCGTAAACATCTTAACATCATTTTTTTGAAGGCTTGAAGATAGAGAATTTGCTCCAAAATAACATACTTAACGGAAATGATGCATAGCCGCCTTCTTTGTTGCGATGTTTCCCCTTCTGGATATGTATGGTCCACTATAAAATTAATGATGTTTGTATACTATGGACACACAGAAATAGGGGGCCTAGTCTCAATGAAGTACACACACTCATCAAGGAAGTCTATATCTACCAGATCACCTCCATCTAATGGATTATCAGCTAACCAATCCATAATGATTTTTCCTTTGAAAAATTTTTGATTAACAAATGTTAGCTCAAATTCACCCATCAGATTTATGAAGCACCATACCTTCTTAGATAAGGATTCTTGTGTGAGGAAAATCCGTAAATGATCTGACTTAACAATAACCCTCGTTTCTTGATTCAGCATATAATGTCTTAAGCACTTTGTCGCAAAGAGTATGGCAAGGCATTCTTTCTCTACCTGGATATAACATGTATCATAATAAATCAATGTTAAAATAATAAAATAGATTGCACGCTCTTGTTTATCATCATCCTATTGAGCCAATACGCAGGCTAGCAAAAAATCTGTAGCTCATGAATACAATATCAAAGGGCAATTTGATCTAGGTGGAATCAGCGTGGGAGGGGACAGTAAGAATCATTTAATTGACTCAAATTACTCATTGAATTCATCTTTTCAATCAATTTTGGAATTATTTTTCAATAAATTGTTGATTAGGTGAATAGAAAAGGTCAAGTCAGGGATAAATCTTCAGATTGACCCGATTTTTCCAAGAAAAGACCCGATTCCAAACTCGTCCGTAAGTGGAATAATTTCCAATACATTTCATATTTTGGCTATGTCTACATCAATTCCTTGTGAAGATATGATGTACCCGAAGAGCTTGCCTCTTGTTACACCAAACACACACTTTTCTGGATTCAATGTGACATTGTATTTGATTAAGCGAGAAAGGATGATACAAAATACCTCTGGGTGATTGTAGTGATTTGTGGTCTTATTGAGTAGGTCATCCACATAATATTCCATAATCTTATGTATCAGAACATGGAATATATAATTCATCACTTTTTGGTATGTAGTACTAATTTTCTTAAGCCTGGATGGCATGACAACATAACAGTAGGTTTTCCAAGGAGTTATAAACATAGTTTTGGCCTGATCCTCTTCATATATTCTGAACTGATTATACCTAGAGAATCCATCCATAAGAGACTACAACTTGAAACTAGTTGTTGTATCAAAAATAAAATTGATGGAAGGTAATGGGAAATCGTCCTTGGGACAAGCCTTATTTATATCCTGAAAATATATGCAGATGCAGATCTTTCCATTTTTCTTGAGAATGGGAACTAAGTTAGATACCCATTGAGAGTAGTCAAATGGCTTGATGAATCCTACCTATAGGAGTTTCATCACTTCTTCCTTTACATGAGGGATACCTTTGGCTTCATGGGCCTTGAATTTTGCTTAATCGAATTTATATCTGGTTTGGTGACAAGATTGTGCACCCTAATGTGTGATGCAATCCCCTTCATTTATTTGTAATTAAACATGAAATTTTTTATGCTCCATTGAGAATGTGGGTATGTATTTCAACCTCCTTGAGAGTTAGAGAGGACCATAGCTTCAAAATATTTGGTTCATCCTTGGTCCCAATAATTATATCGATTGTTCCCTTGATTAAGGATTTGTTGCCTTCCTCAAACTCAGGCAGGGCCAAAGGAAACTCTAAATCCACCTCTTCTCCTACCTCACAAATTTCGAGTTCCTTCTTATGGGAGGATACCATCATTGGATTTCCAAAATAGGATGAAGAGTGTGGAATAAGAGAAATATTAACCTTATGATGTGTAAGATGTAGTTCTACAAGAGCGTTTAGATATTATAGATTTTCTTTGTCAATGTCAATGTGACCTGTAATGACATACTCACTCTCAGTCTCTACGTATGTCAAAATTGGAGTTATTGGTGTCTTACGAACCAAAGGCTCTACATGAACCAAGACCATGAAGTTTGAATATTCCAACTCACTGCTTGGAGTAAAGTGAGAAGAGGATGTTGTGATTGATTCTATAAGGAGATTATGGTCTCGTGGAATTACTTTGATTGATATGAAGTCAAACCTCTTTGTTAAATTTAGCATTGCTATTTTGTAGAGTTGAAAATTCTCATTTGTAGTCTCATAAACTTTAGATACCTAATTTGCAACAACTTGTGAATCACCCAACACCCTGATATTAAGATCACCCATTCTTTCAGCCATGATGAGACCAAGTAAAAGGGCTTTGTATTCAGCCCCTTTATTTGTACATTTGAAGTTTAATTTCAAGGAAAAAGGTAGAATCCTTCCCTTAGGAGAGGTGAGAATTAAACCTGTCCCAACTCTAAAATGGAATTTGGATCCATCAAAATAGATATTCCAACAGTTACTTGAAAAAATGGACGTTGGATCATCCTTTGAATCTTTCTCCTTCACCTCAGTTACCTCAACCATACAAACCTCATTTGCTGGAAAAGAATCGAGTCCTAGGGTATGTCCCATTCCCATAGAATCAAAAGGAAGGAGAATGGGTAAATATTTTTCCAATAGTTTAACAATATTTGTTGTAGTTCCTAATGATACTATCTCTACAATAACGATTTCATCTTTGAATATCAGAATGCCTTCAGTCAAACCCTTGACTTCTAATTATGTTGTAGGAACCAAATTTTCCTCTGGTACTAAGCTTGTAGGTTTATTTAAATGATTTTTAGGAATATCAAACTCAGACTGGATTCCTGGCCTCTTTTTCAAGTTAGCTAGGTGTATGTTGAAGGGTTTTGGATCACCCTACGCCACAAAGACCTTCCCTAAATATAGGAACCTAACTTCCTAACACAAAGTGGAGGGAATCACCTTTATGCGATGAATCCAAGGATGGCCAAGGATCATATTATAGTTGGTTTCCTGATCTATAATATAAAACTTAGTTAGTACCGTCTTAGGTCTAAGGGTGACCGGAAACATTATGGTTCTGATTGACGTTACTTTGAGGTTTTCGTAGCCTCTCAGCGTATTTTGTGTTAAAGAGAAATTGGTCTCTACGTACCCTAGATTTTGAAGGAAATAGAAGGGTACTATGTTGAATACTTCCCCGTCATCAATCATTGCATTATTTACATAGTTTTTGTAAATCCAGACTTGTAAAAACAACATTAGATCACCTCTACAAACTATTTCAGTGTCTGTGTGCATCTTGTTGATATCAAATAAAAATCAAACATCTCTTTTAGGTTGTCCTGGAGGATAGACATAAACTTCCACATGGTTTATTTGTGATTCTGGAGGAGGGATAATGTTAGGCAAATGGCCAAGACCCAATGCTCCTAGTAGAGTGACCCTATGCATAGGGGAATTCTATAACAGATCCAAGAAGGAAATATGTGAGAATTTCTTAGTTAAGTCATTGATCAAATCATATGCTCCTATTGGATTTCTTAGTGTATCACGAATGTCATCTGATGTAGTCAGGTAGATCAGGATAAGCTGTGAAGAATAATCCTTAGTTCTAGTGGCAATGTTAATGGGGTTTAGTGTCCAACTCTACTAACCCCAAAAATTTTATTTGTTTCTGACCATCCAAAGGAGGTGCCACCAGTGGGTTTGAAAAAGTTGAGGCTTCATGATCATGGTTCCCTATTATAATCCCTTTTTTCAAACCATTGGGATCTATTCTACCATCCTTTGGTCACATGTGGAGAGGATCGTTAAATATTCCCAGCGGTGTGCTATGTGGAGATACCGGTACCATGTAAGTGTTTTGAGTGGGAGTTGTTAGGTTTTCCAAAAACATGTCAACAAATAAATGTCTTTGATCCTCTACAAAATGGTGTAAAATCTTGTTATAATCATGGCATGTTCTTGCATCATGCCCGCAAACCCTATTGAAACTGCAATATAAATAAGTAATCTCAAGGCCTTTGGTTTACACCTTGTTCTGGCCCTGTTGGTCCCATTATTGAGTTTGCATAATGTGCCTTGTTTTTCCATGACCGAATATGCTCACAAATGTTTCATTTTTTGATTTCATGGTCTGTAGTTAGCATTTTCCTACTGAATACCTTCGAAAATGCCCTCATTGTTGTTATTCTACCCCATTTTTAAACAAATCTCCAGGTTTCCCCTTTTTGTGCCCTAACTTATTCATTTTTCAGGCTAAGCCATTATTCCCTTTATCAAGTTCATGAAAAAATTAGAATGGATCAAATCTAACTTTATAGAAGTTGAAAATCTTGATCCCCGGGCCGAAATTGATGATAAAACGTGATTAAATCGATTCAAAACCAAGAAGTCTGCCTTCTTTGTGAAAGACTTAAATTTTTGGGGCATCTTTTGTATTTTTCATGCATTGACAATTGTATGAGCGTGCTCTACCAATCAAATTTATCATTGTAAATTCTATGCTAACATGACAGGCTCTCATTGGCTGGGTGTGGTAAAAAAAAATGTTATAACTTATCAAATTTTCAATTTTTGGCGAAGGGAAAATTTTTCTCTGTGGCCCTACATTTGCCTAGTGTGCCTACGTGGCATGATTTGATTGGTCAGATGGATCAGCTGGTGGCGGAGGTCACTTAAAAAATTTTCCTTCATTTTTTGCAAATTTCTCAAGGTTAACTTCTTGCCTAAAGGCTCACAACAAATGGCATGATGACACATGGTACAAGAGGGCCATGGTGGGTGGTGAAGGACTTGATTTTTTTTTTTTATGTTTTTGGCTCATGGTGTCAGAGGAAAAATTTGTCCTGTGAGCCTGCACCCAAAGGGAAGGCGACACGCGTCACAGGAAGGTCAGATGGGTGGCAAGGGTCACTTAACATTTTCTTCAATTTTTGAAAAATTCTCAAATGTTGAAGTTTGTGGTTTAAAAACGTCAGGGAACATATTTTCCCAGGGGCTCGCGCATAGTGGTAAGTGGACACGTGTCCAGGGGGGCAAAGGAGATGTGGGGTTGTGTATGTTTTTGGAAATTTTCCTTTGGAGGTGAAATCTCAAAGTTAAATTTCTGAACGAAGGTCCGTAGCGAATAGCAAAATGACATGTATGCAGGTGGGTGAAATGGAGAGGCAGAGGCTTGGAGGAATTTGAATTTTTTTAAACTTAAAAGTTTAAAAGGGAAAATTTCGGTTCAAGGTCCTGCCACCAATGAAAAATGGACACGTGTCCAAAATTTGATGGAAATTCAGAGCACGGAGGTAAGATGGAAAATGTTCCAACTTTGGTGAAAATTTTCAAAGGAAACAATGAACCCGTGGAAAATATTGGAGGTTTTTCCCCACAACTAATCCACAGGTGACACGTGGCATTTTTCAAATGTCAAAAGAGAGAGCTCAGGCCCGCATGGATTTTTGATGCTTGCAGAGGTTTGAAGGAAGAATTTGGAGGGTTGGCCTCGACAGCAAATGGGACGGCGACACATGGCAGAAGGTGCAGTGGGTGTTCGGAGGCACGGGGAATTTGGAGAAAATTTTCCGTTTCTCAAAAAAAGAGAAAAAATCATCGAATTATCCCGTGGTTTTTTTATGGGGCCTTTTTTATGGGGCCCACATGAGGACATGTGGCATGTCCAGGGGGCTCGTAGGGAAAATGCTCAAAATTTTCCCGAGGTCAAAAAAAAAATTTAAAATACAAATTTTGAAATAAGGGCCCGATCAAATGGTATTTGGACACGTGTCCCACCTCATCCAAAGGGAAAAAGGGGTATTTTTGAGGGAATATTCAAGATTTGATCTAACATGTGGAGGGTAGAGAATTAAAGTTGATTTTAATCAACAGTTGCTGTGCATTTTCATTTTTTGGGCACCATGGAAGTTCTAGGAAGTGTGGAATCGTTATTTTTGCACCAAATCACACGAAATTTTATATGATTTCACATCCCCTCAGCCTTCTTAGTGCAATGGAACCATTCCTTTGAGCTAATTCGTTGCCCTGTAGTGTTTTTTCATGGAATATTTTCCTCATCCCGTGAAAAACATGTGAAAGGTGAGAGTAAAAAGTTGCAGAGTTAAAAATGGTGAGGGAAAAAGGTGAAAAATGATTGCAAATACATGCTGGCATGGTGGAATACCAAAACCGTGACCCTGGGATGGATAAGGATCCAAGTTCATGCAATATTTTAAAATATTTGTGCATCTCTGGCATTTGGCAAGCTGTTTCACAGTTTTATATCATTTTTCATCAAATGGATAGGGTTTTGTAACAAATTTGATCCCTTTGGCATATTATTTTCTTGGAATGCAAGGATCCAAGTTGGCATAGAGTATATCATGTAGTTTGGAAGCATTTTGTAAGTCTGTTGATAATTTTTGAGAAAGAGAGAAGAATTTTCAGAGGGAAACCTAGAAGGAGTCCATTTCCTTTTGGAGAAACTACCTGAGAGCCATTTTTTATTCCAATTTGCATCAAATGTTCATCATGTTGAGTTTGTTTCAGCTATAAAGCCATCAACAAGCTTTGATATTGTCTAAATAAAATTCCCTTACTGATATATTTAATCAAATCCTTGGATTAATTGGTTTTATCTCTTGGCAAATCTTGCATACACCTGTATTTCAGTATGTTTTCAATCTGTGTTTCATGCTCATGTTGAAATCTTGTTTTTGGGATATTTATTGGTCATGCATGGTCTCATTTCTTTTAGAGGGTTTGAAGGCATCTGCAATCTTCCATTCAGAAGAGCATTCATTTGAGTGGAGATAAACAAATTTAAATTCATCTTACCTTCCTTGTAAATTGAGGGTGTTTGTAATCCTTTGGGTGTACCTTAGGTCATGATCTAACAAGGGGTTCCTAAATGCTTCATTGATATTTTTCTTCAAGCCTTTGTGGTAGGATATCAAATTTTGTATGGAATAGTGTAGATTTGGGCACCCACATGTGCACACATCCTGGTTGAAAGAGCACTTCAAATTCATTGAAAAATCTTGGTTGTTTAAGTGTTATAACTAATTTGTAAAGTTTCCCAAAGAAGGTGATGATTTATAGCTACTTCTGTCCCAAGATATCTCATCAAAATTTCATTTTAAACTAACTCATACTACCTACAAAAACCCTACATCTGCATTGTGTTTCCGCAAAAGAATTCAATCCTTTCACAAAAATGCACAAAGCTGATCAGAGTTCTATCATGTCTTTAGCATCTCTAGCTTTGTTGTGAAAACATTTCCATCATTTAGTAATGACAACTCCTTTGAGTTTGGATAATGGATATTTGATCATGTTTTCACAAAGCCTCCTCCATATTATATGTAAAACACAAGGACATCTCCATCTCCTTACCATATAGGGGCTGCAATACAGGTTCTCTTGTCTTGGTTGATAGGCACAACCTAAAATAGTGAGGGTTAGATCAAAACCATCTTGAAGGTGCTATCCACTCCCTCAATTAGTGAATGCAAACAAGCAGATAGGTGTGTTTCCCCGGCTAGAAAAAACATACAAACCATCTATATATCCTTGAGTGTCTTGTGCAAGTTTATGATGTTGTTCAAGTTGTGAAGGAGATTAAATCTAGATACCAACACCTGAGTGGTGCCATTTCTGGGGACTTCTTGCAATTTGCTGGTGGTTTTGAAGTGATTGAAATGTTTGAGCATTTGTGTGATCAAGTATTTGAGATGTTACATTCTTGAGATATCATTTCATATTTCAGATCTGGATGTTTTGGGTAAGAAAGACTTCAAACTCAGCCTGCTCTCCTCATCTATCAGTAGTTTATGTGATTTGGATGCACTGTTTTTGGTTGAATTAAGAAGAAGAAAATCTGATTTGTAAATCCCTGCTAGTTTTTAGTATAGCATGCATTTGATAGAATATTGTTTAGTGCTTTCTTGCACAACTAAGGTGAAAATCCTTGGTGGTGACTCCATGCTGTTGGGATCTTTAAATACCAATTTTCTAACACATTTTTATCATTTGAAACTTGTTGTTTAAATCTATCAAACTAGAGGGAAGGATATCCCTCTTCATCAAGGACTCTTCTAAGAATTTTCTCACCGAATCAAGAAGCTCAGAACTAGAAGGAAGAAGAGTGTGGAAATTGGTCGGTGATTTGGTTGCAAGGAAAGAAGTCCCCATAGTTGAATTTGAAGGAGAACAGCCTGTTATTGAAGATTATAATTCCTCTTCAATTAGATCTAATTCAGGAAATCTTCTTGCTGATTTTCATTCTCCATCAGGTGAGGGACCTTCTTGTGTATTTAAAAAACTTTCTCCTAAATCTACTCCTGTAGTTTCTAAGTTTGCTAAATTTTATCAAGAGAGAGAGCCTTTGGGGGGTTATCCTTTTAGAGATCAGTCATCCATTCCAATCAAACCCACTACTACTCCTCATCAGCTTGTTTCACCTCCAAGATCACCGCCACCAAACAATATGGATCAACCTAGACCTCCATTTGTTGTAAAAACCTTTGGTCCTATAAATTTTGGAGGAATGGATGGTTATCCAAATGTTGTCCCACGGGATGTGAGAAATAGGTTACCAAAATTCCAAGGGAACAATGCCATAACTAGAGATCAGCATCTCAAACTCTTTGTTAACATGATGGAAGACTTTGAAATAGAATTTGAGGATGTATATATCAAGTTGTTTATCCATACACTTGAGGAAGATGCAAGAGATTGGTATAAAGCTCTTCCTGATAACTCTATTGATCCATGGACTGAGATGAGTAATGCATTCAGATCACAATATGGAGACAAAACAGATCCAAGGTTCCTTTTATCTGAGTTTGAGAACATTAAGAAGAACCATAATGAGACCATTCATGATTTCAATACAAGATTTAATAAGACATTGAGAAGGCTTCCTGTAATTTTGAGGCCTTGTGATGAATCTTGTTTGATCAAATATGCAGATGCATTTGATAAAAAGGCAGCCTATTACTTGAGAGACAAAAATCCTACAAACTTAAGGCAAGCTTTAACCATGGCACTTCAAATTGAAAATAATATTAAGGCTATTGGTAAACAACTTAAGAGGGATGGTGTGAAGCTGTTAAACCCTGAGAAGCCTCAAGCTAGCAAGGGTGCTGATTTGGAAGATGTTGTCAAGACTTTGGCAGGGGTTGTCAAAAATTTTTCCTACAAATTAGCCTGGGATGAGAAAGGAATTGGGAAAAGTTCACAAGGACAGCAAAGAACTCAAAACCATGATAGGTTTGGAAATCATCCTAGGGGTGATCAAAGACAAGATGATAGAGGTAAAGGGCCTATTGGATCTACAAATAGACAACCCCAAGCATGTGAAAATAGAGTGGTGCCTGACCCTACTACAAGAGTCATTGTTTTCTTCCTCATCCGCCATGTGAAATGGACCTACAAGATATTAATGATGATAATGAGAATGAAATGGATGATGACATTTGTATGATGGGCAGATCTTCAGGCTCACAACAAGCAGTCACATCAATAGATGTGATAAGTGTAAGGACTACTAGAACCTTTTAGGATTGCATAAAGAGGGTTCCATTTCTTTCTCTTCCTCAAACTCATGATGTAGATGTAGTTCAGGCCTTTGAAATTCCTAATAATGACTTTGAATATCTAAGGGCTTTAATGATCAAGAAGTATGATGGTGGTATTCCTTCGGAGGAAGATAGACAATTGTTAATGAATGTTGTGGTTGGTCGAGAAAAAGAGTACAATACTAGAAGTAAAGTTGTTAGGGGAGCTGGTTCTCAAGCCAAGCCAAAGACACCCTTTCTCACAAGCATTCCCAAAGATAATCCTAGAAGAGAAACAATTGCCAAGAACCCTACTATCCCATGCAAAAATATCAGTCCTCTCCATGCCTAGGCTGCCAAGAATACTTCTCCATCTGATGAACCTTCTTGTTTCCCTTCCAATGTTGTTTTACCAAAGAATGTTCCATATGATATAACCCAAGTATTGAGCCAAATTAAAGTGAGTGTTCCCATTATTGAATTGCTTAGAATTACTGAACACAAGAAAAGAGCTTTTGAATACTTGGGATTAAAAGAAGAAAAGATTATACCAAGCAGAAATGTAAATGTTGTTAAGAATCCTCTTCAGAGCATTGCTTTCCCTGAAACACCACCAAAAATAGAATATCTTGGAGAGGCACCTAAAGTGTATTTGGGGACATCCTTGGTTGATTCCCAATTGAATGTTGATCCATTCTTCACAACTTTGCTCATAAAAGGTAGGTTGCTTCACAATTGCATGTTTGATTCTGGTGCATCATGTAATGTTATGCCTCTAGAAGTTATGAATGAGTTGGATATCAAAGTCACATAATCATATGGGAAGTGTATAGCCATGGATTCAAGGGAAGTGCTAGTTGTTAGATGTGTGAAGGGTTTAGTAGTGCAACTTGCAGCCTATCCGGGTAAGGATTTAAAACTTGATGTTGTAATTGTTGACTGCCCTACTGAATGGGATATGCTTTTGTCAAGGAGGTGGGCTGAAAGTGTTGGTGGTAGTGTTTAAATGGACATGTCCTATGCCACCATTCCCATTAAGGGAAGCCTTGTAAAACTCTATGGTGAAAAGAAGATGTTACACTTGATTGAAGATCCCAACAATGCTTCTTATGAAGTGTTGTTTGTTGATGTAGATGTTGACAATTTCATTGGTTTTGCTGATGGAAAAGAGAATAAGATGGAAAAATCAGAGTTCCTTGGTATGGTAGGTTCTGCATGGACATTACTATTTGATGGAGCTTGCTCCAAATTTGGAAATGGTGCTGGTATAGTGTTGGTTTCCCTAGTTTAGAGGAGTTTCCTTTTTCCTTCAAGCTCAAATTTGAATGTACTAATAACATTACTGAGCATGAGGCATTATTATTGGGGTTAGGGATTGCATGGAAGTATGGAGTGAAGGATATTCAGAGTTGGTTGTCAAGCAAGTAAGAAAGTTGTATGCTACAAAAAATTAGCGTATGAGACAATATAACCATGTTGTTTGGGACTTGATTGAAATGTTTGATTCCTTTAAAATTGTTTACCATGATAGAAGTCTTAATGTTGTTGCTGATAAGATGGTTGTTCTTGGTTCTAAATTTTATAATTTCACGATTTCACCTTTTTGTGAATATGATGTTGAAGTGTTAACAAGGCCAGCTGTCCTGGATAATGTGAAACATTGACATATTTTTGATGATGATGCACAAGTATTGAGATTCTTACAATGCCAAGGAGAGTTTTCTGGTCAGAATATTGATTGGGAACAAATGGTATGCATTAATGAGGGTAGAGAAACTTTGTTTGACAAGGATATTATACAATTAAAAACAAATATCATTCATAAAGGTCTTGTTGCACTTGAATCCAGTTTTAGCAAAGTTGATTGCATCATTAATAGAAAGATGTCTGCTTCAAGGGATATGGAAGAGTACAACTTGGGAACTAAAGACAAACCAAGGAAGATCTGGTTGGGCAGTCATCTCAGCAAAGAGGAGAAACAATCCTATGCCCAACTTTTGAAGAAATATCAAGACTTCTTTGCTTGGTCTTATTCAAAGTTGAAGGCATATAGAGAAGATTTATTTCAGCATGAGATCCCCCTTGAGGCTAAAACCAAACAATTTAGACAAAAACAAAGACCTATTAACCCATTACTTTCCATGAAAATGTAATAAGAGTTGAAGAAATTGAGATATGGTGGCATCATTCAGCCTACTAGATACTCTTCTTGGGTTGCCAACCTTGTGACAGTTAGAAAGAAGAACGGAGATATCAGACTTTGTGTGGATTTTAGGAATCTAAAAAAAGCATCTATGAAGGAAAACTATCCTTTGCCAAACATGGAGAATATGTTTCAGCTTGTAACAGAGTCAGAAATGCTTTCTACTTTGGATGGTTTCTCTGGATACAATCAAGTAGTTGTCAAAGAATCAGAAAGACTTAAGACAACCTTCACTACTCCTTGGGGGACTTATGTTTTTGTAAGGATTCCTTTTGGATTGATGAATGCTGGTGATACTTTTCAGAGGGAAATGGATGTTTCCTTTGTTGGTTATATCAATGAGTTTACTATAGTTTACCAAGATGATGTGACTATTTTTTCAAGGCACCAAGCAGACCATTTGCAACACCTAGAGAAAATGCTAACCAGATGTAGAGAGTATGGCTTTTCACTTAATCCAAAGAAGTGTCATTTTGGTGTGCCAAAGGCCAAGCTTTTGGGGCATATTGTGTCCAAAGAAGGTGTTATGATAGACCCTAAGAGAATGGAAGAAATCAACAAGGTGCCTATGCCAAGAACCAAGAAGGGTATTCAATCTTTCTTTGGCCAAATCAATTTCATTAGAATGTTTTTCTCCAATTTTTCTGAGTTAACTCTTCCAATCACAAGCATGCTAAGAAAGCATCAAGTTAGTAAGTGGGAAAAGGCTACCATCCAAGCTTTTGAAGGAATAAAGGATGCACTCAAGCATGCACCTATTTTGGAAGCTCCAAACTATAATATGCCTTTCCAAATCTTCTCTTTTGCATCTAAATTTACTATTGCTTCAGTTTTTCTACAAAAGGATGAAAATGGAGTTGAGAGGCCTATTACTTTCTTTAGCAAGGCTTTACAAGAAGCTGAATTGAGGTACACAATTATGGAGAAACAAGCATTTACATTAGTAAAAGCAAAAAAGATTTTCAGGCCCTACATTTTGAGTTCAAAGGTTGTTGCTTATGTTCCCCACACCATGGTTAAAGACATCTTATCTGACATGGATATATCAAGCAAGAGATGTAGATGGGTTAAAAAATTACAAGAGTATGATATGGATATCTAAACAACAAAGCTGGAAGAGGTTTAGGTCTTGCCAAACTCATGGCTGAGAGTAATTTGCAGAATGTAGAAGTAAATCAAATAGGGAAAGAAAGGACAGATCTCCTTAACAAATTGATGAATTATGAGTGGTACAAGGATGTGGTCGATTACCTCAAGAACTTATGTTGTTCCGGTCACTTAAATAAAAATCAGAAAAGAGCCCTCAAGATGGCTTCTCAGAAATATGTCATAACAGACCTTGGGCTGGCTTGGAAAAACCTTGAAGGTGTCCTCTTGAAATGCATAACTGAAGATGAAGCTCCCAAGTTGATTTATGATTTCCATGGGAAAGTTTATGGAGGAAATTTTGCTGGGAGAGTGTCAACACATAAGATTTTAAGAGCTGGTTATTGGTGGCCAACTCTTTTTAAAGATGCAAACCGGTTAGTTAGAAGGTGTGATAAGTGCCAACGTTTTTCAGGAAGATTGAAAGCTTCAGGCTCCCTTGCTTTGCAGCCTGTATCAGCTGAAGCTCCTTTCAAACAACGGGGAATGGATTTTATTGGTGAGATTTCAGATCCTTCTAGTGCTGGTTACAAATGGATCCTTTTAGCAATTGATTATTTTACAAAATGGGTTGAGGCAATTCCATCTAGAAAGGCAACACACCAAGTGGCAATGGATTTCTTGTTGAATCATATCATATGTAGATTTGTTGTTCCAATTAAGATTATGTCTGATAATGCTATGTGTTTTAGAGCCGAGCCTTTGATGGCAATGTGCAATGAATATGGGATAAATCTGACCTATTCTTCAAATTACAACCCATAAGGGAATGGGCAAGCTGAATCAAGTAACAAAAAATTGCTCAAGATCATTAGAAGAACCTTGGAAATCAACAAGAAGTGAGGAGAACAGTTGAAATTTGTAGTTTGGGTTGATAGGATAACTCCAAAAAGAGTAACTGGTAAAAGTCCATTTGAACTGGTGTATGGAACTCAGGCTTTCCTACCATTACACCTGCAATTATCCACTTTTCAGTTTGCCCAGTAGTTGGAAGATCAAGAGCATGGCCCATATGAATCAAGAATCAATCAGATCATTGAGTTGGATGAAGAAAGGAGAGCTTCTCATCAAAGGCATGTCAGGTTTAGGGAGAAATTGAAGAAGTTTTTTGATAAGGTCACACCTAGAGCTTTCAATGTTGGAGATCTGGTTTTGTTGTGGGATAGTAGGCATGAAGACAAGGGCAAGCATGACAAGTTTGATGCTCTATGGATGGGACCTTATGCCATTGATATCAAGATTGGAGAAAATACATTTTTTCTCAAGGATTTGGATGGGGATTTGCTGGAGCTACCTGTTAATGGTAGACATTTAAAACACGTTTTGGATTAAATCCCCAAAGGAGGTATGCACAAGTTGTAAATTTTGTATAGCCCTTGTTGTTATTTTGTCTTTTCCTTGTTCTTTCTATTGTTGGCTTATGGTTTTCCCTTTTCTCCTTGGCAACCATTGTTGGTGTGGTTTTCTCGGTCTATTTTCGGTGGAATTTCTAGTTTTTAGGCTGCTCTACATGTTTTGACTCCTTGCCAAATGGATTTTTAGCACTTGGTCTATGTTGTGATCTTGTGGCACTCACTGGGAGTGCCCATCCCCAAGCAGGAGCCAATATTGGTCCCATTATTGAGTTTGCATAATGTGCCTTGTTTTTTCATGACCGAATATGCTCACAAATGTTTCTTTTTTTGATTTGATGGTCTACAGTTTGCATTTTCCAACTGAATACATTCGAAAATGCCCTCATTATTGTTATTCTACCCCATTTTTAAACAAATCTCTAGGTTTCCCCTTTTTGTGCCCTAACTTCTTCATTTTTCAGGCTAAGCCGTTATTCCCTTTGTCAAGTTCATGAAAAAATTAGAATGGATCAAATCTAAGTTTATAGAAGTTGAAAATCTTGATCCCTGAGCCGAAATTGATGATAAAACGTGATTAAATCGATTCAAAACCAAGAAGTCCACCTTCCTTGTGAAAGACTTAAATTTTTGGGGCATCTTTTGTATTTTTCACGCATTGACGGTTGTATGAGCGTGCTCTACCCATAAAATTTATCATTGT
Source organism: Taxus chinensis (assembly GCA_019776745.2). NCBI lineage: Eukaryota > Viridiplantae > Streptophyta > Pinopsida > Cupressales > Taxaceae > Taxus > Taxus chinensis. Next base: position 500,055,632 of record CM034146.1, on the reverse strand, counting down.
AAACTCTATACTGACATGGCAGGCTCTCATTGGTCGGGTGCGGTTGGAAAAAATGTTATAACTTGTCAAATTTTCAATTTTTAGCAACGGGAAAATTTTGTTCCATGGCCCCACATTTTCCTAGTGTGCCTATGTGGCATGATTTGATTGGTCAGATGGAGTAGTGGGTGGCAGAGATCACTTAAAAATTTTGCCTTCATGTTTTTATAAATTTCTCAAGGTCAACTTCCTACCCGAAGGCCTGCAGCAAATGGCATGATGAAACGTGGCACAGGAGGGCCATGGCGGGTGGAAAAGGACTTGGAAATTTTTTTTGATGTTTTTGGCTCATGGTGTCAGAGGAAAAATTTGGCCTGCGAGCCCGTGCGCAATGGGAAGGTGACACGTGTCACAGGAAGGTCAGGTGGGTGGCGAGGGTCAATTAACATTTTCTTCAATTTTTGAAAAATTCTCAAATGTCAAAGTTTTCCCACAAATCCACGCCCAATGGGAAGGCAACATGTGGCAAAGGAAGGACAGGTGGAGAGGCGGGGACTTTGAAAATTGTTGAAGTTTGTGGTTTCAAAATGTCAGGGAACATATTTACCCGGGGGCCCACGCCCAGTGGTAAGTGGACATGTGTCTAGGGGGTGAAGGAGATGCGGGGTTGTGTATGTTTTTGGAATTTTTCCTTTGGAGGAAAAATCTCAAAGTCAAATTTCTGAATGAAGGTCTGCGTTGAATAATGAAATGACACGTATGCAGGTGGGTGAAATGGAGAGGCAGAGGCTTTGAGGAATTTGAAGTTTTTTAAACTTCAAAGGGTAAAATGGAAAATTTCGGTCAAGGTCCCACCACTAATGAAGAACAGACACGTGTCCAACATTTGATGGAAATTCAGAGTAGAGAGGAAAGATGGAAAATGTTCCAACTTTGGCAAAAATTTTCAAAGGAAACAATGAACCCGCGGAAAATATTGGAGGTTTTTCCTTGCAACTAATCCACAGGTGACACATGACATTTTTAAAATTAAAAAGAGAGAGGTTGGGCCTGCATGGATTTTTGATGCTTGCTGAGGTTTGAAGGAATAATTTGGAGGGTCGGCCCCAATAGCGAATGGGATGGCCCCGATAGTGAATGGGACAATGACACATGGCAGAAGGAGCAACGGATGTTGAGAGGCGCGAGAATTTGGAGAAAATTTTCCATTTATGAAAAGAGGAGAAAAACTCATCATATTAGCCCACGGTTTTTTTTATGGGCCCCACATGAGGACATGTGGCGTGTCGAGGGGGCTCACGGGGAAAATGTTCAAAATTTTCCCGAGGTCAATTTTTTTTTTTTAAATGCAAATTTTAAAATGAGGGCCCGGTCCAATGGTATTTAGACATGTGTCCCACCTCATCCAAAGGGAAAAAGGGGTATTTTTGAGGAAATATTCAAGATTTGATCTGACATGTGGAGGGCAGAGATTTAAAGTTGATTTTAATCAATGGTTACTGTGCATTTTCATTTTTTAGGTGCCATGGAAGTTCCAAGAAGTGTGGAATTGTTATTTTTGCACCAAATCACACAAAATTTTATATGATTTCACATCCCCTCGGCCTTTTAAGTGCAATGGAACCATTATTTTGAGATAATTCGGTGCCTTGTAGTGTTTTTTAGGGAATATTTTCCTCATCCAGTGAAAAACACATGAAAGGTGAAAGTAAAAAGTTGCAAAGTTAAAAATGGTGAGGGAAAAAGGTGAAAAATGATTGCAAATGCATGCTGGCATGGTGGAATTCCTAAAACATGACCCTCAGATGGATAAGGATCTGATTTCATGTAATATTTTAAAATATTTGTGCATCTCTGGCATTTGGCGAGCTGTTTCACAGTTTTATATCATTTTTCATCAAATGGATAGGGTTTTGTAACAAATTTGATCCCTTTGCCATATTCTTTGCTTGGAATGCAAGGATCCAAGTTGGCATAGAGTATATCATGTAGTTTGGAAGCATTTTGTAAGTCTGTTGAGAATTTTTGAGAAAGAGAGAAGAATTTTCACAGGGAAAACTGGAAGGAGTCCATTTCCTTTTGAAGAAACTACCTGAGAGCCATTTTTTATTCCAGTTTGCATCAAATGTTCATCATGTTGAGTTGGTTTTAGTTGTAAAGCCATCAAAAAGCTTTTATATCTTCTAAATAACATTCCCTTGCTGATATATTTGATCAAATCCTTGGATTAATTGGTTTTATCTCTTTGCAAAGCTTGCATACACCTGTATTTCAGTATGTTTTCAATCTGTGTTTCATGATCATGTTACAATCTTGTGTTTGGGATCTTTATTGGTCATGCATGGTCTCATTTCCTATAGAGGGTTTGAAGGCATTTGTAATCTTCCATTCAGAAGAGCATTCATTTAAGTGGAGATAAACAAATTTAAATTCATCTTACCTTCCTTGTAAATTGAGGGTGTTTGTAAACCTTTGGGTGTACCTTAGGTCATGATCTAACAAGGGGTTCGTAAATGCTTCATTGATATTTTTCTTCAAGCCTTTGTGGTAGGATATCAAATTTTGTATGGAACAGTGTAGATTTGGGCATCCACATGTGCGCACATCTTGGTTGAAAGAGCACTTCAAATTCATTGAAAAATATCTGATTTTTAGGTGTTGTAACTCATTTGCAAAGTTTCCCAAAGAAGGTGATGATTTCTAGCTACTTCTGTCCCAATATATCTCATCAAAATTTCATTTTAAACTAACTCATACTACCTACAATACCCCTACATCTGCATTGTGTTTCCGAAAAAGAATTCAATCCTTTCACAAAAATGCACAAAGTTGATCAGGGTTCTATCATGTCTTTAGCAGCTCTAGCTTTGTTGTGAAAACATTTCCATAATTTAGTAGTGACAACTCCTTTGAGTTTGGATAATGGATATTTGATCATGTTTTCACAAAGCCTCCTCCATATTATATGCAAAACACAAGGACATCTCCATCTCCTTACCATATAGGGGCTGCAATATAGGTTCTCTTGTCTTGGTTGATAGGCACAACCTAAAATAGTGAGGGTTAGATCAAAACCATCTTGAAGGTGCTATCCACTCCCTCAATTATTGAATGCAAACAAGTAGATAGGTGTGCTTCCCTAGCTACAAATGACATACAAACCATCTATCTATCCTTGAGTGTCTTGTGTAAGTTTATGATGCTGTTCAAGTTGTGAAGCAGATTATATCTGGATACCAACAGGCCCAAAATTACGGTTATTGTTTAGTTGTTGATTGTAATTGTTAAAATTCAGGAACCCTTACCCTTGGTTTTGAAATTGGTTTGGATATCCTCTTTGGTATTGGTTAGGGCCTTGGGTATGTGTTTGTCTTAATTGTTGAGGTTGTTATTGTTGTTGACTGTTAAAATCTACAATATTGACTAAGGGCAAGAAGTTATTGTTTATATGATTGTTTTCATTGTTATTGTGGTTGTTTGAAGTGGAAGTATTGAGATAATTAAGAATGTTAGGCTTCTTAGGTTGGTCTTTAACCCCATCCGTTGTGAATCCATGATTTTTATTAAGGATTTTTTGTCCTCAGACTTTATTCATGTTGTTGGAGTAATCGGGGTTATTTTGATTATAGGTGACTAAACTTCCATTAGCTCTATAAGTCTTATGACCACTATCAATAAATGCTTGGTCGATTCAAAGAGCACCCTTTATCATCTCTTCAGAGCTCCTTAGTGGGAACTTTTTAACCTCTTCCTTTGTCCCCTTGTTGAGAGAGTGGAGGAACAACTCACAAAGATCCATTTGATATATATTTGGAGCACTTGCAGAGTAGTAGAGAACTTGTACCCACATTTGAATGAAGTGGGTTATAGACTCATTGTGCTCTTGCTTGATATGAAGGAATTCCCTTATTCCTATTCTTAAAAGTTTGTTCATATCAAAATCTTTAATAAATTATGATACGAGTTGGTTGAAAAAATTTATTGAAGCCTCTGGTATCCTATATTACCAGTAGAGAGGAATACCTTCATACATCTTAGGGAAAAATTTTGCAATGACTGCCTCCCATGGGAGCAGCTCTCGAATGGCCATTGTGTAAGCCTTGATGTGGAAGTTAGGATTGCCCTCCCTTTGAATTTCAGAAGATCAGGAAAGGGTATCGGGAGCATGAATTTCCAAATGGATAGGTCTAGGGGCTCCTTGAGATATTCAGAATAGGTCCCCATTGCGTATGTTTCCACCATTGAAGATCCTTGTTAGGAGGTGGAGGTTGCATCAGTTGGTGAAATGGGACAGGATAGAAATTTTTGGGGGTGTATGGCATCCCCTATAGTTGTCCATATGGACTTGGGTATGTATACATATCCCCCTATGGAGATTTAGAATACATGTGTACATAGGAGGGTTGATTACCTTGTTATGGAATCTAAGGCATGAAGCCATGGAACATTGCATTTCTAGTTGGTATGGTGTTTTAGAATGCACTTCAGGCTAGTGTCTGTTGTAGATATCTATACATGGCTTGAGATGGCATACCCAAGGTGCCCGTCCCCATAAGCAGATCTCCAGGGTTTTGAGTACTCATATAAACTAGAGAATTCTATGCAGTATGTATTTTTCCATAATTATGCAGGTAGGGAGAAGTACATGCTTGCCCTGCATATGAATTCTGAGTATTTTGGGAAAGGTCTAGCTCCTTTACTTTGTCTACCAAAGTCGATATGACATCACCCATTGATGGGGCAGTTCTTTTCGTAGATAATTTTTTTTGAACCCTCAGAGGTTGATGAGGAGTATGGTATCCTACTATGAATTGTTCACTATGTTGCCACCCCTCATTAGTAGTATTTTTAGTTAGTGGAGGGGTAGAATTAATGTTTTGGAGAATAACATCACCTTTTTGTTGTAACCTATCAAAATCCCAGTACATGTTCTGGAAGTTTTGTTCACTCCTATCATATCTTTCTAAATATTCCTCATCTAGATGTGGAAGTTGATCTAATTACATGATAATGGTATGCCCAAACAATACTTGAGGAGATGAACTTGCTTCGCTAGTGAAATTCATGTTTTTTGAACTTGATTGTTTGTGAGGATAGATTTGTGTGACTTTGTCAAGATCCTCAATACGTACATTGGAACAAACATTGGTTTCCTGAAGTAGAGGGTTTTGAGCAACTAACCGGTTGTTCACCCATGTTGAAAGTGAAGGTGATTCTTGTGGTATACTTGATTGGTAGTTGTACATGTCAAAACTTGGGATGGGCCTACCGTAGTCATCATATCCTGACATATTTTTGAGGTATAAGAATACCTATAGAATAAAGGATGGATGAAGAAAGCAGAAATGTTTAGAGACTAGCTCTTCACGTTGGGTTCACCAATTTGTACTATAGAAAATCAACATGTGACATTCTTTGTACCCAGCCTCTTGAGGTCGTGTCAAGATAGCCGGTGTAGAATGAATGTGAATGTGAGTGTAATGATGGGGACTAAGCTAATTAGGGAATCTTATATCTTCAACATGTAATATTAGGATCTACGAGTCTAAGGAAAAGAATGCTCTTCTAACTTGAAGTGGTGTGATGGCTTGGTCAGAGATAATAGCTTCTCAGAGACTCCAATCAATGTCGATATCTACCAAGATTCTATTTTTTGGTTGTTAAACACGTGGAAAATGACCTACAGGCACCTCGTATGGATTTCCAGAAAAGTTCTTGGAAGTAAGAACGAGAGGCATGGTGGAGCCATATGGATTTATGGGAAAATTTATGGTTTGGTCCAAAAATTCTTAGCCTAATCAGCTGATATGTGCAATAAGGAAAGTTGTGTAATAATGTCTGGTGGAAGCGGTGAAGATATAAATACTAATGTAAGTAAACTAGTTTCAATGTCTAACTAGTTAGCTTGCCCATTGGGTTATGGGACTTGAAGATCACAACCAAATACTCGTGGAGGTTACGGCCGTTGTATGGTCATGTGCATAGTAAAACCCTATTTCCAGGAGCATCCCAATAGTCGTAGGCTTGATTAGTAGTGACATTTAGATTATTGAGTTGTTCTATTTTCTTAACAAAAGCTGTAGGTGTGCGTAAGAATGTCAAACATAAATTTTTATCAATGTTAGTTATCAATTCCGGCCCATTGAGCTGTGGGACCAAGGGATCAAAATTGTATGTCTTTTCCTATTGTGGACCGTTGATGGTCATATATAATGAAATAAATGATTTTGATAAGAAAACTAATTACTGAAGGAAATCTAATCTGTGTTTTTGGATTTTTCACAATATATCAGATCAAAGAAATGAAATCAAACTAATCTATCAAAGGAAATTATTTTAATCTTTTCTAATTTTTTAAGCAATGCGTTCGAATCTAATGAATAAACTAAATACAAGTAATCAACTGGATGTAGTTGGTTACTACTGTGAATGTGTGAATCTAATCTAAAACAAATAACCTAATCAAATAAAAAACCCTTCAAACCCTACCTCAGAGGTGAAGAAAAAATCATGACCCTGAAAGGTGTTATTTTTACCCACAACCTCCCTGGTAATGTTAAAGAGGAAAACTTACTAATGATTTAATCTACTTGTGATTTTATACTCTCTTTTAATGAATGGTTTTCTACCTTATTTGATATGTAATTGAAACTAGTGATTTGAAATTGACAATTCAACAAATAAAGCAAACAAACACACAATTCCAACTTGGACAAGCAAGAGCTTTGGAAAATCTTGTTGTATCTGTATTTTTCCCCTTAGTATGTTCATTTCTTTCTCTGAGTGTTCATGTGAGTTCAAGGTATTAAGGATGCAATAATAATAGTAGGATGATGGTGCTTGAGTAATGGCATCTTGATGATAGTCCAGATGTAATGTAAATAAAAGAGAGATAGAACAAGAGATCATATCTTGGCTATGCAGTTCCTACCAAGATTGTGGTAGCAATACAATGCAAGATACACACAAATTCTCAGGCCTTTTTCTTAAATACAAGCATGGAATATATATTAATTAAGGATGGGAGGTTCCTTCATGAAAAAGACAAGTAGAAGCAGTTCCAACTAATTAAATCTAATTAAAATTAGGAGGGAGGAGAACAAAGAAATCAAAGCTAATTTTAGACAATTTGGGTCATGGATGCATGCTAAAACTGAAATTAAGTGAATCGTCGCATGTTAAAACATACATGACGGAATCTATAAAAAGTGGGTAGGACCACCGCCTTATTCAGGGTGGCAGTTTTAGGACCGCCACCTTGTTTTGGGCAGCAATTTTAGAACAGTCCCCTAGGCAGGGTAGCGGTCCTAGCACTAAAGGCCAAAACATGCATAAAAAGAGGTAGAAAGATGGAAAAATAATGGGAAGGTGAAGTAAAGATGTCTAGGCAACAAATATACACTGTGAATGGACTTTGGAGCTTGAACACCTTCTTGAAAGGACTCGAATCATCATTTGTGAATTTTGTAACCATTTTCTGACAATATAGCACATGTAATTTTGGGTTCCTATAGTTTCCCATAAAATGTTCCCCTTCTTCTCCAAAAATATATACATATAGGTACACATCCACTCCTTGAATTCATTCATTGTCTCTAATCCAACCATTTGACTCAACAATACAAGCACATCTTCTGGTTCCTCAATGAATTATGTCCTACCAAGTCTTTTAGGGATTCGAATGGTTACTTTCTTCTCTATTAAAATCCATTTGGTATTTATAAGCTGGGGATATTCCTTTTTCTTAACTACATATTCTTGTCGATCTAAATCGATACATAGAGTTATTAGATTTCTAATCATAGGAAATTTTAGCATTATCCTGATGGCTATGGGTGTCAAATTTAATACCACTTTTCCACTTTCATCCAGTACTTCCCTCTTCTTTGGATCATAATTCATGGCACAGAGTCTTACCAGTTCTGGAAAGTGTGCTGAGGGTGAAATAGCACAAGCTAAAGCAATATTACTATCTTGAACCACTTCCCTTAGTTCAATCTAGTTTAAACTATTGACTCTTTGTAGGAATTCATCTAGGTCAACATTCATCAAATATGTATCTGTGATTTTGTCTATATCACTTGTGATTCTGGAAGTAACAGAAAAACCTGACGTCATGGTCCTCATCTTTAATGCCCTAGTTTTACTTTGAATTTCCTTCTAAATGAATAACAGTACATGAGTAGCTTAGTTCTAACCAATTTTCTAGTGAATATCTATGTAATTTGGCTCTGGTTTGAAGGATTTTCAATCTTTGGTTCTCTATTCACATTTTGCAATCAATCTCATGTTGTTCTCTAAGAAATTTTCCTAACAATGGCATCTAGATCTCAGAAAATGATATCAAAAAATCTCAATTCATTCGAAGACTTCAAAATTCCTCCTTGATTTGTGTAAAAATGCATTAATGGTGGTTGTCATCAATGCATTGCATCATGGCCCTCCATTTCTTCTTTTCTAATTTTAAATGTGATCTGTCCACATGGAATATCCTTATACAATGTAGGCTCGAGGAAACTTTTTACACTTTTGCATTGTATTTTAAACCCAAACACATTTAGTAGCTATTTGACCAAATCACCTACCCTTGACTTTCATCATGAGTTTGACAAGTGATTGTATCCTAACTGTGGTGGATCTATGGGCTATTTCTAGATATTAGTTCTCTTTGTCAATTGAACTCAAAGTTACCAAATTTCTCTAATGACTCGCTTCCCCACTCTTTGCATGAGAAAGTACCATGTTTCCTTGGTGGTTCTTAGGAGCTTCTTTACACTTTTATACTTTATCACCTTAGTGTCAAGAGGTACAATCAGGGCTCGATGCCCCACATTCAACCAACTTGTGACATGTGTATATCCTCGGAGGTGGAGTCAATTTTTGTTTTTGCATTTTTTTACTGTGAATATTCAAAGGAATATTCATAGGGCCTCGGGGACGAGTTAGAAAATTTTTAATGTTATACAATTTTTGTAACTTTGTAACTTAAATCCATCATATTATAACCAAATCGAGAATGCCATGTATAATCAGGTAGTGTAGCTAAACATGAAATTTACAACACGGCTAGGGAATTGTATACACGGGAATTTTTCATTGTTTAAAATGGATTCACGATCAATTTTTGTAGGGATCTTCAAAAATAGCACGTCTAACATGATCCTCAACCGAAAAAAATTAATAAAAACTTAAACATGGGATTTCAAATGGATTTAATTGTGACTGTAACATTTGAACTTGAATTTTCTCATGGGAAAACCACACAACATAAAAATATTTGAAGGAATGTTCATGAAAACAGGGGTGATATTATTTCGAGCACCAACACCGGCTTCGACTCGGGGATGGGAACCCCCTTTGGGTTCCACAAGAACCATACATAACACACACACACACACACAATAGACCAATTTCAAAATTCCATTGGGTTATGAATTCAAGTAAAATATGCACTAGGTCAAGGGATGATAACACATCTCTCAAAAACTTACCGAGAAACCAGGGCAACTAGTCACTATAGACAAGCAAAATGAAAAGGGAAATACAAAAACACACAAAAAACAAAAAACAAAGAAAAAATACTATATATTTTACATTGATTCACACCTTGCTTTGAAATCAATCAAGAAAAGGTTTTAGGTGCCTTCCATTAACAAACAAATCAAGTAATTCTCCTTCTAGATCCTTCAAAAAGAAAGTGTGCTCACCAATTCTTATATAATAGGAATAAGGGCCCATCCATAGTGCATCAAAATTTCCATGTTTTCCCTTTTTCCTCATCTCTATTATCCCACAATAATACAAGATCCCCAACACTGAAATTTCTAGGAGTTACCTTCTTATCAAATAACCTTTTGAGCTTCTCCCTCAATTTTATCTACCTTTGGTGGGATTCTCTTCTTTCCTAATCTAAATCAATAATTTTATTGATCCTTACATCATAAGGGTTGACTTGCTCATCCTTAATTGATTACATGAAATGGTAGAAAGATAATTTCATGTGTAATAGAAGAAGGGCCTGGACTCCATAGACTAGTTCAAATGGGCTCTTTCCAGTAGCTCTTTTAGCAGTGATTCTATCTTCCCAAAAATAAAACATCAACCACTCACCCCATCTTATTTTGTTAACCTCTAGCTTCCTTCTAACTATCTTCATCAAAGTTTTGTTGCTTTATTTAGCCTATCCTATTCCCTGAGGTTTGTAGTTATATGCATATGTTAGGCTTATCCCATATTATTAACACATGGCCACTAATGGTTTGGCTCAAAATCTCATGGCATTGTCAGCAACTATTTTGGAAGGTACTCAAGACCTACAAATTATATGATTCAGGATAAAATCCATAACAATATAATGAGTTTCTTTCTTAGTATTGATAGCCACAACCCACTTGGTGAAGTAATCAATGACCACCAATATCCATCTATGGCATACACTTGAAGGATATGAAATATCTCCAACAAAATCCATACCCCATTGTTTAAAAGGGGTTTCATTTGACATTGATTATAAAGGGAGAGCACCTAAATCCTTCATTCTTCCTTAAAATCTTTGACAACTTTCACATTTTCTTACTAACAAGGTTTTATCTTTAAAGAGTGTGGGCCACCACTAACCAGCCCTTAAGATCTTTTAGGTAGTTACTTTTCCAACAAAATGACCCCCACATACTCCACCATGAAAATACACAATTAATTTTGGGGCTTCATCTTCATTAATACATCTTAGGAGAACCCCTTCAGGATTCTTCCATGCCAACCCATAATCAATGATGATATACTTTTGGGAGGATAACTTGAGTTTCCTTCTTTGATTCTTATCTAAATTTCCAAGACCCTTTGAATTCCTAAGGTAAAATATGATGTCCTTGTACCATGTAGATTTGACTAATTTCTCATGAATATCCATATCTCCCTCCTCAACTTCATTTACTTCCATCAATTCCAAAAGAAATTCTTCCATTATCCTTACCAGGCATAGACCTCTAACCAATTTAGTGGCTTGAATATCCATGTCATATTCCTGCAATTGTTTCACCCATTGACATCTTTTACTCGAGACTTCCATTTCTGATAGGATTTGCTTGAACATGGCATGGGGAGCATAAGCTATAATCTTGGAACTTAAGATATATGGCATGAACATTTTGTTTCTCTAACCAAGGAAAAGGCATGCTTCTCCATGATGGTGTATTTCAACTTTGCCCCCTGCAATGCTTTACTTAAGAAAGAAATTTTCCGTTCACTTCCCTCCTCATCCTTCTGCAATAGTACAAATGCAATGGTATTTTCAGAGGAAAAAAATAACATTTGAAAGGAATTTTTATAATCATGGGCTGTTAAGGTAGGAGCATTTTTTAATGCCTCCTTGATTCCTGTGAAATCTTGGATAGTTTTTTCTTCCCATTTTATTATTTAATCCTTCTTTAGCATACTTGTGATAGGGATAGTCATTTCAGAAAAATTGGAAATAAATTTCCTGATGAAGTTAATCTGACCAAAGAAGGACTGAATCCCTTTTTTAGTTTTAGTAATAGGGACCTTTCTAATATCCTCCACTCTTTCAAGGTCAATCATTACCCCTTCCTTAGATACAATTTGCCCCAATATCTTTTCTTTTTGAACCCAAAAATGGCACTTTTTAGGATTCAATGAGATGTTATATTCTCTATATCTCAACAACATATTTTCCACATGATACAAGTGATCATTTCTTTTTCTTGAAAACATTTTCACGCCATCTTGGTATACAGCAATAAAATCATTGATATACCCTGAAAATGCAACTGTAATGACTCGGTGAAACATCCATATCTTATTCTATGACTCAGTATTAAACTGATATCTAACGTTAACTTGTTCAAGTGTATACTATATATACTTTGTTCTTTTACCATTTAAGGGTCACTCAAGTGTTCTATCTAAGAATCCTATCTAAATATTATTTACTGATATTTATCTAAAATTCCACAACTTAGACTAGGTGACATAAGACAACGCAACTAGAAGCTTGCGATACTTGGCGAACGTTTTAATTTTTTTTACCATGTTTACATTCCAATATTTCATACTCATGTATAGGAATAATTCTTTCACCACACTTGTAATGTTATCTAGATTAGTCATCCTTGACTACTAGTAACCAAACCTGAGTAAAAATTTCATACTGAACAAAGGCATCTTACATTCACTAGTGTGGAAGACTACTCGCGGTGACTAAGAGTACATAGACATACTCAATCGACTTTCTTTTATTGGGTGTGTTTAGTTACCCTAAGTCAACATGAGTTAACCATTGCACTAGTCCATGTTTCTATTTCTATTTACAATAGAGCTAAGAGCCAAATTTCTACTTATGTCAATCGAGTTAATTGAACTAAGTGGGGTGTTGAAGAATAGATGGTTTCTTCACAGTATCCTCATTATGACTCCCATCATTATGAGGGTACTCTTCTACAATCCCTATATTATAACAACCAACTGAGTTCCTTCAATTAAACTAACATACTTATGAACATTAGATCATTAACCCAATAATTTATTATCTTGTTTAATTTATTGTTAAACAACTCACCTAAGGGTTCACTATGCACGATTGACCCAAAGATGGGTAAGAAGTGTACTTTTACAATAGTTTGAATGTATGCAGATAAAATCTATGTTCATGCATATTATTATTTTAATATAAAACCATTATTTTCATTTATCGATAAATCTAAATTTGATATTAAATGAGTAAGATCATTAAGTTTTCCTTCTATAGATTATCATTGAAAACAAACTTGATTGAAAGCTTTTACATTAGACTTAGATGTATCATAAAGTCTAAATCATTCTATTAAATCTTTTAATATTTCTTGTTTTCATTTATTTTTTATAGATAAGGAACATATATCCAATCATCCTTTATAATTTAAGCATAATCTCCTAACAAGATAACATACATAGTTCTTTATTTAATGATAAAAGGAAACATCATTTTCTTTCTTATTAGGGACTATTGTCCTATTGATGAAGTTAGAAAACATATGGTATAGTTTTGTAATAAGAAATCCATATTCTTATGTATAAAACTATACTTATTCCCTTTTCTGAATAAATATTTATCAATCATAATTAATTTATTTATACACCTTCCCAAAATGAAATGAAATGGAATGAAATTATAAGTAAAGATCCTTATTCCTAGTATCATTTTATACCTTAGAATCCATTATGCCATGCATGATAATATTTAAGGAAATTAATCAAATCTAAGTCATATATGACCCTAGAAAAAGTTACAAATCAACAGCCTTCACACAACAATTTAGTTATTAAAAAGAGAGTTCACTACACCCAAAACTTAATAAGTATTCCATATGTTTATAAGGAAAAAAAATCATCATTACAAAACCAATTTAATCAATCCTCATAATTTATTCATCAAGTTCAATTTGAGAGAATTTTAATACATAAAGAATCTGAATGAAGACCATGACTTTGTTAATACGAATGTAAATTTTTATAAGTCTTTCTCCTTTCTCTTTTCACAAAGTCCATTTGTGAAATTGTTGACAGGAGTCAGTTTGCAAGAACTGATTATAGTCATTTATTTACCCTTAATACCTTCTCTAACACTAAGCACGTAGACCTATCACCCACTAGGCATTCGGCGCTCACCAAAGGCACACGCAGGTGTCAAGTGTCTCCTTTATGTGAGCTTTTTGAAAAGGTTCCACCATTAATGGAGGATGATTTGCAGAAGTATAAGTACATTTATTTAAATGAAAAGGTAAAAACTGTAACTAACAGATGCACACATTAATGCATTACACAAGCTAAATAACATTTTAAGAATCATAATAAACCATATTTGAGCAATGATAGTCATCTAAAATGAGGGTGTACACCCGTAAAGAATTTATTCAAAACCAACCCACATATATATTGATTCAACATAGTTCTAGTAGCCACATTATAGTTAAAGGGGTCATCTCAGACCATATATAGTAAATATCATAGACCTAAATCTTATAAGCTTCTCTGATATGAGGTCCTAACTATGCTTTTCCCATTTTAACCCTTGTTACAGATCCTTGTACCCATACATATGTTTTTCACATCCTTCACAACCCTCTAGTACTAAGTGCTCTAAACCCTAGCATTACTGCATATCTTTGTTACTCTCCTTCTCTTTCTCTGCATTCTCTATGCACTCTCCTTGTGTTTTTCTCTACCTTCTCTATATCTCCATGTCTATATTTATTTATTTCCTGAGCATCTCTTTTTATAGGATCAATACCCACCGAAATGACTTCTCTCTTGAATAGATTGAGTGTCAAGTGTTGATGTGGTCCTCCATTGGTGAATTTTTATCCCTTTGCAAACCCTCCACTCTCTGCAATGATGTATTCTAGGAATATTACTTGCATGGAATATCCTTTTCTTGACCTCTAAGGTTCAAGGATGGAACCTTATCCACTCATCATGCCTAATCGGGTCCTCACACTTTTCGTCAATTTCCTCTAGAATTCCAAATATGGATAAGTCATTTAAACTTGTATTCTTCCTTATGTGTGCACCTTGGATTATCGTAAACCATTCTTAAACCCCTTTTTCCTGGGCATGCACACCTATTAGTACTTATTCAATATTTCAAGGTCCAACATCACCCCACACTACGCATGTTCTCCATCCTTGGAAACATCCTACTTCTTCAAAAAATAAATAATATTGGAATAGGGAAAATTTGAATAAAGAATGAAATAATAGAAGAATATGATATTGTTGTAGGAGTGGGAATTCCTTCTTCATGGTTTCCTCAATATTTTTCTAGGAATCTACCTCACTCTTTGCCTATTGAAGTAGGTCACCTAATAGAGTGCTCACCTCATCAAAACTCAATTCTTTGGTCTTAGCATTCACTGTATCTATAATCCCTTATAGATATTTGCTAAGATCATCTAGTGCATCCATTCTATGAGTGACATAGGGATATAACTCCTTAAGTCGACTCTTAATCGAACCCCATAAGGTTTTGATTTCTTCCAACTTTTTCTCAACCTTGGCTAGGATCTTATCGTTATCCACCCTATTTCCTTTGTTCTTCTCTTGAAACTCCTTCAGATACACCTCATGCATAGCAACCAATATGTTTGCTACCTTATCTCTTTTAGAAAAAATTTCATACACAACCTTGGCCATTTGTGAAGTGGTCTTCATAGTAGAAAGGAGCTTAGAATACCGACTAACTGTCTCCCCAATCTTAAATTTTTTTCCTCCTTCTGGCACTCAATTTCCTCTTCTGTCGATTCCAATGCGAGTGGTTTCCTTTCTATGGTGAGGATCTGGGTCAAGTATTCCAATCATTACATGGTAGACTCATATTTTTCTCAGGAAAGGCTAGGTCCAGGTGTTTCAAGATTATGGCGTATGAAATAGTCTCTATCTTCTTATGGATCTCAAGCACCTTTTCCTTTTCCTCCCTTAATTCCCACCTTAATTGTGTGTTTATTAACTCCTCTTGATTTAAATCCCTGTCTTTTTTCAATGATCTCTTCATTTTTCTTTTCAATCTCTTCCTCTAAGACCATTATCCTATCATTTCTTTTGAAGAGCCTCACCTAAACTTCTGCCAACACCTTATTAAGGATATTACAAACCTGCTTATCTGGTACTTGTTGGGAATTTACAAGATATTTTACTCCCTTGGCATTTGGTATCTTCAGTAACACCTCACGATTGACCTCAAGTTTGGGCTCATCAACATGGGACTCAAAATCCCAAGACAACATATTCCTTGTGTGTGGGTACGCACCCTCTTCATCGAAAGAATACCATACAAGGAGTTGGTTTAAAGGCACAATACTTTGGAAATGCACATGCAGTACCTTATTTGAATCATTGATATAAGTCATTTCTTGTTCCAGTGCCACTCCCATACCCTTTCAACTCATGTGCGCTACCTTTGGGAAGCTTACTATCATGATAGGATCTATGCTGATACTTCCATACTCCTTTCCCACACTTTCTCTTTCCTCCATCTCCATTAGTACTTCTTCGGCACTGCGCTCCAGCTCTTGATCAACCAAGTCCTTTATAATTTCTGCTACCTCCCTCTCTATGGCATCCTCTATTTACTTCTTAGTTAGGCTTGGAGTCTTTTGATCCTCTATGTTTACTTCTTCACTTCTCCGCTTTTCGTGAGCACCTCATTCATCCTTATCCTTCACTTCATTTCCCTCTTCCTCTAACTCATGTACATCATACACAAGATAGTTATGAGCCTCACTGTGATATTCATCATCCTTGTCTCCCTTTTTTACCTCCAAGCTCTCTGTTTCTTCTAAGTCTTCCTTTTATGTTACTCTTTACTTCTTCCTAACTGGTGATTCTAATATAGGAGGCTCTTTTGTTTCTTCTTCCCTAGGAGACTCATTTCTTATTAGTGATTCTTCTTTCACAGAGGTCCTCTCTTGCTCTAGTGCCTCTTCCTGAGGTTTCTTGTCTCTCTCTTCTATGGGTAACTTCTTCCTTCATGCATAGATTCTTGGTTTAATGCCTGACTCTTGTGTGCCTACAGAATGCACTATATGTGTACTTGGTGCCTTTTTCTCAGGATCCTCCTCTCTCCCCCTTTTCCTTGGCACAACCTTCTTTGTTATGGTGGGTTATTTTGGGATGGAGATATCATTTTCAACATAAGTTCCCTTCTCATATTTAGGCCTTATATGAAAGCATATCATTGTTGCGGTCCTCCCAGTAATAGGAAATGTCATTGGCTTCAACATAAACACTTTATAGGAGACATAATTCTACACATAGGCATGCTTATTTGGATATAACTATGTTTTTTGCATCTCACGGTAATCCTGGTCTACCATGCTAAGGTCAAACCTTAGCCTCTTTGCCTCCTTGAATTGATTGACCCCAACCTAGAAGTATTGTGTTGTGAAGGAAAAAGGAAATTTACACCGAGGACACTTGGTGCCATCTACCAGAGTAAACCTACTAATAAAAAAATGTTGGTACATGGTGAATTCATCCTCACCTTACAGTAAAATAGGTAACCTCTTGGATATTCTCCACTCAACGCCAAATGTGTCACGCATCCATTTATACCATTTTTTAGGTGCACCTTGTGGGAAGTCGTCATGGTGTGACAAGTGTATTTCTAAAATATTTTGGCAGGGGAAGGGTTCTCATCTGGGTACTCTCAAACAAATTTATCTGGCCCATTAGGAACTCCAATATCTAAAAATATTATGCTAAGGAGGTCATTACCAACCATGATCTTTTCTCCATTGTGTGCGACATTGATGATTTCTTCTACTATGAAATCTGAGAGGTTATAGGTGGTACCCTATGAGATATTATGAAAAATGTTAAACCAAGCCTTGTTTATATGTGTCTATCTCTCTTTCCCATTCAACTTTGTGACTAAGCACATAGTCATCCTCATTACAAGGTCAAAAATCATAGAAATGTTGAAGTATCATGAACCCTTCTTGTAGTCATAAGATTTAATAGTCTTCTTAATGGCCTCCTTATCATTCAAGTCATCATCAAAATATTCTCCCTCACAAATGAGACTAGTAAACTTAGAAATCAGTTGGGGAGTTATCAGCATCCTCTATCCTATGAAGTAGAAATATTCTTCATGTACATGTGACATTAACCACTGGTACAGTTTCTTAGGTTATTCAAAATAAGGAAACTCATAGAGGTTCAATAACCTAGCCTTCTCCATTTTCACCTTTACCTCATCATCGTAGATTGGAATTCTATCTGGTGTCCTTTTGTTTATAAGGTGAACCAGTTCCAATGTCATATCATTCTCTATGGTGCTCGTTCAATGGTTTTATTCACTCATGGATATATTTCTAACATGATACACCCATTATTTTTCAAACAATACGCCATCTGGATATTACATCTTTGTGTACCATTCTTCATTGAAATTGGTGGAAATAACTTGTTTCCCCTTTCCATTGCCCTTATTTGGTGAAACATTTTCTACTTTCCTTGGTGTCATTTCTCTATCAAGTCACTAAAAGTTCTTTCTTTCTCCTTATCTTGGCTCTGCTCAGCTTTGCAGATCTACACCTTCCCAAAAAATCCCTTCAAACCTATGCCCTAGTTGTGGAACCCTAACCTAGAAAACCCTCTTTTCACAAGAGGACATATTTACTTGGAGGAATCAAAAACTTCTATAGCCTTCTCCGCTCATGCTCGTGTACTCTTTTTCCACTCTAGTTCACTGATCAAACTAGCTATGCATGCAAATCTTCACAACCCTTTTTTACACAACTTTTTTTCAAGGATTCCCTAGTTTGCAAGGGCTCTTTGATATCACAATGCAAGGTAAAAAATAATGCACCATAAACTTCTACTTATAGATTAATATTTTTTCCATGATAAATTCCATGCCACCTACTACGTAATTTTGCAATAAAGGTGGATTTTTCCTATTACCAACCTTTAGTATTTTCACCCCTGCGCCCAATCCTGCATGAAACCTTTTACAACCTCCTGGCACGTAAAAACCCTTACTGACCTAAGATCCTTACGTGTGTTCTTTCAGTGCCAAAGGGAATTCTTCTATCCTTATCCTAATTTTTGACATCATATACCTTATGTTGTTCCTGCACTTCTCACCCTTGTACGTGGTTTTTGTAAAGCCTTCCTGAAAATAAACTCCTCATGTTCACTTTTTCTACGCATGCTTTTCCAAACTATGTACTTTTGATCATTCAATCACGACATCATGTTTCACCATTTTATTTATGTTATTGGGATGAAATAGATAAGGGTAAGGTCCAAAGAGGAATACTTGTTTATTCTAGTCAGTTGATGGTTGTTACGCATGTTTTTACATCTCAATCCAATGCTGACTGTGAGAGATTCCTTTTGGATGGGAGGAGATATTTGAAATAGAAAACAAGACCAAAAAAAGAAGAGTTAAATAATATATGATAGTGGACTACCTAACATGTGCTAGATCCAGGAAGTGTGATACTCCCTAGATGGATTTCAATCCAATGTTTAAAATAACTTAATGCAAGAGATAATCAAAGTCCTAATGTAGTTGATATGATTTAGGTATTTCATTCAAGTAGAATAAGAAAATATGACATAACAGGCTAGGCTATAGTCAGATCTGAAAGGTAGGTAGGTGTCAGGGTACTGAGACTAGTCAAGGTAAGGTTCTAGGTTCTTTAGGTCACTTGGTAGGAGGTTATTTGTTTTTGTTATTGGTAAAAGGTATGAAACACAAAGATTGGTGTTGTTCGGGTATAACCGAATACAGTTTAGAAGGGACCGATGATAGTCATGGATAACCGGCATTAGTAGGGTCAGGGTGAAAGGAACTTAATAAGATCTGATTGTAGGGATTGAACTGCAGCTAAACAAAGATGGAAGGGTGGATGGGGAGGTTTGTAAAAGTCTCAGGTATACTCCAAGGTAGGTAGTAGGTGAGAATGGATGATTTGGTGGTTTTGGTAGAGGAATGGTTGAATATACAAGTAAGTAGGAGATGGGAAAAGGACATGTAAAGTATAAACTGATAACAGAAGTAACAAAGGCTATTATACTGAAATGGACTATGCTGGTAGAAGGTATACTTAATGTGAAACATGTTTGATGGCTGAATGGTGATGGAAGCTGATTAGAATAATGGTGTTTGGTGCCACAGTAGTGCTTCCTAGAATGCTTCCATGAGTGGAATACCTCTGGATCTTTCCTAGTGCTGGTTGTGGATGTGTGGATGCATGAAAAGAATCTGGTTCTACTTGCATGTAGCCCTCTTCTTGTCTCCTTGACCTCATAATGTAAAAACCAAAAAAAGGTTGCTAAGGTGAATAAATGGTAACTGAAGATGGTTCTGGGTTTATTGGCATCAGTTTAGGGGTGACCAGTGTTGGTTAAGGCAGGATTCCCTAGGTTTACCAAAAAATGGTAGATCTTGCATCTTTTGGATCAGGCTTGTTCCTTTATCTACGGATCCGAATGGATGTTACCTTTTTATGTGTGGAGAGGTGGTTAGAGGGATAATAGGAATTGATTTTTAGGGTTAAACTAAGTCTTAGCTCATTAAGGTAAGTGGGACCAACTCTTAGTTAGTTATGGAAACATGTCAAGAACAGGTCTAGGGTGAGGTGGAAACTATCTTAATTAAAAGATTTAAGTAATGAATATTGTGAGGATGGGTATTAATTTAATTAATTTAATTAAATTAATATTAATGTGAGGTGGAAGGGGTCATGGTTAGGTGAATATATTTGAGTTGGTTATTCAACTCGGAACCAAGGGGATTGCGACCCAATTTTGGTGTCTACATTTCCCCCCTTTTGTTGCGTAGCTTGTATTGGTAAGCAATGTTAGAAAAAATAAGATGATTTTTCCCCATGTGTGGGTGAAGGTTATGTTTCCCCAAGCATGGGTGAAGGTAACCCCCCTCAAACTAGGAACCAATGAGGTGAGAGAAAGAAGTGGTGAGTGGTTTGATAAAATGAGGAGGTTGGTGGTTTGAGAAAATAGGTTTAGGTGTGAAGAAGGGGATGGTGGAGGGTATGGTGATTGTAATAGGTAGGGTGGGTGATTAGGTAGAGCATTCAAATGTATGCACATGTTTTGAAATGCCATGAGATACAAGGTTTTCTCAACATAACAAATGTACATTACCTAGGGTTATAAAGGTCATCCAAATAAGGGTTGTTGAGATCTGGTATCCAGGGTAGAGGACACAGTCTAGGTACTCAAAGAGGTAAGATATAAGAACATGTAGGTGTGGTTTCAGTATATCCAAAAGATCAAAAGGTTAAGATTTGTTTGGATAAGGGTCACGGCCATAGGCAAGGTAAGGCTATTAGCCTAAGAAAAATAGGTACCATCATCGCAAGATGCAACAGTGAGGACACAAGAATATCCACGTAATCAATGGTTAGGTAGGTAGGTGTGGGTATGGTAGGTGGAGGTAAAAATGGGTAATGGGGTAAGGGTTAAATCAAAAAATAGGGAAATGGGCTAGGGGGAAAGGTAGTGACAATCGAATGTATGCACATGTATAAATGGCAGCACGGTACTAGACTGAACAACTTGCAAACTCTACATCATCCAAGGTCAATAGGTCTATCCAAATAGGGTTGAAGTGCATCTTATATCCAAGGTATAGGATATGGTGTGGAATCACAATAGAGTTTAGGTGCTGGAATGTTTAGGTATGTTCCAGTAAACCAAAGGTCGGGTCAGGATAAACAATATGGAAATAGGTAAGGTAAGGTCCGTAGGCTAAAAAAATAAGGGTAACCACATCACACGTTATAACAAGTACAGTGGTTCAAAGGTCAATAAAAATGTTTTGGGTCTAGGCATATAGGTCCTAGTACAGGAGGTCAGGTGTGGATAAAAAGGTGTGGCATAGGTATGGCCACGAGAGGGACATAAATATTCCCTAACTGATGGTGAGGTGGGGTGATAAATAATGAGGTCAGGAGGATGAGTTGGAGGGTCAGGGTCAGTGTCAGGTTAGGTGAAAAAGGTTGCGAGAAAGTAGATAAGGTGTAATGATTTACCATGGATCCAAAATAGGTAACTGACACCAGTCATGATTAACCAATGACGGCCTAGGTAAACTGACCATGGTTTGTTAGGGCATAGGACCGATGTCAATCTAGGTATAACTAATGTCGGTTAGGTCGAGGTGTGGTTGAAAAAGAAAATTTCTACTTTTTGTAGAATCATTCATAATTTTCCAAATAGGATAAAATGATAGAGGAGAGAGGAAAAGGTGGAAAGTGACTGAGTGAGATAGAGATCTAAGTTGGTAAGCCTCGTAGTTGGTGATTGACAGGTGATAGGTGGGTCCACTAAATATGTTTGATCGATTCATTTGGTTGGAGGTGAGGAGGTCAGTTGGTGATGGAAAAGGTAGGAGAGGGATTGGGGGGACCACCAATGTAGTGGCCTGACATGCCACCACGGAGACGGCAACATGATGAGGTATGATTCAATCCCATTCCTAGTTTGGTAGGTAGGATTTTATAGATAAATCGGGTTAGGGGCACATAGGTGTTGGGGGGAAAAGGTAAATTTAAATTTGGGATGAAAATTGGGTAAAATAGGAAGGGAGAAGGGTATATTTAGGTGAATGATGGGTGGGGATGGATTCATGGGGGATTTGGGTAGGGAATGATAGGTCGAGACGGTAAAATTGTGTGTTTATGGGGAAATAGGTTAGGTTGTCATGAATTTGGTTTCTGCAACAGTGACCAATGTTGGTTGATGGTTGGCCGACGTCAATTGGTGTGAGCCAAAAAATGGTCACAGATGAGGTGACCAATGCCAGTTGAATTAGATCATTGTTGGTCTCACCTAAACCGGTGCTAGTCATTATTTAGAAAAAAATGGAAAAAAAATGAGGTAGGGTGGGTGGGTGATATAGGTAATGGTATAACAAAATGTTGTGGATGGAAAAATAACATGGGTGAGAGGTTTGAATAGGTATGTTGGAATGGTAATGGGTTAGGGTTATGGTAGGTAAATAGGACATGTGATAAGAAGGTAAGTTGTGAGGGGAAAAGAGGTAGGGTAATAGGTATAGGTGAGGTGTCAAGGGTGATTGCGGGTATGGTCAAGGTGTATTAATGTGATGGTTTGTTGGATGTAGGTGAGAGATCAACTATGGATGTGAGATAGGGTACCACCCCTACTCATGGAGGTGCGAGGGAGCGCGACAGTTGATGATTGGTGCCATGTTGTAGAGGTTGGCCTAATTGGGGTCAGATGTTAGTGGCACGTAGTTTGGGATATGAGTTTGATGGTTTTCCTCATCGATATATGGGAGTCGATGACTAATACCTTCCATTTTCTGATGGGTGAGATCACAGTCACCCTGGAGGATGTGTACAGGATCCTGTGGTTACCGATAGTGGGGATGTAGGTGTATTCGATCTCCTTAGAGGCATCTGAGGAATTGATGTTGACCGTCTTTGGTGAGGGACTGGTGGAGATGAGGTTCCATAGCACTAGTATGAGCTACAGAGATATGTACAGGGCCCATCTGAAGGAGATTAGGCTAGTGGTGTTGATGATGTAGGTAGTCTATTGTTTTTTCACTACCATACGCAAGGGTGGGATATTCCCATGATCATTGATGGGGGTTCTACATGAAATGGTGGAGGATAAGACCTATTTTTCCTAGGTGCCTATGTTCCTGGTACATTTATATAGAGAGCTATGGGCTTATGGGTGGCTATGGAGGTTTAGCCTAACTTGTAATTTCATACTTCATTGTTGGGCATTTGAGCACATTGTGTGTGTGGGTATAGTTTATATGCCGAGAGATGATGCATTTGAGCTGGATTTTGTTTGGGTGGGCTTCAGGTGATGGGTTCCTGTAATTGGGGAGTGTTAAGATGCTAGAGGTACAAATGATGTAGCCTATTACAGGCATTTTCTAAAGGGGTTATCCAACATGGACACATTTGGAGGCCATATGTGGGTTTCCCATCATATGGGTGGATGGCCAAGGAGCTACAATATCTATAGCTACTCTAATGGATAGAGGGGCAACATGCAAGAGAGCACGAGATGATACCTATAGATAGGGTCAAATGGTAGTTTCGGCTACTTCAGGATATACCCCCAACCTTCCCACAGTATAGTAGGGATGATGTGGAGAGGCATTACCAACAACCAACATTACCGATAGGATAGGAGGAGAAGGTGATAGACCAGTGGATTGATGATGTCATGGTGACGGATAGATACAAAAAGTGGTTGGCTGCACATTTACGAGTAGTACCGCCGAGGCTGGGGCAGCCAGATTTAGCCACCATCACAGTGTAAAGGGATGCCCTATAGGGGTAGGTAGCTACCCTGATTACACAGTTGGGGATAGTGCAGGGGCAGTTGATAGGTTTAGAGGCATAGGTTACCACTTTACAGGCACTTGTGGCCACTCTACAGGCCCAGGTAGCGCAGGGACAAGCACCCACATAGGGTGGAGATGGGGATGTGCGTACAAGTGGTTGTACCTACAGGCACAAGTTATAGGTTTGTAGGGCCAGTTGGCCACTGCACAACAACATGTTTTGGCCCTTTAGGCCCAGATATAGGAAGGGGTGGGACCTGGTCCCTCATGATAAGCATAGGCATAGGGAAAAGGCCCCTCTTTTTAGGTACCAGTGGGACAGGGTCCTGAGAGACAAGTATAAGGATTGAAACCGATGGTGCCTCTACAAATAATACCTATGGCCAAATTTAGGGATGCCTTAAGGGAGGCACGATATTATCATGATCACTTGATGGTTGCAGGGATAGAATTCCCATCTTATGTAGAGTATAGAGTGAAGTAGGCCTCGAGTGAGAGGAACAAGTCTCGTACACATAGTATAGAGAGTACATGGGGTTTGCGAGCCCCAAGACAGGGTCAGGGTGAGGCTACTAGTGCACAGAGACCAGCTCTAGGTGAGGGGCCATCAGATGGAAGACTGAGGCATGGTGGAGATAGGTTTGTAGGGTACCCCACTGGAGGGGAGATGGAGGAGAGTGATGAGTTAGGGATGGATATTAGTTGGGGTTATGATTAGTAACAATTTTTTATTAGTGTATCTATTTTGTTGACATAATTTTGATATATATACCAGCATGCATGTCGAAGAGAGTGATGATGTACATGAGATTTTTTGTTATTTTTGATCATATACCGGCCTATGTGCTGAAGATGGTGAGGTTGTATATGAGATTTTTTGTTATTTTTGATCGCATACTGGACTGTGTGCTGAATATGGTGAGGCTATATATTATATTTTTTGAGAGATTGTGATTATTATCTAGCATCAGTGTATATTATATGGATATACAAATTTTTATGATGAGATGGATGATTGGTTGATGATGTAATTGTGATGGCAGCCTTTGATTATTATGTATAGATGGATGAAAATAAGGTGTGGTAGGCATGGTGTAGTTAGGTTATAGGCATGGTTGACTCAGGTGGTAGGCAGGTTGATTCAGGTCATGCTTAGGCATGGTTGAGTGGTTATATCAGGTCGGGTTATAGGCATGGTTGAGTCAGGTTATATGGTTGAGTCAGGTCATGGCATGATGAGTCAAGTTGTTTATATGATTGAGTTAGACACGATTGAGTCAAGTTTGTTTAGGTATGGGGTAATGTCCCAGTTGTAGGTAACATGGGGGGAAAATGGTGATGTATATACAGGTTATGGTTTTAATTTCCAAATATGTGCTATAGTGGAAATGTGAAAATAATAAATGAATGATTTGATGAGGTAATAAAATGTGTATTATTTAATGTTTGGTTGGTTTAATTTCTATTTATTGATATAAAATGGAAACTAACTAGGGTATAATGTGAATAGGAAAGTGAAAGGGGGAATTTGTTAGGGTAAAGAGTGGCTGAGCTAAACTTCAAGGGCCCCATGCCCTTGGAGTGCTACCTAATTATTCCTAATACAAAGGGACCTCAAGATGATGTAGTTCTCACATAAGCTAGGGAAGATTATGATAAAGTAGAGGAATGGGTTGGTAGGTGTGAGGCATGGTTGAATGTAGGTTATAGGCATGATTGAGTTTAGGTCATAGGCATGGTTGAATGATTGTTAAATATAGGTGTCGATGATCTGGTCTTGTATAGGATAATCAATAAGTAATGAGGGAGGCGAATGGTAAGAGGTGGTAAAAGAGCCACTTAATTGATAAGAACCCTAATGAGTCGACCATACCTAAGAGGGGATCATGAATGAAAGACCCTAAAGGAATTGCATAATAGACCATTCTAAGGGTGAAGAAATTCACATAATCATGAAAATGTCTCGGTTGTAGCAAGTCCCTTGAGTAAAGAGGAAATTAGGCTAAAAAGGAAAGGAGGTGAGAATAGGTGGTTTAACATAACTTAGTGTACGACATCATGTTTTGTGGAACAAGAAACCCAGAATCAAAAATAGGCAATTCCATGAAGAAAATTTCATCTTTTTCTTCATTTGTTTGTTTTTAATAGATTGATCGATGTGGGAAGTCTATATGGGATGGGTATATTATCTCCTTGAGGTCTTCATGAAGCTGATCGATGCAGGAAGCTTCTAGATATTTTTATTGGATTTGTGAAATAACTTGATATAGTTGTCCTTCAAGGGAGTAGTCTATTTATAGTGGTAGAATTTAGAGTGAAGAGATGTCCCTTTTGAGGGAGTCATCTTTTGTTGGAAGTTTGACTCAAGGAGTTGCATCCCTTTTTGTTTTTTTTATGTTTAAGTCATGGACAAGACTATAGAGGAAGATTAGGTTCTTGTTTAGAAGACAAGACCATAGCACACAGAGATTAACTATGAAAGAGGTGGTTTTGAGTTATGAACAACCATGGGATTCCATCTTGAAGAAGATGAAAAGTATCCATGAGAATCATGCTATGAGTAGAGCCGTGGTACTCATATTGAAGATAAGGTTGAAAGGTGATAGGAATCACATGATTCTTTTTGAGTCGCGGATCATCAAAATAGGAAATATGGAAGGTGAACAACACTCAAGGGAGGAGAAATCAACTGACAAAAATTTGTATATAACTAGATGTCAGTATTAAAATGGTCAAAGATGTAAGGAATGAACGGGTTCGAGTTCAGGTTTACCTTCTAGTGAAGAAAATTGATAAGCACTTGATCCATAGGCATGGGTGATGATATAGGGTCCAAGCTAATTAAGAGAAAATTTACCCTATTTGTTTTTCTCCTCTTTGGTTACATGTTGATTTTCCTTCAGGACGAGGTCACCTACCTGAAAGGTTTGTTCGTGAACATGTTTGTCATAGGCATGTTTGATACGTTTTTGGTAGATTTGGAGATGGTCAAGAGCATTGAGATGACATTCATCTAATAACTCAAGTTGTGCCAAACAATCTTGGAAAAAGTCATCATCATTGAGCATGTCTTGTAGTGAGATGTGGAGAGATGGAATCTGGACTTCAAGAGGTAAGACATCCTTGGTACCGTAGACCAGAGAAAAAGGTGTGGAAGCAGTCAAAGTGCGAATACTAGTTTGGTAGGCCCACAAGGTGAAAGGAATGTTTGTATGCCAATCCTTTCCAATATCATTGACTACCTTCATAAGAATTTTCTTCAAGGTTTTATTGGTTGATTCAGCTTGACCATTGGTTTGCGGGTAATAAGGTGATGAGAAACTGAGTTACATGCCAAAAATGTTGCATAGTTTGCATAGGGTTTTGTTTTTGAATTGATTTCCATTATCATTGATGAGGTTGTGAGGAACACCAAAGTGACAAATGATGTGATGGTTGATGAATTCACATATTTTCTCAGCTTTCATAGAAATGAGGGGGATGGATTCTACCCATTTAGTATAATATTTAGTAGCGGTTATGATCCATTGATGGCATTGTGAAGAATGGGGGTTGATCTCACCTACAAGATCCAAACCCAATTGAGAGAAAGACCAAAGGTCTCGTGACCTGACATGAATAGGTGTGTGATAGAGATTAACATGTTGTTGGCATTTCACGTACCATTTTACATGAGGATAACAGTCGCGGTTTAGAGTTGGCCAATAATAGCCTAGGCAAAGAATGCATTTTATGACAGCTAAACCACTAAAGTGACCTCCAAAAATTCCATCGTGGACTTCCTTAATGGTGTAGGGAATTTCAGAACTTGTAAGGCATCGTAAGAGAATGCCATCAAAGCCACGCTTGTAAAGAAGACCACCCATGATGACATAACGTGAGACATTTTTAAGAAAGGCACGTTGTCCATTATGAGTGAGATCAGCGGGTAGAATGGAAAGGGAAAGATAGTCTGCATATTGCTTATACCAAAGGTCTTGTGGGTCAAGGGAAACAATTCTGATGGAGTAGACCTCATGAGGGAGATAAGAGGGTGATTGTAGTCTTTGTATTGTGACAAATATTTTAGAGTCCGTGGGTGAAGCAGGTATTTAAGAAGCCAAGCAGGCCATGGTATCCACAAATTTATTGGTAGATCATGGGGTGGTTTGAAGTTCGTAACGGTCAAAGGTGGTAAGTATATCTACTTGATGTTTATACTTTTGAAGTATCTCATTATGACACTGGTATATAACATTGACTTGGTTGACAACCAACTGAGAATCACCAAATATATTGATTGACTTAACATCTAAGGCATAAGCATCCTGGAGACCCAATATGAGTGCTTCGTATTCAGCAATATTGTTTGTATAATCAAAATTGAGTTTGAAATACAAAGGCATAGGTTCACCATCAAGAGGAATGAGGATAACACCAGCCCCACCCCCACACTGACACTTGGAGCCATCGAAGAAGAGTGTCATTTGGTAAGCGGGTTTTTCCAAGGAAAGGGTAGCTATAGACTCATTTGGGAAATCAAAGTTAGATGGTTGACTCTCGGAAATATGTGTGTCGACCAGTTGGTCAATGATATCCTGGCCTTTGATGGAATCTTGATCAATGAATTCAAGGTCAAGTTTGGCAAGAAGCATAACCTAGCACGTGGCACGGCATGCTAATGTTGATAGGGTTTGGCATACATATAGTGTAATGGGTCAGTATTAGTAATGACAAAGGTTTTGTGGTTGAGTAGGTAATGGTAGAGTTTTGTAGTGATGAAAACTAAGGCTAACCAGTTTTTCTCAGAGTGAGTATATCTATTTTTTTAGTCTAGATTGGTATGACTTATGTAATAAAATACTTTCTCTTGGTGTTGGTCATCGCGATGAGCAAGCATGGCACCTAAATAATGGTCAGTGGAAGAAATATATAGGTAAAATGGCTGGTCATCCTTATGAGGAATGAGTACCAGTGGTTGAAGGAGATATTGTTTTAAGGTTTCAAAAGCTTTATGACATTCATCATCCCATTTGAATAACATGTCTTTCTTGATAAGATGATAGAATGGTTGACAGTGGTGGGAAAGCTATGAGATAAAACACTGAATATATTGTAACTTACCTTATAGGATTTGAAATTGACGGAGATTAGTGGGTGGAGGAATTTCCAGAATGGCCTTGACTTTAGCAGGATTGACTTCTATGCCACGCAAAGAAATGATGAAACCCAGGAGTTTTCTAGAAAGTACTACAAAGACACACTTCTTTGGTTGAAGATGCACACAATACTTGATGAGGCGTTCAAAGATGACCTTAAGGACAGGTAGGTGTTTGGTTCAATGTTTGGATTTGGAAAGCAGATCATCTACGTAATCTTCCAATATGCGATGCATGATGTCATGAAAGATGTAAGTCATGGCTCTTTGATATGTAGCACCAGTCACTTTTGAGGCCAAAAGGCATGACTCGATAGAAGAAATTCCCCCAAGGGGTGATGAAGGTAGTCTTGTGTTGATCTTCTGGAGCTAGTAATATTTGATTGTAGCCCGAGAAATAGTCCATGAGTGATAGCATTTCATGGCTAGTGGTGAGATCAACTAATTAGTCAATTCCTGGTAGGGGGAAATTGTCTTTGGGATAAGCTAGGTTGAGGTCATAGAATTCAGTGAAAATGTTGAGTCCCCCTGTCACCTTTGTGACAGGAACAAATGTTAGAAATCCATTGGGGATAGTCAATGGGTAGGATGAAGGAAACTGAGAGAAGGCATGGAAGCTCTTCTTTGACTAGAAGAGCAATGCAAGGATGCATTTTCCGTAGCTTTTGTTTGATGGGTTTGGCATCAGGAATGGTTATGATATTGTGGACCACAATCTTTGGGTCAATACCAGGAATATCGGCATAGGACTAGGAAAACGTGTTGCTATGGTCCCGAAGGAAAGAGGTCAAGTATTCCTATTTAGTAGCATCTAAGGATTGGCCTATCTTTAGAATGTAAGGGTTGTCCTTGGTGTTAATTTTGATTTCAATGGTCGGTTCATTTAACATGATTTGGTTAATATTAATATAATAAGAATCTTCTGCACCAAGGTAAGTGAGGATGGATTCATCGTCTTGACATTGAATGACATTAATAGAAGGTGTATCATCATCGATCATGTCAGGATACAAGAATGGGAGAGAAGAGGGAGCCTCACCATCATGTTGATATGTTAGAGGTCCTAGGGAAATGGTGTTTATGAAAAAAATAGTTAGGAGGAATAGATTCAGGATCTATGGACTCCATGGGTGAAGATGGTAATGTGGTTGAATGAGGTTGGGAAGGTTTTCCATCCTGGATGAGGTCGATGCAAACCTTCTTATAAGGTGGTGTGTCAAATACAATGCCACTATGGTAATTTTGTTTATGAGAGGTATAGGAAATGACAGTATGGTAGCCCTATTCATAAAATTCGAAGCCAAATCCTTTCCACACGCACTGATGGAGGAAAGTGTGAGTGAAGTGGCGGTTAGTGAAGGAGTGTAGGTCAAATGAAAATGGTTGGGTTTGGGATGGAGGTTTGGGTTTATATGTGGCCATATCAATTTCCCCATACATTATATTAGTGAGTAAGTGGGGAGGGCCATAACAAAAAATGTCGCCGATGTGGATATCATAACTGGGGTGTTGACACAGGTTCCCATACTCTTGCGGGGTGAGGAAGGTGTTGATATTATATAGGCGGTATTCCCCTAGAGTGAGGAATTGAAAAAAAAATTCTAAGGGATTAGTAGTTGATATGTGGGTAGTGTGGATAAAAAACTCACTAAATGATGGGGAAATAGGTGATTCAGTGGTAGACGCTGCAGTGACAACAGTGGGATAGACAAGGTTAGATGCAGAAGAGGGTTGTGGCAGTTTTGGTGGATTGGATTGTAGGCGAAGGTGAAGTAGGGATAGTGGCAGATGCCTTGATTAGTACATAGCACATCATTAGGTGCCGGTATAAGCATGTTATAGGTATTGAATGGTGATAGGGTCGGTAGGGATGGTGTAATTATGTCCCCTTGTGTTCAAATTTGAGGTAGTAGTGTAAAGTCAAAAGGACACAACCCATGGCATCAGATCCAAGGTTGGCCGAGCAAAAAGTTATATTAAAACTCCCCTTTGAGGACATAGAAAAGTTTCGGGATAGTGCAGGGACCCATGCAGACATGGAGAATGATGGTACCCAGGGTAGAGGTCATGGCGTCATTCAAGGAGCATAGCATAACTAGGTAACCATGCATGTAATTAGCAGGTATTCACATTTGGTCATATGCATGGGAGGAGATGATGTTAATAATAGCACCACCATCAATCATAATGTGTCATATACATATATTATCGATAAAGATGGAGATGAAAAGATCATGGTTAGGGTCATCAGACTAGAAGGGAGTTATCTCTTCATCTGAAAAGCTAACAGAGGCTACTTGGTGAGTAGGTGGAGGTGTAGAGGAAGGTGATGACCTAGTGAGAAAGGAAACGTGGTGAGGGGTAATGATGGAGGATACGGGTATGGGGTCAAACCTCAATATATTGAAGGACTACCATGAGGGCTTCATGATCTAACTCATAGGTTTGGACGAGGTCATATAAAGACATTTTGAGAGGGTATTGATGTAGTTGTTTTAGCATTGTGTTATGTGTGACCCCATCAGAAATAGGATATGCAGGACCTCAAATGATGACTTTGGGTATGGGTGTGGATGGTATGTTGGGTACAAGGTTGGTTGATGGGCCAATTACCTTTTCTTTTCCCTTGTCTTTCTGATCATGGGTGGTAATGTGAACCTTGTTAATTTGAGGGGAGGTGGATGAAGAGGGTGTGTCATGAAAGGTATAGTGGCATGAGGGAAAAAATCCTAGTGGGGGATAAAATCCTTATGAAATGAGTAGGGTGCATTGGAATTTGGGTGGTGTTTTGGCTACCTCTCTTATACAGACCATGTTGATCTTTAATATTGGGGGTGGATCAAAGAGTTGTGGGCGTGGAGATTTTGGTTGCTGAGTAGGTAATGGAAGAATATCTATGGAAATTGGTGAAGGTGAAATGGGTCCTCATCAAGAAGATTATTGTCATCAAAATTTTCTTTAGGAGGACATAATTAGACAAGAGTGGTTTTTAAAGCCTTACAGTTCTCTACATCTTATCCTGGTACATGATGGTAGGCACAAATTTTATATTCATCAAACCCTTTTGGTTTGGGTTTAAGCAGGTCGTAAAGTATAAGAGATGGTAATGTGATGATAGAAGTTTCAAGGAGATTGGTTAATATTTTAGCGTAGGACCTTGCTAGTGGATCACAATAGGAGGTGAATGTAGGTTTGGGTGTAGATATGGTTGATTGTGGTGGAATATTCTTTAAAGGAGGGGGAGTGGGTTGGTCCACTAATTTGGTGTGTCAGGTGAGCTTTGGTCTTGATTACATCTACTTTGGTATGGGCACGGTAGAAGAGTTGGTGATGGAAGTTTTGGTTTGTTTAACTACCTTATTGGAGGGTAGTAGATTCTTAGCTTTAGGTTACACCTTTTTGGGAAAAGGTGACATGGGTGTACATGATTTAGAGGGAAACATGGATGGTGGAAGAGGATAGGTTACCCATGGGGGTAATTGAGTTGATGTGGAGGTGTTAGTGGAAGAGAAGAAAGTGTCATGGGTAGGAAGAAGTTATGGAAAATAGTGGTTGTATTGGTGGTAAGAAGGTTACAGGTGATGGCGAAGGTTGTGTGGGTCACTTGGGTATATTAGAGGTTTGTGAGAGGAGGTGGTTTGTTGCGCTCTTAGTTTACCGGTGGAAGGATTTTTCTTGGCCAGGGTCGAGGGGTGAGGTCTTAGGATGGATGGAAGGGGTGAAGGTGACAATGGTGTGGTAGAAGAGGTTGGTGTATGATGCCTAGGAGGTTGATCTTCATTGTAGGGGTTGGAATAAGTTTAGTGTTGGTTTGAGAAGATGTGGTTAAATCTAATTTGATGGGTGGGTGAGTAAGGTTTGATTTTGGCATGATCCCTAAAGTGGTGATGGTTTTAAGGGAGATGATATAGGAATGGGTAGGTGTTTGGGTGTAGATTGATGTTGGGTTATGGGTAGAGGTATGTGTTGGGCCATGGGTAGTGACATAGAAGGTGTTGCAATAGTCATTTTTCTGTTTGGTTTGGTCGCTTGAAACAATTTTAGATAGATATTGGAGGTGTCGGTGAGTGAAAACTAAATTTGGGTTGAAACTGGAAGTAGGAGGCATCCCTAAAGTAAAGATATATCAACATAGTGTAGGTGATCAGATAAGCGTGAAAATGGTACTGTTGTAAGTGGGGCCAAAGTGGTTTAGATCAAGAATTTCTGCGCTTGTCACCTGTCCAAGTTAATGTACCAAACTAAACACAAAAACCCTGAAAAACTCAAATGAAATCGATACCTGATAGATAAGACAAGATCCAAAGATGTAGATGGAAATCCTGAAAAGTAGATCCAAGAAACCTTTGAGACACAGATGCTTGATAGAAAAAGATAATGTTAAAATATATTTGGGTGGACTACCTTAAAAGAGGGTCCGAGAAGTGATAAGCTCCCTCGGTAGATGTCAGTCCATGTTTTCAATTAAGGAAAGAAGCATACATGATAAAAGATGTAAGTAAATGTCTAGATTTTGATTAAAAAGTGACAGACAAAATGTATACAGCGGACAAAAAGTAACAAAAAATAGGAAAGTGTGAAAACAATGTTGGATTTGTGTTACCTGAATTCTTTACCTGTCGGCAGGTAGATTTGTGTCGATTAGGAAAATTGACGTTGAATGAGATAGGTCAGCATCGACTAGAGAGAATTGGCATCGATTGGGTATGGTCAGCTTTGACTTGGGGAAAATTGTAGAAAGATTGAGAAATAGATAGTGGAAGCTAGATCATCGATCTCTGTTGGATCTACAAGATCCGTAGGGATACTGACAAGGTTCCTCCTTTGTTGGATGTAGGAATAGAGTCACCAAGAGATTGATGGAGGCTCACGATGTCGATGTTGTAGGAGCAGAGTAACGGTACTCCTCTCAGGGATTTATTTGGATAGAATTCGCTTTCACTTGATAGATAATGCTCAGACTTGATGCTCAAAACTCTCTGTCATTCTTTCTATTTAACCAGAACTGAATTCTAGCCCTATATTTGTAATCAGTGCTGATTGAGATGAAATCGGTGCCACTCCGAAAAATCACCATTGAACGAGTACGGGTCGGAGCCGATTAGGGAATAGACTCCCAAAATGGCCAAAAGGGGCAATTTTTGGAAAGATGAAAGTGATCCTTCCACCTCAAATATGGGAAATATCCCACTGCTTGGTTTGGGAGGAGGATAAATAGGGGGGATAGATGGGGTAAAAATAGATATGGGAGGTTAGGAATTGATATAGGGGTAGATAAGTGGTTAAGATATATGTAAAAATTATAATTAAATAGTTAATATTTAATTATCTATGGGGTAAAAACACAATGGGGTGAAATAAAATTAGGATAGATGTTTTAAATCAAATATTAACTAATACCCTAAGGGAGAAGTGGGTGATATAAACGTGCCCCAGGTTACCCGAGAAGGAAAATGCATGCAGGAGACACTAAATTGGGTAACCAATTTTAGGTGTCTACATTTTTCCCCTTTTTGTCAAGTAACTTGCGTTAAGCAAAGTTGCAAGACAAAAACAAGGATTTAGAAGAAAGGAAGAAAAAGTAATGATGTGATCCCCATAAAACTAGGGATGGGATGGGCCCCGAAAGAACAACCGATCCCAAGTTTGAGAAAGGTAGATGAAAATGCAAGATGCCCCAGCTAGATGCTTGGAGTAGATCTGATCATTAATGACACACAAATATAATGAAAAGACAGTAACCTAAGGAACTCACATTGGTAGGGAAGGCTAGACGGTCTCTGCATGAGATGACATTAGTACCTACAGACCCGTGAGTGTAAGGAGGGCTGCAAAATAGTAGCACCTAAAGAGAGACACATTAGTAGGGACAACCAGATGGTCTACGAAGCAGACAACGTTAGTGCCTACAAACCCGTTAACTTTAAGCTACCAAAAATGCAAGTGCCCCATGTACAGGGAACAGACTCGAAATGGTTGAGAATATCGAAAGTATGTGCCAAAAGGCAACACTCAGGGCACAGTAATGACTAGATAAATAAGCCAAGCATCAACACTATGGCAAGAAGATTAGGAGATGGAAGAAAGCGAGGTGAAGAAGTAAAAGTGCAACCAATCGGCAATGATAGGCCTAAATCGGCGTCAATCAATATTAATCGGCGCCGACCATAAAAATCAGCACCGACCACACAAATCGGCACCGAACGCACCGAGCCTATATAAATATGTGAAACGAAAATGTGAACAATTTATTTAGACGTGACGATTGATTTAGAGAGAGTTAAAAACTGATTTTGAGCAACATGGAAGCCTCTGGGAGCAGTCAGAAGCAGAAGAGGACATGACCTGGGGTAAATGGATCCTCCTGAACTTTCCTATATAGTTTTATCATGAAATAGCATATTAGGATGCCAAACTTTTTAAGAAAAAACTAGATAAATGAGAGGCCAGAGCATTGTGGGGTGTTTGGCCTTGTAATCAGCGTCGATTGTTAAAATCAATGTCGATTTAGTTAGATCACCGTCGATTGGTTATAATCATCATCGACGAAATTGGATTGATGTCAATTTGACTCAATCGACACCGATTGCAATGTTTAGATTTAAGAAATTCATAGAATGTATTTTTTTGTGATATTTGGATGTGAATAAGTAGCTAACACTATTCATGGTGTCATGTGATGTAGGCATGAGAGGCTTTGCATATGTGGGATGCTATTCCTGAGCTTCTAGAGACAATTCTCCCCGATGTGACTGACGCGGATTGGCGTCACCTAGAGCTAGCCAGGCTTGGGGGATTTTGGTACTACCGACAAGTGCCTCAAGATGTAGAGCTGATGCGAGCACTAGTGCAGCGATGGGATAGTAGGACATGCACTTTCTGGTTCAAGATGGGTGAGATGACCATCACCCACAAGGATATATATAGGATCCAGAGGCTACCGATCACCATGGACCCGATTGAGAGAAGCAGCAGAGGTCCCTAGGACGATTGTATGGAGATAGGGCAGACAATTTAGAGATAGTGTCTGGGGTGGTGAGGATAGCCTCACATTATAGATAGGGTGATATTAGGAGTAGACAGATAGCATTGATTCAGATGGCAATCTCCTATTTTTCTCTGCTAGATTCAGAAGGTGGGAGTTTTCCCTTATTGTTACTAGACTATGTGTGTGACATCCTACAGTTCAGACAGGTGTTCATGTTTACTGATGCCCTGATAGCTCAGATATATTATGAGTTATGGATGTACACCACCGGTAGGAGGACAAGAATCGATGTTAGCTTTGTGCTCCATTGCTGGGCATATGAGCACATAGCAGTGATCAGGCCATCTGGGCTTCCATGGATGCTAGCAACAAAGGGGGCCATTGATTATGGATTCCAGTGATGGTGGGATGACATGGCCCCGGGGGATACAGGGAGATCTACGAAGTGGTATGTTGAGTGTTTCAGGACGCTGACACTAGAGCAGGTCATTTGGACACCATATCGGGTCTACTCGATATGGGCTGGTCAGGAGGCTCACCTAGTGGGGTTGAGACGGAGTAGGGTGGTTAGGGGCTGCAGGCCAGATATGTGGGAGCACATCCTATTTATGTGGGTATTGAGGTAGTTTGGCCTAGTTTAGATAGTTTCAACCACCTACAGGCCATACATGTGAGATAGCAGAGAGACTAATCTACCGATTTTGATCCCAGTAGATCTATTGAGGGAGGGCCCTCCTTCCATATACAGTGATGATGATGCCAGAGTGGATGACATCTATGTGGCATGGTATTCTAGAGTGCTACCATGACACCTGCTAGCATCCATAGATGTCGACAAGGAGGACATAGCTACAGTGCTAGAGAGGCTGGAGGGAGAGCATGCTACCCTGATGCAAACACACCAGATTTCCCTCGAGGAGATTAGAGCTCTGATGGAGGAGAGGGATGCACTGATACTAGAGAGAGACATAGCTTGTCAGGAGTGAGATACAACGATCCAGTAGAGGGATCGCTACCATCGGCATAGAGAGGTCCTCAGAGCCAAATATGGTGATACAGGCACTATGTCAGAGTCCAAGTCACAGGGTACGACTGTAGGAGGGCCACCACTAGCAGCACCAACAGTGCCATTATGAGCACCTGGTACAGTGAGACTAAGCATTTATCATTCTCTCCTTTTTGAGGTGAGATACTATGAGGACGACCTGGCACAACATGCCCCTAATGTGCCTCGTTACAATGTGAGGAGGAGATCATCGACAGTTGTAGCTAGTGGTGCATCAGAGGGAGGGAGCACTGGGAGAGATTGAGGTGGCAGTAGGCCCCTAGCAGTAGGTGCTTCTAGCTCGATAGGTGGTGGCCAGGAGAGATAGCTTGGACCAGAGGAGGGTGGAGGAGATAGCGTCTTCCACCTATCGGATTTCACGATATAGCTATGATATATTTTTGTATCGATATATTGATGTAGCCTCGATTTGAAGGCATTTTTGATGTATGATATAGATGGCTTGATTGAAAGCCATCCATTCTTTTTTGTATAGAAAATCATGTATATATATAGATTCATCATTTTTTGTGTCATATGATTATACTCATGTATTTAATTTTAATAGATATGGATAGATGTAGCATAATTGTGATGGATATAGACATATGCTAATAGAGGATAAATAGATATGATTTGATGGACATAGACATAAAGGATAGATAGATGTGATGTGATTTTATGTGATTGATATGTGGATTTAATTTTGATGAAAAATAGATATAGATAGATGTAGTGTGACTTGGATGTACATGTTTTTAGATGATTGATGGATAGATGGATAGATGTGATTGATAGATTTGATATGTTTAAGATGTTAATTTAATTTTGATGAAAATATATAGGTAGATTCACATGTGTTTGCAATACATGCTTTGATATGTTTTTTTGGGACAAAGTAGATAAGATGAATATAGATAGATGATAGATTTTGACTAAATTAACATGTTAAATGTCAATTTAATTGGATGAATAACAAATAATAATGGGAAATGCAATGACCTTGATTAGAAATAAAGGCAATACACCTAGATAAGAAAAATAATGATAAGCTAGGCCCCTAACTGACCATAAATAGAGACTTTGATAGGAAAACAAAAGACCATGCATACAAGGCCATATATGAGGTTAAAATAAACCTGACAGTAGCTAGTCACAAACCAGATCTAGAAGGTAAATGGAAGGAGAGGTAAGTATTTATCTTGTCAAAATTTACAAAGGACAAAATACATGCTCACATTGGGAAAATAGGGTTCTCCATATGATCGAATAAAGGTCTTATGTCTCAGCTTCATGATTTTTGTTTTAACAGAAGAGCAAATTGATCAATGTAGGAAGTTTGCTAGATATAGAAAGATTGATCAATATGGGAAGTCTTTCAATGATGCTAAGAAGTAAACAAATAGATGTCCTTCAAGGGAACAATTTGTATTTTGAATGTAGCCATCCTTCAAGGGCATGGTCTATATTTTGAATGTAGCCATTCTTCAAGGGCATTGTCTATATCTTTTGATTCATTTGAAAATGCATAGATAGATGTCCTTCGAGGGATTAGTCTATCTTTTGGGAATTTTTTAGGATAGCACCTTTTTTTTTTGAGCTTTTGGAGCTTGTTTGAAAGAAGCTAAGTGTAAACCAGATAGAACAGATAGAGGGGAAGAAAACGTATAAAAAGCACGTACTCATGCCCCGAGTAGATTCGATTAAGATAGATACTTGAGACAAATGAATAAGTGATTAAGGTGTCCCTAATAGGAGAAGGAACATATCCATAAGAAAAATTCCATGAGTAGAGCCGCAATACTTATATTTAAGGTAGAAAAGACATAACGTGGAGAACCACATAGTTCCAAATCACTATGAAAATATATGACTGGTTGTTAGATGGATGAACGATTTGTTTTGCGACTAAGATCATGTAAGATAGATTTTAATAGTAGAAGGGACTTAGATGTAAGGAATTAAGAGGTTTCATTTTAGGTACACCATCTATGGAAGATAGACGATAAGCCCCAGACCCATATTTATGAGTGACTACATATGGACCCATCCAGTTAGGAGTGAACTTACCACACTGACTCCTTTCTAGCGTAGTGACATTTTGGTTTTCTTTAAGAACAAGATCACCAACCTTGAAGTCATGGTGTTGCAAGTGCTTGTTATAAGCACATTTGACATGCTCAAGATAGACTTGATGATGCTCAATAGCATTGAGATGCCGCTCATCTAGCAACTCAAGCTTTGCTAGATGATTTTGGCGATAGTCCTCATCAGAAACAAATTCTCTGAGAGAAACACGAAGAGATGGGATCTGGACTTCCAAAGGAAGGACAACTTCTGACCCATAGACTAGAGAGAAGGGAGTAGCACCCATAGTACAAGTGCTAGTCTGATAAGCCTAGAGAGTAAAAGGGATATGTAAATGCCAATCTCTACCATCTTGATTAGTTACTTTTGCGAGGATATTACGCAAATTTTTACTGGAAGCCTCAGCCTGGCCATTAGCTTTGGGATAGTATGGAGAAGAAAAGCTGAGTTTGATATTGAAATCATTATAGAGGTTCTACAAATCGACATTTTTGAAATATTTACCATTTTCTGTGATGAGTTTGTGTGGAACACCAAAGCGACAAATGATGTGTTGATAGACAAAATCAACTGTGGGTTTAGCTTTGGTCGATGAAAGAGAAATAGCTTCCACCCACTTAGTAAAGTATTCTATGGTAGTAATGATAGAATGTTGATGCTGTGAAGAGTGGGGATTGATGAGACTGATGAGATCAAGACCCCATTGTCAAAAAGGCCACAAATCCGCTGCAGGTTGCAAAGCCTGACCGGAGATATGTGTGAGATTGGAATGTTGTTAACACTTGACACATTTCTTAGTGTATTCACAATAATCTCAATTAAGAGAGGGCCAATAATAGCCTAAATTTAAGATGTATTTAGCTACGGCCA
The DNA here is from genome assembly GCA_019776745.2 of Taxus chinensis. Lineage (NCBI taxonomy): Eukaryota > Viridiplantae > Streptophyta > Pinopsida > Cupressales > Taxaceae > Taxus > Taxus chinensis. The sequence continues at coordinate 500,015,668 of CM034146.1, read as the reverse complement.
AGCCACTAAAATTTCCACCACAGATACCATCCTAGACTTCTTGGATGGCTTTAGATGATTAAGGGGTTTTGAGGCGCCGAAGCAAAATACCATCAAAACCATGTTTGTAGAGGATTCTGCCTAGAATAGTATAGTGATTAGCGCATAGGATAAAATATATTCTACCATTGGAAGTCAGACCTAGAGGAAGAACTGAATGAGATAGATAATCAATGATGTGTTGATACCACTCATCTTGAGTATTGGTTGCGATGATGTTAATTGAAGTCAACTGCTTGAGATGAGATGGCTAGTCTAATCGCTACACAGCCACATAAAGTCACGAGTCTTCAGTAAAAGGTGGAATAAGTGAGGCTAATGAAGCCATTGTATCTTCGAATCAGTTTGTAGTGTGAGGAATAGCTTGGATAGTGAATTTATTAAAATATTAAAATTTAAAGAGAACGATATTGTGATATTTTTGAAGGATATCATTCTTGCATTGATAGACATCCGTGACTTGATTAACGATGAGTTCAAAGTCACCAAAGATGTCGATATGGTGGGTGCCAAGATTAATGGCATTTTGAAGACCTAAAAAAAGAGCTTCAAATTCAGCCATATTATTGGTACACTCAAAGTTAAGTTTGTGTGCGACTAGGATAGTTGCACCCTAAGGAGGAATCATAACGAAACCTACACCTCCCCCTTGCTGGCATTTGGATCCATCAAAGCAGAGTTTACTCTAAATGGAGAAATACCAAAATCAATTTGTTAGATATACTCATTGGGGAATTGAGCGAGGGGGACTTGAGTGTCCAGAAGAGGAGCATCACCTAGTTGATCTGCAATGACCTGACCCTTGATAGATTTTTGTGGGATAAACTCGAGATCAAATTCTATCATGAGCATGAGCCAATGAGTGATACAATCATTGTGATAAGGCTTTACATGCATTGTCTTGAGTGGATTGACACTTGTGACAATGCAAGTGTTGTGATTAAGGAGGTAATGACGAAGTTTATAAGTTGCAAAGAAGAGAGCACAACACAGCTTTTTAGCTTCAGAATAACGTGTTTCATACTCATGAAGAGTGCAACTGATGTAATATATGGCCTGTTCTTTACCATTAGTATCTCGATGTGAGATCATGGATCCCAAAGAATGGTCAGTTACAGGAATATAAAGATAGAATGGCTCACCCTTACGTGGAGGTGTAAGCACAGGTGGAGAAAGAAGATAAGCTTTGAGATCATTAAAGGCCTTTTGGATATTCTCATCCCATTCAAAATGAACATTCTTACGGATGAGATGATGAAAAGGTTGACAATGGTCCGACAGTTGTGAGATAAAATGATGTACTAATTGAAGGCATCCTTGAAGACCATGGAGTTGCTTTAAGTTAGAAGGGGGAGGCATCTCAAGGATAGATTTTATTTTTGTGGGCTCCACTTCAATACCCCTAATAGAAATGATAAAGCCGAAGAGTTTACCAATGAGAATGCCAAACACGGACTTAGATGGATTTAGACAAAGACAAAAGTGAATGAGCCTCTCAAAGAGAGGTACAAGAGTGAAAAGATGATCCTGACAACATTTTGATTTACCGAGGAGATCATCGATGTAATCTTCCATAGTTTTGTGTAAGATATCATGGAAGATGTAGGTCATTGCTCACTAATAGGTTGCTCCTGTGTTCTTAAGACCGAAAGGCATGACACGATAACAAAAATTCTCCCAAGGATTTGTGAAGGAAGTATTATGTTGGTCCTCTAGTGTGATGAGAATTTGATTATACCTAGAGAAACCATCCATAAGAGAAAGCATCTCGTGGCCTGCCATTAAATCCATGAGTTGGTCAATATTAGGTAGAGGAAAATCATCTTTTGGACAAAAAAGATTAAGATCTCGAAAATTGGTACAAATTCAAATCTTCCCAGTAGCTTTGGTTACTGGTACTACATTTGAAACCCATTGTGGATAATCAAAGGGTTGGATGAAGTTAGCAGAAAGAAAATGTTGTAACTCTTCTTTAACAAGAAGGGCTACTCGAGGGTGCATTTTACACAATTTTTGCTTAACCAGTTTGATGTCTGGAAGAGTAACGATATTGTGCACCATGATATCAGGATCGAGTTCTGGCATATCCTCATATGACCAAGTGAAGGCTTGATGATGGTTGGAAATAAAATTGGTAAAGTCTCCTAACTCTTGTGGACTAAGAGATTGGCCGACCTTAATGATGTGAGGGTCTTTAGAAGTCCCTATATTAAGGTTGACAGTGGCTTCGTTAAGAAGTGTAGACGTGTCAGAAGGAATGGTTTTAGGAAGATAGGAATCCTTTTCCCCTAGATAGGTGAGGAAAAAGTCATCATCCGCATAGTGGATAGTGTTGATAGTAAGAGAGTCATCTCCAACTATTTCAGGGAATACTAATGGTATGGAAGCGGATTTGTTATTAGTTTTATAGGTCAGCAGCCCTAAGGAAATGGTATTGACTAAAAATAAAGTTAGATGAGATGGAAATGGAATCATCCACATCAAATGATGCTTCTAACCTAGTGGGAGAAGATGGTTCCTCAATGGGAAGAGGCTCATCAAGAATAGCGATGGTGGTTTTTGAAAGAGGTTTAAATCCTAAACCAAATTTTTGACGTGGTTTGAGAGTTGGAATGGATGTGAGGTCATGCACACCCTGTTCATACTTTCCTAGGCCAAAACCCTTCCACGCGCATCGATATAAATAAGTTTTTGCAAATGTGGGATTCTGTAGACAATCAAACCCTACTAAATAGGGTTTGGCCCTAGGAGGATAATTTGAGAAATAGTGAGGTGTATCAAGACCACCGTAAATGAAGTTAGTCCGTTGATTGGGTAGACAAATGGTGATGATGTGACTGAGACCTGACTGATATTTAGGTTGTTTGTCTAGTCTACCATACTCATTAGGTTTGAGATGGGTGTTAAAAGAGAGAAGAGGAAGCTCTCCTAGTGAGAAATGTTGCAACGTCTCTTCTAGATTTTGTAAATCTGGTAGTTTTGTTACAGGTATGGAAGAGGATGAAGCCTCATCAGGAGAACAAGAATTCTCCTTTAGAGGGGTAGACCCTGTGGTCATGTCGCATTGTGCAAAAGGAAAAGGATCTCCTCGATGAGTATAGATTTTTCCCTCATATTGATATTTTAAGCATCGATGGAGGGTTGATGGGATGCAATGCATTGCATGAATCTAGGAGTGTCTGAGGATCATATTGTAGTGGAATTTTTCTTCAACAATGTAAAAGAGTTCGTAAAGTAGCTTCTTACCTACTTGAATGGGCTAGACCATAGTTCCTAGAGTAACTACCAGCTGATTGTTAAATGATCAAAGGGAGAAAGGTGGTTGTGACACTACGTTATTTGGTAACTTAAGTTTCTCGAATGTGTGTGGGGAAATGACATTCAGTGCTGCACCATTGTCAATCATAGTGCATTTTAACATTGTATTGTTGATTTGAACTGTGATAAAGAGGGGAGCCTCCAAATCCTCAGAAGAAAGGGAAGGAATTTTTGAATCTTCAAAGGAAATGTCGGTTGATGGTTTATTCAATCCAAAAATCATCTCGAAAGGCTGGGGCTCATCTGAATTCACTGTGATATAGTGAAAATTATCAATCAAATCCTGTTGATGTTGTGGAGATGATTGAATGAGGTTGAAAAGAGACATTTTGACCGGAACATGGGTAAGTTGTTTCATAACACTCTCCTCTACTGAAATGGGAATCTGAGCCCAAGGTGAAGCACAAATAGAGACCCTAGGTCTCAAGGCTGATGTGGAAAGAGGAGTGCCTCCAATGGCTACAGAAATGACAACCCGTGGCTGAGATGTAGATGATGATAGATTATCATATTGTTGTGTTCTAGTGGTGATATGAATCGTGTCGATTTGAGAAGGTGGAAGACCATCTAGTGTGGAATTAATAGAACTAGAAGCATGAGTAGATCGTTGAGGCTCAGATGTGGTTGAGATGATAGGAGATACTTGTTCCTCCTCTTCTTCCAGTAGAAGATCACTTTCTTCCAAAAGACTGTTAATGATAGATTGAAGGGCTTTACATCCCTTGGTGTCATGTCCTAGAGTGTAGTGGTAAGCACAAATCAAATCAGAGTTGAACCAGGAAGGTTTTACCCCTTTAGGAGTATAAGGTTTGATCGGAGGAAGGGATATGGATGAAGATTGGATAAGTTGGCAAAGAATTTTAGTATAGAATCTAGTAGACAAAGATGAGGACAAAGATGATGAGGGTGCCTCTTTTTCCTCAATAGATTGCCAAGGTAAAAGAACCTGCATGTCTGGTTTGACAGTCTTTTTAGGGATCGTTTTACTTTTTCAGAAATTGGAAGGAGCAACCTTGGGTTCTTGGGATGGAATTAAGTGAGGTAGGATTGATTTTGGTGGAGGAGGAGCTCCTAAAATAGATTTTGAAGATATGACAGGCATTGTGGTCTTCAAAGATAAGGAAGGTTGCTTCATCGAAACAGATGAAGATTTAGATAATACTGATTTAGATGAGGGAAGAGCTCCCAAAATAGGTCTAATCATAGGAACAAAGGGTGCCTTGGCTTTTGGTGACGAAGATGATGGTCCTGATAAAAGAGGTGATGCCTTTCTAGTAGGTAAATTCACTTTACAAGGCACCGGCGAAGAAGGTGTTATAGAAGAAGAAGATGATAGTTCTACTGGTATTGTAGAAGAAGATGCCTTCCTAGTTGATAAATCTAATCTTTTATGAGGTGCAGAGAGAGATTTTTAAGGGAAAGCACTAATAGTATTATTAGTCTGAAATATGGGTTTTCCCTTTTCAGGGATGGTGACAACTTCAACCGCATAAGTTGATTGTAGCCTTTTTGGGGGAAGGAGATGAGGAGGTGCTGATGATGTAAAATTAGACTTTAGTTATATCAGTTTAAGTTTAGGAACTGAGAGTGTAGGTGCCAGTGCTATTTCTTTAGATTTTCCCTTAATAGGTAAAATAGTATCAGTGATGGAAGAAGTGGATGATGAAGAAGTAGTTCCTTGCGAAGGAGGTACTTCTGGTATAGTAATTGTGGGTGTAACTACTGTAGCAAAGGAAACAAGAAGAGTCAAAATTGAAGATGCTTCAATCGAAGTTGGTACAACTATAGGTATGTTTACCAATGGCATAGTCACAACAAAAATGGGAGAAACAGAAGTAGATGTATTCGCGGTGGAAACTCGAAGGGATGTAAATGCCTCGAGCATCGAAAGAATATCTGACGATGAGATAGATGAGGATGACACTGTCTCGGGCATGGAAGGAAGATTGGATAAAGAGGAAGAGGGAGATGAATCTATCTCTAAAAATGTGGGAATATTCAAAGACGAGATGTCTGAAGATGGTGGAATCCCAGTGATTAGCAGAGTGGAAGGAGGTTCTGATTCAGTTGATATGTTCATAGATGGCTTAGTTTTAGAAGAAGATTCTTTAGTAGAAATGAAGCTGATAATATGAGTGTTTGGTTTTTGATACTCTGAAGCATCATTATTTGGGGAATGATTGGGAAAAGGTTGTTTAAAAACATCAAGCACCTGATTTGGGGGAGCATTTGGGTTATCTAGAATGAGCTCACCTTTATCAATGAATTTCTGGACAAGATTTTTGAAGGTTTGACATCGTTCAATGTCATGGCCCTTGGTTCTATGATAATGATAGAATTCATTTTACCTATACCAGAATGAACATTCTTTGTTCTACTCAAAATTTCTAATAGGGGAAGTTTGATCATGTGAACTTCCAACATTTTTTCCAAGATAGAAGCATATGATTCCCCCAACGAAGTAAAATATCGAGATGACAAGGGTCCTTTTCTAGAAGATGAGGAGTCTCTTTGCGGTGTTTGAATAGAAGTGTTGTTGACTCATGATGTTTTTAATAAAATAGCATTGGTAGACCCCTGATTCTTGTCTTTGTTAGAAGCGGAAGGGTTTGTTTTTGTAAATCAAGAAAATTCTGGTTTAGATTTAGAGAAAAGTTTTGACTTTCCTTGTTCAATGGCACGGGATTCAAGTTTGTGTGCCATCATAAAGGCTTCTTCAAATGTATGAAAAGTTTGGATCGTTAAAGTGGAATAAATATGATTAGCACAAGATCGAGTAAATAACTCGATCTGTTGAGATTGAGGGAGGGAAAAAGATAATTAATTTATTATCCCTCTCTAATGAGTGACAAATTCTGCAATAGACTCGTCTTCGAATTGGTGAATGTTGTATAGATCTGTAATCGAGATATTATGTGTGATGTTTATTAAAAAAATTCAAAAAACATCTGGGCTAATTGAGAGAAAGAAAATAGGGAATGTTGGGGAATATTATTATACCAGTCTAAAGCAGGCCCTACCAGAGACATAGGAAAAGTACGGAGCATAAGCTCCTGATCCTAGACTATAAGGTAGCAAGCATGTTTGAATGCTCATAGGTGTTGTTGAGGGTCCTCCTGACTATGAAACTTTGAGAATTTATGAAGTTCCCATTGGGGAGGATAGGGCTTAAAAGCCACTGATGGATGAATCAGTTCATTACACACTTCTTCAAAAGAGTATGAAGGATGAACCCCTTTTCTGGAGGCTTCTAGGTCTATGATTTTCTTGACAAGAATTTGGACCACGTTAGATTGAGAAGGCATACTGGTATGTCCTACATAAGAAGAGAATGGTGAATTTTGTTAAGGTGTCAACGGGGGATTTATCTGTTGATTAACAGGATGATAAGAGGAATAACCAGGCATTCTGGATGATGCCTAGTGAGGTATTTGTTGTGAAGGAGCCTATGTATAAATAGGTTGTGAGATGACAAGTGGTTGAGAAAAATGTGGTTGAATGAAAGACAAAGCCTGTGATTGGTGTGCTCCTACACTTGTTGACTGAATCGGAATGGATTGAGGAACATGGGTATTAATTTGATTAGACATGGTGGGGAACAAGGTCTGAATGAGAATTTTGACTACCGAATTGGTTATTAAGGGTTCCGACACTAAAGGATGGGTGAAGGTCACTGTCACTGGAGCATTGGAAGAAATACCCACTGGGGGATGAGAAGTAGGAACCAAATAACTCGTAGAAGGGGGTTGATTCATAAAGAGGTACTAATTGTGGGATGCAATGGATGAAATAGAAGAATTAACAACAATCTGTGGGTATGTAGATTCACCCATTATAGCTAGATAAGAGGAATTCTCAAAAGTAGGTTGTGGAATAGTCGAGGTAACTGCGGCGCTAGGAATAAGGAAGATTATCTCAGAACTAGTTGACATGGTCAGTGGAAGAGAAAAATGAGGCACAGGTGCACCACCCTCTTCCATGGTTCGCAGCGAGAAAAAATATGCTAACTGTTCTATAAAAGCCTTGGATGGTTCACGAGGATAATCGTAAACTTGTTGGATTGGTGGTCCCTGATCAGATATTCAAACAGATTTATGTACTAGATAGTCCATAAGGGCTACCGGATTGCAATCAAGGAGCACCTGAAATTCAAGATCCCCGCGAGGAACATACTCTATATCAGAAGCATATGATATTTCTAAAGGACTGGGGGAAGTTGGACATGATGGGATTTCTTTAGGATGATAGAAAGGATTATATGACCAAGATGGGGAACCAACTAATAGTGGTCCCGAGGAAGACCTGAGGGGTGCTAAAACATCCACACTAGTGGTGATATCGGAGGAAGAAGGGGCCAGTTGAGCCATTTTTCTAGATTGTAACTGAGTGATGACCATCATAAACAAGTAGAAATATAGAAAAAGAAGATTGACCTAACTAATGCACAGATAATTCAAGCAGTGTAGGTGATTATCTCTCTTTTAATTTTTCCTACTTTTAAGAAAGAAGAAATATTAGGGAAGGCTTTTTAGACCAGGAACTACTCAGATAGCCAAACTAAGGATGGTTTGGGGAATGTTTTGGTGAGGAGTCCTGAAGGCACTTCAGTAAAATACCAGTACATGGCTTGATATAGGGTCCTACCCCCACAATTCACACATCCCTGTGATAAAGGAGTCGGGTGATTTGCCAATATATACCAAAACTTCCATGAATTTATAGCACGGCCTGAGTACCGTGTAGGCTCTTCCTCTTGGATGTCACTTCCAAGTAAGTGAGGCCAAGGGAGGAATTTTTTTTTTGATGCTTTATGTCTAGTGATTTTGGCTTTTTGTGCAAGGGTGAAAAATAAAAATCAAATAGTGTCACTACTGATTTTTGATTAATTTTTTCCAACATATTTAGAAAACTAGATGAATAGCATACCAAAAAAAAATGACAAAGGAAAAGTTTTTTTTAAGCACTAAGAACGAAGTGTTGGATTTTGATGAAGATAGCTCAACCAAATTCTTTCCCAAATGTGATTAAATTATTTTTAAGCGCCAAAATTGAAATGTTTGAATGTGATAAAAAACAAACAAACAAGTTCTTTTTAAGTTCTTAAAAAGGAGAAAACACTGTAAATGAGGAATACCTGTAGATTTAGCTCTCCAAGGTGTGTGGAATTCAAAAAGCGTGTTGTTGAGATCTTCCCCTCAAACAATCCCCCGACCAAGAAATGTTATCTACAAGAAAAGGTTAAGCAAACACACAACAAATCTAGAAAGATATATCCAGATAATAGTAGAATGAAACTTTCTATTTAAGGAACTAGAAAACTTTCAATAAAATAACAATTTTACAAAAAAAAAACGGATCAAGAATGTAATTTTGAAATCAAATGAAAGATTTATTGATCTTCGAAATAAGAATTGGAATTTAGTTTTGCAAGAAAGAAGAAACTTTAACTTTGCAAATTATAAGTGAAAGAAGAAAGACCAAAATGAAGGAAGGAAATAAGGGACTTTGATTGGGTCCCATCGGGCATGCCAAAATGTAGATCAAGAATTTTTGTGCTTGTTACCTATCTAAGTTAATGTACCAAACTAAACACAAAAACACTGAAAAACTCAAATGAAATTGATACCTGATAGATAAGACAAGATCTGAAGATGTAGATAGAAAAGAAAGCCTATGTAGACAAGACGGGTGCACATGAGCGATCCTGCAAAGTAGATCCAAGAAACCTGTGAGACACAAATTCTTGATAGAAAAAGTCAACGTTAAAAGATATTTGGGTGGACTGCCCGAAAAGTGGGTCTGGGAAGCGATAAGCTCCCTCAGCAGATGTCAGTCCACGTTTTCAATTAAGGAAAGAATAATACATGATAAAAGATGTAAGTAAATGTCTAGATTTTGATTAAAAAGTGACAAACAGAATGTATACAGTGGACAAAAAGCAACAGAAAATAGGAAAGTGTGAAAACAATGTTGGATTTGTGTTACCTGAATTATTTACCTGTCCGCAGGTATATCGGCATCGATTAGGAAAATTGGTGTCGACTGAGATAGGTTGGCGTCGACTAGAGAGGATTGGCGTCGACTAGGTACGGTTGGCATTGACTTGGGGAAAATTGTAGGATGATTGAGAAACAGACAGTGGAAGCTAGATCATCGATCTCCGTTGGATCTACAAGAGCCGTAGGGATACTGACAAGGTTCCTCCTTCACTAGATGTAGGAAAAGAGTCACCAAGAGATTGATGGAGGCTCACGATGTCAATGTGGTAGGAGTAGAGTAACGGTACTCCTATCGGGGATTGATTTGGACAGAATTCACTTTCACTTGATAGATAATGCTTAGACTTGATGCTCAAAACTCTCTGTCATTCTTTTTGTCTAACCAGAACTGAATTCTAGCCCTGTATTTGTAATTAGTGCCGACCAAGATGAAATCGGTGCCACTCCAAAAAATCAGCATCGAACGAGTACCGGTCGGCACCAATCAGGGAATAGACTCTCGAAATGGCCAAAAGGGGTGATTTTTGGAAAGATGAAAGTGATCCTTCCACCTCAAATAGGGGAAATATCCCATTAATCAATTTGGAAGGAGGAGAAATAGGGGGGATAGATGGATAAAACAGATATGGGAGGTTAGTAATTGATATGGGGTAGATAAGTGGTTAAGATATATGTAAAAATTATAATTAAATAGTTAATATTTAATTATCTATGGGTAAAACATAATGGGGTGAAATAAACTTAGGATAGATGTTTAAATCAAATATTAACTAATACCCTAAGGGAGAAGTGGTGATATAAACGTGCCCCAGGTTACCCGAGATGAAAAATGCATGCGGGGGACACTAAATTGGGTAACCAATTTTAGGTGTCTACACGTGGATTGAGTAGCAATCCTCGTAAAATGTGTTTGAGATATAGGGAAATGGCTAGCCTCATACTCTATGGTTAAGAGAGATGAAAGTATATCAACGAGATCTTAAAGGTCCGATGGCGAATTGTCATCTAAAGGAAATGGTATTTCTATAGGATATTCCATGGGTAGAGGAGAGGATGGGCTAGATGAGGTAGACTCTCCTTGTGATGGTTTAGGTTGCGAACATGTATCTCCTTCGAGTAAGAGAGGTGTCATTGAAAACTACTTGGAAATTTGAGGGGTCAAAGGTGGCATGCTAATTATAGGTGCTTCTATGGGTGAAGGAGAAAATTAAAATGGTTCTTCTATGGGTGGAGGAGTAGATTAAATAGGTTTTTGTACAGGTAGGGGAGCTTGGGCTAAGATTTCATCTATGGAAGGAACGTAAGGCAATTGGGAAGCAATTGGTATGTCATCAAAAATAGCATGGACCTCGCAGACATTGTTATCATTTGTTCAAGTGTCACCAACTTGATTGGAAGATGGGGCATGATTAAGGAATGAATTCTTAAAGATATGTAGGTTTTGGTTAATGGGTACGTTCGAGCTATCCAAGACTAGATCTTCGTTGTCTAATATTTCTTGGACTGTATTCTTGAAGGTGATGCAGTTATTACCATTATAACCTTCGACATGATGATAGTTACAAAATTCATGTTCCTTATACCACGTGGGCATGGGGTGCTCAGGATCAAAACCCATGTGTGATTTTATAGGTGGAAGGGTAATGGCACAAGCCTTAATAAGCTTTTCTGAAACAAAAGCATAAGGTTCTCCTATTGAAGTATACTTTCATTGTTCTTGCCTGAACTGGAAAGCTTAGATGGGAGAGAAATTAGAGGGAGGTTTGGTTGTGTTTGATTGATGAGGGGGGCCAGCCTTGAGGACTACGAAATTGTTAGATCCTTTAGGTTTTGAATAGTTGTTTTGGGATTTTGAAGATGAAGAAGCATCATTTGATTTAAATGCGATGTTCTTGTTATGCAACTAAATTTTCTTCTCTTTGATAACAAAAATTTCCAATTTCCATGTCATGGAAAATGCCTCGCCAAAAGTGTGAAAGCTCTACACCTATAGGGTTAGTGAGATGTGTTTAGCGTAAGCCCAAGTAAACAACTCTATGAGTTTAGTTTAGGGTAATTAAAATGTGAGCTGGTTAATTAGGCTATGCCAGTGAGTGAAAAAGTCAGCAATAGACTCATTGTCATACTGTTGTGTGGAATAAAGATAATTCATGGTGACCTTAACAATGTTGATTGAGAAGTGGTCTAAGAAGGCTTGGGCTACCTGATTAAATAACTAGATAGAGTGTCTTGGTAGCCCACTGTACCAGTCTAATGCTGGTCTTGTCAGGGACATCCGAAGGTCCATAGGAATAAAGCGTCATCATGGGTGATCAGATAACACCCATGTTTAAAAGATCACAAATTTTGTTTTGGGTCTTCTTTACTATTGAAACAGTTGAATTTTTTCATTTCCCAATGTATAAGGTATGGGTGAATAGGGATGGATGGATGAATGAGATCATTACATATTTCATTATAGGTGAGAGAATTATGTGAGCCGAAAACCAATGCTTCTAGCATCTGCATCCCTTCCATAATTAATTTGATGAGGTTATTGGTAGGTTTTGATGGAAGGGATCCTCCTATGGTGTAGGAGGGATGGTACTGAACATGTGATGTGGGGGGTATTCTAGTGTATGGTGGTGCCGAATAGGAAGGTTGAGAATAGGGGACTTACATAGAGGGCATATATCTAGAATTGGTGATGGACGAGATAGGGGGTTGTTGATAGTAAGTGTATGTAGGTGGGACAATCGCACTGAATCTAGTAATAATTGGGGGAAGAGATTTCAAGATGGAGAGGATAAGATTCCAGAATGGATTAGGGGTCACTGACACCACAAATGGTTGTGTTGCAATTGGTATCTCTGAGACAATGGGCATGGATGAGGTCATGGTCTGGGTGGTTGATGAGGGGACAAAAAATACTATGGGTGTGACTTATACTACAGATGTCATGGTCACAGAGGGTATGGGCCTAGCTGTGACACTACTGGGGGTAAAGAAGGTGAAGGTAACATCAAATTAGTAAGGATTGATGTAGAAGTGGGAATAAGGGCAGGCGAGATGGATACATGCATGCCATATATCATCTAACCTGAGGAGTCCCGGGTAGTAGAGTGGGAAAGGTATAATTGTAAGGCCACCTGATTCAGATCAAGTATTCATGTGAGTTCCTTATCACCTATGGCAATGGTGGTAGGTAGGTTTGGATCCATGGGTGACAGGAAAGAGGGTGGTGAAGGACTAGGTGGGAGTGGTTGACAACTTGCATGGAATATAAGGGTGTTAGCTTGATTGCGAGTCAACACCACGTGCATGAATGTATATCAGGTGATGTTATAACCGGTAGATGACATAGAGAGTAGTTGGAATGAAGAAAATAGGTGTTTATAGATGGATTTGGACAATATATCAGCTAAAATTTAGCACAGAGTAACTGACGACGGTTAAGGATGGGTGATACTGGTTCCGTGGTAACCGATGTCAGTTACTGTGAGACAAGAATATTTTTACCAAATGAGTCAAAAGAATGGTGATAGTCAAATGAACAAATTATATGATGACTGTTTATCAAAGCATATAGAGTATAAAGACTCATAGGAACTTTGACAGCAAAGAAAATTAAATAAGTATTCTTTGGGAAATTTAACTAAAAAGAACAGGAAACCGATGTCAGTTAATCCAAATTGATGTCGGTCAAGGGGTGACTGAAACCGGTGGATAAATCGATGCCAATTATTGTGAAATTTGAAAAAATGTAAAAAATGGATTGTTGTGAATTTGAGTCAGATAAATAATCAACCCAGAGGTCTAGAGATGATGCAATGAAGTCTTGAAACACTCAGAAGAATTTATAATACTCCAACTATGATTGTGGATTTTACAAGGAAAAAAAATGGAAAAATGGAGAAATGTATCCTCACACCTCAAAATGCACATCAATCAAATGCTAAAAATATGTACCTAACAAGTTATTTTTAATGTGTTGAGCTTATGCTATTTAGAAGACTGACTCGTGAATTTAGAGTAGAGTTATTGGTGAGGATGGCTTCCTACGAAGAAGGATATCTAAAAGGAAAGGTTTCAAGTTATGTTATGTTAGGGGCGAGCCATCCTTTAAGGTAATGACTTGAAATAATTAACGAGCTGGGGAGTACCTGCCAATCCTCTGATCATGTGATTGCTAACAGGTGTTCCCAGATAAGATGTTGTTTAAGAAATATGTGTATATTTCAATTTTGTGTAGTTTGGTAAGACACACACATAGAGAGAGAGAGAGACAGCGAGAGAGAGAGAATGTGCTTTCTATGATTCTTTGTGTCAACCATCAGTTCAGCATGACTTCCAGCATATAGGTTTCCCTCATTTTAATGTGAGGTAAATGTAGAAAATCAAAATGTAATGCAACCAATTTCTAATCCCAAATCAAAAAAATTTATGCCTGATGAAGTAAATGATGAATAGGAGAGGGTATGCTCTTTCACTAGACGCAGAAAGCAAGAAAGAAGAATGATTCCTTTTAAATGCACCAAGAGAAATGTTTATTTTAGAGAAATTAGAAAGAAGAGAGGATTACCATAAAATAAGATTAATGTGTAATCATTTTAAAGGGAAACAAACACACAAATTTCACCTAGGAATCAAGAAAATGTAATAGAACCCCTGATGGGTCCCATCGAGCGTGCCAAAATGTTTCAGCATTTTATTTACATTATTGGGACGAAACAGATAAGGGTAAGGGCCAAGGAGGAATACCTGTTTATGCTGGTCGGTTGATGGTTTTTATGCACGTTCTAACCTCTCAATCCAATGTTGACTGTGAGAGCTTCCTTTTGGCTGGGAGGAACTACCTGAAATAGAAATCAAGACCACAAAAGAAGAGTTGAATAATATATGATAGTGGACTGCCTAGCGTGTGCTAGATCCCATAAGTGTGATACTCCCTAGATGGCTATCAATCCATTATTTAAAACAAAATACTATGAAAGATAAGAAAATTCCTACTGTAGTTGATATTATTTAGGTATTTAATTTAAGAAGAATAAGAAAATCTAACATAATAGGCTAAGCTATAGTCAAATCTGAAAGGTAGGTAGGTGTCAAGGTACTGGGACTGGTCAAGGTTAGGTTATGGGTTGTTTAGGTCACTTGGTAGGAGGTTATTTGGCTATGTTATTAGCAAAAGGTATGAAACATAGAGACCGGTGTTGGTCAAGTATAACCGACGACGGTTAGAAGGGACTGATGACAGTCATGGATAACTGGCGTTGGTAGGGTCGGGGTTAAAGGAACTTAATAAGATCTAATTTTGGGGATTGAAATATAGCTAAATAGAGATGGAAGGGTGGATGGAGAGGTTTGTTAAAGTCTTAGGTATATGCAGAGGTAGGTAGTAGGTGAGAATGGGTGATTTGGTGGTGTGGGTAGAGGAATGGCTGAATCTAAAAGCAAGTAGGAAATGGGAAATGGACATACAAAGTATAAATTGATAACAGAAGTAACAAAGGCTATTATATTGAAATGGACTATGCTGGTAGAAAGTATACTTACTATGATACGGGTTTGATGGCTGAATGGTGATGGTAGTTGATTGGAAGAATAGTGTTTGGTTCATAAGTAGTGCTTCCTGGAATGCTTTCATGAGTGCAATACTTCTAGATCTATCTTGGTGTTGGTTATGGATGTCTAGGTGCATGAAAAGACTCTGGTTCTACTTACATGCAACCATTTTCTCATCTTCTTGATCTCATAATGTGCCAACCCAAAAAAAGGTTGATAAGGTGAATAAATGGTAACCGATTATGGTTTTGGGTTAACCAGTGTCGCTTTAGGGTTGATCGGCGTCGTTTAAGCTGGGATTCCCTAATTTTACTAAAAATGGCATATCTTACATCTTTTGGATCAGGTTTGTTCCTTTCTCTATTACTCCGAATGGATGTTACCAATTTACGAGTGGGAAGGTGGTTAGAGGGATAATAGGCATTGATTTTTAGGGTTAAACTAAGTCTTATCTCATTAAGATAAGTGTGACCAAGTCTTAGTTAGTTATGGAAACATGTCAAGAAAAGGTCTAGGGTGAGGTGGAAACTATCTTAACTAAAATAATTAAGTAATGAATATTATGAGGATGGGTATTATTTTAATTAAGTTAATTAAATTAATACTAATGTGGGGTGGAAGGGGGCATGGTTAGGTGAATATGTTTGAGTTTTTTATTCGATAGGGCACCAAGGGGAGTGTGACCCAATTTTGGTGTCTAAACATCGAAACAAAGCTTCTAATACTAGCTTCTAGTACTTGTCACATCATTCCACCCAAAAAAAATAGATGTGCAGACCTCTATGCATAGGAATTTTTTGAAGATAGTAAGTGGCTACCAATACCCAAATGCACACACAACAAACAAAAAGAAAGGGAACAAGTAACGAGAAGGGGAAACACAAAGAAAGTAAATACAATAAGGGAAATCCTAGGATAATTGGAAATACTACCTTATTTATAAACACAAGGAAGACTTATTTATAGTAGGGCTTTAGCCTACTCCCATTGAAATGATATTGTAACCATTTTACATCTAGTGCTTGTAACTAGAAAGCTCCTAAATCAAGTATATAGGATATAATGTATGGGCCCATCTAATAGACTTTGAATTTCCTAGGATAGTGGAGAAACTTAGAATCATACAATAGAACCATCTACCCAACCTCAAATTGTTTGTTCTTGATGTTTCTATTATGTCATTCCTTCTACCTAGATTTTTTATGTTTTCTGACTCCAACAAGAAATAGCCCACCTCTCATCTAACTGCATTAACTTATCAATCATCTCCTCAAACACTTGTTCATCAGCTAATCCTCCTGTGCATGTTATATGTAGTGATGGTAACATGAATTCAATATGTAACACCGCTTCCATGCCAAACACAAATTGAAAAGGTGTGTCCTTGTTCAATATTTTATAAGTAGTCTGGTATGACCACAACACATCAAAAACTTTATCATCACAAATCTTGGTTAATGTGTGATTCAAAATTTTGTAAAATGACTCAAGAGTCCCATTAGCTTGTGGGTGATAGGGGTTAGTCTTGTTGTGGGCTACCATGAATTCTACCAATAAGATTCTAACTGTCTCATTTAAGAAATGAGTATCCCTATCACTCGTTAAAACTCAATGGACATCCATACCTATTGATTATATTTTCCTATAAGAACCTAGCTAATGTTGCCACTGTGCAACCCTTTATAGGTGCCACTTCTTCCCACCTTGTAAGGTAATTTGTGCATGTAATGATATAGCATGTAACCTGTTCCTTCACGTGGCTACAAAAATAGGGCTTATGAAGTCAATTGCCTATTTCTCGAATGCTATTTTGCACTAGAAATCAATCTTAATGGCATCTTCATCTCTTTTCCCTGGTTTACCAAGGTGCTGGACAGTGGTCATAGGCCTTGCAATACTTGATACAATATTTGTAAAACATGTTTCCCACCAAAATCCTGCTAGAAGGATCTTGCGTGTGGTTGTATTCCCTGCACATAGTGCCTCCTATAATTCCACCATGTGCCTCTTCCATGATTGTAATACAATCATACTCAAGACATACACCAGTGTAAAACCTCATCATGCCCTAGCTTGTATAAGTCTCTACTAATTAACATGTAGGGTGTGACATGTATGGATAACTACTTTCTTTCCAAAGCCTTGATTCCCTCTAGTGCCACACCTATTTTGAGAAATATAGCAAAATATTACAAGTCAGAGGGTGCATGCCGCAATATAAATAGTTGTACATCTTCCATTGTATCCTCAATTTTCTTCGCATCCTCCCGTGAGTCAATCCTCGATAAATAGTTAGGTCCCAAATGACTCTTACCCGATTTCACAATAGCCATAAACTTGAATTCTTCTTCAACCAATAGGACCCACTGGTATATGTTCCCCTATAAAATGGGCTTGTTTACCAAGTACTTCAATGCCATGTGGTCCATGTAGAATATAAAGGGCATTACCAACAGATACTACCTAAATTTATGTAGTGCATAGATCATTGACAATGCTTTACACTTAGTAGTAGTATATTTATATTCTATTGGGGTTAGCTTTCTACTATCAAAACACAAGGGGTGGTCAATAACTCCCTCTCCATTTTGTGATAAGATAGCCCCAATCAGAACTCTTAAAGCATCAACATCTACATGGAATGGCCTATCCCAAGAAGGAAATTTTAATATGGGTGCAGTGGTAAGCTTATTCTTCAATGTATTGAAAGCCATCTGCTATGCCTCTCCCCAATGAAATGCACTTTTTTGTTTTAGAAAATTTTCGAATGGTACAGTGATCTTGGCACACACTCTAATAAGTTTCTAGTAACACCCCGTATGCCCAAGAAATCTGCATACTGTGCTCTGGCTAGTAGGTTCCCCCAATCCCACAATAATGGAAACTTTGGTAGGATCCACCAGTAACCCTTCTTTACATATGATATGTACCAATAGGGTTCCAAATGGAGTAGTGAAAACATATTTCTTAATGTTGAGGGATATCTTCAACTTCCAACATCTTTCAAACATCAGCCTCAGATTGTCAAAATGATCCCTCACTAATCGATATATCATCCAATCATCAAGGTAGACCTGAAAAAACTTATGGATGAAGTCTTGGAATGCCTACACCACAATGCACAAAAACACAATAGGCACGTTCTATAGTCCAAAAGGAATGACCATATAGGAAAATCTTCCCCACTTAGTGGTGAAAGTTGTGTTTTCTTGATCCTCCTTTGTAATTCTAACTTAAAGATATCCTGAGAAGTCATCCGTGAATGAATAGATCTCGTGCCCAACTACTCCTTCTAGGATCTCCTTGGTGAAAGGGGTTGTAAAGGGATAAATGGCACATACTACATTTAAATCCTTGTAATCAACACAGATCCCTATCCTCCCATCCTTTTTAATGTTAATGATCCTTGGGCTTATCCATTTTGATTCTTCAACAACCTCAATGATGCCTGATGCAATCATCTTGTCAATCTCCTCAAATTTTACGCGAAGATTTGGATTCATATAATAAGGTCTCTTCTAAATTGGACACACTCCCTCCTTTAGTTTGATCCACATCTCTCCTAGAGAGTGGTGAACTCCCGTAAGCTCATGGTACCTACGCAGAAATAGATCCTAAATTTTGTACAAAAAATCAATGATATTTAAAACCTCCTTTTCTTACCAATAGTCCCCAATAGTACCCTCCTTAGGTTCCATTTCTGAGCCAATGTTAACCTTCTTTGTTTTTACAGGTCCATGGTAAGCGTGCACTTACTCATCTACACTATCCATAACATCATGCATACCTTTAGTATGGTTAACATCCAAATT
The DNA here is from genome assembly GCA_019776745.2 of Taxus chinensis. NCBI lineage: Eukaryota > Viridiplantae > Streptophyta > Pinopsida > Cupressales > Taxaceae > Taxus > Taxus chinensis. The sequence goes on along the minus strand of CM034146.1, from coordinate 499,996,956 downwards.
TTCTACTTCTTCACCATTGATCACATAAACCAATTTTCCTTTCTCTTTCTCCATGAATGCATGCTCAAGTTGTATCTCCTCTTATTCTTTCTCATCAAATCACGAATCTAATCCATGTTCACCCAATAAATATAGTATTATATCCTCTGCCATGACACTATCTCCCATAGTTAGGTGCTTAAAAACCCGCAACGTCTCATCTACCGATGTCTTAGTACTTCGATATTCAAAAGATTGAAAGATTTCATCCTTCAACTCTTATCAAGTTCATGTCTGACGACACATCTCTGAGTGAATGTACCATGCATGCACATAGCCTTATAAGGTGGAGTACATATTATTCACCCATAAAGAAGGTGAAAAGGCTTCCGTACCTTCTATCCATGCCTTCTCACATGCTTGGACATGAAATGAGGTGGGTTCCTTCCCATGATAATTTTCTATGATAGTAGGTGCATTGATCTAGAAATACCTAACATAGAAGATGATTCTCACTTCATGCCACTCTAGAATGTTATCGCAATGGTTTTACCACCAATGTGTTATGGTCCCGAGTAAGGTATATCTAAGCATCCTTATTCTTTAGTTCTCACATCTCCACTGGGTCTCCATTTCTTGTAGGAAAACATCAGGGTTGGCTCCCCTAGAATAACTTGAAAAATTCTTTCTTCCTAGGCACTTGACTAAGAACACATTTGTTACTATCATCATAGGGGATCCTAACTTCCTTTCGACTAACTCATATGTCTCATGCACCCAATTGTCACATGTCACACTAGTTGTATCACTTATAGATTGAGCATCTTCCCACTAAAAATGCCCTCTTTTGTTGGTTACACAACTTTAGGATCCCGGATAGTGCGCAAGTAAATTTTAACTAGATCTTCTTCTCCTAAAGGATCAATATAGGGCACTGACTTCCCATCCATAAAAGGAATGATAAAACTTTCCTCTTTTTTCTAAGAACTTATCTACCCCTTATTGAAACGTAAGTCGGCATTGTTCTTATAGCACTAAGGGCACCCAAGTAATGTTGGAAATTTTTCCACCTCAGCAAGCACTAATACTTCAAAGTCTCAGTGAAATTTTCCACTTAGATAGTGATAGCCACATCTTTTAAAATACCAATGGGCATTGCCTTTATATTCTTAGTCATATACAACACATTTGAAGATGTTTGTAATTGGGGCCTTCCCATTTGATTCCAGGCATCTAGGGTGAGAACATTAACTTCTACACCCATGTCAATAAGAATATTACTTAGGAGCCATCCATCAACAACCTCATTCAAGGTAATCATCTTATTATAGTCAAGGTTGTGGGGAGGAAGGTTAGCATGCAAAACTTTCCTCTCATGCTCTGATCCAGCACTTGGTACTTTTTCTCTTAACCATTCTCCTAAGAAGGGGATGATATTATTTTGCCTCAGCATTTTGCATACCTCTTTTACATCATCCAAATCCTTCTGTGGAGCCTCAATGCTCTTCTTCTGCTCTAACTTCCTAGATTGCTTCTTTAGACATTGAATTTCTTCTTGAAAACTCCTGATTAAGTCCATGGTCTCTAGATATACTTCCTTCTAATGTGTAGAGTCCAAATACTTCCTATACACCACCTCTTCTCTTGTACTCAGTGATTTATACTTTGGTATTTCCCTTGCATGTACAACCTCAACTCATGTTGTCACCAGTACAACTTCTAACTCTAACTCACGTACCACCCTTGGCATCCACTACAATTATGATTTCTTAATGCTTACAATCTCGGAGCCCTTGTCTTTTTAGTGTTATTGGCTCATATGTTCAAATAGTTCTGTGCACTCCTCATACTTATGCTTCTTTCCACACCAAGAGAACTATAATAGGTCAAGACATTCATGCTTGTAATTCTTTGTAGACCCACAGTCATAATAGGTTCCACGAGGGAATTCACCTCTTCCACCTATGCGATTTCCATGGCCTCTAAATCCTCCACGAAAGCCTCTTCCACAAGCTCCTCCATCCACATGTTCTTCATAGTTACCACCATAATCCTTGGAATTATTCAAAACATTTCTCTGTCACACACCAATATCAATGGCATCATGTATCTGGTCAATCAATCTATAATCCTTGGTTTCATGAGTAGTAGAGGTACAAATCTTGGAATATCAAGAAACATTCTTAGGGATCCCACACTGTAATAGTAAACACCTACTTGCATCATGATCTCCATGGAAAATATCATATTCTACTATCATGGTGCGTATTGATCTCTGAGGACAACTATCCTTCATATGCCCATCTACCTCACAATTCATGCACCATATGCCACTATGAGTCTCATGTGTTGAGTTCTCATATAGCTTCTCTAACTACTTTCTCATTGCTTTAAGAAAAGGGATAACACTGGTATCCATGCTTCCTACAGCCTTAGCACATAGGGAAGCCTCCAAGGCCTCACGTGGGTCTATGAAAGTCTTTTGTGAAAGCACTCTCCTAAAAGGTGTTATTAAGCATCAGACAAACCTTTGAGCATGTTGAGAAGGATGAATATCATACAAGAGTCTTAAAATGTGCATCATACTCATGCACAATCTCTGTCATACATTGTTGAATCTTCTTTAACGTGTTAATTCTCTTTTATTCGAACTCAAGAATATGGAACTCAGCTAAGAAGGCATTATACAACACGGTGTAATCTACCACTGTCTAGTGGGGCTCATACTTTTGGCACTAACTATGTGTGCATCTTTGCAACGTTGTTATAAACTAACTTGAATTCTGTTTCAAGTTAGTGATCCTCTTCACACACCATAGCAGCTCACATTTGTGTACATGCTCTATAGCATCCTCAACACCTTTGTAATCTAGTATATGCAAAAACATTTCAAAAAATACTTTCTGAGGTGGTTGAGGCCCTTGTTCGGCTGATCCAAAACCTTGATTCCCTATAATTTTGCCTCTACCACCAAATCCATTAATGCCTATCCCTCCTTACCCACCAGATCCTCTAGATGCACTAGCTCCTATAGGTTCACTAGTTCCTATTCCACCTGACCCACCAGATCCACCTCTTGTAGCTGGTGAAGGTCCTAAAGTGGTCACACCTTGTGTCCCCACTATCATGCTGAACTATGTGCCAATAGTCTGTTATATTGCATAGGCACTAGATGTGTGTCCCACACTACTTCCAGACGTAATATCCAATATTTGTGTACCCATAATTTTTCCAAATGTCATTCCAAAAAATATAGCTCCAAACATAAGAAATGATTACGTAGAAATAGATGTGCCAAATGAAAAGTTATACCTCCTAAGTTTTGATCAGTCACTTCCACCAATACCAACTGGGTTAGTGTTGGGTTTCAAATTTTCACTTTAGGTGAAACCACAGTCAGGGGAAAAACAAGTCCCTCCTCTTTGATGGGAGAGGTTCCCATATTGAAAGCCAAAAACAAGATTATTTACAAATCTACAACTTTCATGAAATGTGGTCTTCTAACATATGAAAATATGTTTTCTTTAGGGAAAAACACCAGCACAAGAGAATGGAAGAATGAAGGGGAAAGAGAAGGAAGAAGAAGGCAATACTTTCGAGGAAAAGTGATTGTAGAGAGAACCCCTAATTGCATTGGATAAATGAATTACAGAGAAGAATCATTCACATTTTTACTAGGTGCAATTACACAGACACAAAGTTCTCATAATTGCATTTTGAAGAACACAAAGTTTCTTAGCTTCTATTTGATCAAATGATTGACAAAATAGAGCAGAGGGAGAGAGGAAAACAAAGGAAAAATAAAAATAAACTCTTATATTGATTTTTCAATTCAAAATTACAGTCTCGACATATCAAAATTTCCAATCCCTGACAATGGCTTGTAGATCCCATCAAATAGCTCAAAAAAAGTGGTTACAACTTTCTCTAGGTGAGAAAAATAGTTTGCAAATGAATTCCATCTTTCGTGCCCTTCAAAAATCATCCAAGTGTGAAAAAAAAACCATGGTAGAAAACCAATTGGTGCAAATACATAGAGATTTCATTTTATTTACCAGTTTCAATATAAACCATAGATTTTTTGTTAAAACATTCAAATCAAGCCATCCACGTGGAAGGAGAAGATTAGAGTGGGTGTAGGGAAAAACCTTTTCATTTTCATGATTTTTTTGTGTTTTGACACTTTGGAACAAATTTCTCTGCAGCCCCATTCTACTTTTTTGACTTGGACACATGGTAATTTGTGATTGGAAATGGGGTCGCAGTGCAATTATGAACATTTTGACCTATTTTTCAAAAAAATGCAAAATATCATTTACCTCCACCAACCTGCAACTTTGATTCAGTGTGGACACATGTCTCGAGCTGATTGGAAATGGGCACATGGCTCTCGTTGCATCATTTTCACCTTTTTTGCAAAAAAGAGGCACAAAAACTTGTTTTATCCTTCCATCCTGATTTTCTGCTTTGTCTCTTTGGACATGTGGTGCCCTTAGATTCACTACGGTTTATGGGGAATATAACACTTTTTAACCTTTTGGAAAAAGGTTCAAAACCTTGAATTCTTCCATGGCTCTGCCGATCCGATCCTCCCTTTGGGCACATAGTAGCCTTTGATTCACTACGGGTCCTTAGGAGCATTTGTTTCAATTCTCCCTACAGGCTCACGGGAAAAAATTACCAACTTAGCTTTTTTCATCAAAAGAGAAATGTGCACAAATACCTCCGCATCTCCACTAGTCCACCAAAGGGAAAAGTTTTCAACTTAGGCCTGCCGAGCCATAACTTAAAAAGTACAAGGATTTAGGAGGACTTCTTTACCTTTTTGGAAAGGGGAAGAAATTTCCCTTCTCATGCAATGATTTTGATGAGTCTAAAATTCTTTAGAAAGTTCCAATTTTCAAAATAACTCTTTCAAGTATACTTTAAGGGCACCAACTCAATTTTTTTACAATTTTAGAATTATAAATTAAAGGGAAATTTGAGGATGACAATAGTTGGCTCTTTCTAGGGATGACTTGGCTTAAAACAAAGGCACAAAGAAAGATCAAGAACAATAGACCAACTCTGGGAAATGAAGACTAGTGCCTTATCCATTGGGTGATAGAGTCAAGAGGCAAAACTAATACAAGACAACACACACAAGGCAAGAAAGGAAAAAAACCAAAAATGAGGGCCCAAAACAAACACCCCACACAACAAGGAAGAAAAAGGAAAAAAACAATCCCAAAATAAAGAAAATACATAATGTACAGAGGGACTCCCTAATAACCTAGGACTTGAATAAATTTAAGTACTACCCACTATAAGGGAGTGGGAGAGAAGATCCATCCATGTAACTCAAATAAATAGAGTTATCACTAGAAAAATGTCTGATTCTGAAGGGGCCAAGCCAAAGTGAGTCAAACTTACCATGGCTTCCTCGAGGCTCATGTCTCTTATCCCATAGCAATATTATGTTCCTTACCTGGAAAACTCTAGATTTGGCTTTCTTGTTAAACAAATCCTTCACTTTCAACTGATGGGCTACTATTCTATCAACCACTTCCAATCTATCTTCATTCAAATTTTGGAGATACATGATTCTCTTGTCTAGAGCATTACTGAAGCTTGAATCTTTAATAGTTTTCATCAAATGCATAGCTGGAAACTCCACCATCACTGGTAGTTGAGCTTCCACACCATAAAATACTTGGAAAGGAGACATTCCAATGGCTCTCTTAGGTGTAATCCTATCAGCCCAAAGTGCATCATATAATTTCTTATGCCAATTTCTTTGAGAATCATTCACAAGTTTCCTGACAATGGTCACAAAATTATTGTTCATTGATTCAGATTGTCTATTCCCTTGAGGATGATAATTAGAAGAGTGAGAAAGAGATATTCCATATCCTTAACAAAAATCCATATCTCAGCAGAGGATAAGTTAGAATCATTATCAGTCACAACTTTGTTTGGAATTCCAAATCTTATCAATATGTTTTCCTTTATGAAGTTGCATACTACTTCACAAGTAGTACTATTGACTGAGATGGCTTCCACCCACTTTGTGAAATAATCCATGGCACTCAGTACGTGAGTATGTCCAACACTTGAAGATGGATTGAGAGCTCTGACAAAATACAAACCCCATTATTGAAAGGGCTCCTTAATCACCACTAGCTTGAGAGGCAAAGAAACCAACCTTGGTCTTCCAATAAAATTTTGGCATGCTTCACATTTACTCACCCACTTTGATGAATCTTGGAATAGATTAGGCCAATAATATCCAGCACGAAGGATTTTGTGAGCTGTTCTAGAAGAGGATAAATTCCCCCCACAAGCTTGATCATGAAAAGCAGAAAATAATTTATTTTGCTGCTTTTTATCAACACATTTTAAAAACCTTCCATCTACACCTCATTTGAAAAGAGCATTTTCGCAAAGAACATACTGTGAAGATCTAAGTTTGATGGCTCTTTTTTCTTTTGTAGTCAAGTGAGATGGGAATTCACCATAGGTCAGAAAATGATCAATATCAGCGTACCATACATCTGTCAAGCTGAGAAACAAAATTATAGGCAGACCTGCTTCATCTTTGGATAACGTTTCATCATCACCTTTAGCACTGAGCTCACACAGGCCCTTACCACAAACCAGCTTGGTTGGCTTGATATCCAAATTGTATTCTTGCACTTTTGCCACCCAATTACCTCTCTTAGTTTCAAATTCTTGTTATGTGAGAATCGATTTGACACTTGTATCAGGCACAAACACAACAGCGTGAGAATTTAGAATATAAAATATGAATTTTTAACAACTTTTACAATAGTAAAAGTGTGTTTCTCCATCATGGCATACTTCAGTTCGTGGTCTTTCAAAATTTAGCTCATGAATGCTATGGGAAATTTGTGATCTTCAACATTCTTTTGAGTTAAAATAGTGGCCAAAGTGTTTTCAGTGGCATAGCAATATATAATAAAATCTCTACTGAAGTCTGGACATGCCAAAATGGGCGTATTTGCAATGGATTTTTTGATATCTTCAAAAGTAAGCTTTCCTTCAGAGGACCAACCAAAATTCTACTTCCATTTCATCAGGTGATCAATACTCATAGTATGTTCAAAAAAATTGGGTATGAATCTCCTCAAGAAATTAATTTTACCGAAGAAGGAATGAACACCTTTCTTTCTCGTGGGGAGAAGAATCTACTGTATGGCCTGAATTCTTTTCGGATCAATTTTGATTCCATATTTTTAGACAATGTGTCCCAACAACTTACCTTCAGTTACACAAAACACAGAATTCTTAGGATTCAAAGAAACTCCTTGCTCTCTACATTTTTGTAGGACTTTTTCAAGGTGTTGAACATGATCTGCTCTGATTTTTTAAAAGACAGTCAAATCATCTAGGTATACCATGATGCATTTCCTTTTCAAACTACTAAATGCCAAATCCATAGCTCTCTGAAAAGTAGCACCAGCATTAATGAGACCAAATGGCATCTCTTGTAGGAAAAAATGCCCTAAGGAGTGGTAAAGGTGGTCTTATGCTGATCTGCAGTGTTTACCTCTACTTGGTTGTACCTTGAGAATCCGTCCAACATTAATAACACCTTCAAGCATGTGACAACTTATAGCACTTGGTCCATCATGGGAAGAGGATAATTATCTTTCAAGGAAGCTTGATTTAGATTTCTAAAGTCAACACAGATTCTAATCTCCCCATTTTTCTTTCTGATAGGCACTATGTTAGCAATCCAAGTGGAATTATGAATAGAGAAAGATGTTTTGATCCTTTAAAAAAATTTGTATTTCTTGAAAGATAGTGTCAGCAATCTTTAGATTATATTGTCTTTGCTTTTGTTTGAAAGGCTTGATGCCAGGCTTAAGAGGGATGAAATGTTACATTTCTTTTGGTTTGAAATAGCTTTAAGATCTTCATATGAGTAAGCAAGCACATCAACATACCTCTTCAAAAGATTTATCACCTTCTCTCTTTCTTCTTGAGTGCAGCATTTCCCGACTGTTCACCATTTTAGGTTCATTTATACTTCCAATATTTATTTTTTCAGTTTCAGTAGACTATTGATTTCCTTGAGAAGCCTTAGATTTTACATACCTATCATGTTTATCAAAAAGATCCTCCAAACTCACCAAAACCTTAGGAATTTTTTTTCCTTTCAGTCTGATACATCCATCATGATCCATATCTTCTTTGACACTTTCTTCATTTGAAGACACACATTCTCTGGGAAAGTTATCACTTCCTTCAAAATACAACTGATCAAATTTATCTCTCAACTCCAAAAAAAGAGAGTAGATGTTGGTCATCATCAAAGACATGCCAATTGTTGGAATTTTTAGGAATGCTAGGCCTATGAATCATTTCAATAGAGAATTTGTCTTGAGAGAACTCAGGATGACGAATTAAAAAAGATCCTAGAGACTTCCAGGGAATCAGCCCTAGTATTCACTTCTCTTGGTACTGCTGCAATGGAGAAAGCATCAAGGAATTCAATAGAATCCCAGACCATATTCCTATAGTGCTTTAATCTTCTATTTTTTACTTGATAAAGGTCTTGAGACCTTCTTTACAATAAGCTCAGCATCAGCACGAGAAAAAATGTTCTTAACTCCCATCTCCTTTGCCATATTCAACCCAAGAATGAGGGTTTCATATTCAATAGTATTATTGGTATTCTCGAACTAAAACTGGAAAGTGATAAGGGTGAATCTTACCCTTGGGAGAGATCAGCACTATACCAGTCTCTAGAGCCGACTAAGGAATAGCTGCCATCATAACTCCAATGTCCAAACATCATTGGGATCAAACAATACTCATTTTTATGGACTTATCTTCATCTCAGTGACATAATCATATAGTTCCCATGCCCAATGTCTTCATACAAAATCTGTACTTTTGGATCATCTATTTTTTGCACAAGATACTCAACTTGGCTTCTTAGGCATCAACTTCTTCATCTTGCCATTATCTGGGATGATGTGCATGTGACCAATCCATTTTGATTTCCCCTCTAACATCCTTGCAAAAATTCCTACTCAATAGCATGTCGTAGGAAGGAGGAATGTCAGCAACTAAGATGGTTGCCAAAACCTTTTTGTATGACCAAGCAGCGAAAGCTACTTGTGCATCCTTGATTCTCCCAACTAAAGGAACTTCCCTTCTCTCCATAGAATAACAAGAACCATATGTGTGGGTAAGATTGAGGCCCAAGGCATGAGCTACTTTAGCAGGCGCTACATTGTTAGATGCTCTAGAATCAATAACACAATTACTAAGCTTGTGGCCTGTTATAAGGAGAGTCACATAGAAAGGTATGATTTTCTCATTGGGCGATGTGAAAGAAGCTACAAGATTTGGTTGGGAAGGGGAAGGAGTTGGAAAAATACCTTTGGAAACATGGGATGGGATTTTAGATTTGGAGTTGAAAAAATAAACCATTTTGTAAAAGGCTTTGGGATGGGTTTGATAAAACTCAGCCTTAGAAATCTGAACCTTAGTTCTTTTTATGTGATCAATAATATAAAAGGACCTGGATGTGGATGGGGTATCATTATAAGGAATAGAAGAGACCTTAGACCTACCAGCTTTATCATTTGACACAACAAAATCTTTAGAAGTAGAATTGGAGGGAGAAAAACCAGTAGAGATTACCTTTTGTGTGGAGGTGGTGGGGATAGGATAACCTCTCTTTGCAAGCACTAGAATGGTATTGGAAGACTCCTTTGATTTTTTTTCAGGATGCACAACTTTCTCCTTTTTTCTGGTTTATTCTCAATTCATGACAACATATAACTAATTGTTCATGTCAGCCACTATATCATTATAATAATCCTCATCATCAACACCTTCAGTGGTGAGGAAGTTAACTCTAGAATCGTCAGGCTGGTCCAACTCTTCATCAGCATCTTCTTCTTGATCATCATACATTTCATTCTCTTCTTCATCATTAGGTTCAAGGACTTCACATGTTATGTTGATAGGCACTTTGAGAAGTGGAACTTCAATTGCCAACCTGGTTTGAGAAGAAGGTAGTTTGTTCCTAGGCTGAAAATTAGTCCTTGGAACATCTTGGTATGGAGCATGTTGAGCCAATTGTTTTTTGATTGCAATGAGGTTATTGACCAACTTTTGTACCAACTGATCCAAATTACCTCTAGGAGAAGAAGGAGAAGATGATGCCTTAGATTTATAGGATTCTCTTTTTATTTTTCTTGACATGATCAAGTCATCTTCCATGTTGACTACCAACCTCTGATCCTCATACAAAGTTGCTATATTGACTCTCCTTAGAGCATAGCTTACTTCAGGTAGTTGTGCATTCAAAAATAAACATTTTTGGATTTGATCAATGGGTTAGGTATCTTGTGGGATCTTGTTAATAAGCCTATTAAACTTAGCCATAAATTCTCTCATGGGCTCTTGTGGTTCCTTTTTCATTTGAGAAATTTGGGCAAGCAGAGCATGCACATCTTCTACAGGTTTGAAATGGTTCTCAAATATTGTTCTCATCGTGGTCCAATTGGTAATTTCTCTATCAAGAAGATGGTAAAACGAATATGTTGCATTGTCTTGTAAGGTCTACACAAACAACCTAACAGAGACATCTTCATGTTCCACACCGAGGAATCCACATGTAACAATGAAGGTTGTAATTTTTTCATGAGGGTGCACTTTCTGATCACCCCTGAATTTTGAAAAATTCTTTCTATTACCCCTAGGTAACTCATGTAAAGGTTGTGGAAGAGCCAAGGGACCAACTCGGTGGCCCTAAGGTAATGGAACTACCATCCTTGGAAAAACTACTTGAAGAGGAACTGAAATACCAGCAAGAATCAAAGTATGGAGATTAGGGCTGAGTTTCTCTTGAGGGATTCCACTCCCATGGTTTCTATCTTCAATAGGGGGTGCGCTTGTAGAAAGAGCTCTTCTATTTCTCCCTATTGATGGAAGAGGAAAACCTTTTTTCTCTAGAATTTGAAATTGAGAATCTTCAACTCCAAGAGCTCTTCTACCACATGTGTATCTCAGAGCTCCTCTTTGATGGGAGAGGTTCCCTTATTGAAATCAAGAAACAAGATTATTTAGAAATCTGCAACTTTCATCAAATGTGGTCTTCTGACATATGAAAATGTGTTTTCTTCAAGGAAAAACACCAGCACAAGAGAATGGAAGAATGAAGGGGAAAGAGAAGGTAGAATAAGACAATACTTTTGTGGAAAAGAGATTGTAGAGAGAACCCCTAATTGCATTGGATAAATGAATTACAGAGAAGAATCAATCATGTTTTTACCAAGTGCAATTACACAGACATAAAGTTATCAGAATTTCATTTTTAAGAACACAAATTTTATTAGCTTGTATTTGATCAAATGATTCACAAAATAGAGTAGAGGGAGAGAGGAAAATAGAGGAAAAAGAAAAAAGAACTCTTGTATTGATTTTTCGGTTCAAAATTACAGTCTCAACATATTAGAATTTCCAATCCCGATAATGGCTTCCAGAGCCCATCAAATAGCTAGAGAAAAGTGGTTACAACTTCCTCCAGGTGAGAAAAACGGTTTGAAAAAAAATTCCATCTTTCATGCCCTTCAAAAATCATCAAATCGTGAAGAAACACCCATGGCAGAAAACCAATTGGTGCAAATACACAAATATTTCATTTTATTTGCCAGTTTCAATATGAACCATCAATTTGCTATTAAAACGTTTAAATTGAGTCGTCCAGATTTTCTACCCATGAAAATTAGAGTGCTTGATTAGGGAAAACCCCTCTAATACTTGCCTCAATGAATCTTATTCAGTGTCTTGACACTTTGGATAAGATTGCTCAATATGAGGGTTCACCAGCTCTGCTTTTTTGACTTGGACTACATGGCAAGCTGTGGATTCTAGATGGGGTAACTCACTAGTAATGTTGTGCCAATCTTGGATCAAATCCTCTCAAATATTCATAACTCCAAGCAAAGATCATTTGGGAACTCCACTGACCCATAGCTCTGATATGAGCATGGATATTTTTCCTTATGAGTGACTTGGAAACAAGTGCACAATTCTCGTTGCAGTCATTTTCTCCTTCACCTACTAAAGTGAGGCTTTGAATCTTCTCCCTTGATCCATGCCATGTTTGCTTTCTCCACTTTGGAACTGATCGTTGGACATGTAGCGCCCTATGGATTCAATACTCACTAGGCCTTTTGGGAGTTTGTTTGTTCTTAGCTGGACTAATTGCTCTAACCATACTGGAATACTCCAAGTTTGTAAAACCTTGAATTTTTCCGTGGATCCACCGATCCGATCTTCTTCTTGAAGGAAATCACATGATTTTCCTGGATTCACTTTCAAACACTTAGTTAGCTTGTGTTTCAATTATCCCCATGGGCTCAACTGGGCCTCATCTTACCAACTTTGATATGAGGTTGATTTTTCAAAAGAGCAATCTGCACTAATACTCTCAACGCATCATCCGCCATGCTACTCCAATTGCTGCAAGAATTTCTGCAGCCTCATTCCTTTTGAACTCGGTATAGAACTTATGTTGAAAGCCTACAAAATAGTTCATTGAGGACTCCCATACCTGATTCTTATAACATTTGAAGAAGGTCATTTCCCATCTGATAGCATTAAGTCCTCATAAGTCTAAAAGTCATTACAATCAGCTCCAATATCCCCAAAGACCTCTGTCAAGCATACTTTAAGGGATCCGACTCAATTTCTTTCCCAGTGTAGTCTTAACGAATTAAAGTGCTTCATACTTGAGGATGTAAACATATTGGAACATACTGAAATTGGAATTGGAAAGTTGAGTAGTCAAGGGTTGTTCACCTTTGGTGAGATATAAGCATTACATCCTCCGACATGGCTCTCATTTGCTCCTTGAACCGTCAAAGAAAAATTTTCATTATAATTTGTTCTCATCTTCATCACCTGCGCTTTCCAAGATGGGGTAGGATAGAGGTGTGTCAGTCTTCATGTCAAGCAATATGAGACCTCAACTCAGCTTCTTGCAACATCTTCCTTCATAAGGATCCATCAGTCATGAAAATTCTTGTTTTCCCATTCATCAAATCCCTGGTGACGACCTTGCATTATACCAAAATTGTCTCTCTTTCACAGATCCTAATTCAGCTGTAAGGTCTGTCATGTTCGATCCACCCTAGCTTCCTTGCCGGGATCTCAGATGCAGCTTAGTCGGCCATAGGACAATGTTTCTAATAATAAGTGTAATGATCATGGATCATATTATCCATATAACATAGATAACATTTCACAAGAATGATCCTCTTGACTCCTTTAAGAACATTAATTCAACAGTCTATGAGATAATAATATGTATTTATTACAAACTCACATCTTTGTAGCTCACCACATCTACAAATACACTAATGATAATGACAATCAAGTGTACAAGTCAAATAAGCATCATGCATCCTCTGATACTCTTCTTGGGTACACCCATTGCGAAGATCTACATTACCACCTCTGATCTAGATTAATTCCCCATTTAACTCGATTCATGAATCTCCACTATTTCAATCAACCAAATATAAAGTCTTAGATGATCTTTTGAAACCTATGTTATTCTGCCCATTTATGTGCATGACAATTAGGCCTACAGTACTTTATCTATGAGCCAATTTACTACTCCGCTGACTTTTACAGCAAATGAAATCTACAATTATACTCAACTCCTCCCTAGTGGAGTGAACATCACACACACATTATCACACACACACACGACACACACAGGTCACACACACACACACACACACACATGTAGTACATTTATTTACACACTTACACACACTTTGAAAACCCCATAACCATGTCAGCCTATGACTCTACCGGGCATAGGGCACTGCTCCTGCATCAAACACAGTTAAATCTGGAATGCCTCTCAACGTTACGTGATCTGATCTCTGAGAAGGTTCCACCGTTAATGGAGCAGTAATTCTTGATCAAAAGTTGAGAAATTGACATTCAGTTGGACTTGGCATGTAAGGCTCAGATGATGTTATTTTGCAGTTGGCTCTGACCTGATGGTGGCATTATAGAAGATCCATAACATTGTAAGATTCATAGTAAACCATCATGTGGGGCCATGATCAGCTGATAGGTACCATGCCAGAGTTGTACACCCATAAGGAATTTATACATAATGAACCCTCATATATATTAATTCAGACAGAGTGGAGGTAAGTCACATTACAGATACATCTTGAAGAACGGTGACATCTCAGGACAAGCATGCAATAAATGAGCATTCACTCCTTTGATCACTCCTAATAGTTGTCACTGAAATGTCCCATCCTAATTGCAGCACTCCTTTAGAGATAGTTTAACCCTATTTTATAGATCCCAGTTGATCCATGCACTATACTTCTTAGGCATCACTTTAAACTACTTTCCCCAAAGTCAATCATGCAATTATATACAAGGTTAGTCATCCAATGATCAAAGACTATGTAACTCTACTTCTCTTTGGATGCACTTCCTGTAGACACCAAATTTGTGTCTTACGACCCCTTGTGACCCCGCATCCCATTTCGTAACCTAACCTCATCACCTAAACCTTACACAATTATTTATTAAATACCTTATAATTAATAAATCCACATCGCCATACCTGCCCACCATCATATTGCCACCTCATCATGACCTAGTCTTAACCCTAAACTAACCTAATTAAGACCTATAACTTGGTCCAATTCCACACCTATGACTAATTACTCCTCATCTTCACCTAAAACCAACTTCATAATGACTTGACCAAGCTCGAAACCAATCCCTCGGAAGAAAAGGAAGGAAAGCTGGATATTTTACCAAAAATAGCCCGCTTTGACCTGACCGATGCCGGTTCCTACTCGACCGCCGTCGGTTGCGTAACCGCCATCGGTTCTCCGTAAATGACCACTTCCAACCAAAAACAAGGGATTGGATTTTCATTTGATCGAGAGAGAAAGAGAAAATCATCGAGAGAATCCAGATTTTGCTGGGCCGAAGCAGAGACAAGTGAAGAAACAAGAAGAATTTACAGAGAAGGACATCAAGCCCAAGACTGCAACTGCACAACCAGAGCCCTGTGACACTCAGCTGATCATTGTGGGGGAAGACATCTCATGTTCTGATCATCAGGACGTCCTATCTGAGTTCTACCTTTATCATCACAGTTCCTGGACCTGCATTCTCGTCAATAAACAGTAAGTAGAATCTTGTATGTTCTCTTTGATAACATTTCTTAGAATTTTTGAATCACAGTCAGTCATAAGTTTATTTCTAGATCTACTACCCAGCGACATACTGCACTTAACCTTCACCCATACACCCTAATATTGCCCAGAAGGCCAGTTTATCACACTCTGAGTCTTCCCTATCCTCCCATCATTCCCCTCAGCCATCCACCAATCCTAATAACCCCCCAATCACCTTGTAATCAACCTCTACCCAGAAGCACCTAGATTGTTGACCCTACCGGTATCGTTTATCCTCTACCGGACATCGGTTATCTAACCGCGGTCGGTTACCCAGTGACCGTTGTCGGTCACTGTGACTTATACCCCAAAACCTTTTGCTTGCCTATTTGCCACCTAACAACCCCAAATCCATCCTGGTTTATCCCTATAACTCAACCTGAACGTATCAACGACCAGTAACCGAACAAACAACGTGACGCTTTACTATTGATAGTTTAGTTTCTATTGCTTTGTAACGAGATACCTAAATCGTGATTTTGCAATAGCTTTCTTTATTATCATTTGTGTTAAATCGTATTAAAAGGGGAACTGACCACCTTCGAAAGGAAGTTTTTATATTTCCTGGGCCTAAGGTAGATCCCTCATTTATTGTCTAATTAAAATCTGGTGGTCTTGTATTCTTACTTGCAGGTAGTCCTTCCAAGACAAAAAGGAGCTCTTCGCAGTCGATCTGATCTTTCTCTACGGTACGCGCACACCATCTCAACATTCAACAGGTATTCCTCCTAGCCCTAACCCTTATTTGTTTCTCAAAGGAATGATAGGATAGAAGCAAGTCTATTCTGCAGAGCCAAAACATTCCGTGCAAAACATTTTGGCATGCCCTACCCATCCCTCACCCTACCCATCCGGCCCGACCTACTGCCTCATCCTAACCATTTGGCTCGACCCAAGGCCTCACCCTAACCATTTGGCCTGACCTAAGGCCTCACCCCAACCATTTGGCCCGACCCACGGCCGCAACCCAACAACTTGGCCCGACCCACGGCCCTCACCCATCAATTAGCCCGACCCAAGGCCGTACCACTTAACTACTTTGCCTAACATCAAAAACATACACTTTTATCCACCCAGTAGCCTTTTGTTCAATCCAGTGCACCTGTTCATGTTTTAGCATGATTAGGGTCCTTGACTTGATCTGTCGACCAACTTTGCCTAAGACCTAGACCGTGACATTTATCTCAACCAAACCAACCATTTGGTACTGCCGAACATACCTAAACGTTCCTATACCTTACCTGTTATATACCCTGGAGCTACTTCCTAGGCCTTGGATACCAGGATTATATCACCCTTGTTTGGATAAACTATCGACCTTTGCCTATGCATTGCTGGTTTTCTACTCAAATCATGTACCCTGATCGCACTACTGCATTTCAACGTGCGTCTGCTTCTTTGGACCTACCCCACCATCTCACCCTCATCTCAACACCATTTACCCTTTCTCAACCCTATCCCTGATTTCACGCTACCTCAATCTGTGACAGATTTGAGGGGGATTACCTATACCCTTAACAGGAGTAATCACTTCTTATTATTTTCCATGCAACTTTACAAAACAAACTACATGACAATAAGGTGCTAATGTAGACACCAAATTTGTGTCTTACGACCCCTTGTGACCCGCATCGCATTTCGTAACCTAACCTCACCACCTAAACCTTACACAATTATTTATTAATTACCTTATAATTAATAAATCCACATCACCATACCTGCCACCTCATGTCACCACCTCATCATGACCTAGTCTTAACCCTAAACTAACCTAATTAAGACCTATAACTTGGTCCAATTCCACACCTATGACTAATTACTCCTCATCCGCACCTAAAACCAACTTCATAATGACTTGACCAAGCCCGCTACCAATCCCTCGGAAGAAAAGGAGGGAAAGCTGGCTATTTTACCAAAAATAGCCCACTTTGACTGGACCGATACCGGTTCCTACTCGACCGCCGTCGGTTGTGTAACCGCCATCGGTTCCCCATAAATGACCACTTCCAACCAAAAACAAGGATTGAATTTTCATTTGATCGGGAGAGAAAGAGAAAATTAGAGAGAGAATCTAGATTTTGATGGGCTGAAGCAGAGACAAGTGAAGAAACAAGAAGAGTTTACATAGAAGGACATCAAGCCCAAGATTGCAACTACACAACCAGAGCCCTGTGACACTCAGCTGATCATCGTGAGGGAAGACATCTCATCTTCTGATCGTCAGGACGTCCTATCTAAGTTCTACCTTCATCACCACAGTTCTTGGACCTGAATTCTCGTCAATAAAAAGTAAGTAGAACCTTGTATGTCTCTTTGATAACATTTCTTAGACTTTTTGAATCACAGCAGTCATAAGTTTATTCCTAGATCTACTACCAGTGACATACTACACTTAACCTTCATCCATACACCCTGATATTGCCCAGAAGGCCATTTTACCACACTCTGAGTCTTCCCTATCCTCCCATAATTCCCCTCAGCCATCCACCAATCCTAATAACCCCACAATCACCTTGCAACCAACCTCTATCCAGAAGCACTTAGATTGCTGACCCTACCGGTATCGTTTATCCCCTACCGGAAGCGGTTCGCTAACCGCGGTCGGTTATCTAGTGACCACCGTCAGTCACTGTGACTTATACCCCAAAACCTTTTGCTTGCCTATTTGCCACCTAACAACCCCAAATCCTGCCCGGTTTATCCCTATAACTCAACCTGAACATATCAACGACCAGTAACCGAACAAATAACGTGACGCTCTCTTATTTATTGATAGTTTAGTTTTCTATTGCTTTGTAACGAGATACCTAAATCATGATTTTATAATAGCTTTTCTATATTATCATTTGTGTTAAAATTGTATTAAAAGGGGAACTGACCACCTTCGAAAGGAAGTTTTTTATATTTCCTGGGCCTAAGGCAGATCCCTCATTTGTTGTCTAATTAAAATATGGTGGTCTTGTATTCTTACTTACAGGTAGTCCTTCCAAGACAAAAAGGAGTTCTTTGCAGTCGATCTGATCTTTCTCTACGGTATGCGCACACCATCTCAACATTCAACAGGTATTCCTCCTAGCCCTAACCCTTATTTGTTTCTCAAAGGAATGATAGGATAGAAGCAAAGTGCTATTCTGCAGAGCCAAAACATTCCGTGCAAAACATTGTCCATGGCACGCCTCTACGTCCTACCTGAAAGACTCACCTCTACCTCAATCCCGGCAGTCGACCTATGCGATACTCATCCTAACCATTGTGATAGTCATCGACCCAAGGCCTCGAGAGATGGAACACATTTGGTCACCTGATCCCATCTCTCGACGAGGGTGACCATCACCCCATGATCCCTTTGGATCGCTCTGTACCGCTAGACGGCCGCTGAGTCCCAACAACTTGCGCCCGATACCCCACGTGCCCTCACCCATCACGTGTAGCCGCGATCCGGCTCAACAGTGGGGGCATCCTGTACCACATCGTAAGCTACTGACGTGCCTAACATAACCAACCCACTACATTAGCCCTACTCTTTATCACACCCATCTAGCCTTTACCTCTCAATCCAGTGCACCTGTTCATGTTTCCAGCATGATTAGGGTCCTTGACTTGATACCACACATGTACGACCAATCTATCTGCCCCTAAGAAATTCTACGCTATCCCCCTGACATCTTCACACTCAACCAAACAACCCACACCATACTCAAATGACCCAAACCATGCCGAACATACCCTAACCACGTTCCTGTAAACTTAAAACAACTGTTATATACCCTGGAGCATACTCAAACAACCTAGGCCTTGCCCAAATACCCAGGATTATATCCACAAACTTGTTTGGATAAATCTATCGACCTTTGCACTATGCAAATGCTGGTTTTCTACCTCAAATCATGTACCGCTGATCGCTACTACTAAAACATTTCAAACAATGCGTCTTCTTCTTTGGACCCCACCCCAAACCATACCCAAATCACCACTCAAAAACTCAAAAACAACAACATTTACCCTTTATCAACCAATAAAAATCCCTGAAAATCACTAAGGACCGGTACCGGTCACCCATAACTGACCGACAGATCCCCTTCCCACAGACGCCGGTGCACGACCGACCTATACCGGCTTAACAGGAGTAATCACTTCTTATTATTTTCCATGCAACTTTAGCAAAACAAACTACAGTCGACAATAAGCGTGCTACATCGATAGACTGTACCAAATTTGTGTCTTACGACCCCTTGTGACCCGCATCGCATTTCGTAACCTAACCTCACCACCTAAACCTTACTACATTTATTTATTAATTCTGCCTTATATTTAATAAATCCACATACACCTATAAACCTGCCCACCCTCATGTCACCTTGACCTCATCATGACCTAGTCTTAACCCTAAACTAACCTAATTCAAGACCATATAACATTGGTCTTAATTATTTTCTCACACCTATGTACTAATTACTACCTCAAAATCCGCACCTATAACCATACTTCAATAATGACTTGCACACAATGAGCCCGCTACGAACCTACCCGTACGACGACACGTCGTCATGGAGGGAAAGGGTGGCTATTCTTACCAGGTGGTCCAGCCCACTCCTTGACTGGACCGATACCTGGCTATGCCATAGCTCGACCGCCGGTCGGTTGTGTAACCGCCATCGGTTCCACCAATAAACTGCTGCCACTCCTCCTCGCTCAAAAACAAGGATTGAATCACTTCTCCATTTGAATCGTGAGACCTCAGCCAGACAAATGCAGAGAGATAATCCAGATTTTGCTGGGGCCGAAGTAGAGACAAGTGAAGAAACAGTTTTCAAGAGTTTGCACAGAAGTGACAATCAAGCCCAAGATTGCAACTGCACAACCAGAGCCCTGTGACACTCAACTGATCATCGTGAGGGGAAGACATCTCATCTTCTAATCATCAGGACATCCTATCTGAGTTCTACCTTCATCACCACAGTTCTTGGACCTGCATTCTCATCACTTTCTACCAACATCACCTATATCCACCTTCGTTGACAACCCCTTGTTAACTTCATTGGCCCGACCCAAGGCTGCAACCAACCTATTCGGCCCGACCCACGGCCGCAACCAACCTATTCGGCCCAACCCAAGGTTGCAACCAACCTATTTGGCCCGACCCCACGGCCACAACCAACCTATTTGGGCCCGACCCAAGGCCGCAAACCCACCTATTTGGCCCCACCCAGGCCGCACACCAACCATTTGGGCCTGACCCAAGGCCGCAACCAAAACCATCCGGGCCCGACCCAAGGCCCTCACCCCAGAAAATTTGGCCCGACCCAAGGCCTCACCCTTCCCACTCCGGCCCGACCCAGGCCGCAACCCAGACCATTGGTCCCGACCTCAGGCCTCACCTCACCACTACGCATCCTCCTGACCGACCTTCCTCATCTAACCATTGGCTCGACCCAAGGCCTCACTCCCTAACCATTGGTTGGCCCCGACGAAGGCCGGTCACCCCAAACCATTTTGACCCGACCCACGGGCCGCACCACACACTTGGCCCGCGACCCAAGACGGCCCTCACGTCATCAATTAGCCCGACCCAAGGCCCGTACCACTTAACTAATACTGAACTACTTTCGCCCAACATCAACAACATACACTTTTTATCCACCTTACCTTTTTGTTCAATCTAGCGCCTTGACTATTTAACCCATCTACCCTCTCCTTTTTTTCAAATCATTTCCATTTCTTAATTATTTTCTACAAAAATTCCATTCTACCCAAAATCCCCAAATATGCATAATGCAATAAAATGCACCAATGAGGGTTTCATAACCTACCGTACGACGCACGTCTCATGGTTGATGGGTGGTGTGGGTCCGGTGGTCCACCCCTCCCCTGTCCTCTGGCTATGCCATAGCTCCACCTCTCCTCTGCTGTGTCCTCCACAATCACTGCTAGCCTCCTCCTCGCTCTCGTGCGGGCACCGATCACTCACTTCTCCACTCAAATCACCACCCGTCAAGCCACAAATGCACCATATCAATATTCCAAACCGGCAGACAACCCCAAGCATTTTTCAAATTGCAATGTGACCCTGATAGGCTGTATTTTTCTTTCTTTTTATAGGTTTTTTGACCTAGAATCGATCTCGGTTATATTTGCCCTCAGGACAGGTATCGGTCCCCTAACCGATATCAGTCATAGATAATCGACATCGGTTTTCATCTCACCCACCTTCTACCCCTCACCTCTACCCCAATGTCGGCGGCCCTTATTTACTAATAGCCCTTTTCTCCAACATCACCTATATCCCCCTTCGTTGACAACCCCTTGTTAACTTCATTGGCCGACCCAAGGCTGCAACCACCTATTCTGCCCGACCCCGGCCCGCAACAAACCTATTTCGGCCCACCCAAGTTGTCAAACCAACCTATTTGGCCCTACCCACGCCACAACCAACCTATTTGGCCCTACTACCCCAAGGCCGCAACCCAACCTATTTGGGCCCCAAGCCCAAGGTCCGCAAGCCCAAAACCAGCCAACCATTTTTCCTTCCACTTTGCCCCACCATTCCTCACACCCAGCCAGACCCATCTTTTGGCAGAAGGGTTAGCCCAACTCCCCCGCAATTCTTCGTGTCCGGTCCCCCCCCCCCATTATCTTTTATAGAACGAGAGGTTAAGGCAGAGGATCCAGAGAGGGAGGAAGAGATAGTGAGGCTTACAAGTTCGAAAAACGGGGAACCAAAGGTAAAGGAGAAGTAGGTGATAAAGCGGACTTAAGAGGGGCGGTGCGGGCCGGGGACACTAACGATCCACATGTTGAGACTGAAAAAGCCAGGCCGGAAAAAACGATTGGAAGACCACGACGAAAAAAGAGGAGGTTGGACAGGCAAAGTTAGATCTAAAAAGAAAGAACATACTGAGAGGAAGTGCGGGGTTAAAGAGAATTGATTAAAAAGTAACACAGATGGAAGCGTGGTAGGTAGTTGAGAGAAATGGTTGGCAATAACAGAAGGCTTATTGCGGATTTAAGAGCCGGAATAGCAAGAGGTGCGGGAGAGCCCGTCCACCCGCTTCGCTCCACTCCATGTAAGCTAACCTGACACGCCCGACCCATCGAGTCCGCCTTGGGCTGCCTAGTGGCCTGAGTGGCTTCCAGCGCACCCGGCGCTGCAGGCCCGTGCATGCCTCCTATCTGGGGAGGTCACCCACGGGAGTTCGTAAGGGGGGTAGCGTAGCATGCGATGTGCGAGAGGGAGTAAGCCGCAGAGAGAATGGAGGGTAGGCGATAGGGAGCGTTCAGGGGGGAAAACAAGGACCTTCCAGCTCCCCCTAAGCCGACACAAAAAATAGGGCCCAGCACCAATCCGGGGGAACCACTGGCGGATATCGCGGCGCATCACACCGGAAAGAGAGACCAGCAGGAACAAAAGAAACAACTCCCCATCCCTGCGGCAGCCCCGACTTGGCACATCAGAACCAGGCCACGTAAGATACCCCAGTTAAGGAAGCACCCACAACAACGCCACGTAAACCCCCCCCGGGTTCGAGGGGGCAGCCAACCCCACGAGGCGCGAAGAATAACCAAGGAAAGGGCATAGCACCACGAACCCCCATCCGGCCCGGCAGCCACCCCCCGCCCCTTGGGAGGGCCCAAGAAACCCTCACCCACCTCCCCGCCCGACCATGATAACACAAACCGCCCCACCCCAAGCCGGAGGATGGTCCGGTACGGACGGGCGCGAGACCCCGGGTATCGGAACAAACGGCCACGACAGATACCCGAGCCTAAAACCGTCCACTCCGTCAAACCCAAGAGACCTAGAAGAGCACTCCTGTGGCCCTAGAACAATCCGCCAGCACAAAAGATAGGAGACCAAGCCCCCTGTCCCGCAGGGCGGTCCCCGCAAGTGCCCCCAAGCACCCTACCTTATGTTGGTAGCTACCACTAATACTGTAAGCAATCTCTGTTTCCCCCCAGACTCCCAAGCTCCACACGTCACAACCCCAAAAATTTGGCCCGACCCAAGGCCTCACCCTACCCATCCGGCCCGACCCAAGGCCTCACCCCAACCATTTGGCCCGACCCAAGGCCTCACCCTACCCATCCATCCTGACCTACTTCCTCATCCTAACCATTTGGCTCGACCCAAGGCCTCACCCTAACCATTTGGCCCGACCTAAGGCCTCACCCCAACCATTTGACCCGACCCACGGCCGCAACCCAACAACTTGGCCCGACCCACGGCCCTCACTCATCAATTAGCCCGACCCAAGGCCGTACCACTTAACTACTTCGCCCAACATCAACAACATACACTTTTATCCACCCATTAGCCTTTTGTTCAATCTAGCGCACCTATTCGTGTTTTAGCATGATTAGGGTCCTTGACTTGATCTGTCGACCAACTTTGCCTAAGACCTAGACCGTGACGTTTATCTCAACCAAACCAACCATTTGGTACTACCGAACATGCCTAAAAGTTCCTGTACCTTACCTGTTATATACCCTGGAGCTACTTCCTATGCCTTGGATACCAGGATTATATCACCCTTGTTTGGATAAACTATCGACCTTTGCCTATGCATTGCTGGTTTGCTAGTCAAATCATGTACCCTGGTTGCACTACTGCATTTCAACGTGCGTCTGCTTCTTTGGACCTACCCCACCATCTCACCCTCATCTCAACACCATTTACCCTTTATCAACCCTATCCCTGATTTCACGCTACCTCAATCTGTGATAGATTTGAGGGGGATTACCTATACCCTTAACAAGAGTAACCACTTCTTATTATTATCCATGTAGCTTTACAAAAAAAACTACACGACAATAAGGGGCTAATGTAGACACAAAATTTGTGTCTTATGACCCCTTGTGACCCACATCGCATTTCGCAACCTAACCTCACCACCTAAACCTTACACAATTATTTATTAATTGTCTTATAATTAATAAATCCACATCACCATACCTGCCACCTCATGTCACCACCTCATCATGACCTAGTCTTAACCCTAAACTAACCTAATTAAGACCTATAACTTGGTCCAATTCCACACCTATGACTAATTACTCCTCATTCGCACCTAAAACCAACTTCATAATGACTTGACCAAGCCCGCTACCAATCCCTCGGAATAAAAGGAGGGAAAGCTGGCTATTTTACCAAAAATAGACCGCTTTGACCAGACCGATACCGGTTCCTACTCAACCGCCATCGGTTGCGTAACCACCATCGGTTCCCCGTAAATGACCATTTCCAACCAAAAAAAAGGATCGAATTTTCATTTGATCGGGAGAGAAAGAGAAAATCAGAGAGAGAATTCAGATTTTACAGGGCCGAAGCAGAGACAAGTGAAGAAACAGGAAGAGTTTGTACAGAAGGACATCAAGCCCAAGATTGTAACTGCATAACCAGAGCCTTGTGACACTCAGCTGATCATCGTGAGGGAAGACATCTCAACTTCTGATCATCAGGATGCCCTATTTGAGTTCTACCTTCATCACCACAGTTCTTGGACCTGCATTCTCATCAATAAACAGTAAGTAGAACCTTGTATGTCTCTTTGAAAACATTTCTTAGACTTTTTGAATCACAGCCGTCATAAGTTTATTCCTAGATCTACTACCAGCGACATACTGCACTTAACCTTCATCCATACACCCTGATATTGCCCAGAAGGCCATTTTACCACACTCTGAGTCTTCCCTATCCTCCCATCATTCCCCTCAGCCATCCACCAATCCTAATAACCCCAAAATCACCTTACAACCAACCTCTATCATGAAGCACTTAGATTTCTAACCCTACCGGTATCGTTTATCCCCTACCGGCAGCGGTTCACTAACCGCGGTCGGTTATCTAGTGACCGCCGTCGGTCACTGTGACTTATACCCCAAAACCTTTTGCTTGCCTATTTGCCACCTAACAACCCCAAATCCAGCCCGGTTTATCCCTATAACTCAACCTGAACATATCAACGACCAGTAACCGAACAAACAACGTGACGATTTATTATTGATAGTTTAGTTTCTATTGCTTTGTAACGAGATACCTAAATCGTGATTTTGCAATAGCTTTCTATATTATCAATTGTGTTAAATCGTATTAAAAGGGGAACTGACCACCTTCGAAAGGAAGTTTTTATATTTCCTGGGCCTAAGGAAAATCCCTCATTTGTTGTCTAATTAAAATCTGGTGGTCTTGTATTCTTACTTGCAGGTAGTCCTTCCAAGACAAAAAGGAGTTCTTTACAGTCGATCTGATCTTTCTCTACGGTACGCACACACCATCTCAACATTCAACAGGTATTCCTCCTAGCCCTAACCCTTATCTATTTCTCAAAGGAATGATAGGATAGAAGCAAGTCTATTCTGCAGAGCCGAAACATTCCATGCGAAAACAGCATTCTCTATGCATTCTCCTTGTATTTATCTCTACCTTCTTTGTATCTCCATGTCTCTATCTATCTCTAGCACAAACATCTCTTTTTTATAGGATCAACACCCACCGCCATACCTTCTCTCCTAAATAGATCATGTGTCAAGTGTCGATGTGGACCTCCATTGGTGAAATATTATCCATTTTCAAACCATCCATTATCTGCAATGATGTCTTCATATAATATCCTTTTCTTGACCTCCAAGGTTCATGGCTAGTACCTTATCTACTCATCATGCCTAGTCGGGTCCTCACATTTTTTGTCAAGTTCCTTTAGAATGAAAAATATGGCTAATTCCTTTAAACTCATGTTCTACCTTCTGCACATGCCTTGGCTTCTCCTAAACCCTTCTTAAACGCCTTTATCATTCACGCCTTCCCCTAAGTGCTATTCTTCTCACTGGTCCTGCACACATGTGCCTCTTAGTACTTAATCAATATTTCAAGGTCAAAAACTGAGCAAGATAAGCACTGTAACATTAAAAAATATGCTTTTATCTAACTATTTCATAAAATGAACCCTATTATTTAAGAAAATGTTTCAAGTACTCAAAATAAGAACAATAAAGTAACTGCTCAAAAACTAATATGTCATAAATACAGAAAACGTTAATAAATCTATTTAAAAATCAATTTTTCATAAACAAGTTCAATAACACAACTAAATTTAATTCCATCCATGTCACAATAATGATAATCATTTCAACATGATAATATTTCAAACTGTAACCAGCTATAATAAGATAATTTATTAGAATTCATATTCTATCCTCATTCTTTTCAATTTATTTCACCAAGCCAAAGTTCTACAAAATCATAGCTAGTTCCTTATCATTCAATCTAAAAGGTATCTAGGAAAAATTATGAATTGACATGAATAGAATGCTACCACCATATTACATATAACCAAATATCTAAAACCATCCATAAAAATAAGCCATCAAAATAGATATCACTTTACTAGAACAAAGTGCACTCATTGTACTTCCTATAGGAGGATTCTCTAATCAAGGAAAAGAAGAACAAACAAAAGTTGGGAATTCAGAAAAGTCTGACTTAACAAAATGAACTAGTTTAAAAAACCCATTTGTTCGTATCCTAACAACTGAACCAAGAAGGGGAAAAGAGTTGAAACATAACCATGCATTTCAAATGATCAAGCTATAGTTGAATGCATAAGTAACCCTTACCAAAACCTTAAGGATACTGAAAATCGAATAGTTCTAAGGAACAAAATCACATTGCACAATTTTTACTTGAAAAGATCAGTATTCATATTTAAAAAATAAAAATTTCATTTAACAATGATCATAGTAAATCATAGGTCTAATTCACACTCAAAATGAAATTCACAATAATATTATTAGCTATCACATAAATGTTTCATTCCAACCCAAGCTACAACTCCATATAAATGATATGTTGTAACATTCAATTAAATCATACAACATTCACCAATTAAAATGTCTTCATAAACACTAATAACCTAGATCACAAAAATCTTCAAGATTGAACATGAGTAGATATAACCCAAGATATCCCACTCACTTCGCTTAGAAGAGTAACAGTTCTTCTAGAGAACGTTTATCAAATGGAATAGAAGAAGACCATTTTGAAATAATATACGATGACCTAGAGTGACCAATTCTCAATGAATTCCAGATCTCAGCCAACCCAAAAATGGTATTCATAGAAAGTAAACACAACGTACAAGAGAGAGAGTTTACCATTCCATATATCTAAAACAAGTCCACCCGTGAAGGGTGATAAATAAAAAACATAACATAAAAATATGGAGACAAAAATTCCATTAGACACCCATTATGGGTTGAGACTAGATTTAAATAAACCAACAAAAATATCAACGTATCAATAACTATGAGAACCAACCAAGTGACCAACATACCAATGCAGAAATCACACACAGGCTTAACAAAAATTGACCAAAATAATGTTGGTAAATACCCATTTTAACAAAAAAATAACATGGTTCATTACCAAAATCCTTAAATACTTTATCCATAACCTTGAGCATTCATTTCACATGAATAAGTTACAAATACAAGGATATTTACCTAACAGATATAATATAACACATTCTTCTCTTGTTATTTGTTTGTAGTTATATATATATATATATATATATATATATATATGGAAAACATAATTGTTTTTCCAACAAAGAAAAACCTAGACTCATGAATAATAACCTTATAACATTGTATCACTTATATCCATAAGAAACCATAACTATAGGAAACATCACATAAGCAAGAAGAAGAAAACAACACATAAGAACTATTCTCAGAGGCATTTTCATAAAGAGTAGAGTTGTTTTTATGAAAGCATTTAAATAAAAGAAAGAGATCTTAAAGAGATATAGCCTTTCATGCCTGGTAGTACTCATGGATTCTCTTCTTTTCTTTTAAGCCTTCAAGTAAATCTCCCACTAAAATATTTTCAACAAAAACACCGAAACAAATCCTCTGCAACTTCCCCCATTTTCTTGTTATACCTTCCATGCTATGATTTTGCTATTATTTATGCCATGCAAGGCCAATAATATGCATGCAATAGATTCAAATGGGAGGTTTGAAATAATGGTAAACTACATATAGAGCTCTAAAGATCCAAAAATACGAATGAAACAATAAAACCAAAAACCATTTATTTAATTTTCCTCCAACCTTCTACTATTCCCTAGGCATTTTTCACTCTAGTCGAGGATAATAAATGTCAATAGGATTGTCATTGTCCCACCCAAAATTCCCTCCTTCACCAACACACTGTTGGTTTTAACTATCAATTAAAAACTTCATTCAAATGAAATTATCAGAGTTGACAACTCAACAATTTCCACTATTTTCATGCATTGGCCAAAATTGGCGGAAACAAACTATTAAATGCCACATTTAAACATTTAAAAATGCCTTTGGAATGGTCCCATCACCACCAAAAAATTTCCACCCAGGCCATTCTAATTTCCCCTTAGGCTAGCTCAATGCCCTTAGGTTATATGTATATAATATTAGCTTATAAACCAAGCTTAAGACCTTCAGAGCAATTCAATTTAGCTTAGTATAAATTACTGTCAATGAATTAGGATTACCCCTTCCAAGAATTAATCATCACCATTAATAAAATCACCTTAAATTAGGCTTAATATAAGATAAAAATCATAGGAACTTAGATTAAATTAGGTCTCAATAAACTAATCAGCGTACGTTACCTTTTGTGATGAATCAAAATGATGTTATTAGATCACTTAAAAGGGGTACATGCTAAAGATGCCACCGGATGACCCTATGATCCCACATCAGCTTGGGTTTAGAAATCATACTTTCTAACCATCTTGGTGAAATGATAAAAGCATCATAAAATCGAAGACATGTCTTAGATAACTGAAATTGATCCAAGGTATGCCTATTCCTGCATTTTGAAATCAAATAGACTAAAGCACAAATTAAATATTGCAAAATAGGCCATTAACAAATTAGAATGAATTTATTTCCTCCATACACATGCAAAACACATTAAAAATTTTAGCATAAAGAATATATGAAACACTTCATTATAAATTCAGAATTGTCATGGCATGATTGTATCCATTTTTAGAAGATAAACATATTATCTATAGTAAACATGATTACTTAGTTCAAAAGAGTACACCGTCTTGAAACAATAATTTCCTATCAATGTTTTCAACTTCAGTTACATAAGTGATCAAGGATATCAACCATGGCAGAGGAATTACATACCTCCCCTCTAAAAATTATCATCGTCTTGATGATTAACTTAGTCCAAATTCTTTAAACAAGAAAAATAATCATAATTATAGTTCTTCTATCCATAAAAGTTTTCAAACAAAAACTAGATTTGTAGAACTCAATTTTTTCATAAGTTATTACAACATAAAATAGTTGTCCTTGTACTAATAAAATATAGTTAATGCCATGTTAGAGTCAGAAATTTCTCCTTTACCATTTCCCCTAAGATTATTGCCAAAGTCTCAGGTTTATCTCTGGAAGGCAGATGCATCTACAAACCTAAGTCGGACTACAACCTGGAGATTGAATGCTTTATGCAAGGTAAGGTATCACCTATCTCTCTTCATAATGGTTATGCTCGGGAAAATTTTCCCCATCCTTTTGATGAAATTTCTCAATTTTTTATGTCATACATTACCTTATAAGGTCGGTATAAAGTGATATATGGTTAGCACTTCCCGATGTTGAACCATGTGTGTAATGCTAACCCATATAATTTGCCTTTCTTCTTGTATACTTCCCACACAAAATCTATAGGAATGGTCAAGAAATGTACATTCCCCCTACCTCTATACCAAGGCCTCATTAAATCCCTTCTTAGGCTGGGAACTCCCCTTTTGGGGAAAAATGACAAATTTTGGGCTTTTGTCGCTAAATGTTTGTTGCCTAAGGAGGACAGTCTTAGTGAAGATTTGTTTGGAAAACATGTGGCTAAGTGAACCATATCCAACCTGATTCATGCTGTCATCAACAAACATAGCAAGGTAGAGGAGGCTCATAAGCCGGTTGAGGAAGTGGAGATTTTAGATTTGGGTGAAAACCAAGATGGGAATCCAGACTTGTTGGTTTCCAGTAAGGACAAGGAAGTTACTGAAGGGGATAATAGTGATGAGCTGGTGAGCAAGAAATATCCAACATCTGTTGATGATAAGTGCTCCAAGAACTCAGAGGATTACATTGAGAGCCTACACGCTCTTAAAACTGCTCAATCTAAATTGTTTATAGCCCAGGACGTTGTTGTCAAGTCACATACCTTTATGCGGGAACTTGAGCATTGCAGGCTTGATATTGATATTAACAGACATAGGATTAGTATGGTCTCCATGGACCAGAAGGATCTAGCTGATAAACTGGAAAAGTTATCTTCTTTGGTCCTTAGTGAACAACTCAAGAATGTCAATGTGAGAAGCCTGGATATGGCCAAGGATATGCTGAAGATGAAAGAAGTTTTGTTCCAAATTCATGATGTCCATATCATTAATGTTAAGAGAACCATCTAACATCTAAATCTATTAGCTGAGATGATTCATTCCATGGAACTTGTTAAGGAAAGAGAAAAATAAGGAAAAGGCCCCAAAGTAGAGATCCCTAAGCCAATCTATAAGTTGTGGAAAGCTACCATCGACTCCCTTATCAAAGAATGGAATGGCTGTATGAACTTAGTGGGGGACCTGATAAAAGAGTGATGAAGAAAATGAGATATTGTTTTGTTGTTGTTAGTTCTATGTTGTTTTGCTATTAGTTTCTTGGTATTGTTACTGCTAGTTATTTCTCTATTTATCTACTATTTGGATACTTTCCTTTATGGTTGTATCTCTTTTTTATTTGTCTTGTGTTTCTTTGGGCTTTTGGTTGGGCTTCAATGGTATTCCCTTGGCCTCTTTGTAAGGAACTAGTAACATTTTGTATGGGGTAGGGTCCCCTCAACCCTTTTTTACCTCTAATAAAAAAAATATAGTACTTTCCTAAAACTTGGCAGAAATTAAAGATAGATTTCAAACAAAGTATTTAATTATCTCAAAAATCAGAATTAATTATGTTCAAATAGATGAGGAAAATTAATTTTCATGTCCCCAAGGTTTTCCCATGTTGCACTTTATTCATTAAACTGGTCTTATTAGACCTTGCATTGACTGATTTCACACTTTCGTAAGTGCAACTAGTGAGTTTCCAGCACTCTTATGGGTTCAACCATGATTATTCATGGATCTTGGACCTGAAGGAATCCCAATTTAATACATGTAATTAATCTGAAATGTATTTATTATGCAAAGAAATATGGAAAACATCATGCATTTGTGACAATGTTAGAGGTAATGTTAAGCGATAATCTACAAGGCTAATCACTTCAAAAATATCGAAAGGTCCCACAAAATGTGGTGATAATTTGGAAACCCTTTCAAAGGTAATAGAGTTATTTTTAGGCTTAACTCGTAAAAATACATTCTCACCAAGTGTAAATTTCTTATCGACTCTTTTCAGATCTGCATAACTTTTCTTCATATCCACAGCTTCTCTTAATCATTCATGAATTACTTTCATTTTTTGTTCCATTTCAGTAAGCATTTCAAGTCCAATTACCTATCTATCCTCAATGTTATCCTAACTAACTGGAGTTCTACATTTCCTTCTATATAATGCTTCAAAAATTTCCATTTTTAAAGAGGAATGATAAGTATTATTATAAGAAAATTCAATTAAAGGAAGATATTCTTCCCATTTGTATTGTTGATCCATAC
Organism: Taxus chinensis; assembly: GCA_019776745.2. Classification (NCBI taxonomy): domain Eukaryota; kingdom Viridiplantae; phylum Streptophyta; class Pinopsida; order Cupressales; family Taxaceae; genus Taxus; species Taxus chinensis. The sequence goes on along the minus strand of CM034146.1, from coordinate 499,965,017 downwards.
AGTACATTTTTTAACATATCCTCCAAAACCTGATTTATTCTTATTGTTTTTCCATCTGTTTCTAGATGGTATGCGAAACTAAAATTTAGTTTTGTTCTTAAGGCTGAATTTTTTGTTTTCTAGAAATGAGATGTCATTCTAGGGTATCTATCATATATAATCAATTCAGGTACTCCTAATCTGAAAGTTTCATGAACAAATATTTTTGCTAAAACAGGTGAATCACCTTTAAGATTACCAACAATAAAATGTGTTACTTTTGTTAATTTTTCAACCACAACTAAAATGACATCATGTTTATTTTTAGACATAGGCAGCCCCTAAACAAAATCCATATTTATTACTTACCACTTATAATGTGGTATACTATGGGGATACAACAAAACAGTTTGGTGTATATTCTCAGCCTTAAGACACTGACATTCTAGGAAATATGAAACAAAATCAATTGTGTCTCTCTTCATCCCTTTCCAAAAATATTGTTGTTTTACATCAACAAGCATTTTTGTAACACTGAGATGTCCTGAGTAAGGTGAATTATGAAATTCCATCATTAACTTTTTCCTTAACTCATTTCCCGAAGGTACATACACTCAATTTTCATATCTTAAAATTCCTTCATTATCAAAGTTAAAACCTTTTTATCTTGTATCTATAGGATCTGCAGCAAGTTTTTTTTTCACCTGTTGAAAATACAAGTTAGAATCCATGATACTCTTTACCTCATCCTTAAACTGAGTTGTCAAAGTTATAAGTGTAGAAATATGTTTCCTATAACTTAGTTCATCTACCACTCTATTGTATTTACCTTTAATGTAACTTATGTCAAAATCATATTGTGACAAAAACTCTAACCATCTTCGTTGTCTTGTATTCAGATTTGGCTGAGTGAAAATATACTTCAGCCGAAGGTGGTCAATTTTTAACTCAAAAGGTATTCCTAAGAGATAATGTCTCCATACTTGAAGTGCATGAACTATGGCAGTAAGCTCCAGGTCATGGGAATCATAATTCAACTCATGTAACTTGATTTTACTACTTTCATAAGCTATAAGATGATCATCTTACAATAGAATACCTCCTAGTCGTTCACCTGAAGTCTATGTAACTACCATAAAGCTCTAATTTGGATCTGGTATAGCCAAGATAGGTGTAGAAGTTAATTGTTCCTTTAGAGTTTTAAATGTTGATTCAAATTTATCACTCAACACAAACTTTTTGTCTTTTTTTTTGTAATGAAGTAATTGAGGCAATGACTTTTGAAAATTCCTTAACAAACTTTCTCTAATAATTAGAAAGCCCCATGAAGCTTCTAACTTCATGTACATTTTTAGATGCATGCCATTCAGTTAGGAAAAAATAGATTTGATTGGTCAACTACTATTCCATCATTTCTTATGACATGTCCTAAATAGTGCACTTATGTTTCATAAAAAGATTATTTGGACAACTTACCATAAAATATTCTCTATCTCAAAATTTCAAGTACAATTTTCATATAATCATGGTGTTTGTTAATGCTTTTAGAATAGATAAGAATATCATCCAAGAATACAAGTAAAAACTTTTATAATTATTCTTGAAATATATTATTCATTAAATTCATAAAAGTTACAGGTGCATTTGTCACAATAAAAGGTAAAATTGTGAATTAATAATGTCAATACCTTGTTCTAAAAGCTATGTTATGAATATCTTTGTCCTTGATTCTTAATTGGTGATATCTAGAACAAAGATCTATATTTGAATATACTAATGCACCACACATCTGATAAAATAGATCATGAATTCTAGGAATTGGATATTTGTTTTTTAATTTTAGCCTTGTTTAACATTCTGTAATCAATACAAAGTCTAAGTGTTTCATCTTTCTTTTTCACAAATATTACTGGTGCTCCACAAGGTGAGACACTCAATCTTTTCAAACCTTTAAACAATAGTTCTTGTAACTCTGCCTTAATTTCTACCAGTTCAATGGAATTCATTCGATAAGGTTCCTTGGAAATAGGTTTAGTTCTAGGTTTGATATCTATGGTGAAGTTAAATTCTTGTTTAGGCGGAAGACCGGGCAGTTCTTTCATAAACACATCACTGAAACTCTTAATAACAAATACTTTTCCAAGAAATCTCTATCATTTTCTATTGTTTTAGAAATTTTTACTGCATATAGAGTGCAACCTTTGTTTTTGGCCTTCTTAAGCTATATGGATGAAAATTTTCTAACTAAAATTTCTCATTTTACCCCTTGAATGTCTATTGTTTTTTCATAGATCATCAAGGCATCTAATGTGTTTTTCAATACAATCAAATTTTGTTTTATGATCAGAAATCTAGTTAACACCAATTATGACATCATATGACCCCAAAGGAGTAACATAAAAATATACTTCTGTGGAAAAACTTGGTAACTCTAAGACTTCTACAAAAAGACATTTACTAACAGTATGGACAACATTATTACCATAATGTATAGTCTAAGATTTTTCCATTATTCCTACTTTTATTTTTAATTTGTAGCTAATTTACTAGAAATAAAACATTATGTATCTCCAGTATCAAATATTATAGTAACATTTGTACCAAATAATTTACATCGCACTTCTATGGGTGTAACTTACTTTTTAGCTTGCTTATCAGCTACTGCAGTATGTATCTTATGATGTTGGTTGTTTTCATCTTTCTTTAGAGGGAACTGATTTGCATAGTGATCCTTACCACAATTGAAAATACCCCCTACAGGTCCTCTTTTTGGTTCAAACTTATTTCCAGTATTGAAATTATTGTTTTGACCTCCATAGGATTTCAACCCATTATTGTTATTCTTCACAAAATTGTTTCTAATGTTCACAACATTTTTATTTGTTGTTGTTTTCTTATTGTTATCAGTAATAAACTTATTTTTGGCTCCAAAATTTTTCCATGCCACCTTCTTGGGTGTAAGTGACGAAGAAGAATTAGAAATTTTTGTTCGATTCTCTTCTTTATGAGGAAAAATTTTCTTCAATTTTTTGTTCTTTCCTTATGGATTTTTCTACAACCCATTCCATAGTGGTTGGGATGTGCACATCTACTTCTCCCCCTATGATAGGATTCAATCCCATAATACACTTATGTATCTTGAATTCCTCATCAATTTGATAGTGAGGAATGTACATAGGAAGTTTGGTAAACCTCTCCTAGTACTCAGTTATAGTTAACTTTCCTTGAATTAAATTATAAAATTCTATCATTTTTTGATCATAATAGAGTTTTGGTAGCCATTGTTTCCTAAAGTAGCTCTTAAATTGATCCCATGTAATTCTTGATTCATCAATGTTCAGTTCAGCCTTATGGTTGTCCCACCAAGAGGATGCCTCATAGGAAAGTAATAAGCTCCCCATACTACTTTTGTTTCTTCTGAGAAGTTCCTTATTACAAAGTACTTATCCATTTCACTTAGAAAATTCTCAACCCCATCCCCCAATGTAGTGCCATCAAAATTTAGTGGATGTATCCTCTTTATGTCATTATTAATTTCATTTGTTAATCTTGCCTTTTTATTTTTCAGGTGGATTAGGTATATTTGCATTTGCATTTGCAGCATTATTATTACCATTCGCAACATTATTATTTGATGCATTATTATTATGAACACCCAAATTTCTAGCACTGGTGTTGTTTCCTGGAGGTGGCTGATTGTTATTATTAGCATCATCTTCTTCCTCCTCATTACCCATTACTTGTTATTCAAATACAACAAGACGATCTCTTATGTACAACATAGCAGCAATAATATTGTCAAGTTTTTGTGTGGTAGTTGCCTCTCCACCTAGAGGAGGATTATTCACAACACCTCCCCTTGTTCTAACCATTATCTATCAACAAGAAAATAAGTTTTTATCAGATATGGACTTAACAGGTCAAAGATCTGTAACCTTCACTTTTTATGTCTTAGAAACAAGGGAATTTTTTTTATAATGTTCCCTATTCTAAATTAATATAATTCAGAACACACATTCCATTTCCAATCCATCTCATAATAGGAAACCAAATGTAGCTGTAATAACTCGGTGAAACACTAATCTCTCATTCCATGACTCGGTATTAAATTGATCTCTCATGTTAACTTGTTCAAGTGTATACTATGTATGCTTGGTTGTTTTACCCTTTAAGGGTCACTCAAGTGTTCTATCTAAGAAATGTATCTAAATATTTGTAACTGATATTCATCTAAAATCCTGCAACTTAGACTAGGTGACATAAGAAAATGCAACCAGTAGCTTGTGATACTTAGGCCAAAATTTTAAACATGTTTACCATGTTTACATTCTAAGACAGCATACTCATCCAAAGGAATAAGTCTATCACCACACTCATATTGTTATCTACATTGGTCATACCTAATTACTGTCAACCAAACCCGAGTCAAAGTTTCACACCAAATAAGGGAAGCTTACATGCATTAGTGTGGAATACTACTTATGGTGACTAAGCGTACATAGACATACTCAATCAAATTTCATCAATTGAGTGTGTTTAGTTACCCTAAGTCAACATGAGTTGACCACTGCACTAGTCCATGTTTCCATCTATGTTTGGAGTAGAACTAAGAATTGAATTTTTACTTATGTGGATCAAGTTAATTGAACTAAGTGGGGTGTTGAAGCATAGATGACTGCTTCATAGTATCCTCATAATGACTCCCATAATTATGAGGGTAATTTATTGCAGTCCCTATATCAAAACAACCAACTCAGTTCCTTCAACTAAACTAACATACTTATGAACATTATATCATTAACCCAATAATTTATTATCTTGTTTAATTTATTGTTAAACAATGCACTTAGGGGTTCACTATGCATGATTGACCGAAAGAAGGGTATGAAGTGTACTTTTACACTAGTTTGAAGGTATGTAGATAAAATATGTGTTCATGCATATGATCATTTTAATCTTAAACTATTATTTTCATTTATCGATCAATCTGAATTTGATATTAAATGAGTAAGATCATTAAGTTTTCCTGCTACAATATATCATTGAAAACAAACTTGATTGAAAGTTTTTACATTAGACTTAGAGATATTATAAATTTGAAATATTTCTATGAACTCCTTTAAGCTTTCTTGTTTCCATTTATTGTTTACATATAAGGATCATACATCCAATCATCCTTTATGATTTAAGAATAATATCCTAACAAGATAACATACATATTTCTTTATTTAATGATAAAAGGAAACATCCTTTTATTTCTTATTAAGGACTATTGTCCTATTAATGAAATCAGAAAACATATGGTATAGTTTCGTAATAAGAAAGCCACATTCTTCTATATAAAACTATACTTATTCCCTTATCTAAATAAATATTTATCAATCATAATCAACTTATTTATACACCTTCCCAAAATGAAATGAAACAAAACTATAAGTAAATATCCTTATTTCTAGTATCATTTTATACCTTAGAATCCATTAAGCCATGCATGATAGTATTTTAGGACATTAATCAAATATAATTCATAAATGACCCTAGAATAAGTTGGAAATCTACAACCTTCACAAAAAAATTCAGTTATCAAAAAGAGAGTTCACTACACCAAAAACTCAATAAGTATTCCATAAGTTTATAAGGAAACTTTTTTCATCATTACAAAACCAATTTAGTACATCCTCATAATTTCTTCAACAAGTTAATTTTGAGATAATTTAAATACATAAAGCATCTAAATGATGAACATGACTTCATTAATTAAATAATGTAATTTTTTATAAGTCTTTCTCCTTTCACTTTTCACGAAGTTTATCTGCAAAATTGTTAGCAGGATTCAATTCACAAGAACTAAGCATGATAAGAATTATAACATCAAAACAATATACTTTTATCTAATTTTTTCATAAAAGGAACCCTACTATTTAATAAAATTTTCCAAGCACTCAAAATAAGAACAATAAAAGTAACCGCTCAAAAAATACTATGTCAGAAATAGAGAAGACATTACTAAATCTATTTAAGAATCAATTGTTAATAAAGAAGTTAAATAACCCAAATAAATTTAATTTCATCCATGTCACAGTAATTATAATCATTTCAACATGATTAAATTTGAAATTGTAATTAGTTATAAGAAGATAATTATTATATTTCATATTCTATCCTCATTCTTTTAAATTTATTTCACCAAGAAAAATTTCTATAAAATCATAACTAGTTCCTTATCATTCTATCTAAAAGGTATCTAGGAACAATTACAAATTGACATAAATAGAATGTGGCCACCATAGTACATCTAACCAAGTCCCTGAAACCATCCATAAAAGGAAGCCATCAAAACAAAGATCACTTTATTGGAACCGATTGTATTCATTGTACATTCCTACAGGAGGATACGCTAATCAAGGAAAAAAAGAACCAACATAAGCTGGGAATTCATCAAAGTAGGATTTAAAAAAATGAACTAGATTATAAAATCCATTTGTTCATATCATAACAATTGAACCAAGAAGGGAAAAAGAGTTGAAACTTAACCATGAATTTCAAATAATCAAGCTACAATTGAACGCACAAGCAACCCTTGCCAAAAACTTAAGGATAATGAAAACTGAATAGTTCCAAGGCACAAAATCAAAGTGCACAATTTTTACTTGAAAAGATCAGTATTCAAGTTTAAAGAATAAAAATTTCCTTCAACAATGATCATTGTAATGCATAGGTCTAATTCACACTCAAAATTAAATTCACAATAAGAGCATTAACTACCACATAAACATTTCATTCCAACCTAAGCTATAACTCAGTTTGAATGAGACATTGCAGATATTAACATTCAATTAAATCATACAACATTCACCTATTAAAATGTCTTCATAAACACTAATAACCCAGCTCACAAAAATCTTCAAGATTGAACATGAGTAGATATAACCCAAGATATACCACTCACGTCGCTTATAAGAGTAATAGTTCTATGAGATAATGTTTATCAAAACAAACAAAAGAAGACCATTTTGAAATAATAGACAATGACATGGAGCATCCAATACTCAATGGATTCCAAATCTTAGCCAACCTAAAAAGGGTATTCATACAAAGTAAACACCACCAACAAGAGAGAGATAGAAAGAGTTTACCTGTCCATATATCAAAAATAAGTCCACCCATGAAGGGTGATAAATAAAAAACATAACATAAAAATAAGGAGACAAAAATTCCATCAAACACCTTCGTAATATGCACTTACAATGCTTGATATATCTTTATTGAGAGAACCTAGTATGGGTTGAGACCATATTTAAATAAACCAACAAAAATATCAATAGATTAGTTACAATAAGATCCAACCAAGTGCCCAAAAAACCAATGCACAAATCACACACAGGCTTAACAAAAATTGACCAAAATAATGTTGGTCGATACCCATCTCAACAAAAATCAACTCGAGTCATTACCATAATCCTTAAAGACTTTCTCCATAACCCTTAGCTTTCATTTCATACCAATAGGTTACAAATACAAGGATATTTACCTAACAGATGTAATATAACATATTCTTCTCTTGTCATTTGTTCGTAGTTTGATATATATATGGAAAACAAATTTTTTTTACCAACAAAGACAAACCCAGACTCACGAATAACAACCGTATACCACTGTATCACTTATATCCATAAGAAACCATAACCATAGGAAACATCACAGAAGAAAGAAGAAGAAAACAACACACAAGAACTATTCTCATAGGCGTTTTCATAAAGAGAAGAGGTTTTTTTATGAAATTTTTTAAATAAAATCAAGAGATCTTGAAGAGATAGAGCCTATCATGTCTGGTAGTTCTCATGGATTCTCTTTTTTGCTTCCAAGCCTTCAAGTAAAGATTCCAGTGAAATATTTCCAATGAAAATGCCAAAAAAAATCCTCTGCAACTTCCCCCATTTTCTTTGTATAGCTTCCATGCTCATATTTTTCTATTATTTCCACCATGCAAGGGAAATATTATGCATGCAACATATTTGAACTGCAGGTTTGAAAGAATGGTAAAACACATGCAGAGATCCAAATATTTAAAAATATGAATGAAACAATAAAACCAAAAATCGTTTATTTTTTTTCCTCCAACCTTATACTATTCCCCAGGCGGTTTTTTCTCTAGTCAAGGACAATAAATGCCAATAGGACTTCCAGTGTCCCTCCCAAAATTTCTTCCTTCACCAACTCATTGTTGGTTATAACTATTAATTAAAAACTTCATTCAAATGAAATTAGTAGAGTTGACAACTCAACAATTTCCACTATTTTCATGCATTGGCCAGAATTGGCAGAAATGGACTTTTAAATGCCACATTTAAACCTTTAAAAATGCCTTTGGAATTGTGTCACTACCACCAACAACTTACCATCCATTTCATCCTGATCCAAGGTATGGCTATTCCTATATTTTTAACTCAAATAGACTGAAGCACAAGTTCAATATAGAAAAATAAGCAATGACCAAATTAGACTGAATTTATTTCCTCCATCCACATGCAGAACACATTAAAAATTTCAACATAAAGCATATATGAAATACTTCATTATAAATTCATAATTTTCATGGTATGATTCTATCTATTTTTAGAAGATAATCATATCATCTACAACAAACATGATTACTTAGTTCAAAAGAGTACATCATCTTCAAACAAGAATTACCTATTAACATTTGCAACTTTAATTATAGAAGAGATCAAGGATATCAACCATAGTAGAGGCATTATATTTCCACCCATGAGGAATATCTTGTTAGCAGTATGATTCCTCCATCCCTTAATTTCCTTAACTCTTCTTGCATTTTGAGGGAAAAAAATGGATTGATTGGATTTTTCTTTTGCCTAAATGGCCCATAATTAGGTTCTAGTGGTGTCTCATCTTGGAAATGGTCTTCCCTATATGCCTTCAATTCTAAGTATGACCATGCCAAGCAGTCCTAGTAATTTTTTAATAGTTTGACATAAGACTACTTTTCTTCTTTACTCAGGTTACTACCTAGTCATATTTTTCTAGGTTTTTACTCATTCCCAAGTTGTGATCTTCCACATCTCTTAAGGCTGAGATATTTCTATTAACCACCCTATCAACATTGTCAAAATTTAACTCTAAAGTAACCAAACCTCTTTGAATGGTGTTGGTTTTTAGTTGTATAATATCTTTAATGAACATAGTCTCCTTGGCATCAGAAACACAAACCATTAGTTCCCAGTCCATACATTGGTTTGTAAATTCTCCTTCATTATGAAAGAACCTCTGAACCTGAGCATCATCTTCAAAGACTTTCCAATGCTTTACACTGTCAGAAATAGATGGTCTTGATAAAATTTCTATGTTATAATCGCAATAAGGAGACATTGTACAATTTTTAAATCTAGATCTCAATATTGCCAACTTGTCTGAAGCTACATTTTGATTTTTTTCATGATATGTTATGTTGAAAGAGTAAAACATTTCAATAAAGTCACAAACTACATGCTTATATTGTTTCATTCTCTAATTCTTGGTTACATACAATTTTCTAACTTGGTTGACTACTAATTTTGAATCTCCTTTAACACTAATTTCCTTAATACCATACCTCCAAGAAATCCTTAAACCCAAAAGTAGTGCCTCATATTTTACAATATTATTAGTGCACTCAAATCTAATTTTAAAGGAAAAACTAAAAAATCTCTTGGTTTGGATACACAAGGATAGCACCAAAACCATTCCTAAATTTAGAGAAAGCTCCATAAAACATCAAAATTGAGGGAATGCCAAAATTTTCAGGACTTTTACACTTATCAATAACATGCCCTTCAAATTTTTCATAGCCCACGTAATTATTAACATCTACATTTGTATATAACACTTTAGAAGAAACATTGTTAGGATCCTTAATTAGGTGTAGCATATTTTTCTCACCATGAAATTTAACAAGTCTTCCTTCTATTGGTATGGTTACATATGAAAAATCTATCTGCACACTCCCACCCACACTAGAAGCCCACTTCCTTGACAACAACATTCCCCACTTTGCAGGACAATACACAATAACTACATTCATGGTTAAACATTTACCCAGGTAAACTGCCAATTGCACTACCAATACTTTAACATACCTAATCACCAGAACCTCCCTTGAATCCATAGAGGTGCACTTTCCAAAATTTGTTGTCAATTTGATATTTAATTCATTCATTACCTCAAGAGGCATCACATTACATGAGGCCCCTAAATCAAACATGCATTTGGGAACTAATCGGTCCTTCATGATCAAAGTAGTATAGAAAGCATCAATATTAATTTGATATTCAACAAGGGAGGTACCCAAATATACCTTAGGAGATTCTCCGAAGTCTTCTAAAGTTTTTGGCACTTTCAATTGTGCAATGACATGGGGAGTATCCACACTGTTTACACTTTTACTTGGGAGTGGTATCTCCTCCTTGAATCCCAAATATTCAAATTCCATATTCTTATGGTCAGGGATCCTAAGAAATTCAACAATCAGTACTCTGACCTTTATTTGACTCAAAATATGGGAAATATCACAGGGTATATTCTTGGGTAGTGTTGTGTTTGGAGGAAGAGTGACTGCCCCTTATTGTGGTATGAGGTTTTTCATGGCTTAGGAATGGACTGTGGTACTGTATTTATTGGGAATGAATGGGATATTATTAGGTGTATATTTTTTAGGAAGATCCTTTTGTATATTAGTAAGAAGTGGAGTTTTTGGTTTTAGTTGTGGCCCTCCACCTTTGAAAACACTACTTCTAAGATTGTACTCATTTTTCTGAGTAACTACTAAATTTATCATAAGCTACCTTTATTCCTTAGAAGGAATCCCCCATCATACTTATTGATCATTAGAGATCTCAAATACTTAAATTCGTGATTAGGTAAATCAAAATCTTACACCATATCAATTTCAATATCATCATTATGAGGTGTTATCCTGCAAAATTGACAAGGGAAATTTGCATGTAACTATACCAAAATTCCATTTTGGCCCCCAAGGGAGTTTGACAATGTTTTAAGAAGCCCAAACATCCTTTAGAAAAAACAAGGATGTTGTAAGACTTAGTCACTTTTTGCTAATCCTTCGACGCACCCATCTTCATGTCGACATGACTGAAGTTACACCCTTTTTTGGTTGGGCGCACTCATTGTTACATCAACATCTCTAAAGTTGCACCCCTTTGGTCCTTTGGCACTGAAAATATTGTGTCAACACCAAAAAATTTGTGCTAAGCATTCTCCTTGGTGTAATTTCCCTCATGTCGACACTCCCAAGACCGCACCAAAGGTGGTTGGTGAGGTCATAAATCCCAATTTTTCTATAAATATGCGGCTGACACTTATCATTTTCATGAATTGAAAATTTTGAAGTTAATTTTCTTTGCACCTGTCAACCATCCTTATCAACCCCTGCGTGCCATTTTTCAAGCTTGTGGACCCCACATCGTTCTTCATCTTTTATAAATCCGGGTAAGTGGCTCCTCTCCTTGTTGTTTTGGTTTTTATTTTCTTACGTACTAGGCTTATATAAAAAGATTAAATCTAAAAGAACCTAACAATCTACAAACCAGTTGAAGCCCTTTTTCTTCTCCTTTAGGATCTATAAATCTAGAAGACCCCTACCTTTGAAGAAACCAAAAAAAAACCCATCTTCCCCTATTTTTTGCCTTGTCAAACAAACCCTCTCTTTGCCATCTAACAAATCCAAAAGAGAGGAAAATAAATCAAGAAATTGCCAGAATTATCAAACTGTTAAAACACCTGGTGTATTGTTTTTCCATGTTACACCTCCCATAGTTGTGCTTTGGCACACTTTAAAAACATGCACCTAGCCAAAGCAGATTATTCCTAAGGCATAAGCGCAACTTCATTAACATCAACATAACATGTCACATGTTACAAATTTACGCCCTGTGCTTTATCCTTGGCGTTGAAACTTGTCATGCAAAAGCTCTCAAAATTACACCCTTTCTAAATTAGCACAAATTTTCTCATGTCAACACTTGGCATAACTCCATAACATAACAAAACCCCTGCAGCCTACTGTAAACATGTGCCTTGTGCCCTAAGCTTCATAATTGCTCATTTTTCATTTTGCAAAATTTCATTATGAATAACATGATGGTTGATATGGCTCTTCTATGTTGGACCTCCTTTATTCTTCTCACAGAACAACAACATCCATCCTTGAGCTCACACATGTCTTCATCAAGAAAGAAACCAACTAAAGCTAATGATAAAGCTAAACAGTCAGAACAAGAGATGAAGTATAAGTATCAAAGAGTCAGAATGCCTAACTCTTATGCAGAGTGCAGCCTTGACATCAGATACTCTAAGCTAGGTCATATTGACATGGATGAATTCTGGGTAAGGACCACCTAGGAAAGCAATGGCCCATGGATGAACAAATTAGTAGGTAGTGGACTACACTTTGCAGCTGGGCTTCCAGTAAGTGCTATAAATAATGAGTTTATCATGTTGGTTTCCTGATGTTATAACATAGACACTAGATGTGCTGAAAATAAATAACAACATACCATCATAAACCTCACAGCTCGTCACTTTGAGATGATCCTGGGAATTCCTCACCACAGGAAATATGTAGAAATAAGTATCAAAGACTGTAACAAGGCATGGGATGATAATGAAGATAAATGCATGCAAATGATGAATGAGATTTATCTGAAGAACAATAAGCTAGTGAGCAGATGGCCACAAACCATCCACCATAGTGACTTCAATGAGGAGTTAAGTGATACAATCACCTTCTTAAACAGAGTGTTTGGGCTCCGTGATGCCCATTATTTCCACAAGTGGATGCTGAGGTATCTGGAGAATATGAGCAAGAATGCACCTGATCAACACTTCGGCTAGGGTGAAATCATCAGTGACACCATCTCACAGTAGCTTCAATAAGTTCTAACAACTAGGAAGTCCTACATGAACTCCTATGTTTTATATGCTACTGTGTCAGAAAGGGATTTTTCCAGTTAGCTCGAAGCGGGGTATGGCCCCAAGTCAAGATATACGAGTTCTACCCAGAGCTAAGACTTGAGGCCAACATCTACCAATTCTCCAAAATTAATGATGCCTTCTTTTATGAGGTAATCTGCTTGCTGAGGCCAAATATGAGACACGATCGGACCAGCCTGAGTGTGATTATTGCTATAAAGAAATGGGGAGCGTTATTCACACAATTTCCCACATTCACATACCTCAGAGCTGTGAACTTTGAGGGAGAACCGACAAAGCTACCAAGGTTTGTAGGGCCAAATTTGATCCTCCTAGAATTATCAAGGCAGCTAATCACTTATCATGAGAAGGGCATGAAGAGAAAGAAAGGAGGAACTCCATTCCCACTTACAGTTGGCCGATACACTTGCCCTATACTTGCCAAAGCACGGGAGATGTATGCTAAGCTAGAGTTTCTAAATTTGAAGCATAACTTCCCAGCAAGGCCAACCTTCAAATGTCGGAGTTGCCTCCCAAAGGCAAAAATTTATCCCATCCATGTTTCTGACATCGAGAACATTTGGATCAACCTGACACATGAGATAGACATCAGGTGAAAGGATCACTTCCAACTGGCTGTGGAGGAGATCATACACTATGGCGTAACCATCATCCCAAAGGAATTATAAGAGACTGATCAATAAATTGATCAGGTTTACCTTGACATAGATGGGGATGATTGGCCATTCATGGAGATCGACAGAGCCAAAGCACCAAAAACCATACAGGAAAGGGTTAAGCCCACATTATAGTGCACAAAATGTTCTCACCTACCTTGGATTTGATTTCACTACTTCTCCTTCATGCAGAGCACCTCCAAGACTGGCCCATGTGCTGAAAGGAATAGGGAAGGACAAGGAGGGTGAACCAATCAGACAAGAAGAAACTCCTGAAGGCCTTCCTCCTACTTCTGAGAAGAAAGTAGTCAACTTGGTGTCTCCAGGTAAAGAAGAAACAATAGATGTTTCAACAGATACATCCACCTAGGATGTTATCACAACTACAAATACTAAGGTACCCATAATCCCTTCTTCCACTTCTTCTCCTCCTTTTGTCATTCAATCATCTATCCCTATGGATGTGTCTTCTCCTCTCCCTTCTTCCCTCCCATATCCCACCTCTTCCATCTTCTCCTCTCTTGCAGATCTATCACCCAGTGTTTCCTCAATCCTAATGATGATCCCTTCCGTTTCCATGTCCTTCTCCTCCCCGTTAGTAACTCCAGGCCCCACAAGTATTGGTGCATTGGACTCCCTATCAATGCCACCACTAAGTGTTTCAACACACTTCCCTGAGGCCTCTTCTATTACTCCCCTTCTCACTCCCATTTCTTCTTCTCCCTCTTTTCCCACTCGCATAAGTCCTAGTTAGATTTTTGACCATCTAAGTCAGCATAAGAGGAAAGTTTCCATTGCAACCATGCATTTATCTGCTATTCCAAAGAAGGGAACCAAGAAGCAAAAAGTGATAACTCACTTTCCTAAAATAAATTTAGGAGAGATATTCATGGAGATAGCTTACCCAGATCCCACTAAGAGAAAAGAAGATCTGTCTCCCACAAACTTCATGGTGACTCAAGTCATAATGGGACCTCATCTGAAATCCTACAAGGATAAGCCTTGTCTAGTGTGGATGCTCTCTGCAAAAAGATCCAAGAGGAAAAATAGGAGAAAAGGATACTCAAGGAACAAAAAAAACATCTCCTCCAAGCATTGCAGAAAATGGGCAATGCTCCTCCTGTGATTGCCACCGAACCCATTCAAGTTCTTAGCCAGGATAAAATAAATGAATATGTTAATATTGGTGAACAAGACACAGGAGTATCATCCTGGATCAAGTGGATCCTTAGAGACAGTGAATAAATGATTGGGAAATTCACATTTCTCTATCAGGATACAACTCATGCAAATAATGAGCTACAAGCAGTAGCAAGCACCCTATTCGAAGAGTTGAATAACGCCGGGTTGAAACATGAAACATTCTAAACAATGGTTAACTTCTCAGCTGACAACCTATTGAAAGTTGGTGTTATTGATCACCTACATGCACATAATAGAGTTCTCATTGCATTAGATTATCGGGTTGATCAGATGGAATATATCCTGGAGAGAATCGATAAAATAAAATATGAAGTCGTGGATGCACGATACAACATGGAGCAAATAGTTACAAAAATTTCTCTAGGGATGCTCAGTGAATCGTATAACTTGAGGGAAGTAGATGATACATTCCAGTGCTTTAAGGCTATCATCACTCAAGGTTTGGAACTAGAGGTCAATTTCAACTGAGATTCAATCAATAACCTCTTGGCCTATTGTGATTTCATTGGCTTTTTAATCGATGCATGCAAAACTTTTTCTGTGCTACCTGACAAGCTCAAGAACAAAACAAAAACTTGCGAAGTCATTCGTGGCCATTTTAATGGTCCCAACCATGATCAAATTTAAGCAATGATTAGCAAGTTTGTGGAATATCAAGCGTAGTGTCACATCAACTCTCTTGATCAAAAGCAAGACACCAAGTTTGAATAGAGGGATGATGAAGAGTATTTTTTCCTCTCATGTGTGTATTGATTATTTTTGTAAAATGTTTGAAAAGCATGTTGGCCTACATGATGACCTCATCCATATTGCATCATGGGATGTTTTCATCCAAAAAAATTACCCAAAGTCAATTGTTGACTTTTAGATATTTTAGACCTTTTGTGAATATCTTGTAAGATATTTTGTATGTAGTGGGTTTGCTTTTTTCTTCTTCCCTTCTCTCCTTCTATAAATACTTGAATACTTGTTGTATTCAGGGTGGACATTTTTTTGTATGAAAAGAGAAGTGAAGAGAGAAATACTTTGTGTTTTCTTGTAATAGAAGAAATATTAATAGATATATTCAGACTTTGTGCTTAATGTATGTGTTATTCGCATTATATGTTTCTTAAGTCAGATCTATTTTTTATTCTGTTAGATTCATTCCTATTATTGTCATATGTTCATCAGTATTGATTTAATTTTTTATGCAAGTAAGTTTGGCTTTGTTTACTACCATCCCAAAGCATAAACCTTCCGACCCTTCTGTCTTGGAATTCATTTCTTTTAATCCTTCAAATATACCCTCCTCCGTTTCTTCTCTCCTACATTTCTGTTCGTAGTTATAACTACCTCTACTGGGATGAGATCCCAAACCCCTTGAAGTTAGAATAGTGTAGATTTACACAAATTCTTGCTTGATAGATTAGCAATAAACTATTTTTGCTCTACTGTCTCAAAGAGGGGCTATGCCCTACACACTGTTGGCCTATTTCCCCATGACCTGCCTAACCGACAGTTTTTCAAACCAATAGTTTTTGGTGACTCTAATGGGGATCGAACTAAGAAAATAACTGTAAAACTGTATAAATCACTACCAGATTACAAATTTTAACCCTTGGTTGAAAATCAAAATTTTTGCATAAGTGATCAAAACTAAAAATTTCCTTGTACAAATCCATAGATCCGGACCAGATAGAGACTTTTAGTTCACTGAGTTTGTACAAAAACTTATATATTTCAGTAGATCTGAGATTCTGACATTTTATGATATTTTCAAAACCTTGCAAAATTCAGGTCAAAGATCCGAAAATTAGCCTACTAAATTGACCCACTTTTACCCTTATTAATCTTTGTCAGAAAACCACAATCGGTGATTATTTAAAAAGGGTAAATTAAATATTGAAAAAAGTACATGTTGCTGATTTTTGCTAGAAAAATCAGAAAATCAGCACATATAAACAAAACGATTGTTGTAAATCTGCTCCTAATTGTTGCAGATCTGAACAAATATGCTGATAAGTGAGCCATTTACTCGTAGCAGAAGAGATCATGGGGAAGTTGATCCAATTTTTTATCTACTTTGAAGGAACAATTTCAGTATCACTCCAACACGATTTGCATCACTAAGCTCAGTGGATGGATCAGCCAAAAGTGCCTCTCCTCCATAAAAGAGCTAGATTTCACAAGGTGCCTCAACATAAACTTGTAGTGCTATTTAACTAAGTGGAACCACACTCCCTACTCGTGTTCTTTTCCCTCCTTTTCAAATGGCAACAAATCTACCTCTACCATGGGGAAACACCATGGGTCCTCTAGTGTTGCCACATCCAGTCCACCCCCTCCCTAGCAGAAATCACAAGAATTTCCTAAAATTTGATGGGAATAGAAATCAAAGCATGGATGCACATATAGCTGCATTTATTATGTCATGTAGCATTCTGGACGTGACTCATGAAGATGTATCAGTACGTATTATTCTGGAAACCTTGCAAGGGCCTATATCAGAATGGTTCTAACATTTACCAGCTAGATCCATCACTAGTTCGGCCACATTGCAAACTACATTTGAAGATAGATATAGACCTTCAGAAGACACATTTGTGTTATTGTCACAAATCACTCACATGAAGAAGGAGGCCAATGAAACCATGCACAATTTTATCACCTGATTTAATTCACTAATCAACCATGTGCCGCTTTCCATGATGCCAACATTAGAGAATCAAAAGTGTTTCTTCTTGAATGCCATGAGTTTGAAAGTAAGTTTCTTACTTTTAAAGGAACACATACCCACCTTGGTCCTTGCTCAAGCTATGGCCATTCAGATAGAAGACAACCTCCTTATATCTGGTGAGTTAAGACAAGAGCCATCAAAATCAAAGGCTTCAATTTCTTCTCAGGTTACCTCATCAGATCCAACATTCTAGAAGATGGTGAATGACTTGCTCTCATTAAAGAAGCAATTGGCTCAAACATCATCTACCACTCCTTACCGGGATATCCCACGGAGGAACTTCACTCCCAACAACACCCCCCAAAGGCCACATTTTCTTGCTACTTCTCCAAGGTTAGCAATTGAAGCCCCTCTGGTTAATACTTTGGTTGAAATCAAAGAAGATAATCCAAATTATGAAGAACCTTCGTCGCAAGGCAAAGATGACCAATATGTTGGTGAACCGAATGACGACTCAACTATTTGGTATATGGAATTTGAATATGAGGAATCTGATGAAGAAGAGGGTACCCAAGGGTATGCAAGCAGACAATCATAGCAATTTTCACTCGCTTGCAAGGAAAAGAAGAAAAATTTGCTACTGAAAAACAAAAGGAACAGGCTATGGTAGCTCCATCACTAATGATTGCTCAAAGAGGTAATCGCCTTCCTACTCAACCTCCTATTAAACCTTTTGTGAAGAAATATTTTCCTCATGTTTCTCCTCCAAATTAGCCTTACTCTAGTCCCATAAAGACCAGTAATCCTCCTCCAAAAATGTGAAATGAAGGACCCACTCCTTCGTTAGCACAACCCTTAGTTGCATTTGATATAATTGATCATACCAAAAAGACCAAGATCCAGATGTCTGAAGTTGAGTAGCTTTAGTCCAACTTAGAGCATCTTATAAGATTAACTAAGTATATCCAAAGCTAGGCTACCATCCCTCCTCCCATTTCCCCAAAAGGAATTCTTCCCATTCCTCCTACGTCTCACGTAAATGTTGCCTTGACTTTTGCATCAAGGAAAATTGAACCTTTTTACCTATCTCTCTTGATCAATGGTCATAAACCAAGTAACTATATAATTGATTCTGGAGCTTCTAAAAATGTTATGCCAACAAAGGTCACCCATACTTTAGGCCTGACAGTTACTAAATCTTTTGGTAGATGCTACTCCATGGAAACCAAACAGGTACCATTGATTGGTCAGATCAAGGATGTGTAGTTTGCATTCGCGACATTTCCTGAGAAAAGGGTAAAAATAAATATCCTCATAGCTGACATTCTAGCAGCATACGAAATATTGCTAGGAAGGATATTTTGTAAAGAAGTTGGTGGGGAAATTCATATGAACTGGTCCAAATCCAGGATCCCTGTCAAAGGGGTGATGTAAAATTTGGAACTTGAATTACAAAAGAAATATCTAGTCACCAATTCTGATGACCCCAAGGCCCAAATTCTTTTCAAATCATCAAGGATGGGAAACTATTTCTTGTCTACTGACTCAGATAAAATGAATTTTCTCATCCAAAAGGAGGATCATAACAAGGTATGGACATTACAGTTTGATGGCAGTTGCGCAACAAGTGGATGCGGTGTTGGGGCTATTCTAATATCTTATGATGAGGATATTTTCCCTTCTTCTTTTAATTTGTAGTTCTTCAATATGGATAATACTGTTGAGTATGAATCCTTGTTACTTGGCATGAAATCTGTAAAAGAGAAGGAAATCAAGAATCTAAGAGTGCAAGGTGATGCTGAGCTAATTGTCAATCAGGTAAAAGGGGTATACCAAGAAAAGAATGATCGGCTCAGACACTACCGCAATGCTGTATGGGATAGTGTTGAAGAATTTGATGTTTTCACAATAAAAGTAGTTTTGTGAACCCAAAATGACATGGTCGATTCATTGGTCATCTCATCCTCTCTCATGCTCCCTCACCCAGGGTTGAAAATATATATATATACCATTGAGGTGGTTTTTCACCCAAGTGTACAGATAATTCGTAGCACTGGAAAGTTTTCAATGATGACAACCAACTTATCATTTTTTTAGAGAAAGCTGAAAATTTCAAAGAACTTCATTTTGATGGATCAACTTCTACGTGTCGCGTGTAATGCCCGCTTTAACTACCACTTGAGAGCAAGAAACAAACTAGGAAAATTATGGAATAATTTTTTTTTGTAAGAAGGGTCTACAAACAATTAGCAAGACACTAGTTTGAAACTAAATAGGTTCTAGAACAAATTCTGATTAACCAAACACAAGATTTCCATTTTTATCTTATAACAAGTTTACAAGGTTCCAATTTGGAGGTTAGAAGTTTTACTAAGGTTCAGGGAGAAATTTATCCCTAGGCCTGCTCTTTATCAAGCCCTAAACTTCAACTAGTTTTTTACACACTTAGAGTTATCAAAAATTTACTAAACTAAGCTCATTGGATAGGAAATTTTCTCACCTTTCCAACCATATAAAGAAGTTCTCCTAACTCCTTGTAGCACTCAAGTTATGGCCGGGCGGAGTTTTAGGGGAAACTTTTCCCTTGGAGGTCCACAAGGTTAGGGAAAAAATTGGGAAAATTTTCTAAATGCCACGTGTCAACAAGTGATTCGTTCAGGCCGGCGGGTCATGGGGAAAAAACATGAAATTTTTCCCAACTGAAGGAAAATTTTCCTCCGTAACTCTGCACTTGCCCAAATTGCCACGTGGCGCTTTGTGATTGGTCGCGGGCCGGCGGAGGAAATTTGGATTTTTCGCCCAAGGGGAAAAAAGGTTAAAAGAATTCCATGGACCTACAAACCCATGGGGACATGTTTCAACACCTCATCGGCTGCGGTGATGTGGGTCGGCGGAGGAAAAAGTGAAATTTTTCCAAAAGTGTAAAATGTTAAGTTTTCAATTATAAATCCTGGGGCCCTCCCTGCCATGTGTCAACACGTGATTGGTGTGGGGCTGCAGGGTTGCGGGGAGAAAAGTGAAAATTTTCCAAAGGAAAAAAAGGTTAAGTTTTCTATTTTCATCCGTGCACCTCCTGCCACGTGTCAACACGTGATTGATTGGGGGCCGTAGGGTTGTAGGAAAAATTGGGAAAATTTTCCCAAGGAAATTTTTTCAAAATTTTAAGTTTTTATTAAGGGCCTGCCCCTCCAAGGTGCCAAGTGGAAACTTATGATAGGATGAGAGGGTGGCAGAGCTGCGGAAACTTTTAGGAAATTTTTCCAAATCTCAAAATTTAAATTTTTCTAAGGTTGAATTAATTCATTTAGGTTTTTGGATGGCCATTTTGAGGAAAAACTTCAAATGGCCATAACTTTTGGTTGGGAACTCCATTTTTGGAAAATTTGGACTTTCCAGAAATCTCTCAGAGTCCTCTTTGCAAAAAAAAACATAAAGTTTGGAATTTGGTCAATTTTCAAGGGTAAATTATAAGAAATTGATTTGTAGGGTTTTAAGTTACAAACTGGCAGTTTTAAACTTGAAAATTTTATAAAAATTGGACTCTTCCTTCACTCAACATGTCAAACAGACATAGAGGATCAACTTAGGGAAGAGTTTGAATGTTTTCAAGGTGTAAATTTAACCATTTATTCAAGTTATGTTTTTCTCCACCAAGGGACAGAAAAATGACCTTGGAAGGGGATTAATTCAAAATTTACATTAGTTAAGTTGTCTCCACGAATTTACTTTGTCAAATCGGATTAGGTATAGTCTAAGCATAGTAACATATGTTATTTTTAAATTAACTGAGAAGTATAGATATGAAATGTTCATTTAATCAAATTCACATTACCAGTTTTGACTTTAAAACAGTGAGTTTACTTGTTTGGTGACTTGTCTTTTGGGTGAGCATAAGATTATGACTTGATCCATTTCATTGTTTCACAATTTAAAAAATTCAACTCTAATTAAAATGCATCTCTGATTTTCAATTTTAACATGATAGTTTCCAAAGAAAATAACGTTGAATTTCATTTCATAAGCATCATTTTTCAACATTCCAGAGACAAAAGGTTTTATCCCTTTTTTTTGACAGAAATTCATTCATAGACAACAATACAATCTAGTATACATTGCCATACAAATTTTAAAGGAAATAATACTATTATTCATTGATCATTCAATAACTTTACAACTTATCATTTTTCCAATTTGATTTCCAAGGTACAATTACAATGCAAGTAATATCTTTTACATTTATTTTCAAGGTAAAATGGAGAGATAATTCTTCTCTACAATTCTCATATTCAATTACAACTTCCCATTACCGGGTAAACACCTCTTATTACAATATCCATACATTCATCCACTCAAGCTGGGAAGGGTTACATAGGATTTTCTCAAAACAATTGACTGTCAAACTGTGAAACTCTCCAAATAGTAGCATGTTTGATTCATCTTCTTTCTTCTTTAGATCACAACAAGGAAGGGGGGAAAGGAAACGCTCTCCACCCAACCAAGACATCCAATGGGAAAAGAGAAGCCATCTTTCCCCATTGGCCCCCAAGCCCCAACCATATTGAAATGGAGCATGATAATCCAACACATGGAGACAAGGCTTCTTTCACAACAAACCACATTCTTTTCACATTACAAAAAAAATAATAAAAAACACAATTTAAAACAAGACAACATTTCTCAACTACTTTTGAATTTATTCAAACAACACATAGGCCTGAACAAGTAAGCCAAAAAAGAGCAAGAACTATGGAGGTCTCCTTATGCCTCCCAAGTTGAATTTGGACATCCACCAAAAGTAAACCACAAAAATCATAGCAATCCCATAGACCTTATCCCTCCTCAACCCCTCCTTATCCCTCCTCCAAATTTATCCCTTATACCTTCCCAAAGTAAGAGATGCAAGCATACTCTTATCGTAGGTGGATCCCAAACCAACACTCCCTCCCTAGAACAAATAACAAAGGCAAATCCCTTATCCCTCCTCTGATAAAACCTCATATTCTTCTCTCTTACACCATTCCCTAGGCATTCTACCCAACCCTCAAATAATTTCAAACAAAATCACATTCAAAGTTCATGCTAAAAGAGGGAAAAACAATAAATGAAATGCATGAGGGCCTACATCTCCATAGTGGAGTCTTGATTCCAAAACAACAACCTTTGTTACACCAAAAGAAAATAGTCCCAAATCAGCAAAAGAAGGGCATGCAAATCAGTCCAAGCTCCCTCTACAAAGTAAGCTCCCAAGCATGAAATTTCAACCCAAGAGAGGAAAGAAAAAATTTCAACAACCTCCAAAAGAGGAGGAATTGGATTTTTAAAGGAGAGGATGGAGGATGATGATGTGGATTCCAAGTGGGATGCCACATCATCTTTCCTCATCCCAAAATGAAATCACATCAAAAGCAAATACATCCAATAAATGACAATGAAAAAATTACTTACATACACAAACTCAACCCATACCCAAAAGGAAAATGCATTTAAAATTTGTAAGACAAGTGCAATCACTTCATTCATAAAATCATGTCAAAACATAATAAAATAAGTTGCTTTTGACTCTAAAATTATAATCATGGTTGGTGGAGGTTTTTGAGAGGTGTGGGACAAGTTTAACTTGTCCCACAAGCCTCCAAATTTTTCCTTCAAGGCCAAATTCTAATTTCAAAGTGGAAGGAGTGTTTGACCTTCAAAAATTAGCCTTACAACCTCTTACAAATTCTTACACAACCCATACTTTGTAACTTACACACTCTTCTAAAATGCATTAACTTCTATGACATTTATTTATGACAGCCTTTTGACATAAGATTTATTTAATTACCATAAGGTTATAAAAATATCTATATATCAAATTTCATTTTCAACCAAAGAAAAAACATTTAATTTCACATACCACATCCCATTTAATTTAATTTAATTTTAACTATATGACTCTCACATAATACTATCATATTTAAATAATTAAAATAAAAGAACATTACAAAATAAAATACACACAACAATAAATAAAAAGGGAACACATAATAACCACACACACATATGCCCCATGGTCACAAAAATGGAATCCTAACACAACACAACACACAAATCAACACAATTTCCATGGTGAACTTGTTGATTTCACACTAAATTCCAATATGGTTAGTCTCCAATCCCCCGACATTGTTGTGATTTTAACCTACAAAATACAAACTACCTCCTTTGTCCTTTTGGCCGTATCAGAATATCCAAATGATATAAGCAACATACAATTATTAAATCCAAATCACAACATTATCAAGAATTTAACATTTATCATTTAAATTCAATTTGCAACTAGATCATCATCCAATAGATTTCTATACTAGATCTATTCATAATGTCAATGTCACATGTCTAAAATCAACATCAATAATTTATCCATGTCAACTAGTATATCATCATCCACATAATAATAATAATGTCTCAATGATCCTCAAGCATAATAACTGAATTCAAATCAATATTAATCCATAGTCTAACATCTAACCATCATACTAATCAAAACATAATAGTGTCCATAATAATCCCTGATACATCATACTACATCAAAACATAATGATATCCAAAATATGATTAATAGTTTCAGGATCAGTATCTCAACAGTGTCAAAGGAGAGTGGGCACTACATCGTGAGTCTCTCACCGGTCAAGTACATGAATCTAAAAAAGACATAGTGATACAACTCAATGGAAATAGTATTTTGAAAGGTTTGGTTTCCTTAGAATGATTATTTGATAATCATGACTATTTTTTCAAGAAGAAGCGACAGGATGACCCTTCCTCTTCTCCAGAAACTGAATCCATCAATTTGAGTATTGTGGAACATCCTCATTCCATGAATATCAGGAAGTGTTGTACGCCTGAGGAAAAATGGAAATTTGTTAAGTTGCTGAAAAAGTACATGGATGTGTTAGCATGGTCTTATGTTGATCTAAAGTCCTTCAAGTCAAATGACATTCGGCACAACATTCCACTCAAGGACAATTTCAATTCCTTTCCATCAAAAGTAAAGGCATTACAACCCCAAAATATCAAGTACCATCTAGGCTGAAATTTAGAAGATGCTGGATGCAAGAATTATTTTTCCAATACATCACATTACCTAGGTTGCAAATATTGTGCCTATGCAGAAGAAGAATGGTGAGATACACATATGTGTGGACTTTTGCAACTTGAAATAGTCACCCTTAAAGGATAACTACCCACTTCCAATAATGGATCAAGTGCTACAGGCAGTAACCGGTTTGAAAATGTTGTTTATGCTTAACAATTTTTTAGGTTACAATCAAATTCAAGTGATGCATGAAGATCAGTTCAAAAAAATGTTCACCACTCCTTGTGGTACCTTCACCTACAACAGAATGTTGTTCAGTTTGATCAACGTCAGTGCTACCTTCCAATGAGAAATGGACTTTTCATTCAAAGGTATGATGGGAAAAATCATCGTAGTTTACCTAGATGACATGACCGTGTTCTCCAAGAGACGAAGTGATCACTGTGATCATTTAGAACAAGTCTTGATTAGATGTCGAGAGCATGAGATTTCACTAAATCCCAAGAAGTCAGTTTTTGGGGTCACCTAAGGAAAGCTACTAGGACATATCGTCAGCAGAGAAGGAACTAAGATAGATGTCGAAAGAGTCAAGGCTATTCAGATCCTTAATTTTCCTACAAGCAAGACTGGTGTTCACTCTTTCTTCAGAAAGGTAAATTTTCTTAGACACTTTGTTTATGATTTTGCTGACAAGACTCATTATATATCTAATATTGTGAAAGGGTCCCAAACATTCTAATGGAGTGAGGAAGGCAGGACATCATTTGAAGACATAAAAAATTCCTTCACTCATGCACCTGTTTTGGTGTGTCCTGATTTCAACAAAGACTCCATCATGTACAGTTATGCATCTGCGCATACTGTATCAGCTATCTTAATGCAAAATAACTCCGAAGATATTGAATCCCTGATTACTTTCATGAGCTCTCCTCTTAAGCCTCATGAACTAAAGATGTCATAATTGGAAAAGTATGCCTTTTCTGTGATAAAAGCAGTCAAATTTTTTCACTACTATATTCTAAATTCTCATACAATAGTGTTGGTTCCAAACATAATTGTTAAGTCTATCTTGACCCAATAGGAGTTAGGGAACTTACGAGGGAACTGGATCACAAAGGTCCAAGAATATGACCTAGACATCAAACCAGCCAAGTTGGTAAGAGGTAATGGCCTCTGTCAGCTAATGGCCGAAAATAAAGACTCAGAGGCACCTGAGGAGAAAGCTGATCACATTGATAGAGAACAAAATGAACTAGAGAAAGCGGACTCTTTACCCATGGTTCTATTCATTGCCACCAACGATGAATGGTATTCTAACATCATGTTCTTTCTCACCTATGGAAAGTTCCCAACTCACCTAACAACAAAGTAAAAGTGAATGGTAAAGCTCAGGGCCGCAAGATATGTCATATGGGATGATGGATTGTACAAACGTGGAATTGATGGCATTTTTCTACGATGTGTTAAAAAGTCACAATAGGTAAAATTGTTGGAGATTTTTCACGACTTAGCCTATGGTGGTTGCTTCTCCTCATTAGTGACAACACATAAAATCATTCGGGCTAGGTACAACTGGCCAACACTATTTCAAGATGCATCCACCTGGGTAGTGAAATGTAAACTTTGCCAATAGTTTGTTGGCAAACCAAATCTGGTTGTGTTTACCCTTAGGCCCGTCATCATCGACAAACCATTCAGATAATGGGGAATTGATTTCATTATAGCACCCAATCCTCAATTGAGTGCTAGATATAGTTACGTCATAACAACAACAGATTACTTCACTTAATGGGTGGAGGCCATACCTATCAAGCATGTTACTTCTGAAGTTGTTTACAATTTCATCAAAGAAAATATTATTGTGATATTTTGCATTCCACATAAAATCTTTATTGACAACACTTCCAACTTCTCTTCATGGGAAGTAATTGGGCTTTTTATTGATACAAAATAACCTTGGCTCATTCTTCTGATTATTATCCTCAGGGAAATGGTTAGGAAGAATCCAGTAACAAGAACCTAATGACTATCATACGGAAGCTAGTTGATGAAAACCAGTGGTCCTGGCATAAATCATTGTATGATGCTTTGTGGGTCGATCATATCACTCCAAAGAGGTCTCTCGGCATGTCACCTTTCCAGGTGCTATATGGAACTGATGCTCAAATCCTTATGTCCACAAAACTTCCTACTCTGCGCTTGGCTTGAGCAATTAAAGATGAAACTTTTCAGAATTCTCTTGAAAAGAGGATTATGTACCTAATGGAACTTGAAGAAAAGTGAATGAAAGTGGTCGAAAAGATCACTGAACATCAGAATCAAGTTAAGAGGCTATTCGAAAAGAAAGCTAAGTAAAGAGATTTCAAAGTAGGAGATCTTGTTCTTTTGTGGGAAAAATGAAGAGAACCAAAAGGTATACACGAGAAGTTTGACTCTCTTTGGAGAGGGCCATACAAGATCAAACAAATCAATGGAGAGAATAGTTTATATCTCTCATATCTAGGTGGAACTGAGCTCCCACTTCCCTACAGTGGGCAACACCTGAAGATCTTCAGGAAGTAGAGATTGCTCTTTTCTTTGCACAATTTTCTTTTACTTTCATCGTGTGTTTGCTTTTTATTTGTTGTGTGTTCCCTTTCTTTCCCTTTTTGGTCACCCTTGTTTTTGACTCTCTGTAAACCAATGGATAGGAACATGAAAAATCTAGGATTCTCTACCATTAAGTTTCACTCAAAGATAGTCCCCAGAAAGAGCCGGCAGTTATCCTGTGAAATTGACAAGGGAAATTTAGAAGTAACTATACCAAAATTCCATTTTGGCCCCCAAGGGAGTTTGAAAATGTTTGAAGAAGCCTAAACTTCCTTTCAAAAAAACCAGGATGTTGTAAGACTTAGTCACTTTTTGCTAATCCTTCGATGCACCCATCTTCATGTTAACATGACTGAAGTTGAGCCCTTTTTTGGTTGGGTGAAATTTTCAGAGTGTCGACACACCAAAATCAGTGCCCCCTCTTAATCCTTCGGTGCACTCATTATTATGTCAACATCTCTAAAGTTGTGCCCCTTTGGTTCTTTAGCACTGAAAATATTGTTTCAACACCAAAAAATTTGCGCTAAGCATTCTCCTTGGCGTAATTTCTCTCGTGTTGACACTCCCAAGACTGCGCCAAAATCAGTTAGTGAGGTCATAAATGCCAATTTTTCAATAAATATACACCTGACACCTGTCATTTTCACAAATTAAAAATTGCGAAGGGTATTTTCTCTGCGCCTGTTAGCCATCCTTGTCAACCCCCGCATGTCATTTTTCGAGCTTTTGGACCCCACATCGTTCTTCATCTTTTATAAATCTTGGTAAGTGGCTCCTCTCTTTATTTTTGTTTTTTTTTTTTGTTTTGTTAGGTACTAGGCTTGTATCAAAAGATTAAATCTAAAAGAACCTAACAATATATAAAACAACTGAAGCCCTTTTACCTCTCCTTCCAGATCTACAAATCTAGAATACCCCTGCCTCTGAAGAAACCAAAAAAAAACCATCTTTCCCTGTTTGTTACCTTGACAAATAAACCCTCTCTTTGCCATCTGACAAATCCAAAAGAGAAAGGAAAAGAAATCAAGAAATTGCCAAAATGATCAAACTATTGAAACCCCTGGCGCGCTATTTTTCCATGTTACACCTCCCACAATTACGCTTTGGTGCACTTTAAAAACATGCAACACAAAATTTTCTGCACCCAGCCAAAGTAGATTGTTCCTAAGGCACAGGCATAAATTCCTTAACATCAACATAACATGTCGTATGCTGCAAATCTGCACCCCGCGCTTTATCCTTAGCACTGAAACTTGTCATGCAACACCTCTCACAATTGTGCCCTTTCTAAACTAGTGCAACTTTTCTCATGTCAACACCTAGCACAAATTTTTCTATGTTGACACCTTTCTAAATGCTCCAAAGCATAACATAACCCCTACAACATGCTGTAAACGTGTGCCTTGTGCCCTAAGGCTCATAATTTCTCATTCTTCATTCTACAAACTTTCATTATGAATAACCTAATGGTTCACATGGCTCTTCTATGTTAGACCTCCTTGATTCTTCTCACAGAACAACAACATCCATCCTTGAGCTCACATATGTCTTCATCAAGCAAGAAACCAACTAAAGCTAAAGCTAAAGCTAAGAAGTCAGAACAAGAGATGAAGTATAAGTATCAGAGAATCATAATTCTTGACTCATATGCAGAGTGTAGCCTTGACATCAAAGACTATGAGCTAGGTCATATTGATATGGATGACTTCTAGGTAAGGACCACCCAGGAAAGCAGTGGCCCATGGATGAACAAATTAGTAGGTAGTGGACTACACTTTGCAGTTGGGCTTCCAATAAGTGTTGTAAATAATGAGTTTATCATGTTGGTTGTCCGATGTTATAACAAGGACACTATATGTGTCAAAAATGAAGAACAAAAAACCATCATAAATCTCATATCTCATCACTTTGAGATGATCTTGGGCATTCCTCATCATAGGAAATATGTAGAAATAAGTATCAAATACTGCAAGAAGGCGTGGGATGATAATAAATATAAATGCATACAGATGATGAACGAGCTTTATCTGAAGAACAAGAAGCCAGTGAGTAGATGGCCACAAACCATCCACCATAGTGACTTCAATGAGGAGTTGAGTGATACAACCACCTTATTAAATAGATTTTTTGGGCTCCCTAATACCCATTATTTCCACAAGTGGATGTTGAGGTATCTGGTGAATATGATCAAGAATGCACCTGATCAGTGCTTCGGTTGGGGTGAAATCATCAGTGACAACATCTCATAGTAGCTTCAAAAATTTCTAACTGGGAAGTTCTACATGAACTCCTACATTTTATATGCTACTGCATAAGAAAGGGATTTCTCCGGGTTAGCTCGAAGTGGGGTATGGCTCCAAGTCAAGATATACGAGTTCTACTCAGAGCTAATACTCGAGGCCAGCATCTTCCAATTCTCCAAAATTAATGATGCCTTCTTCTATGAGGTAATCTTCTTGCTGAGGCCAAATATGACACACGATCAGACCAGCATGAGTGTGATTATTTCTATAAAGAAATGGGGAGCATTATTCACACAATTTGAGGACATTTGGATCGACCTAACACTTGAGATAGACATCAGGAAAAAGGATCACTCCCAAATGACTCTAGAGGAGATCATCCACTATGGCATAACCATCATCCCAAAGGAATTCCAAGAGACTAATCAAGAAATTGATCAGGTTAACTTTGACATAGATGGGGATGATTGGCCATTCATGGAGATTGACAAAGCCAAAGTGTCGAAAACCATTCAGGAAAGGGTTAAGCCCACATTACAACACACAAAACATTGGTGCAAAAATAAAGGTCTCACCTACCTCAGAGTTGATTTCACTACTTCTAATTCAAGCAGAGCACCTCTATGATCAGCCCATGTGCCGAAAGGAAAAGGGAAGGACAAGGAGGGTGAACAAAGTAGATAATAAGAAACTATTAAAGGCCTTCCTCCTACTTCTGAGAAGTAAGTATTGTACCTGGTGTCTCCAGGTAAAGAAGAAACAATAGATGTTTCAATGGATACATCCACCTACGATGTTATCACAACTACAACTACTGAGGTACCCATCATCCCTTCTTCCACTTTTTCTCCTCCTCCTGTCATTCAAACATCTATCCCTATGGATGTGTCTTCCCCTCTCCCTTCCTCCCTTCCATCTCCCACCTCTTCCATTTTCTCCTCTCTTGTGGATCTTTCACCCAGTGTTCCCTCAATCCTAATGACAATCCCTTCTATTTCCACATCCTTCTCCTCCCCGTTAGTAACTCTAGGCCCCAAAAGCATTAGTGTGTTTGACTCCCTATTAATTCCACCACCGAGTGTTTCAACACACTTCCCTGAGACCTCTTTTTTTTCTCCCCCTCTCACTCCTATTTCTTCTTCTCCCTCCGTTCCCACTCCCATAAGTCATAGTTGGATTTCTGACCATCTGAGTCAACATAGGAGGAAATTTCCCATTGTGGCTATGGATTTCTCTGTTATTCCAAAGAAGGGAACCAAGAACTAGAAAGTGATAACTTGATTTTCTAAAAGCACTTCAGGAGATAGAGTCATGGAGATACCTTACCCTCATCCCACCAAGAGAAGAGAAGATATGTCTCCCACAAACTTCATGGTGACTCAAGTCACAATGGAGACCTCATCTAAAATCCTGCAAAGAGAAGCCTTGTTTACTGTGGATGCTCTCTAAAAGAAGCTCTAAGAGGAAAAAGAGGAGAAAAGGATTCTCAAGGAACAAAACAAACATCTCCTCCAAGAATTACAAAAAAAGGGCAACGCTCCTCCTGTGACTACCACCGAACCCATTCAAGTTTTAAGTTAGGATAAAATAAATGAATATGTTAAGATTGGTTAACAAGGAACAGTAGTATCATCTTGGATTGAGCAGATCCTCAAAGATAGTGAAAAAATGATTAGAAAAATCACATTACTCTATCAAGATATAACTCAAGCAAATAAGGAGCTACAAGCAGTATCAAGTGCCCTATCTGAAGAGTTGGATAACGCCAAGTTGCAGCATGAAATGTTCCAAACAATGGTTAACTTCTTAGTTGACGAACTATTGAAGGTCGATGTTATAGATCAGCCACGTGCACATAATAAAGCTCTCATTTCATTAGATTATCAGGTTGATCAGATGGAATATATCCTAGAGAGAATCGATAAAATCAAAGATGAATCCCTAGATGCAAGATACAACATGGAGCAGACAGTTATAAAAATGTCTCCAGGGATGCTCAGTGAATCGTATAACTTGAGGGAAGCAAAAAATACATTCAAGTGCTTCATGGCTATCTTCACTCAAGGTTTGGCACCAGTGGTCACTTTCGACCAAGATTCAATCAATAACCTCTTGGCCTACTACAATTTCATTGGCTTTTTAATTGATGCATGTGAAACTTTCACAACGCTACCTGAAAAGCTCAAGAATGAAAAAGAAACTTGTGAAGTTATTCATGACCATTTTAATGGTCCCAACCATGATCAACTTCAAGCAATGATCAACAAGTTTTTGGAATATCAAGCACAATGTCACATCGACTCTCCTGATCAAAAGCAAGACACCATGTTTGAATAGAGGGATGATGAGGAGTACTTTTTCCTCTCATGTGTGCATTGATCATTTTTGTAAAATGTTTAAAAATCATGTTGGCCTATATGATGACATCATCCATGCTGCATCATGGGATGTTGTCATCCAAAAAATTGCCCAAAGTCAACTGTTGACTTTTAGATATTTTAAACCTTTTGTGAATATCTTGTAAGATATTTTGTAAGTAGTGGGTTCTCTTTTGTCTTCTTTCCTTCTCTCCTTCTATAAATACTTGAATATTTTTTGTATTCAGGGTGGACATTTTTTTGTATGAAAAGAGAAGTGATGAGAGAAATACTTTGTGTTTTCTTGTAATAGAAGAAATATTAATAGATATATTCAGACTTTGTGCTTAATGTATGTGTTATTCGCATTATATGTTTCTTAAGTCAGATCTATTTTTTTATTCTGTTGGATTCATTCCTATTATTGTCATATGTTCATCAGTATTGCTTTAATTGTTTATGCAAGTAAGTTTGTCTCTGTTTACTACCATCACAAAGCATAAACCTTCCGACCCTTCTGTCTTGGAATTCATTTATTTTCTTCCTTCAAATCTACCCTCCTCTGTTCCTTCTCTCCTACCTTTCTGTTCCTAGTTAGAACTACCTCTACTGGGATGAGATCCCAAACACCCTGAAGTTAGAATAGTGTATATTTGCACAGATTCCTGCTTGATAGATTAGTAATAAACCAATTTCAGTTTACTATCTCAAAGAGGGGCTATGCCTTGCACAATGTTGGCTTGTTTCCCCACGACCTGCCTAACTGACAGTTTTTTGGACCAACATGAGGAAGAGGAGATACCCATTGAATTCAATCCCAAAAAATTTCTATATTCTTGGAACTTATCAACTCAGTTGAAGTGGCACCTTGTTATGGATTATCAGGGCACCCCACCATGCATGCATCACCATAACTTTCATCATCATCTACCTCTTCAAATTATTCATCAAGATTACAAGGGGGATGTGACAAGAATCACTTGTCACACTAGTCAATAGCATGGATTTTTTCTACCATGGTAACTGTACGATGGAAAAGTGACATGTGAGGATGATAATCGGCAAACGACCTTCCCCGTACCCAACCTCTCGAGGTCGTGCCGAGACAGCTGGTGGTTTGAAATGCGGGTGACTTAGATGAAGTCACAGCTGGGATTATGGTCAGTTTTCTATGATAGAAAAGCTACAGGCAAGGATGAGAATTGGCAAGTAACTTTCCTAAAGCTAGCCATGGGAGGATCAGTGACTAAGATCTGGTAGTGTGATCTCCTGGTAGCTGAAATGACAAAGGGGAGATTTAGAGGCTGTGAGTGGGTAGCATAAATTCCCTAGTGATTTATTCTCCTAACTAGAATTTAAGCGTTTAATCTAGTTATGAAATCTCCAAATTAACTTAAACTGAAAATAACAATTTATACTACTACTGAAAGGGAAACTAATCTAAACAAAATATATAATTGAAACATTATAATTACAAGCAACAATTAAACTACTTTTATACTAAAACTAAACAAGTGAGATAACCCGGTGTGGTTATTCACCTGTGCAGATGTGTGAATCTAAATAAAAGACAGCTAATTAACTTAATTGAAAACCTTCAATCCTACCTCAGAAGTGAGGAACAAATCATAGTTTCTCAGAAACTATCATTCCCCACAGCTTCCCTGGCAATATTGAAAGCGAGCTTAACTGAAATAAAATGATTCACTACTCTATTTGATAATAACTTTGACAATTTAAACCTGGAGTTTACTGAGTAGAGGCAAATCCAGTTTTGTTGTAACTTGTCCCCTCAGAGTGATCTCTTCGTTCTTGCGTGTTCACGTGAATCTAGAAAGAGTAGGAGTATAGCAACATCGGCAAGGGAAGACACTGGGACGACAATTACTTTGAAGTAAAAATGGCACAAAGCACAAGTAGGAGAGGGATGGCGCAAGTGAACTGGCTTGGCCTATGCGATTCCTAGCAGGGTTGTTGCAGCAATGATAAAACAAAATGATAAACAACAGGTACTCAAACAATGAATAATAGCAGCTTCAGAGAAATACAACGAAGTACAAGTAGGAGAGGGATGGCACAAGAGAACAGAGCTTGGCCTATACGATTCCTAGCAGGATCGTTGTCGGTGTACAGTGAGGCATAACTAAATACTCAGAATTCTAATCCATGCTAAAATAAAATGATTCATAAAATAAATCTAGGACTGAGTATTGAAGACTAAAGCTCAAGAATGAAGACTCCAGACCAAAGAACCAAGACCATTTACTTGTAAACAAGCTACATATTTATAGCATTTACAATGACTAGAAGGCAAGTTCAAATTGAACTCTCCCACTATTAAACAAAGATAAATCACTGTTCAGTCGGCAAAAACATAAATACAAGCTTTAGTGGTTGAGAAATGCGAGTGAAAATTGAATTTTCACGCTTGACACGATCATCGGAACATTCTGGAAAGCGCGTACAGGACCGCCGCCCTACGCAGGACGACGGTTACAGGACCGCCGCCCTGGCCTGGGTGGCGGTTACAGGACCGCCGCCCTGGCTGGGTGATGGTTACAGGACCACCACCCTGGCTTGGGTGGCGGTTACAGGACCGCCGCCCTGGCAAGGAGGTAGTCATGTAAATAACAACAAAACAAGGAGGAAAAGGAGAGAAAAGGCTAGGACAAAACGTGTAGAGGCTAGAAAAGGATTTTTGGGATGCAAATGTATACTCAACAAGCTTTCTGGATTCCGAACACCTTGCGAAGAGATCTTAATCATCATTGGGGCATGTGTAACATCTTTCCGGTGGTGCAGTACATACAATTTTGGGTACGTACATATTGCCCCCTCGGAGAAGCGTTTTAGCCATGAAGAGGCATAAAACGTTGGGTCCGAGTATGGCGGTCCCAAAATGGGGAGTTAGAGGCTATACCTGACATGCCCGTGTGTCGAAATGCCGCCAAATTTCACATGCTTTTCAGAATGTATGCAATGGATGACAAGTGATAACAAATGTTAAACAGAATGTTTTTACTTTATTTGCTTTTGCAATGCTGATATGTGATGACAAACATGTTGTAGTTTTGAAATTTTGGCCTCTTTAGACAATGTCTGTGATTTCTTCTCATGTTGGCAAAACGTGATGAATGTATAGCGATAAAGAGATGAACTTGCCCCAATCCCAAATCCACGCAACTAGTAAGATGCGAGGGCTCAACACCAAGAATTGGGAAGGGCACAAGTTGTATGAGTTTGATTTGAGTGGAATGATGAGAGACATACAAAACAAGAACAAGAACCAAATTTGGACCTACACACCCACCCTACTCAGAACTACTACCAAGCTTAGAAGGCCAC
The DNA here is from genome assembly GCA_019776745.2 of Taxus chinensis. Lineage (NCBI taxonomy): Eukaryota > Viridiplantae > Streptophyta > Pinopsida > Cupressales > Taxaceae > Taxus > Taxus chinensis. The sequence goes on along the minus strand of CM034146.1, from coordinate 499,929,903 downwards.
TTACTTTTCAGTTTATCTAGACTTAGATTCATAAATGGCAACCTGGTTGACAAAATCTGGTTTTGACGATTTGATCTCTTTGGAATTTAGATGTTTGGATATTTGCCTTCTTTTAACAGAATTTGACTTGTGTTTTTAGCATACCAAGATTTGTTAGTTTGTGTGACTGGACCCCCCACACCTTGCCTCACACCACTAGTAAGAAGCATGGGTTTGTCACCAAAGGCAAGATACAGGCGAGTAAGGGCACTTCTTTCCTTTCCCAACCTCACATCACCAGTAAGAGATGTGGGCTTATCACCGAAGGTTGATGGGGCAAAGAAGTGTGTAAAATAAAATATTTTGTTTGCTTGGTGCTTTTGATTTCATTTGATTTTGACATTTCTGATCTATGACTTTGGGATATCCTTTCGTTCCAAGAGATTTTAAGAGGGATAGATGTGACACCAAGAAGCTTCTAGAACAGACCGTAGGCAAGGACAACTTTACCTAGTAGAAAGAAAGAGCAAAGCCAAGTATGCAGGTCTTGGTATGGTTTCCGTCAATGTTTGTCTGTCAAACTTGATGAGAAGATTTGAAAGTACTTGATGATGTTTGAAGAGATGTGATTTGAATATTTTTGCCAATATCTTCAGAAATTTGTAACAGATTACTTAAGAGTAAGTTCCTGGACTACAATATTTATGAAACGAGTGAACAAAATGAACCAACTAAATTACTAATGTAATGCAACTGCAACCATGTACATATGAAAATGCAGGTGGAACCATATGTCATGATGTCTAAGGTGAAGAAAGTTGACGAATATCGAATTCTTCACCCCTAGAAGTACACAGCGGAGAACCATTATCCTCAAATTTTTCATTTTCTTGACGAGGGCCTACCATTCTGGGTTTGAACTTACAATCCTTGCCCAGAGGTGTATATGTCCCATTATTAAAAACATTTTTCTGAAGGAGGTGTTTGCATGCCTCTTTGTCATGTTTTTGAGAGATGACATGTGGGTGAGCATGACTATGCTGCTCGACCTTCTCTCTCATAGTGAGCATTGTGTTAATGATGAGGTCTTGCCCCATGGATAGGGAAAACTTAGCTTTAGACACGCATGGGTCGAAACTAGGCTTTAGAATAGGGCAGTGCCTAGAGATGGTTTTGATAGGCATCGTTTTAGTTTTAAATTGCCTTTCTTCACTTGTTAATTCTATCATGTTTATATCTAGATTTAGGTCATCGGAGGGAAGAGATGCTATGCCGAGAAGACTACCCATTCCTTGAGGTTCGAATGGGAGAAAGATCGGTTCGTCATTCTCCAAGAGTTTCATAATTCCTGCTGTGGCTTTAGTGGAGACTGTTTCCACAGAAATTGACTTATCTTTATTTGTCTTTGCCACCTCGTATATTAAATCATAGGATCTTACCGGTTTAGCATTTGTAGGAACTTCATCTCGTGTGGAGAAAATATCGGGTAGGGGTTGTGAAACATACTCCTTTTTCCGAGTTGTTGCATTAATTTCACGCTCAACCTCTAGCTCAACTAATCCCAAGATTTTTGTATTACCATTTGAACTTAGGTTAGGAGCAATCTGAGAGTTGTCAGGAGTTGAGGCATCTTGATTGTTATTTCTTATTATGATACCTTTGTTTTTCCCATTTGGATCTAACCTGTTATTGTTATAATGATTTGGGAAAGGATCATTGAAGATCTTGAGAGGTGCATTTTGAGGGGAAACTACCCCTGCAAAAGTATTTGGTGCTGGTGACACAGGATCTGCCAAGAACATATCTATGAAAAGTTGTTTTTGTTCTTCTGGCAAGCGTTGCATGAATTTATTATAGTCATGGCAAGTCCTAGTGTCATGACCCCTGATTTTGTGGAAACCACAATATAGATTGGGATTATAGTTCCGTGGTCGTCGGTTTGAATCATGTTGTGGCCCAAAGTTCTGATTGGGCTGTTGGTTGTTATAGTTGAAATTTCGAGGTTGTGGCCTTTGGCTTTGGTTTTGATATCCATCTGGGCCCCGAGCAAGGCCTTGTGGCTGGATTTGCTGTTGTGGAGGATGATTAGAATCCTCCGTATTGATCGCTGGGGTGAAGTTATTATTGCGTTGATTGTTAGTAGGTGCCGGGGTGTTCACAACATTTGGTCCTTTGACTTGATCAGTGAATCCATCTGTTGTAACCCCATGGTTTTCATTAAGGATATTGGGTCCTTGATCAGCATTCGTTGTAGTAGGATAAGTTGTAGTGTTCTGGTTGGGGGTGATTAACCTCCCGTTTGCTCCATATGTCTTACGACCACTATCTATCGCTACTTGGTCTATTCGAAGAGCGCTCTCAAGTACTTCATCGTAAGTTCTTAGTGGGAACTTCTGGACTTCTTCCTTCACCTCTCTGCTGAGAGAATGAAGGAATAAATCACATAGTTCCATTTGATCCATGTTTGGAGCACTTGCTGAAGAATAAAGAACTGTACGCCACCTTTGGATGAAATGGGCGACAGATTCGTTATGTTCTTGTTTGATGTGTAAGAACTCCCTGATTCCTGTTCTTAATAGTTTGTTCATGTCGAAGGCTTTGATGAACTCAGACACGAGTTGTTTGAATGAATGTATGGAAGCCTCAGGTATTCTGTAATACCAATCGAGAGCGATGCCTTCCAAGGTTTTGGGAAATATTTTAGCAACAACCCCATCCCAAGGGAGTAATTCTCGTATGGCTGTAGCGTAAGCTTTGATATGTGCGTTTGGATCTCCCTCACCCTTGAACTTGGGAAAATCAGGGAGAGGTCTTGGAAGCATGACGCTTCGTATGGTGAAATCTAAGGGTTCCTTTAGGTATTCTGAATAAGTCCCTATTGCATAGCTTTCGACCATTGATGGTGTTTGCTGAGGGAGTGGTGGTGGGATAGGTTGTTGATACGGTGCAGCGTATGTGTTGGCAGGGGCATAGGGAGGTCCCTGCGTTTGAGCAAACATGCCGGGAGAGGAGAACATATCTCCTTGTGGTGATTTAGAGTATATGTTTAAGTAGGACGGGGTATTGTCAAGGAATGGATTGTTTGACACCAGACCTGGAGGAATAGTGTTAGAGATGATAGGCCTTTTTGGCGTTTGTTGTGGATATTGAGGAGGCATGCCTAACGTGCCTATTCCGGTAAGGAGATCTACTTGGCCAGAGTGGTATGGAGGATTGGAACTTCCTGTTTGTATGAACGGAGAATTTTGACTTGCTTGAGCCAGTTCTAACCCTCTCACTCTTTCTACTAACGTTGAAATGACTTCATTTGGTGAAGTCACGGTACTTTTCCTGAGCGGCGTTGGTTGTATACCCTGGTGTTGTAAAGGTACGTGATATCCTGCTCATAAACTAATCACTATCTTTCCAAGTTTCTCCAAGAATATTTCTTGTATGCAGTGGCATAGAGGTATTTTCTTGAAAAGAGATTTCGGGTTGTATTTGTAAACCTCCTACAGGTGGGTACATTCCCCGGGAGCGTTGTTCACTCCTAGGATAACGTATTGATTGTCCATCATCTAAGACCAGGTATGGATCTGATTGCCTACTAATTTGTGGTCTGAGTAGCATTTGAGGAGACGAACCAGATTCTCCGGTAAACGTCATATTGTTTGAACCTGAAGGCTCTATTTGTTGGGTTCGAGGGGGTTGATCTAACTCCTCAGTTTGAAAAGACGAACTATATCTGATTCTTGGGGTTTGTGTTGACAACTGATTAGTTGAATAGTTGTCACCCCATACTGAGAGCGAGGGTGATGATTGCCTATTCTGTTGGGCGTAGTATGCCTCAAGACCCAAGAGGGGTCTGCCATATGCATCGAATCCCGACATATTCGGGGGGTATATGAATACCCGCAGAATAATGGGAAGGAGGTGAAGGTGGATTCTCCAAGAGAGAAACAATTGTTTGTTTCATTTGAAACTTCTCAAAGAGAAGGTGAAACAGTTGTTTGTTTCACGTCGGGTTCACCAATTTTGTACGATGGAAAAGTGACATGTGAGGATGATAATCAGCAAGTGACCTTCCCCGTACCCGACCTCTCGAGGTCGTGCTGAGACAGCTGGTGATTTGTAATTCGGGTGACTTAGATGAAGTCACAGCCGGGATTATGGTCAGTTTTCTATGATAGAAAAGCTACAAGGCAAGGATGAGAATCGGCAAGCAACTTTCCTAAAGCTAGCCATGGGAGGATCAGTGACTAAGATCTGGTAGTGTGATCTCGTGGTAGCTAAAATGACAAAGGGGAGATTTAGAGGCTATGAGTGGGTAACATAAATTCCCTAGTGATTTATCCTCCTAACTAGAATTTAAGCGTTTAATCTAGTTATGAAGTCTCCAAATTAACTTAAACTGAAAATAACAATTTATACTACTATTGAAAGGGAAACTAATCTAAACAAAATATATGATTGAAACATTATAATTACAAGCAACAATTAAACTACTTTTATACTAAAACTAAACAAGTGAGATAACCCGGTGTGGTTATTCACCTGTGCAGATGTGTGAATCTAAATAAAAGACAGCTAATTAACTTAATTGAAAACCTTCAATCCTACCTCAGAAGTGAGGAACAAATCATAGTTTCTCAGAAACTATCATTCCCCACAGCTTCCCTGGCAATATTGAAAGCGAGCTTAACTGAAATAAAATGATTCACTACTCTATTTGATAATAACTTTGACAATTTAAACCTGGAGTTTACTGAGTAGAGGCAAATCCAGTTTTGTTGTAACTTGTCCCCTTAGAGTGATCTCTTCGTTCTTGCGTGTTCACGTGAATCCAGAAAGAGTAGGAGTATAGCAACATCGGCAAGGGAAGACACTGGGATGACAATTACTTTGAAGTAAAAATGGCACAAAGCACAAGTAGGAGAGGGATGGCGCAAGTGAACTGGCTTGGCCTATGCGATTCCTAGTAGGGTTGTTGCAGCAATGATAAAACAAAATGATAAACAACAGGTACTCAAACAATGAATAATAGCAGCTTCAGAGAAATACAATGAAGTACAAGTAGGAGAGGGATGGCACAAGAGAACAGAGCTTGGCCTATACGATTCCTAGCAGGATCGTTGTCGGTGTACAGTGAGGCATAACTAAATACTCAGAATTCTAATCCATGCTAAAATAAAATGATTCATAAAATAAATCTAGGACTGAGTATTGAAGACTAAAGCTCAAGAATGAAGACTCCAGACCAAAGAACCAAGACCATTTACTTGTAAACAAGCTACATATTTATAGCATTTACAATGACTAGAAGGCAAGTTCAAATTGAACTCTCCCACTATTAAACAAAGATAAATCACTGTTCAGTCGGCAAAAACATAAATACAAGCTTTAGTGGTTGAGAAATGCGAGTGAAAATTGAATTTTCATGCTTGACGCGATCGTCGGAACATTCTGGAAAGCGCGTACAGGACCGCCGCCCTGCGCAGGACGACGGTTACAGGACCGCCGCCCTGGCCTGGGTGGCGGTTACAGGACCGCCGCCCTGGCTGGGTGACGGTTACAGGACCGCCGCCTTGGCTTGGGTGGCGGTTACAGGACCGCCGCCCTGGCAAGGAGGTGGTCATGTAAATAACAACAAAACAAGGAGGAAAAGGAGAGAAAAGGCTAGGACAAAACGTGTAGAGGCTAGAAAAGGATTTTTGGGATGCAAATGTATACTCAACAAGCTTTCTGGATTCCGAACACCTTGCGAAGAGATCTTAATCATCATTGGGGCATTTGTAACATCTTTCTGGTGGTGCAGTACATACAATTTTAGGTACATACAGTAACTCTAGCAGTCAAAGGATCAAGGACCAGTTTGTTTTCTCTTGGTTATTGGTGTTTGTTTCCTAATCACATAGGTCCCTTTCCTCTCTCATCTATTATATGATGACCCCTAGGGTGATTCCTATTATCCAAATAGCTCTCCTATTTATTTGGATAACTTACATACATATTTTGGTTCAGAGATCTTCATTACAGTGGCACGTAACTTAGTTGTCTCCTTGGCATATTCACTTGGTCAATGTTTCCTTGTGTTCCCTTACACACTTCCCCTTCTCCCCTTTCCATTTTACTTTTCCTATGTGTTTAAATCTTACCTTTTAGGCATCATCTACACATTCACCTTCTTCTTTCCAGTTATTCATCCTGTGTGTGCACCTTGCACTTAATTTAATCATTTAAGCCCTTGGCCCTCTCATGTGCCCCACACATTACCTTGTAATAGTTACACCTTGACCATATGTTATCCGCTCACCAATTTTCCCCTTTTCCTCCATGTGCATTAAGATTCTGTACACCTTCCTTTTTCCTTCTTCTTATGCCTCATTCTTCTACATGCATACTTTGGTGCCCTCCCTTGTTTCATTCTATGTTAGTTAATTCCATGACATGTTTGATTGTGCCACATGCAACCTATGAAATCACGCTAATAAGGCATCGAATCCTTGTAATAAATCAATGAGTGATACGCGGTAGAAATGACAAGAACATTTACATAGTTGGCCATCCTTTCAACAAATCCACGAGTGCCACATGTCTTGTGTATGAAGGAAGCCCTGACAATCTTCTGATAGCCATATATTTTGCTACAAAGATTTGATCAGTGAGTACCTAGTCTCAATCCATAGCTATTGATGTAGGCTAGAGTGCTTGATATTCAAATTCAAATTATTGGTGGATCTGGTAGGTGAGAAATGGGAAAACATCTTTTTGGGCATTAATGTACATATATGATTACTCCAACCACCTGATTTGATCTTATCTGCCCTCTTTCATTCTATAACATGCCAAATAGACTTGGGGAACTTAATTTGATAGATTTGTTGGTGGATTTGCAGGCATTTAATGCTTCATAATGGTGATTGTATTTCAAATTCAGTTTTTCCCTCCTCTTCCTCTTCCATCGATTCATTTATAAATGTAAGATCTGGGCTCATTGTTTATGTTGGACATTTTGGATCCTTACACATTTTGTTAAGGACTTCATATTTTCTGTAATTTTAGTCACAAACATCTAGATCTAGCTTATGCATGTATATATTGGCCTCTTCCACCATTGTAACAGTTCTATTCATTTTCAGAAGTAATGAAAGCATCCTTTTATGACTATTCTCTTTCTCAAGTGTGTTTGTATTCTTTCTTATTGCCTTTCTTTTACATTGTGTGCTTATTGTGTCATTTGATACCCCTTGTAGTTCTGTTTTTAGTTGTTTTCCATGAAGCTGATGTAGTAAATGTGTCTTAGTTAAGCTACACATTCCTAACCTTCTTTCATTCCTTTCCCTTCATTTTCATTGAGAACAAATAGTGTTCATCCCTCTCTTTTTGGTGTTATCACCTTCCTTAGATTAGTTTCCTTTCTATTATCCTTCTATCCCTGGTCCTTTGGCATTGTTAGCTTAGTTTTACCTTTCATCATTAGGAGTAGCAGTAACATTAGAAATACATAGAGGAATCGGCCTTCTCCATAGATCCATCTCAAGCGTGCAAGGTCCCAAAACTTGGTGATGGTTCCATTGTTGCCTCAAACAAATCGGTCCTTCCAGATTTGAGACACAGGTGTAAGTTTTAACAACGAATAGTTTTTGGCATGCCCGGTAGGAGAAGTAGTGAAAGATTAAATTTCATATTGGTAAGTTTTGGTGTGTGAAATTAGTATTTCTAGCCTTTGGAGGCTTATTTTTAACACATCTAACGACTCCCAAAAATTCTAGATCTCTATTTTTGTATTCCTGAGCACCTTTTATGAGAAGAGTGCATACCAGATAGAGTTTTGTAGTTGAAAGATCCTTTTAATACCTCCATCTTTCACCGAGAAGCACATGCAATAGATCTTCCACACACACATCCCCATCTCCAGTGTGCCACATGCACTCTACTCCTCCTCAAAACAAACAAGTAGGCCGTACCATGGTGCTTCAACCTCCTCCTCCTCCTCCAAGGAACCTTTTCAGTTTCACTAGTAGAAGCTTACTCAATCTCAATTCTAAGCATGATATGTCAGGTGCTGTGCTCAAGAGTATTCCATTCTTCACTGGAGAAAATCAAGTCACCCCAATTGAACACATTCAAGATGTGGCCAATGTATGTTATATCTATTTGATTACACATGATGATGTTGTTTTCAAGTTGCTTGCAACCTCTTTCAAGGGTAAAGCACTCTAATGGTTCCATGGCCTAAGACCTACATCTATTACTACTTGGGATGAACTTGAAATAGCTATATGCAATTACTTTGAATATAAATCACATCACCTATCACTGGTGGAGTAGCTGAATACAACAGAGTGCATACCCAACAAGCAGATGACTGATTTCAACATCAAATTCTAGAAGACTTGGGACATAATTCCTCAAGTAGTAAGGCCTACATCCTAGCATGATTTCTTGTAGTATCTAAGGGCTTTGAATAGTGAAATTTCAATCATGATTCAATCCATGGGAGGTAGAATCTTACCTATTGCATAGAACATTGAAATAAGGGTATAAAATAGTATCATTCAAGTTGGTAAGCTAGCACCTTGTAGTGCCCACATTTTATGCACCCAAGTACAATAGTAAAAATACTAGGATAATAATTTTTTTTTTGACTTACACTATTCATTACACACAACACAACACAGGCTTCAAGTACAGAAACTCAACTCACATACGACAACCACATAACTCATCGATTCGCATAGACCCATGACAATGCCATATACCTATCAATGCCACACTTTCCCCAATGAACGAATGCTAGAAATAACATGACCACCATAAAAAGGGACTTAAGGATTGAAAACCCACAACACAACATTACCATGGTTACATCTAGAGTACATTAAACATCTAATAACATTATTATGTAATCATAATTTTCTCCCTTTTTCTACCTACATGTTCTAAAAATTCATTTCAAATTTCACTTATTGTTCAACCAGTTAATTTTGTTCCTTACCCTTCTGAAAATCTTCATAACTTACATGAGTATTTTCCATATTTCAAATTTCATACAAAATTCTAATTCTCTCATTCTTATGTTAAGATTATGCTTCCCAAGATGCCTATTCAATGTTTAAAAATTAACCTTGCTACACAAGTGAACCTGACGTGGTGTCAAGATGAAATATTGGGATTGGGGAAGACATATATTCGAGATAACTTTTTCCCAAGAACATCTTTCAAACATGGAATAGTTATTTTGCTACCATAGTTAATAAAGTTCAATAGCTTATTGACTTCCATTTATATTTATAAACCTTTTGTTTACTCAAAGTTTGGTCACACCAAGGCAATTTATATTCTTTGCAACGCATGAAAATGTTTAATTAAGTTATAAGGACTTCAAGAGTGACCTTAATCCTAATCTCCAATCTCATTTTCATCTTAAATGATATGCTCTTAGATCGCACTGTGATCTTGTTCCTAGCATCGTCTTAAAATAAAAGAGTTACAAAATCACTTGTCTTACATCTTAAGGAAGTACATGGCTAGGAGCATTATAACCTACACATGAACACAAGTGATCTATGTTCATGAAGATCCCATATCTTTGCAATTGCACGATTCCACAAAAGAAATATTCTTTATTCCTTAATTCCATAAAATGACATAACAAGGGATTAAGGGACAAGATTATAGTTTCTAAGGTTATCTAGAATCAACATCTTTAAAAAAAAAATTGTATGCAAAGAGTTAAATTATAGTTTTCTACCCACAAGTTAACATCCTAATCCACTAGGGTTTAGTTTAATTCCAATTTTTCACTTAGGTCTTTACACTCTATTATAGATTAGAATAAGATTCAAAACATATTCACCCAATAAACCCTCTGTAAAAGAACAAAGTGCTATATTATCACTAGCCAAAGATATCACCTATAGCTAATAGGATCTATTCATTAAAAAAAAAATTATGTGATAGAACCACTATTTCACTAGCTCCATGATGTCATATGGATCCCACAAGAAATTTATTTGATGCAGAAGATTTATTTGATTATGTTGCTCCTATATGTCTAGTTTATGTCGATGTCACTAAACGTACCTACTAGGAAAATAAACCCCTTTCTTGGGATCATATTTTCCTAACACTAGGATGTTCCATCAAGTGTAAAGGTTCGTTTGAAGGTCACGGTTTTCTACGCTGAGGGATTAACATCGGCAGGTTAGTTATATACGAATTTTGAACTAAGGTTGGTTGTTATGGTTAGGTTCCTTTATTACATTTTCAAGGTACGAAACACAACACCAATTACTAAACCAATAATAGCACAATGAAATTTCACTACAAGGTAATAATTTCAATTCCTTTTGACATTTGTGTTTCACTTTTACCATAATAAATTTTGGGATCAAAAATAACATCCATGAAAGAAATACCAATTTCTCGAGCACTTAATAATCTAACGACTTTTACATACTACCAATTTTCCACAATAAGTCTTTCAATCTATTACCAAAAATAAACAAAGAATTACTCAACACCTTTACGTCATCATTCTTTCATCCTGCAAAAACCACGTGAGCAAGATATCAATGATAAATCGCTGGCATGGCATCCACCCTAATCAATCATAATTATCATTTTTTAGTTTCCCATTTACATAAGATAATGATTACAATTTGCAAACGAAAGAAAAGAGTTTAGAGACATGTATTCAATGCATTTCATTTCACTTCACTTGGTAACCCAGGAGAGAGAAAGAGAAGGGAAGAGATAGAAAACACCATTTTGTCAAAAGTTCTATTTCACACAACAGATACACTAAGGTTTTTTATAAACAGTTATTTACATGTGTTAAAAGTTTCCAGGGTGATTTGGCAATCCTACGAGGGTCCACAACTTTCTATTTTTACAGTTTCTTACTAGCTACAAAAACATACAAAACAGGCTCAGAGGCTAAGAAACTACTTCCAAAAGTTATCTTTCGATGAGAACACACACCATGATTAACTTTCCACGTGTCCCCATATATACCAAGAATTCATAGCAGCTAAAGGAATTAAAAAAGAGCGAACGGTTTACGTTTGGTGGCTAGTTTTTTGGGGCCACTGGTCGTATTTCACCCAATTATAAAATGACAAAAGTTAGCTTGAGGACCCAAAAAACCACATCCAAAACTAACATTTCATTGATGAAAACGCAATGAGACACATCCTACTAGTTTCCCTAGATAAGGAGAATTCATCAGAGTCAATGGGACTGAGAACTAGAAAACCATTTTCAAACGGTGATAAGTTTTCTAGAGTGACAAGTCAAAATTGGTCCAGTTTGACCTCATCAAACTGCAACTAGAGGCCCACAAAATGGCTTCACCAAACTATCCCAAAAAGTTCTCTTTCCTATACTGAAAGTTCCATGCAATCATCGAGTATAAACACTAGAGGTGTTCGAAGACAAGAAGTAATTTCTCCATCCATATTTCAAATGGCGGTTCAAAAAAAAAGCCAACTTTCTAGATTTAACAGCTTTCTTCTGTTGTAAACCAATGTAACAGGGCTCCTGTAAGAGTGTCAAAAGGGTATCATATGTTCATTTTGGGTCAAACCAAAATTCAAGGTGACTCCTCGTATACCAAGGTACACGAATGAAACTTCACATCTCGTTTCCAGAGTTACAAAGGGTACCTAGTGAGTCTCTGCAAAATGCAAAATTTAACTATTTTAAACAAGAAGAAGGTCAACTTTATCAATGGTGAGTCAAATTCATCTGGTTGATAAAACAATATTGGAGGGTAATAGTTCAAGGTTTAAAGTAGACGAGTTATAATGACGTCATGAGTTACGACAAGATAATTTATTGTTTTGCAACGAGTTGAAGGGACATTTAATTATATTAAAAATCCTAATAATTTAAAATTATATTTAGTTGTAAAAGATAACTAAAACATGAGAATTATGAGAGGTAAGGGAAGGAGAACCATGCCTAGAGAATGAAGTCGGTCAAAGCCACAGGCTTCGTTTTAGCATCTTCCTTGGGCACTTCATCAACCAGTTCACGAACATCCTCAGCTCCACCATTTTGCATACACGTCTACCAGGGAAGTTTCATTGCAAACAAATTTTTTTTTTTTTCTATGCCTTGATGGTTTTCCATGCTCAATTGTAAAGCTCTTATTTTTACACATGCGGGGAGGATACTGACAAAGGTTGTGGAATCTGGCTTTACATGTACCAATTGCATTTTCTTGGAAAGTTTCCAAGGCCTTTTCAAAAAAATCATTTTTTTACACATCCTACAATCATTGCATCCCATAAGCCACATTCCTTTCAGGCATTGTCGAATAGTTCACATGCTTCCACATTTTTGCACATTTTCATGTGCTCATCAAACACCAAGCAAACATAATGATTAATTCTATGCATGATTCTATAAGAGGAACTCATGCCATCCGAGTATTTACAACCCTCATGCACTGAACCTGTATGGATAAATGCTAACTAAACAAAAATGAATCTTATATGGTTAGGGTATGTTCCATAAGACCACATCTCTTTGAGGCATTCTGCTAAACAAATCACAGACCTTTTCTACCCATCCATTTTGTGCATACACTGCCATCATGGCATTACATGAAATAACATTTCTTTGAGGCATTCTATCAAACATTTTATGCACCTTGAAAACACTTCCACATTTTCAATAATAACAACTAAAACACTTACAAAAAAAACTAGATTCTTTTTTTCATACCCTGCTCTAAGCTGCCATGTTTTGCATAGGCTGGAGACTTGTTTGTTGCAAGGTGAAATAGTATGACTGTCTCTTGAGGAAACCATGACTTCTGTATGCTAAAAAAAAATGCATTCCAAGAGAAGTTGTTTCATTCTTTCATTTGGTCAAACACTAAAATAGCGTCCCCAACACCATAGCAACTACTACATTTGTCAAAACCCCTCTATCTATGGTGCCGCATAAATAAAGGCTCTTTTTTTTTTATACACAGGCTGGGAGGATACTGGCACGTCCAAAATAACCATGGCACTCTATAGGATGAAATTTGGCAGTGCATTCCTTGACAGTCCAAAAAAAAACAAACAAAAAAAACGCCCCTCAGCGTACATTGGTTGGTTAAAAAAAACTGCGGATTTGTATGGAGCTCAATCCCATGGCGGCGGCAGCTTCCCCCACATATAAAACCAAAAGATGGATAGAACAAAAAAAAAAAGGAAAAGAAAAATGTGAAATGAAGCCCGAACCCCTCCCTTGCCCGAATCTACCCTAAAATTTCACGGGCCTTTTAAATTTTAAATCTTTTATTTTATTTATTTACTTACTTATTTTTGTTTTTTTCACTAAAGAACATAAAAAACCCTAAAATGACAATTAAAATGAGGAATGGGGAATTACATTCTCCTCCCCTTAAGAAAGCATCATCCTCGATGCAACATACAATGAAGAAGGATAAATGTTAAGAAACAAGAAACGAATATGGCAAAGGCACGCTCTAAGGTTAAGATTTCAAATACAAAATCACGGTTACGTGGTGGCCCTAGGAACATTTGGTAGAAATTTTAACTTTCAAGGTTCTGTGAAGATTGACAGTTCTCTCTTATTCATTATTTCATTAATCTCTTTCCATTAACATTATTATTAATTCAAGTCCTTTAAAATTTCATTTTTATCAAATTTTAGTTTATTCATTCCTGTGGGTTCCCATCATGAACTACAATCACAACACCAAATTTTCACAACATACTTTTACATACTTTCACGACTGTATCACATCACAAGTGTTTCACCAAACCATGAAATGACAACAAGTAGACCACATAGAAAATAATTTCCAACAGTTACGTCCTAGACATAGATCTAGTACACACATATGACTGAAAAACTGGGTCAACACGCTGATACATATACAACGGGTATCACATGACCCAAAATAATCCATGACTGTAACAACATAGTTCTAATCCAATATCCAAAAGTCCATACCAACCAAGGGAAGAGTCACACCACCAATCATAACAAAGTCTAACCAAAATCACAAGAGGACACATAACTCACTATACCAACTCCACACATAACAAGACATTATGAAACAACCCCAGATATCTCCAAAAGTACCAGGTAAAACTCCATATATCTCCTGAATTATCATAAAGTAACTCCATATACTCCCAAAATCATCACCAGATAATCTCCATATACCTCCTAAGAGGAAGAAACATAGTACCAGAACCAAGTTGGGTCACTCAACCATAGAGCCCCATCAATAATATCATGTCACTCCACCATAGAGTGCCATAAAATATAATAGGTCACTCAACCATAGAGTCACGTATCCTTTCTCCTTTTAATGAGGCCGGGTAACCCTATTTCCCTGGGCACATAGAGCCCCGTCACCCCCAACCCAAGTGACATAATAACTCAAGGTTCAACAACCCGCTAGTTATTTGTAACTCCTTGGGGTGTACCCCCATACAACAAAGCGGGTCCATAGGTTCCACCACTTCATGGTGAATCTCATGACCCTATTCCAACACATTACGACATTAGAACCATCATAACAATCCATTCAAATGCCAAGTGGAAAAATCAAAAGCCTTGGGCTAGGCTACAAAGGTTTTAAATATGAAAAGACAGTTTAAAAACCAAGAAAAACAAATGGCTAATTAGCCATGGTTAATGCAAAATCCAAATGTTAATGCAAAAATCAAATAAATGCCCAAAATATAAAAACATGTCAATCGAGAAAACGGCTGGTTCTAGCTAAAATAAGAAAGATTAATTTATGAATAAAATACGTAATGAGAAAATAGCACAACACAATCACTATGTGGCCTCATACCACCACCAAAGGGGTTCTCATCAAGTTGCTGGAACTCAGATATCGAGCCTCAACTCGTGAAAATATAAATGTAACCAGAAATGAGTATATCAAATAATGTATCTGTCATCATCCATGCCTGAGTCATAACTCCAAACTCCCACAAGGATCAACATAGTCAAAATCACATAGGATTATTCAATGAACAATCTAATAGGAAAGATCAGGGGACACAAGGTTGCATAAGTCAAGCCTAAGGTGGTGCGTACCCACAATATACTGAGCAAGCTCAAAGTATACTAAACAAATAAAAGTGGGTTTTCATTCTATATAAGACTCTACTTTCTCACTTGTACTCAGCTCAAGATTATGACAACCTGGTCAACACCTCCTCTCTTCCAGACATACGCTCTTGAAAATTTATCCCCCTTAGGGTCATCTAGTGTAAGATCCACAACATACACATAAATACATCACTAACACAATGGTAATTCACACACAATAACCATAATGTATTACAGATGGTATATATATATATATAGGGTATAACATAATCATTACTTTCACGAGTTACGATACATCACATTACCACATTCTGAAACCAACGTGCAATCATTCTACACTAGGGATCATAATCACCATATCCCCTAAATCATGACATGAACCATCACTTATTACATGAATTACACGTATGGGGAACACAATGCCTAACATTACGACATATAGTCAATTACAAAATAATGTGACGATGCACACAACTAATCACAATACGGTGGTGACATCACGATGAAATGTGATTCACTTTACATAAATTTTGTCATGCAACACATCAATACATCTTCACATCACATAAGGTCAAAATGTCTCAACACTTTGCAATTCACCATATCTTTCCTTTCACACAAAACAAGGCGGTACATCACACACGGATTCCTCATTGGATCCACAAAAAGGAGAGTCAATAATCTCATCACAAGCAGTAATTCACACATGAATTCTTCATATAATCCACATGAAGGAGAGAGAATACTCTCATCCCCATCACATCAACATGATAACAAATGCACACTAAGTGACATACACATCATGTGTGTTCACACTATCACAATTATGACATAGATCACATTACTCTACCAACATTTATCACCATCATGAAACACCATCACCATCATGTAAAATCATCACAACCCCAATCCATCCCAGAGGTTCGAGAGCATGAACCTCACTCTGATACCATATGTAGTGCCCACATTTTATGCACCCAAGTACAACAGTAAAAATACCAGGGATAATAAAATTCTTTTGACTTACACTGTTCATTACACACAACACAACACAGGCTTCAAGTACAGAAACTCAACTCACATATGACAACCATATAATTCATCGAATCACATAGACCCATGACAATGCCATATACTTGTCGATGCCACACTTTCCCCAATGAACGAATGATACAAATAAACACGACCACCATAAAAAGGGACTTAAGGATTGACAACCCACAACACAACATTACCATGGTTACATCTAGAGTACGTTAAACATCCAATAACATTATTATGTAATCATAATTTTCTCCCTTTTTCCACCTACACGTTCTAAAAATTCATTTCACATTTCACTTATTGTTCAACTAGTTAATTTTGCTCCTTACCCCTTCTAGAAATCTTCATAACTTACATAAGGATTTTCCATATTTTAAATTTCATAAAAAATTCTAATTCTCTCATTCTTATGTTAAGATTATGCTTCCCAAGACGCTTATTCAATGTTTAAAATTTAACCTTTCTACACAAGTGAACCTAATGTGGTGTCAAGATGAAATCTTGGGATTGAGGAAGACATATATTCGAGATAGCTTTTTCCCAAGAACATCCTTTGAACATGGAATAGTTATTTTGCTACCATAGTTAATAAATTTCAATATCTTATTGACTTCCATTTATATTTATAAACCTTTTGTTTTCTCGAAGTTTGGTCACACCAAGGAAATTTATATTCTTTGTAACGCATGAAAACGTTTAATTAAGTTATAAGGACTCCAAGAGTGACCTTAATCCTAATCTCCAATCTCATTTTCATCTTAAATGATATGCTCTTACATCGCACTATGGTCTCGTTCCTAGCATCATCTTAAAACAAAAGAGTTACAAAAGCACTTGTCTTACATCTTAAGGAAGTACATGGCTAGGAGCATTATAACCTACACATGAACACAAGTGATCTATGTTCATGAAGATCCCATATTTTTGCAATTGCATGATTCCAAAAAAGAAATATTCTTTATTCGTTAATTCCATAAAATGACATAACAAGGGATTAAGGGACAAGATTATAGTTTCTAAGGTTCTCTAGAATCAACATATTTTCAAAAAAAATTCATATGCAAAGATTTAAATTATAGTTTTCTACCCAAAAGTTAACATCCTAATCCACTAGGGTTTAGTTTAATTCCAATTTTTCACTTAGGTCTTTACACTCTATTATAGATTAGAATAAGATTCAAAACATATTCACCTAATAAACCCTCTGTAAAAGAACAAAGCGCCATATTATCACTAGCCAAAGATAGCACTTATAGCTAAGAGGATCTATTCATTAGCAAATTTTTACGTGATAGAACCACTATTTCACTAGCTCCATGATGTCATCTAGATCCCACAAGAAATTCATTCGATGCAGAAGATTTTGTTTGACTGTGTTGCTCTTATATGTCTAGTTTATGTCAATGTCACTAAACGTACCTACTAGAACGATAAACCCCTTTCTTGGGATCGTATTTGCCTAACACAAGGATGTTCCATCGAGTGTAAAGGTTTGTTTTTAAGGTCATGGTTTTCTACACTAAGGGATTAACATCGACATGCTAGTTATATACGAATTTTGAACTAAGGTTGGCTGTTTTGGTTAGGTTCCTTTATTACATTTTCAAGGTAAGAAAAACAACACCAATTATTAAACCAATAATAGCGCAATAAAAGTTCACTACAAGGTAATAATTTCAATTCCTTTTGACATTTGTGTTTCAATTTTACCATAACAAATTTTGGGATCAAAAATAACATCCATGAAAGAAATTCCAATTTCTCAAGCACTTAATAATGTAACGACTTTTATATAGTACCAATTTTCCACAATAAGTCTTTCAATCTATTACCAAAAATAAACAAATAATTACTCAACGCCTTTACGTCATCATTCTTTCATCCTGTAAAAACCACGTCAGCAAGATATCAGTGATAAATCGTTGGCATGGCATCCACCCTAATCAATCATAATTATAATTTTATAGTTTCCCATTTACATAAGATAATGATTACAATTTGCAAATGAAAGAAAAGAGTTTAGAGACATTTATTCGATGCATTTCATTTCACTTCACTTGGTAACCCAAGAGAGAGAAAGAGAAGGGAAGAGAGGGAAAACACCATTTTGTCAAAAGTTCTATTTCACACAACAGATGCACTAAGGTTTTTTTTAAACAATTATTTGCATGTGTTAAAAGTTTCCAAGGTGATTTGGCAATCCTACGAGGGTCCGCAACTTTCTATTTTTACAGTTTCTTACTAGCTACAAAAACGTACAAAATAGGCTTGGAGGCTAAGAAACCGCTTCCAAAAGTTATCTTTGGATGAGAACACACACCATGATTAACTTTCCACGTGTCCCCATATATACCAAGAATTCATAACAGCTAAAGAAATTAAAAAAGAGCGAACGGTTTACGTTTGGTGGCTAGTTTTCTGGGGCCACTGGTGGTATTTCACCCATTTGTAAAATGACAAAAGTTAGCTCAAGGGCCCAAAAAACCACGTCCAAAAGTAACATTCGATGGATGCACATGCAATGAGACACCTCCTACTAGTTCCCCTATATAAGGAGAATTCATCAGAGTCAATGGGACTGAGAACTAGAAAACCATTTTCAAATGGTGACAAGTTTTCTTGAGTGACAAGTCAAAATTGGTCTAGTTTGACCTCATCAAACTGCAGCTGGAGGCCCACAAAATGGCTTCACCAAACTATCCTGAAAAGTGATATTTCATATACTGAAAGTTCCATGCAATCGTCTAGTATAAACACTAGAGGTTTGTGAAGACGGGAAGTAATTTCTCCATCCAGGTTTCAAATGGCGGTTCAAAACAAAAGCCAACTTTATAGATTTAACAGCTTTCTACTATTGTAAACTAGTGTAACAAGGCTTCTATAAGAGCGTCAAAAGGGTGCCATATGTTCGTTTTGGGTCAAACCAAAAGTAAAGGTGACTCCTCGTATACTGAGGTACACAAATGAAACTTCACATCTCATTTCCAGAGTTACGAAGGGTACCTAGTGAGTCTTCGAAAAATGCAAAATTTAACTATTTTTAAACAGGAAGAAGGTCAACTTTATCAATGGGGAGTCAAATTTGTCTGGTCGATAAAATAGTATTGGAGTGATCAAGATGGGTAAGAGTTTCCTAAATCATCTCAAAGTAAGGGTAATAGTTCATGGTTTAAAGTAGATGAGTTATAATGACGTCGTGAGTTACGACACATCAATTTATTGTTTTACAACGAGTTGAAGGGACATTTAATTGTATTAAAAATCCTAATAATTTAAAATTCCTATTTAGTTGCAAAAGAGAACTAAAACATGAGAATTATGAGAGGTAAGGGAAGGAGAACCATGCCTGGAGAATGAAGTCGGTCGAAGCCACATGCTTCATTTCAGCAACTTGCTTGGGCACTTTGTTAACCAGTTCACGAGCATCCTCAGCTCCACCATTTTGCATACACGTCTATCAGAGAAGTTTCATTACAAACAAAAACATCTTGTTTTCTATGCCTTGATGTTTTTCCATGCTCAATTCTAAAGCTCTTATTTTTGCACATGCGGGGAGGATGCTGACAAAGGTTGTGGAATTTGGCTTTACACGTACCAATTGCATTTGCTTGGAAATTTTCTAAGGCCTTTTCAACAAACTAATTTTTTTACATATCCTACAATAATTACAGCCCATAAACCACATTCCTTTCAGGCATTGTCGAATAGTTCACATGTTTCCACTTTTTTGCACATTTTCACGGGCTCATCAAACAACAAGCAGACATAATGATTAATTCTAGGCATGATTCTATAAGAGGCACTCATGCCATCAAAGTATTTAAAACCCTCATTCACTGAACCTGTATGGATAAATGCTAGCTAAACAAAAATGAAGCTTACATGGTCAGGGTATGTTCCATAAGACCACATCTCTTTAAGGCATTATGCCAAAAAAATCACAGGCATTTTCTACACATCCATTTTGTGCATACGCTTCCATCATGGCATTCCATGAAATAACATTTCTTTGAGTCATTCTATCAAACTGTTTATGTTCCTTGAAAACACTTCCACATTTTCACGAATAACAACTAAAACACTTACAAAAAAAACTAGATTCTTTTGTTCATACCCTGCTCCAAGCTGCCAGGTTTTACACAGGATGGAGACTTGTTTGTTGCAAGGTGAAACAGTGTGACTGTCTCTTGAGGAAACCATGACTTCTGTATGCTGCTAAAAAAATGCATTCCAAGAGAAGTTGTTTCGTTCTTTCATTTGGTCAAACACTGAAATAATGTCCCCAACGCCATAGCAACTACTACATTTGTCAAAACCCCTCTATCTATGGCGCCCCAGAAATAAAGGCTCATTTTTTTTATACACAGGTTGGGAGGATGTTGGCACATCCACAATAACCATGGCACTCCATGGGATGACATTTGGCGGTGCATTCCTTGACAGTAAAAAAATAAACAAACAAAAAAATGCCCTTCAACATACATTGGTTGGTTAAAAAAAACTGCAGACTGGTTTGGAGCTCAATCCCATGGCGGCGGTGGCTTCCCCCACATATAAAACCAAAATATGGATAAAACAAAAAAAAAACAAAGGAAAAGAAAAATTTGAAATGAAGCCCAAGCCCCCCCCCCCCCTTGCCCGAATCTGCCCTAAAATTTTATGGCCTTTTAAATTTTAAATCTTTTATTTTATTTATTTATTTACTTATTATTGTTTGTTTTTACTAAAGAACATTAAAAACCCTAAAATGAAAATTAAAATGAGAAATAGGGAATTACACACCTATCCTCCTACACCCTTGTTCCTAGATATGTCTCCAGTGTCCTAGACTTCTATTGCTATAGTTCTAGTGCAGAGTGCACAACCAGTTGCATATACATCCTACTCTCTAGCACAAAAAAAATAATATGAGTTAAAGGCTCTTATTAGAAACTTGTCCAACAAAGTCTTATCATTGGAGAAGCAACAGGTGTAAGCCTACAGAGGTAGTTATAATCAGGCACAAATCCAAAGCAATCAACCTTGGTGGAATCATTATGGGAATTAAAGATATGGAAAAAACTAGCAGAATGATATATGGCATGGTAATTTGCACTTTCCTTTGTAGGTTATTGCTCCCATACCTTCTCTTTCAATTCCTAGTACAAGTCAAGCACTTTTCCTAGTCCAAAACAACATGACACAAGAGTCTGAATGGTGCTTTCCTTGCAGTATGATTCATAATCAATATCATTGTGCTAATGCTATGGGTGCACTAACCTACATTATTATGAATGCTCCCAACTGTAATCCTTCAACAAGCTAACTTGAATTAGGTAACCAAGATAGGCTAGAAGCTCCTCCAAAGGAAAATTTTATGTTCTTTAGCATTGAGAACTTATGTACAATCAACCAAGCTACAAAGGATACAAGTAAACCAGTCCAAATTTTAGAAAACACAAGATACAAGAAGAGAATGCTTGAGCATGGTGCACAGGTCATAATTCTAGCAAAATAAGAAGACCCTCAAAAGAAAAATGAAGCAACTAAGACATCTAGTAGTAAAATTGCTCAAGTGCCTATACTAGAGGATCCATGAGTGGCACGCACCCCTCCTTTGGTAAGTCAAGCCTCTTCACCAGCTAAGGTTCCTTCCTCTTGATAAAAACTGAACTATAATAAACAACACTGAATAACAAGAATATAGAAATTTGAATTAATTCATTTGGAATATCAATTACATCGATAGAGTTTACATTTATAGTTTTTGATCTCCTACAATTTTGGAGTCAAAACTCATCTTCAATCCCTCATATCACTCTCCATGAATCTCTCACACTAAAATAAGTATGTGAGTTTTCATAACTCACCAATAATAAAAATTTTACAACTATATTATTAATATGAGTTATATAAACTAATTATTAATAATATTACAATTTATTTAATAATGTTACATAATATTTTGGTAACATTCACTCCCCTATTGTTAACATTATTAACTCCTACTTTACACTCCCCTAATGTTGACATGGTAAAACATAACTCCTTTTACTACAACATGTTTCACAGGCTTGCCTCATAATCTGGATCAAAGATAGGCGTGTAAACTTCCAACTGGTTAACTATCTTGCTGCACAGGACCACAACTATGCTAAGTAATGCATCCCACATTTACTCCATGAAAATAATGCACTCAACATTCCATTGACAGATAATCTTCATAAAGAAGAAAGGCAGGCAGAGGACTACTACATAAGTAAAATTTTATCTACCGTTTTACATTTGTGGTTTTCTGGATCTACCACCAACCCTTTCCAAATCTATGAGTGTTACAATAAACTTAGAGACATACTCTACAAGGTTTTCTTCTAGGAGGTTAAATATTGGAATTTATCACACATTACAATTGAACAGGAATGTGACATGTGTTCTTATTTTTAGAAAATAAACACACAACTGAAAAAATGAAATGCCACAACACCATTATGCAGCCTTGTCGCTTGGGGCTTGTGAGAGGTCATTGATTGACCTACTTCCTCCGTTACCTCCTTCCTCCATGAACGATATGTTGCTTAACTTATAAAATTTGGAATTTGAGGCTCAAATACATACCTTGAACAGACATTGAATTCCACCAAGAATGCATCCGTAAGGAAAAATAAATAAATTTTTACAACTTTTGACTTCGACTCAAAAAGAACTTTTGAATCTAATAAAAGGAATTACCTAAAAAATAATAAAAGGAGATTTATTTTTAAATAAAAATGAATTTGACTATGAAAATAATACCCCTTTGACAATTATGACTATAAAGTTTTGACGAAAGACAATAACAACACTAATCATACTATATTCACATTTTCTATGATGAAACTTACAAACTCAATAGTGACAAAAAAATATTTTTTGTGAATTTCCTTAATGAAATGCCTTTAAATTTTACACTAATAGGCAACATAAAACACTAAACCCAAAAATGATTATTAACACACAAGTAAAGACTCTATCTATTGCCTCACATTTTGATGGAGTGTAGGACGAAGACCTGGAAGGAATTCACATGCATCAAATAGTTGCACTTTACCAAAGTGTAGGAGTTGCGAGATTGAAGAAAGAAAGATTTGTAAAGCAATGTGCATGCATATGAGAGCTCAAGATTCAAAAACTGGAGTGGAATGGAAGCCTTAGCTTAGCTTGTATTGGCTTATCATAGATCAAAAGAGATGGTGTACATATAGGGGAGTGAATGTGTAACTCCCATGTAAGAGAAGATTCTTCCATAATGGAGAAGAGGAGTTAATTTCCCAAATGGGAATGTAACTCCTATGACACACTTACACATATGACATATTCTGTAAGAGAATCTATCATAACTAAGATGCCACCTAGATCCATGTCCACCTAAGTGAGATGACTCACCTGGTGAGGTGGAATAACACTAAATAAGTGAAAAAATATACCACCTACACCAACACTCAGAAACAAGAAATGGGTCCCGGCACAAAGCCTGATGAGGTACCCATGTACAAGAAGAAGATCCCAAGTAGTGAAGGAAAACCTAGTGGGAAAAACATCCACCACAAGAGAACAAAACATTCTCTAGTCTAAGAAAGATGCCAAATATGGATCCTAGCTCTAGAAGATCCTGAAAAGGTACCCATGTACAAAGAGGAAATCTCTCAAAAAGAAGAAGAAGAGAGAAGAAGAGGGAGATGAGAGGAATGCAGAAGATGCCATGGACGGATCTGAAATCTGCAGCTCTAGGAGGTCTCCCAAAGAATGTCGATCACAAGATCCTCTACCTCTAGACTGAAGAAGAGTCACCCATAACAAACTATGTTCCTGCCCTTATAAAGGACACAAATGACGTGTTGGAAGTCCACCCACTCCACAAAGGAAACTGAAGGCAACAACATGAAGAACTCTGAGTTTGGTGCACGGAAGTGTGACATAGGTCTAGCGAGTGAGTGCAAAGGAATTGAAGGTAATGCCACGTGTGTAGAAGTGTCAGAGTGAAGAGGAAAACCCATAGAAAGTATGTCCAAGTGATGTGAAGGGAAAAAAACATCCTCCACAATAGAAAAGGGATCCAAAACTGAGTGTGGATCAATGAAGGTCTCTGAAAATGTGGAAGTGACATGATTCCCTAAAGGGGAAATCCCAACAATAGAGATGATGAACTCCTTTGAAACACCTATAGATGGATGAGGGACCTATAGAGCATCACAAGTGGACTCTGCAAAAATATAACTAAGGTCAGGTAGATACTCATCCCAATGAGGGGGTTCAACAAATAGAAGAGCAACGTTAGATAGGTATGAGTCATCTAATGAAGGTAGAGGAGTGAAATGGGCCTCAGACACTAGAAGTGGAAAGGAGGATGGTTTAATGATGATGTAAGACTGAGTATGAGACTGCTCGATATCTGATGAGATGTGGGGGGTGATAACAATGTCTAGAATAGTGAGAGAAAGAGGAGAAGAGTCCTCTGTAGTACTCTTGACATCAAAACTAGATGCACAATCCTCGTCATTAGAAGTAGAACCAAGCAAGCCTGTGTCGGTGGAACTGTCATCACATGAAGAAATGGAGGAGACAAATGAATCAGCAGCAACAACAACGGTGGTAGTATATGAAGGGTCTCTATAGAGTGACTGAATAATGCTCCAGACACAATGAGGTGGATTTGAGTTTGCCACGTGAAACCAGAGAGAACAAGAGACGTGCATCATCATGTGACCAAAAACATGGTCACAAGTGTTGAGGAAGTCCTCTAGATGATGATCATTAGCGGGTGTAGGAACTAGCCCAAGCAAGAAGGGTAAAATACCCTTATGGGTGAAGTAACGTTCCATAGAAGCACACCAAGCTGAATAGGTCTCTCTCCTGGTGAGAAGTTGTGGAGGCTATAAGGTGATCCTATGATTCTCATGTCTATAAAGAGAACTCTCCATGATGAAAAAAGCAAGATGCAAGGTGCATGAAAGCAAGATATTGGACTCGGCTGATAATGCGTCTGCGTGTGAAAACCTAGGAGTACAAGCAACCCCCCTAGAATGCAGAACTTTATGAAAGTAGTTCATTTACAAAATTGGAAATGCCATCATGTAAAGTGCAAAAAAAATGCAACTTTGACCAAGGAAGTGCTCAGAAACAAGCAACAAGTCAAAAGTTATCGCATGAAAATGATTCCCGCAACTGATGGGAAAATGCACTAGATGCTACAAACGCATTAAAAAAGTACACGAGATGGGTTCAAATGGTATCGTGTGGGTACTCGTTGGAAACGGAACAAAATTTTAGATATGGTTTGTTTTGACTGCGAGGGGGGATTAGCCTCCTTCAACCTTAGACCTCACCCTTCGTCTTTGACAAGCATAGGAGGGGATTTAATACAAGTGAAACAGACCCCAAAATTTATTACAATGCCATGAATGAATGTTTTTAACCTTAAAAAATTAAAAAAGGGATTTTTTGACAGAGTGCATGGTTTGACCAAGCTACACGTGTAGGTTGGAACGAGCTGTTGGTAGTGCACAGAGCTGGTTATCCACATGGAGGATATCTACTAAATGCCAAGAGTAACCATTTAACTGTTAACTAAGGCCCACAGGTATCCACGTGGCAAGAGAAACCATCGACATTGGAGGTAAAACAGTGAGCCTGTAGAGAGGTCATGGAGCTGTTATAATGGCTAGAGCCTGTAAAGAGGTCGTGGAGCTGTTTTTCTGGCATGGATACACGACAACACAACACAGTCCAGTCCAGGTTTGAACCAGAGATGATGGCACAACAGTGAGCTAGATGGATAATGTACAGAAACTTGAGGAGAGTTTTTAGTGAGCCACTAAAATATTACATGCGCTGGTGATTTAACGCAGGCTATAGGGAAAACATGTATACATAAACAAACCTCGAGTTAGAGGCCAATGTAAGACCCAAACAAGTAAGAAAAAACAAAAAGACATTCATGAGGCACAATAGTGTTCACGCAAAGGAAAAACTGATCTGTGTAAGTGCACAGGGTGGATTCTATGTGGGAACCCAGGAGAGTAGTTGTTCAAACCTTTTATCATGCCATGTCCACCGTAAATGTGAAAACCATCCACCAACGGATAACAGAGCCCAAAAGCTGAGTAGAGGAGGCTGAAATGTGCACGATTTGGTAGAATGATGTAGAGTAAGAGTCACAAGCACAAGCATACCATTGAATGAGGTATGTAAGCCAAAGCCAAAGAGGTTTGAATGACATGCACCAACATTTCTGAGCACGATGAAGCATGAGAAGATCAAATGAAGAGCGAGCTATCAACCTTCAAACCTATAATATGTTGAAACCTGAACATTGCAAAATTCCTCCAAAGCATGCATGCAAGGCCATTGAACACTTGAAGACCACAAACACCCAAAAAATGCACCCACAAAATCTCAAAATATGCAAGTAGAGCACACGCAAAAGTGAGAGCTTGCACAAGCAACTACATGGTGGAGCAATGATGGTGAGCAATGTGATTCTAGTCCCCACGCTCTAATACCATGGAGTTGTACTTTACCAAAGTGTAGGAGTTGCGAGATTGAAGCAAGCACGCTTTGTAAAGCAATGTGCATGCATATGAGAGATCAAGATTCAAAAAGTGGAGTGGAATGGAAGACTTAACTTATCTTGTATTGGTTTATCATAGATCAAAAGAGATAGTGTACATATAAGGGAGTGAATGTGTAACTCCCATGTAAGAGAATATTCCTCCATAATGGAGAAGAGGAGTTACTTTCCCAAATGGGAATGTAACTCCTATGACACACTTACACATATGACAGATTCTGTAAGAGAATCTATCATTAATAAGATGCCACCTAGATCTAGTCCACCTAAGTGAGATGACTCACCTCGTAAGTCATAAATAAGTGAATAAATATACCACCTAAACCAACATTTGATAGTATTAAAAATACTATTGAATGATATGAAGATGACCAAAATAATTGTACATTTACCAAACTAATAGAAATAAGAGTGATACTATTATTGACTTGAAACATAAAATGCTAAAAAAGAAGACCTATTAAATCTTCATAAATCACGATGTATAAACTATGTACCTTTAGTTTGAAGAAAAATGACCAAAGAAAAACACATCCAGGATTTTACTCATCTAACCATAACTTTATGTGAATGTTTTCCCCAATATCGTTTAAAGATCAGCTTTGTGTCAGTAAGATGCATGCAAATCCAATGAAGCACGCATGGACAGATTTGTTTCATGTACATTTCTATGGCTCAATCCATAAGTTATGCTTAATAAAAATTGGTTGGAATAAATTATTGGATCAGGTGTAAACACTCGAATCTTATACTATAATACAAACTTTTTAGAATGCTTGTTATTTCTATTGAGAAGGTATTTGGTAGCTAAATGAGAGATTAGATCAATACTTTTCCTGACTGCATAAAATTGGTGTAATTAATTCTCATCTTCCACATTGTTAGCATGGTGGCATGCATGCATAGCAGACGACCTCTCATTGCAACAAAGTAACTCAGGGAGTGGTGTCAGCGTGCCTGGGAGGTGTTAAAATCCAAAGTAGATCTAACATAGCTCCACATCTAACTTCCACTCTTACATGCCTACAAGTTGAGAACAAAAGCAAAATAGATGGAAAATGTGATTTTACTAGTAGATAGTTATACAGTATTGAAAATAGAGTCCTTACTATTCATAAGCAATAATATCCAATAGGTAAATCTCTAATTCAATGCTCATATACGAGACAAATAATAACACCTAATGTCCCTCCAAATAAATTTTTACTCCATCACAGGATGACTAGAATCAGACTGCTCTGATACCATTGATAAAAAATGAACTATAATAAACAACACCGAATAACAAGAATATAGAAATTTGAATTAATTCATTCAGGATATCAATTACATTGATAGAGTTTACATTTATAGTGTTTGATCTCCTAAAATGGTGGATTCAACACTCATCTTCAATCCCTCATATCACTCTCCATGAATCTCTAAAATTCATCCCTAAGATATCTCTGGCTAATCTCTAGGATATCTCTCACACTAAAATAGCTACATGAGTTGTTCTCAAAACTCACCGATATTAAAACTATTACAACTATATTATTAATATGAGTTCTATAAACTCATTATTAATAATATTACAATTTATTTAATAATGTTACATAATATTTTGGTAACACCTTTGTACCCAAGAAACCAAGCAAGGATGTTGTTGTTCCTCAAATGTGCAAGCCAATGGGTCTTCCTTTCAAAATTGTGGATCAGATTAAAAATACAAACATAAATGTCATAATGTGGGATGCTTTGACCATTCCATCCTAGTGTGGCTTGTTGCATGAAGCTCTATCTCAACTTTCATGTGTTGATCCAGCTACTCACAATTCGTGTACTTATGTCAATATCTGCCAAGAAGAGGAGAAGTAAGTAAGTAGAATTGTTAAAACCACACCCTTCTATATGTATTTGATCATAGGAAAACATCTTTTCCATTACTGTATGATTGACTCAGGTGCAGATAATTTTGTCATGCCTAAGAAATTTTTTGATGTCCTATGTATTAAGTATAGCCCCATGATAAAAGGAGTCCTACAACTTAATGGTCAACCGTCGCTACCCTAGGAATCATCAAGGATCTTGAGTTAAATCTACATGCATGTCCAAGTCTAACAATAATTCAAGGCATGTCAATCATTGATCTTCCCCCTTTGTTTGCCTTGTGTTTGTCAAGAGATTTTACCACTAAAGTGGGTGGTTACTTGTCTTCTTATTGGACCTATATGTTACTCAAGATAATGTATGGTACCTATTTTACCATACAAGTTGAGCCAATATGTTCCTATCATGCAGAGTCATATGTCACATCCCCTCTCTAAGCTAACTATTTGATCCAATAAGAACAACCTTCAGTTCCTAAAGAGAAACCTCTTCCACCTTATATTCCTAATCTATTACTTGATGATTGGGTGTAGAGGCAACATAAATTTTACCCATATGTTGAAGAGTTGGAAGCTTATGAAACTAGGCTCGGTACTTAGTGCATTCTTGAAGAAGAAGTTGTGTTGTCACGCGTGCTTAAGAAAAGTGAAGAGAACCCTGGTCTATGGAAGTTATACTTTGATGGATACAGAAGTAGAAACAATGTGAGAGCATGAATCGTTCTCATTTACCCTAAGGATGAGAAATTATTCTTCATGCACAGGTTGCAGCTTACATGTTATAACAATGTGTCAAAAGATGAGGCACTGGTACATGGTCTACTTATTACTAAAAGAGAAGAAGATTAAGGCATTTCAAATCTTTGGGGATAAAAAAATGGTTATCCACCAAGTCACCAACAAGTGCATGAAAAATAATAATCTTCTCAAATCTTATAAACACTGAGTTTGGGACCTCCTTGAGATATTTTATGCTCTAAATATGTAGGTGGTGCCATGAAAAATGAATAGGGAAGATGACTAGATGGTCACGCTTGGTTCGTAGTTCTCTCCTGCTGAGGACTTTATCAAAGGAAACACTCAACACATTAAGATGGTTATTAGACCATCCATTCCAGATAACATTTCCAATTGGAAAGTGTTTGAAAATGATGCACATATCATCTAGTTCATTCAGAATGAAGTTGATTTCTCGGAAAGCATACAAGTTGGATTCAATAACAACTATGGTGACCAAGTGATTAAATTGAAGTCAAATAAGATTCCTAAAGGGTTGGTCACCTTAGAGAAAAATTTTAGCCCTGAAGATGAGTTCAAGGATGAAGAAAACTATATGTGTTTCATGCAAGAAGAATTCTCCTTAGTCACTATTGCATGCGGAAAGGAGTTATTTCTCATTAAAACATACACACAGTGGAAACAGGCCTTCATATCTCTCAGTCAAAAATACAGTGATATCTTCTCATGGGAGTATGAAGACCTCAAATGTTTTGATCCAAGTGTTTCTCAACACTCCATTGACCTTGATCCTAGTATCAAGCCCATCAGACAAAAGAAGTGACTAGTCAATCCAAAGATAGAGCCCCTCATGAGAAAGGAATTATCCAAACTCATTGAGGAAAAGATTATTTTTCCCATCAAGTAATCTACATGGGTCGTGAATCTAGTTCTAGTGCACAAGAATAATGGTGAAATCAAACTCTGTGTTGATTTCATAAATTTGAACAAGGCATCTCTAAAGTATCATTATCCTTTGCCTTTAATGGAGTAGATTCTACAAATAATGACTGGTGCACAAATATTCTCAATGTTAGATGGGTACTCGGGTTTCAATCAGATCATGTTCAAGGAATAAGATCAATTAAAAAAATCATTTACAACCAAAGTGGGAAACATATGTGTATGAGAAGATTCCCTTTGATCTATCAAATGCGGTGCAAACATTTCAGCGTGCCATGGAAATTTCCTTCAAAGGTTACATCAATGAGTTCATCTTTTTCTACCTTGATGACATCACTATCTTCTCAAAGAAAAGTCGTGGATCATATGGCACACTTGGAGAAAGTATTTGAGAGATGCAGAAAGTATGGGTGTCCTTCTTAACCCCAAGAAGTGTGATTTTGCAGTGGTGCACAGGGAAAGCTTTTATGCCCATGTGGTTTCAAAGGATGGCATTGCAATTGATCCCGAGCGCTATTTCAACCATCCTATCTCTTTCCCTTTCGGTGCACATAATAAAGGCCTTGCATAGTCCTTCCTTGATAAGATCAAATTTTGTTAGGTGTTTTATTCCTAACTTTGTAGGACTAGTTCATTCTTATCACCTCGATGCTCAAGAAGGACATAACTTTCAGATGGACAAGCAGAAGGAAAGGAAAGCTTCAACAAAATCAAGCAAGATATTTCTTGCATGTTAGCACTCATCAACCCAAATTACTCAAAGTATTTTATCTTTTATGCTTATGGTGTTGATGCTGAGTATTGTCATGTTATCCTAACACAAGAAAATGAAAAAGGGCTGGAACAACTAGTGGATTTCTTCAGCCAGAACACTGAAGGATTATGAATTAAAGGTATAGTCACATGGAGAAGAAGGTCTTCACCATCATGTGAAAACTGAAGAAATTAAAAATTATGCTCGGCACAAATCATATCAAGGTGTTATTCTCCCACTCTTCTTTTAGAGACTTCATCATGGAGCATAAATCAGTGAAAAGAGAGCACAATGGGTGACAAAAATCATGGAGTATGATGTGACTATCAAAGCCACAAAGCTATTAAGAGGTAGTGCACTCTGTAAGTAGCTTGTTGAGGATGCACACAACAAATATGAGACTTCATTATTTCTTGATGAAGTTCTTTCACGTGTAAAACTTGAGCAGAATATAGATCTTGGTGCGTGTGTCTGGATGAAGGACGTGATCACATTCCTTTTCTGAGGGCAGCATACCCTCTTGTTTTAAACAAGGGAAAGAGAAGGACATCTGAAGGTTACAATATATCTCCTATGTTTTGATTGATGGAATTCTCTTCAAGAAGAATCTTGATGGCGTGTTGTTGAGGTGTATCAATGGCACCACGAAGACTGAAAAAGTATTAGCATAATTTCACGATGGATTCTCTAGTGGAAAATTCTATTGCCAAAACTATAGTAATGAAGATCATAATGGTAGGTATATTTTGGCCTACTCTATTTGTAAATGCACACAATTGAGTCACAAAATTTTAAGGAATGCACTTTCTTTGTAGGAAAGAAGAGACTGGCAGCACTTCCCCTCTATGACCAATCTAGGTGGATCAGCCTTTTATGCAATGGGATCTCAACTTCATAGGCATGATCAATCCACCTTCAAGCACTAGACATAAGTGGGTGTTAACAGCTACAGATTACTTCACCAGATAGACAGAAGCTATCGTGCTCAGGGAATAAACTGAGTCAGTCATCCTTTACTTTCTTGATGGCATAGTCACAACGTTTGGTCATTCCTCAAAGCATTATATTTGATAATGCAAAATCCTTCCTTTACACTAAAATCACTGATTAGGCTCTAAATATGGGTATCTATCTAAAGACTTCTTCCAAATATTACCCCTAGAGTAATGGTCTAACAGAGTCAACAAACAATAACCTGATCAGGATCATGAAGCACATAATGAACATCAACCAAAAATAGTCCTGCATGAAAAGGTCTCATGCGTGCTCTGGGAAGATAGAATCATAGTTAAAAAATGAATAGGAACTTATGACCTTACAAGATTAGTCTATGGAAAGGAGTCTACCATTCCTTTGACACTAGATTTGAAATCATTAGTGCATTTTTACATAGCAGATGGAGCTCGAAGGCAGCAGACTAGAGAGAAATCAGAATGGTAGAGGTGGTTGATCTTAAAGAATCAAGGAACTTTTCCATGATCAAGCTAGAACAAAATTAGTAAGCCAATAAAGAAATGGTTCAACATGGAAAGGCTATGCCACAATGATTTCAAATTTGGGGACTTGGTTTTGAAAATGGGATGTTGACATAGCTAAGCCAGGGCACCATTCAAATTTTGATTCACTTTGGATTGTCCCAAACATAATCAATTCTTGAAAGGAGGATAACTCTTTTGAGTTGACTCATCTTGATGGAGGCACGCTGTATATCCCAATAAATGGAATCTATCTCAGACCCTTCCATCAAGTTTTCTACATCAATTTTGTATATATTTTACTAGTTTTGAATTCCTCTTTATAAGTGTGTTACATGCACACATTATATGTTTGTACATAATTTTTTTCTTTTCGCGTGATTTCCTGTGCACGCTCTTCTATTTTTTCTAGAATCTAGAGCTGCTTTCATAAATTTTCAATAGTTTGCAAGATTTATAATGGATTGAAGGAATGATACTCTTAAGTGACTATCAGGGGAATTTCTTCAAAGATAAAGATCATAATTTCATGATTAAATACTATACTCCATGCTCAATGGATGCTCTAGGATATTGATATTCTTCATCTAGTAAGAGGATAGCCCCAAAAGTTACCAAAATTATTATCTAGATAACTCTCCTAGTTATTTACATAAATTGCATACACATTTTTTCTCTTGAGATCTTTATTAAAAGTTGCTATGCGTACCTCAGTTGTAATCCTTGGAACAACCCCTTAGTTGTCACTATTTACCCTTAGCACACCCTTACACTCTTCCTCAAATCTCCATTTTCACACTTTTTGTTTTCCTCTTTGTTCCAGTCTGACCTTATGCGCATATTCCCCTTTGCATTCACACTTCTTCCTATGATATCTATTTCACCTTCTACGCATGTGAATTTAAATTTCTTCAATAAGATTAAGTCCCTGACCCTTGTCATGTGCCTCATATATTACCTTCAATCAACTAAGTTTCACCTTAACCATACATTCTCCACTCACTAATTTTCCCCATGTCCTGCATGCACTATTACATGTGACCTTCCTTCTTTCATCCTTATTGTGCCTCATTTTTTCACACGCATATCTTTTCACACTCCTCTACACCATTTCGTGTGCTAGGGGATATTTATTACATGCTTGATTGTACCACACATAAGGTCTAGTTAAATTTTGCATTAGTTGGGTGCAAATATCCTAGCAACAAATCAACGTGTGACACAGTGGCAAAAATGATAAGAATATTTACATAGTAGGCCTTCCTTTCAGCCAATCCATGTGCATGCCAATGTGTTTTATGTATGTAGCTGGCAACTCTGATAATATTCTGATATCCATATTTTTTGCTATAAATATCTTATTTGTAGCATACGTCTAGACTTGTTTCAATCGAGAGCTACTTACATCAGGCTATAATGTTAGACATTCAAATTCAAATTCTTAGCAAATCTAGTTAGGTGAGAAATGGGAGAAATTTCTCTCTAGAGCATTGATGAGTATATATGATTATTTGAAACCACCTAATTTGATATTGATCGGACCCTCTTTCCTTCTTCAACATACAAAATTGTCTTGGGGAAATGTATATTAAATAGATCTGTAGGTGGATTTATAGGAATTGATTGCTTCTTGTTAGGTCGTTGAATTTCAAATTCAGATTTTCCCTTCTTCTCCTCTTCTTATTCCATGGACTCATCTCTAAATATAGGACGTTGGGATCATTGTCTAATGTTTGACACTATTGATCCTTATGCACTCTACTAAGGACTTCATATTCTCTATATTTAAAGTTGTAGACCTTTATATCTGGCTCTGTGCATGTGGATATCAGCCTCCGTTGCCACCATTATAATAGCTTATCTACATTTTTCAAAAGTAATAGAATCATCGTTTTGTGACTATTATCTGTCATAATGCATGTTTGCATTCCTTCTTCTTGTATGCCTTTTGTGTTGCTGTGCTTAGTTGTGTAATTTCACATCCCTTGCAGTTCCATGTTTAGTTATGTTTTCATGAGAACTGATCTTGGTAAATACGCAAATTAGTTGTGCTACTCATGTTCTTAGCCTCCTTTCACGCCTTTCCTTTCTTTCCTGCTAAGAACAGATAGTGTTTGTAATTCTTTTTCTAGTGGGCTATCACCTTCCTTAGATGTAGTTTCCTTTCATTGTTCAACCTTATATCCATAGTCCCTTGGCTTTCTTTGCATAGTTTTCTCCCTTCCAAAATTAGGAGTAGCAGTATCAATAAAAATACATAAAGGAACCAACCTTCTTCTAGAGATCTATCCCATGCATGAAAGGTCCCACAACTTGGGGATGGCTGCATTGTGGTCTCAAAAACATTGGCCCTTCTAAGATCCAAGACATGTGTCCACATTTGAGAAACCTACAGAATTTTTCCCTAATCTTAGTGTTGACCATGTGAGATCTGTCCTATTCCATTTTCTACTTTGGAAAGTTTATAATAAATTTATTTTACTGCACCTACCAAAGCATTCATAACTTCTTCCAGATCCATTGCCTTTCTTGAATGAGGTTTCTTAGGATTAATCAATTTGACACCCTCCTTGTTAGGAGGCTTTCTAAATGCCTTAATGTTGTTTTCAATTTGCAAGGCCATGGTGAAGTCCTGCCTCAAATTTATAGGGTTATTAACCCTCAAATAACAATCATTTTTCTTGTCAAAATCATCAAAATATTTAATCAGGAAAGACTCGTCACTAGGCCTCAAAACTATGGGAAATCTAGTCAAAGTATTATTGAATCTAGTATTGAAGTCCTGAATAGGATCATTGGATTTTTTTTATATTCTCAAACTTAGATAAGAGGAACCCAGGTGTAGACACCAAATTTGGGTCACACTCACCTTAGT
The DNA here is from genome assembly GCA_019776745.2 of Taxus chinensis. NCBI lineage: Eukaryota > Viridiplantae > Streptophyta > Pinopsida > Cupressales > Taxaceae > Taxus > Taxus chinensis. Next base: position 499,894,565 of record CM034146.1, on the reverse strand, counting down.
CTCGTTTGAATCAATTAACGTAACGTGTTCATCTAACCATGACCCCTTTACCCTGCATTCGTATTAATTTAATTACTTATAATTGAATTAATGTTCATCCTCACATTAATAATTAATTTAATTAATTTAATCTACACATTAGCTAGATACCTCACCCTGGACCTATTCTAGGGGCATTTAACTCATAGTGACCAAGTCATCATTCTCAGCATTGAGTCATCACTCCCAATGTTGAGTCACCACTTGACCTAACTAACTAAGACTTATTCATAACACCTAATTGGACTTCTTTTATGACCTTCCTACCTTATCTCACATGAAATCCACCTCCCTAAGTGGACTCAATTAGAATCACATAAAAAAGAGTAAATATCTACCTATTTTTTGTAAACCTATACTTTCTCACCCTAGCTAATGCTGGTTATCCCTCAACCGATGTCAGTCACCTTAACCATCATCGATTACATTACATACACTTTCAAAACTCTTTACCCAGGTTGGTCATTCAGTTATTGGAGCCTTATTGCATTCAAGCATGAATCCTCAAGCCCTCCCGCATCCAAACAATGAACACACACAACCACAATTCAATACAAACATCTGGTTCATCTTTCCAAAGTGTTGGAAAAATCATGGGATCACAGAGGCCATATTTCTATGGCACTAGACTCAAGAATTTCTTCTTCAATCAACCATCAACCATCCTAACTCCCAAGATTTGTAAGATATCAAGTAAGTATTGTGATCCTAATCATTTTTCTTATTCCCTTTGTAGATATTTGGTTTCTTTCAGTAGTTTATTTCTTCTATTGGATGTACATCACCTTCCTCCCACCTACCCACTATTCAATAATCCCAAGTATTTTTAATATTATAAACCTCCTTATTAGTATCCTAAAGTCTTCTCAGTCATATTACAACCCAAACCATACTACCCTCACTCTTTGTGTAATCAAAGAGATCCTAAAATCTTCTGTATAATAATTTTCTATCAAATTTCCCCTACCTATGTCATTTACCTTAACTGTCGTCAGTCTCCCCTCTCTACTAACATTAGTCACTATGTTTTCTACTAACCTTCACCAAAATACCTCTAACAACACCTAAATTCCACCCATATCTTACCAGATACCTTTGTGACCTTACCTAATAACCTTGTGACCTGTCCCAACCAGAAACATAACTTTCCTTATGCTAGATTAGTTTAGATTTCAATACCTTTCTTAATCCAATTTGTTAGTAACATTTTGAGATACATAAATCAAATTTTTAGCAATAGGACCTTTATTTATCGTATTTAATTTCATTAATTTGATAAAAACATAGGATTGAAAGCCATTCAAGGAAGTATCATGCTTCCCATATCTAACCTTACTAAATAGTCCTCTGACTCTTTCTAATTAATATTATTTGGTGGTCTTGTTTTGTATCTATAGGTAGTCAAAAACAAAGGATTTCTCTATAAGAAGACTAGATAAAGTCTATAATGTGTGCACTCAACCTACCATCTACATAATAACAGGTATTCCTCCTTGACCTTTTTACCTTATCTATTTTATCGCACAACAATTTGGTGAAACACTAGGGTCAGTCTTATCCCCATATTGTAATCTGAAGGCATTATTCATCTAATTCCATGAGGTAATTGAGTTGTCTGGATATGATTTATACCAATCACGCCCATCTTCTTCAAGAGTGTGAATGAATAGTTTTACATATACATCTTCATGTTCTATTTCAAAATCCTCCATCAAATTAACAAAGAGATTTAATTGTTGATCACCAATGATGGCATTATTTCCCTAGAATTTGGGAAGCCTATTTCTTACATCTTGTGGTACAACATTAGGATACCCAACCATGCCTCTAAAATCTATTGGTCCAAACACATTAACAATAAAGGCATGTCTAGGTGGAAGTCGAGCCATGTTATTATAAGGATGTGATCCTATAGGAGGATTGAAATGGTTTGGGATAGGAGGTCTTTGAGACACAGGTGTATGATCTTCAAAGTAAGTATCCTTCAATGACTCAGTCTCACAAAAAACTCAATTATCTTTAAGTGATAAGGGAGGAAGATGAGGAATACATGTATGAATTAAATATGAAGACACCTCACCAGATGGAGTATACAAATTTGTATGAGGGTTGCTTGACCTAGAACTATATGAAGAAATAGAGTAATCCTCTATAAAAGGTTGATCAATTTCCACCATTGCTACTACCTTCTATCATGACCTTTGATCTCCCAAATCCTTCCAGACTTGTTTCTTATTTGGATATTTTCTTCCAAGATCTAGAAATAGTCTTCTAGTAGGATCTTTGTTGAAGAAAGACCTTCTTCCTTCCAATTTTGTAGATATCAAAAAAAAAATTCAATTATCAAAGCTTAAGACATTGGCATTTACAAAAAAATCTGAACAAATATGGAGTCACCACTAAGGATTTACACCTTAGATGTGTATAACATTGTAAATAAATTGTCATCTAGAAATGAGTACTTAATTTTAATAAATCTTGACAAATTTGAGCATCCTTTGTCAATATTTATCCGTAGCCAAACATATTTAGTGAAAAAAATTCTTTAACTAGGAAATATCACGCAAATAACTTCTAATCTTGCTTAATTTTCACAAAGCTTAACAAAATATGATGTTTAGACCATGTATTTACATCTAAACATGTATGAAACGTTACCAGAGGTTGATATTTGTATGTATTTACACAAATATCCCTGGCAATGGCACTAGAGTGGTATTAGTACCCAAATCGGTCCTCCCTTTTTTGTTGAGTAGCATGAACAGGATGAGAAGGATGCTTAGAGGATGATGGATTTATATTTGTGTCATTTTGTAGCTGGGGATGGATCTCATCATCTCTTTATCATTCAATCTCAGAGAAGTCGGGTAGCACCATGTTGAGGGTATGATCTACCCTCCTAATTTAGGCTCTACCTCTAGCCAATGTGACATGACTCATTTTGTAGTCTGTAATTGTGAGTGGGATGGATGTATCAACAATATTTGGCACTCCTTTGTAAATTTATTGAAAAATAGATTTGGGAAGACATCGTCAATTTAGGAAAGGATAACTCTCATGAGTTGTCAAATCTAAATAGTGTAGATATCTTCTAAACAAAGCTCAGACCACTAAAGACAATATTGATTTTACTTGCTTTGTCATATTCTTTCTTTAATGAGGTAAGCATGGGTAATTTTGGTATGATTAATAGGTTTTAGTTGTGTTTGACTGGGGAATTAAGAAAGATAAAGTTGATTATACCATATTTCAAGGAACTTTTAACAAATGTTTGGGGATCTACCAAGTGCAATACAAATACACCTCAAATAGCATCGCAATGATCCTTCAACTAGAAGATGCATAGTCATGGAATCCCAAGAATACATAGTTTCACACAATCTTTAAGTGTTCAAACACAAAATATCATGATAAAGACTTAATAAAACATCAGAGATTCATAATTTATCATGCCTAAGATACACTCAAAGGATTACAAGAAACATTTAACAAAGTGGAGTTATATTTACTTTAAAATTGTTTATTACAGAAATGAAATGAAATCTCTTCTCAATAGTGCAATTGCAATTTCCAGAATGCTACCAGAATGATAAAGTGTTGTGTGACTTAAAGGATCTCTAAAATAAGATTTTAATGGGAGCATCAATAACTATTTTAAAGTATTTCATCTTGACAACAGATACAACAATGCTTATGATTAACACAATTAATTCAAGTCTCATCAAATTTATTAGCAAGGGAAAGTTAATCTATAGTCTTAGTGTTTTTCAATGGTTGTACACTTGCAACCCTCTTGACATGATTAAATTTGAAGGCTCAAAGGAAGTAATAGGTTTCTTAGATGAGTTCTCGGGAAATTGGTTTTCTCTCAGTCTTCCTTTCTCTTCAAAAATATCTTAGAAAATTTTAACCCCCTCCCTATGCAAGATTATTCTTATCACATTTATACAATTTTAATTTCTCACTTAATCTGCAATTTTCCCCCAAAAAACGTGGATCTTCAAAAGAACATCCTTCTTTACAATATAAAATTTGATTTATGTTATCCTCATAGAGATGACTCATAAAATGTTGTCAGGTGTAATAAATACAAGCCTTTCACATTTTTGTGTTATTTATGTATGATTAGGATGCATTGGCATCACTTTTGGCTACTTATTTAATTGGTATTTACCCTTGGTGACTGGGCATCTACTTTTGATTATTTTCGAGTGCCTCCAGGTGATTTAATTTGTCGTATATGTTCTATATTTATTTTCATGCCTTTCTAGGTTAGTTATCATGCATGATTCTTGTCAAATATGATCAATCACCATTTTATGCTCGAATTCCAATTCATTTAACATTTATTTTCCTTGTGCATATATCTTAATGGGATTCCTGAAGTAATTTCACAATGATTTCACCTATCTCAGCTCATCTCCCTTTAATTTCCTATAAAAACACACCATTTACTTCATCATTTCATAATTTCTTCTTTTTCATATATTCACTTTGAATAAATTCATTTGTATCATGGAGAAGGAACCAATAGTATCTAGTTTGAAAGAAATATCCCATGAAGAATTCAATTCCATCTTTGATTTATCAAATCTAGATGAAATGTTTATCAGGACACTTTTTGAAATTACTGACCTTGATGATCACACTGGGCCTTTGACACATCCATTTGTTTGAGCTGCATTTTTAGGATACTTGACAAGATAAGTCACATGTTCTCTACCTTTCAGATGATGTAATTTCACTTTTTCATAATTGAACTTCAGAGAACTTCCGAATCACTGAGGAAATTTCAGCTTTTGCGAAGGCCTAATGTATCAAGTATTGGGAAATCGTGTATGCCCATTCATTTTCAATGAGGTATTTTTGTGAAATAAATCCCTCTAGATTCATGTGATTAATGGAGAGCTTTCATTGGACACAATTCCTTCCCTCTATCACCTATTAAATGCATTAGAGAAGCGTGTTTCAGTCTTAGAGGCAAAAAACTAGTGAGTACACCCCCTCCAGATCCTGAACTATTATTTCCTTTTGTGAAAAAACACAAGGGTGAGTCTAGCTCCGTGCTCTTTTCTCTAATTACTACCTCAATGCCTTATGCCTTATGGGTCAGTTATGGTTGCACTTATAGTTATAGTTTCACAACCAACTTCTTCTTCCAAAACAAGAGGGAAAAGGGCATTTTCTAAAGGTGGTTTGGATATGAGTGAATGGGTCTCTTCTTACAAGAAGTGGTCAGAATTTCTTAGTTTTTTAGATAGTCCCTTGTCTAGTATGGATGACCATTTGTCAATGGGCATGTCTCACACACTAGCAAGAGACATAATTTTTGTTCAAATGGCATTATGGACGGATGAACATGGGCTTGGGAAAAACAAATTGGTGAAGAAACTTACTCTTTGTAGAGAGGATTTTTTACAAGAATTTGTGGTATTGGATACCTAAAGTTTCTTTTTATTGTCCCATTTTTTGAGATACAAATCTTGAGGATATATGTAATCTTTATTTTCATGGGTTGGGACCCCTATAGATCTCCATTTTTCCTTTTTCAAAATATATAAAATATAAATATCTCATTAGTTTATATGCTTTTATAATGGACATAAAATTTTATCCTAGTAATATAAAAATCTAATGCATTATATCAAATTACAATTTATACCAGAGATTAAAAAGTTTTTAAAAGTACTATTCATACTTTATGAAGAAATAGTATCAAATGAAACATCAGTTACAAATGAATAATGAAAAGAAGATAAAATTTTAAGAATTACAAGCCTAAGCTTGTTCATCATCTTGCATGTCCGCATCCATTTTTTCTTCATCTTCTTCTTCTTCTAGAAGCCTCGCCACATATGCATCATACCTTTGAAAGAACTCATTAATTTCTTCTTTATCTGGAACTTTATGGTGTTGGAAAATCCATGTCTGACTTGTTATTGCATTCACACAGTGGCCAATTTTCTACTTGAAATCCAATGCTTTAGCCCTCAGCTCTGTAATTCTAGTCTAAATTTTCCTCATTGCTTTAATAACTTTATAAGAAAAGTCATCTTTTTGAATTCTTTTATCAAAAGAACCAAACAAAAAGTCATCCTTTAGATCACCATATATTTTATTGAATTTTTCAATAACTATACCTTTAAGTTTAAAATCAATAGCATCTAAGGTATCATCAACCCATTTCCTTTTGGCTTTTATCTTTTCTTTGATTCCATTATAAAATTCCATCCTAATCCTTGATAACTCTTTCATGACATGTTGAGTTCCCCTAAATTATTTTGGCATAATCCCTTATTTTTCAACCAATTCATCACTGAGTTGAGTTATAAGGTTTAACTTGGGAAAAATTCCTTCAAATTAGAAGATTTTTTTATAACATTGCTCAATTAATTCATCAATTTCATTAAGCCTATTCTTGAGCTCTTCATACTTTGTCCTGGCTTCTTCAATTGCTTATTTTCCCTTTTTTTTCAACTTCTCAACCCATGTGTCCATAGCTTAAAATTTGTTAATAACCTTATCAGTATTTTCCATTCCTTCAGGGGTATTAGTAGAGGTACTTTCTTGATTTTGACTAGACTATACAATTAATTATTGCAGACTAGAACTCAAAGCTTTGAATTTTTATTTCAAAATTTTATTAGTTATTGTATCCTCATCAACCTATTACAACAAGTCACTTACTGGATTTGATACTCCTTGTTTCCATTGTTCTCTTGAAGGATTTCCTAAGGGAATAAGTTGGACACTATAATCACTAGTTGTTATATTTTCTTTTGTTTTTCCCTCATGAGGTATTGCCAATTCTAAAGTTTTAGATCCCAGTGGATCAGTATGAGTTTTGGTGAGAACTCTAGCCATTTTGGAGGTTCTTACTAGTTTTGGAAAAGATAGAGTTATGAGATCTATAGCCTTCAAAGGGACAATTTTATTTTCTTACTTTGAGATCATCTCCCATATCCAACCCTTTGTAAGATTAGAATCTACTTTTATTTCATGTAGCTCTTGTTGTGATTTCTTGGGGACAATCACCAACTACTTAGACACCTCTTGTACCTCTTAGACTGATGATTCTATCTATTTTTCATGTTCATCTCCCACAGTTATCTCTTTATTCTCATGTTTTACTAGCACTTTCCCTTAATGTTTTCCTTCTTAATATTGTGTTCGGGGTTGGCCAGTCTCCTTATGAGTTACATCATTGATTACAATTTTTTCTTTCTTTATTTTTTCAGCTGATGTAGTTATCCCCTCAACCTTTTCTTTGGGAGTTTATTGAGTTGATACATTATCCTCTTTTTTCCCTGTTGATACCTCATGTTGTAAAATGGTGGGTTGGCTTTCCATTATTGGTTCCTTATCCCTTCTCAGATGTTGTACATCCACACTAGCAACAATATTATCCTCAATAGTTGCATCTTGTGTAACCTCTACTATATTTTCATCTGTAGACCTCCTGTTTTGATATGCTTCACCATCCTTAGTGACTTTGACATCATGGGAAGGATCTTTCTTGATTAACACCTCTGTTTCTGCACTCTTTTCACTATGTATTTCTGGTTTTCTCAATTCTGGAAATGCTTGGTCTATGGAAAACATTTTTGATGACTGAACCTTAATTTCAGTCGTTGGCACATGAGTAGTCTTTTCTACTCCTTCACTCAATTGAGGATCACTTACACCTATTACTAGTTGTTCATCAATAGATATGTTGAGTGTATCTAATATGGAAAAATCATCACTAATATCAACATCTATTATCTCTATCTGACTCTTTGTTGACTCTTGCAATTTTTCAAATAAAGGTAGACTGACACTTTTAACTAACATGGTTTCACACATTTTCACACCTTCATTTAAGACATCACTATATATTAGATCAAAAAGACATTTCCTTGAATTGTTTGATCCCGAGTACTCCCCATTGTCACTCCCTCTGAAGACAGATGAAAATAAAGGCATTAGTTACCTACCCTAACAGGTTTGAACTACTCCTTGTTGTGGCACTAATGCTACATGTAGTACTTGGGAAACATCAATTCTTTCATGTTCTGGGGGATAAATCACTACATCCCTGTGCTTATGTTTATTGTGTGTATTAGCACCTTCTCTTACCATAATTGGCTCATGTAAAACTTTGTCTCTTTTGTTCCCTTTCAAACTTCTTAAGGTCAAGTGTTTTTTTATTTTCTTCACCATGTGGTTTAGATTGGATGTTGCCACTAGTTATGGCTCCTCTCATTAACTTTTCAATATTCTAAGATTTTAGAAATACTTCTGGTAGGGCCCTTTATGTAATTGGACCTTTTCCATTTGATTGTAGTGGAACTGCAAAAGTTATAGTAGCATTTTTCATTGATTTTAGAATAATTTCTTTAGTTTTCTACTTCAGAGAATACATGGAAGTACCAGTTACACTAGTATCAGAAGTCCATTCATCCATTATTTCTATGATAGGACTTTAATTAGGAAATTGAGGGGCATTTCCTCCTAAGGGATCCATTCTATCATCTCCTTATTTTAGGGGAGGAAGGTCATCTTTCAATTTTCCCAAATCCCTGGACTTATTAAGAGCTCTTGTGCTTTTAATTTATAAATCAAAGTTTTTCTAGGCTAGCCAATTCAATGTTCTTCTCACTATAGTATTTATTCAGGCATATGATTCATCTGACTCCTCTTCATTCCAATTCAAGGGGACCATTGGTTTTCCCTCCACCTTTTGATCAAGATAGTATTGAATCACAATATTTGGATCATCCACAACTTCCTTATGGATAACAGCAATCTTAAAGTCTATAATTTGGGTGAGGGTCATTCTTGAGACATCTCTTAGCCTAAATTCCTCCTCATATCTGTAATTCATCCAATAATCCTCTAATTGAGGCTCATTTCAAAAGTGTTTGAAAGATTATTGAATGCCCACTTGATGTCATAATCTTCCCTTGCCTCAAACCTTTCCATATCAAACCTTTTCATCTCATCTTCCATTAATCTGGCCTTTATAATTGAAGGGTAGGCGTACCTTCCAATATTGATGGGAAACTTAATGTTTGTCATGTGTTTTCCAACAATTAATTTGTGAAATGGTGTCAATTGTCTTACCAATTCACATAAGGCCATTTTTTCATCTAAATATCTAGGTAACTTACATGGTTGGCCTTCAAATCCTCTAACCCTGATGTATGTAAACTACTTGTACTGAATGAAATAGCATCCATACTCTGTGATTACTTGTCTAGCCTCTTCATAAATCTTGTATTGTTCCCATTCTGACTTGAATAGGCATATGATTGGTGCAAAGAAGGCATCATTAACCAATATCACATTCTCTTTCTAATTACTCAACTGTAATTGAGGAAAGATCTTATACATTTGCAATTTTTAAAGTCAACATGTGTCATAAGGTCAAGAAACCATCTGTGGCCTGCAATATTATAAATCAAGAAGGTCATCATGTAAAATTTCAATTCTCCAGTGCCACCCATCTATATTTTTGTTACCAGTGTTATCATGTGGTCATGAAGTGCTTCTACAATGAAGTTTTCCTAGAAAATATTCCCCTTCTTCTCCAAAACTATACATATATAGGTGCACATCCACTCCTTGAATTCATTTATTGTCTCTAATCCATCTATTTCACTTGACAATATAATCACATATTTTGTTTCCTTAATGAATTATGTCCTAACAAGTCTTTTAGAGATTTGAGTGGTTACTTTCCTCTCTGTTAAAATCCATTTGGTATTTATAAGTAGGGCATGTTCCTTTTTCTTAGCTTCATAATCTTGTAGGGATAATTTGATACCCAGAGTTATTGGATTTCTAATCATAGGAAAATTTATAATTATCCTTATGGCTATGGGTGTCATAATTAATACCACTTTTCCACTTTTATCCAGTAATTCCCTCTTCTCTAGATTATAATTCATGGCACAGAGTCTTACCAGTTCTAGGTAGTGTACTGAGGGTGAAATAGGACTGGCTAAAGCAATATTATTGGCTTTAATTGCTTCCATTATTTCACTCTTTTTAGGGCTATTTACTCTTTACAAGAATTCATCTAGGTCACCATTCGTCAAATTTATATCCGTGATTTTTTTTAGATCACTAGTGATTCTGAAAGTAACAGGAAAACCTGACATCATGGTCCTCATCTTTAATGCCCTAGTTTTACTTTGAATTTCCCTTTAAATGAATAAGATTACATGAGTAGATTAGTTCTTACCAATTTTCCAGTGAATATCCATGTAATTCAGCTCTGGTTTGAAGGCTTTTCAGTCTTTGGTTTTCTATTCACATTCTGCAATCAATCTCATGTTGTTCTTCAAGAAATCTTGCTAACAATGGCATCCAAATCGTAGTAAACGATAGCAAAAAATATTAATGAGTTCCAAGACTTCAAAATTCCTCCTTGATTTGTATGAAAATGTATTAATGATGGCAGTCATTAATGCATTACATCATGGCCCTCCATTTCACCTTTCCAAATTTTAAATGTGAGTCCTCCACATGGAATATTCTTACACAATGTGGGCTCGGGGAAACTTTTTGCACGTTTGCATGGTTTTTTAAACCCATACACATTTAGCTATTTGACCCAATCACCCGCCCTTAAATTCCATCCCAATTTTGACATGTGTTTGTATCCTAATGTTGGTGGAGCAGTGGAATATTTATGTATATTAGTTCTCTTTCTTAATTGAACTCAAAGTTACCAATTTGCTTTAATGACCCACTTCCCCACTCTTTGCATGAAAAAGTGCCACATGTCCATGACGGGTCTCGGGATATTATTTACAGTTTTATAATTTATCACCTTAGTGTCAAGAGATACAATCAGGGCCTAATCCCCTGCATTCAACAAACTTGTGACATGTGTATCTCCTTGGAGTAAGGGTCAATTTTTGTTTTTGCATTTTTTGACTACAAATATTCGAAGGAATATTCATCGGGCCTCGGGGCCAAGTTAGAAAATTGTTAATGTTATACAATTTTTATAAATTTGTAGCTTAAATCCATTATACCAAAACCAACTCGAGAATGCCACGTATCATTAGGTGACGGTGCCAAACATGAAATTTACAACATGACCAAGGAATAGTATACATAGGCATTTTTCATGGTTTAAAATTGATTCATGATAAAAAATTTGTAGGGATCTTCAAGAACAACATGTATCACATGATCCTCGACCAAAAAAGAGGAATAAAAACCTAAAAATGGGATTTCAAATGGATTTAATCATGACTGTAATTTTTGAACTCATATTTTCTCATGGGAAAACTAGAAAATGTAAAAATATTTGAAGGATTTTTCGTGAAAAAAGGGTTGAGATTATTTCGAGCACCAACAATACCATCACTTATTAGACATCATCACTTCTTTATCTAGCTGGGTCATAACGAAATAATCCCCTAATTTTTATTCTTCCAGACAATATAGGTGTGTTTGTATTGAAGTGGACTTATCTTGCAACCTCAAGGAAATTATATGTATTCAGGTAGATGACTCTCATTAATATCAAAGGGTGGTTTATAAAAACCTCCCCAACACCTACTTTATATGTCAATTTATAGATCACAATATTTGGGACTTTCCCTTGTTGGTTGCTTGTAATTATAGGTTGTCATTACAAAACTTTATAGATCACAATATTTGGGACTTTCCCTTGTTGGTTGCTTGTAATTATAGGTTGTCATTACAAAAGGATATTACTGTGCTCTATAATTCCTCCTTGCCACCTTGACGAAGGTGATTCAAACCATAAAGAATGCTCAGTCTAGTGATTTTTTTATTTCTAACTAGCAATGATTATTATAGAATAACTATAAAGCCCTTTTGAGCTTGAATTCAAAGGATATCTCTTTATGATAGATTTCAATGAATTTATTTTCATGGAATGTCAAGGGTATTACAAAATCCACTCAAAAATATAGAACATGAGAATATCATAAGTTATTTCTAGAGATATAAAGTCTTTTTGTACAAGTTAAGGTAATAAGATTTATGCTATTCATGATCCCTAAATTTATATGGCTAGATATCTTAGCAATAACTGATAATCATGAGTTTAGTTATAGAGGAATTATGAATTTTATCACCACTAAATGGATACCCCATTATGTTATTTATAAATGTGACCCAAAAAATTATGTCCTATCGGTATTATTCAACATTTATAATCACTCATTTGGAGTGATTAATGTTTATGCATCAAATTATGTGACTAAAAGGATGACTATATAGTGGTGGATTACATACAAGATATTTGATGTGTATTGGTTGTTATGTGGTGACTTCAACATGGTTTAATTAAAAATCAACAAGATTAGATACCTACCAATCTATTGGATATATAGTGAAAGGGAATCTTGGATGTACATGTGTATTAAAATTGGGTTTTATGACCTTGATTCTGTTGGTGCAATATTATACTTTCATTAATATTAAGTTGACTTAGGTTAGATTAACTATACTGGGTTTGTTTTTTACACAACTTGTACACTTAAAAATAGGTTAAATGGCATCAGTAATCACTTGCCATCACTTATGGAATGTGTCCATTATGTATCTATAACTTTTGGCATGTCTTGGTTACTTAGGAAAAAGGAAAGTTGGTTCACAACTCTTTTTTTACTTAGAAAAAAGAAAATTTGGAGTTAAAATCTTGTTTTTGCTATATGTTGACCACATCTATTTTTATAGTGACTAATTATGAGAATAATATACCGTTATCATGTTTATTCCTATGTAATTTATATAGCATATTATCAAATAATTTATGGCTGATGTGGGTCCACATTGAGAATTTTCTTAGGTTTCAATAATTATTACATGGTACTAGAGCCTTTTGATGAGCGTTGTTAATACTCGCACTTTAATTATCTCATGATTATCATTCTAGGGTGGTTTCCACAGCTATTTGAAACAAAGAGACTTACTGAAACCATTTTTAACATGTATTAACTATTGAATATATCCAAATACTACTTCAAAATATAATTAAGGAATTTAATTCTATTGCTAAATCAAATATTACTAAATTCAAAATTAAAATACTGAAAGTGATGAAATTATAGTAATTAAAAAAATGTTAAATAAACATAAATTAAACAAACAAGAAATGTTCACTTCACGTTGGGGAGGAGTGGCCCTTGCTCCTTCCCTCTAATCTGTTTTAGTATTGTAAATCATACAAGTCAATATAACTCAAAATCATGCACTTTATTGAATAGAATAACTCTTTCAATAGAAACCAACGAACTATCACTATAATTCTACTACAAATACCCTTTTATATCAAGATAACTCCTTGTCACTCCAGAAGAGGATGGATTATTTGCAGGAATTAACTACTACTTAACTAAAATATCTCTATGAAAACATATGATTGTTAAAGAGTTACAACTGTGAAAGAACAAGTTCATGTTGCACTTCGATTAAATTTCATCTTGTTAACTCTGGGTGTATTCCTAGATTAAATCTTAGTTTAGATGATTTATAAATTCCAAAGGATTTCAAAGACCATGCATTGAATCCCTAAAATCATGGTTACTATAAGTTCTTATGTTCATTTATTTCACGTCTTCAATCAACTGGATGATAAGTTAGGCTTTCATAATCCACATGAGTCACATGATAACTAGATGATAGTCCATTTTCAATGCACTTTTTACCATGTGAACTTTTGCATTGACTAAATCAGCTCGCATCCTTTCCAACAAAGCCCTTTTTTCTTCATATGAATCATATGCTTCTAAGACATTGGCACAAAATATTATGATATGTGATTATATAATAAATTTCAAAAATTAAATAAATTCTAAAAATTATTTATGAATATGAATACAAATAATATATAAATAAATAACATTTTACCTTCTTACCTCTCTTGAAGTAAGGGAATCATGATATGTCACCTTAGAAATGTCACCACTTCTAGATCGTCGATCATGAGATGTACAATGTTGTGATAACATTGATATAAAACAGATCTGAAATTATATGTTAAATAGAAAATCTAATAAATTAAAAAGATCAAATAAATTTTAAAAATAATTTCATAGTATAATTAAAAATGATATTATGTAGATTCCCAAGATGTTGAAAGTATGAATGTTTGGTTTCTGGGAAGATCTTGTAGAAAGAAACAAGATAGAAAAAATAAGATTTAACCTCCTCTCCTTCCTTGAAACAAGCGAAACATGATAGGTCACGTCAAAAACATCACCACTTCTAGATTATCGATCATGAGTTGTGAATACAGTGGCACTGAAGAAGCAGATCTATAAAGTTATGATAAATTTAAAAATCCAATAAATAAATAAAACCCTAATAAATTTATAATCATGACTACAAATATTATTAAATAAAATAAAATAAAATATTACCTCCACTTTTTTGTATCATTGTAGACACTCATTTTGGTAATTCATGTCTTGAAATAACACAAATTGTAAACCATGTTTGCACTAGTCGACACTTGCTCAATTTCACCAATTATCATATCCCTAGCTATATCTTGTTCATTATTATTTGTATATGCAACCCACTTTTTTGTATAATGGTCATATTACTCCATCAAATTAGGTTATACCTTCACACATTATAATTCCAACTTCCAAATCACCCTCATATGCATTTAGGACCATAACAGACAAGAAGGTCCATATCACCCATACGTTATGGGTTGACCTTCTTGCTTTGGTCCATTTCCCTCCAATAATTCTTTTCTCAATTTTAATTCCTTTGGTACACTTCTTTTCAGCCGTATTTGAGTTTTCAAAATCTAAAACACATATATAAGCAAGCTATCCATCTCCCATTGAGGGGGGGAGTTCATTCTACTTGGAACCTAGCATCCAAATGAGAAAAAACTAAGAGAAATCAGAAGAAAAGATTCTCCAAGACTCCCTTAAGATTCGTATACTCTAAATTTGCATTCTAGGGAAATCATCCACTTAAGTATGCAAGTACAAAAGGCACATTTCTAAATTCAAGTCAAGCTAGGGAAAGTATCAAATAAAATTCTATTATTACAAGGTCATGGTTATAAATTTGGTTGCTTACATTCTAGATATCACATACTAGGTGAGAAAAACACGTAATTTTATCCCTCTTTAGAGTAAAAATGACATTGGCAATGCACAGGGGTTCCCAAAACCCACCTAATGTTTGTTTTGTAACTCTTTTACATCTAGGGTTTTTAGGTTTGAATCAATTACACAATGAGCATCACACACTATCAGAGGTTTAGATTTAAGAAAGGATTAGAATAGGAAGCAGTGAATAGGTATAAAAAGTTTCAAAATATGAAATCATAAAATGGGAAAGGGCATATATAAAGATCCATAGTATGGGTACGCTTTGGTCCAGGAAACTTATCAGGACACAGTTTCAGTAGAAAATCTCTGGCATATCATTTCCAACCATTTATAGTCATCAAATCATCCTAAATCAACACAAGAACTAGAAAATCAACTAAGTATTCTTCTCCTTCTCATTGTTAATGGTTTGTTTCATTATCTATCATTTTTTAGCTTTGTTTCATGTATTATTCTAATGTTTCTGCAATTATCATTAGAAACTAATTAATTAGGATAATCTACCATTGGTTATTACCCCCTAATATTTTAACCATTTAGGTTAATTCATTTGGTAAACCTGACATTTCTTTGTTGTGAATTAGATCTATGTTCTCCTTTATTACATATTTTTTCTAGGTTTATGGACAATTCTTATTATTTTACCCCTAACTATGTGTACTCCTAAGAAACTACTTAATATGAATATATATCCATTGTGACTCAATTCCCTCCTCACTTTAATCATACCATTGTTAGTTCTATTGTAAATGGTGTTACTACTCAAAAAAATAAGCAATGCATGGGGGGCATAACACTCCCCCCACCGCTTAGTCCACAACCATATCCCCCCACTGAATTATCCAAATATTATGATATTATTGATTAATTAAATGTCACCCCTACTAAGATATCCCTTTTTTATCTCCTTTGCAAAGCTCCTAATTTTTTTCCGCACATTAGAAGAAGCATTGTGATCTATTCAATTACAAAGTGATAACCCTCTTATATATTTTACATCTAACATGGAATCTTTTAAGCTCATGGATAAAGCACTTACATTCACTAATGAGCATATTGTAAACACCTCGTTTAGCAATCAGTTTCCTCCTCTTCTAATTGCAGCTTGTATCTAAGGTTTTCTCATTAAGAATGTACTCATTAACAATGGATATACCCTAATCATATGTCATTTATCATTATTGATTGAATTGGGTATCCCCGATACATTAATAGAAAATTATAATCTTATCGTGTACATTTATGACAACACCACTTGTACATCTATAAGAACCATCACATTGGATTTATAAGTATGACCTCGAAAAATCCCTACTTTCTTTCATATTATGGATAATTCATTTCAATTCAATATTCTTCTTGTTCACCTATGGATCCATGTCATGTGATTTGTCCCATCCATAGTACATCAATGTGTTAAATTTTCCTACTATGGTTATGAGCACACTATTTTAGTTGACCCCAAATCATTCAAATATTTTAAAATTGATCATGTTACTTATATGGTTATCTCTACCTTATAACTATTTCACCATCACCAAATAAATACATATGTTGTTGGGGAATCAAGAAAAACTACTAACACACTACCATCTCCTCCTGATTTATCCACTCAAACTCCCACCACTGATCTTGTATCTCCTGCTACATTTTATCCTATAGCATTTTCTAAATAACATCCCATAGAGAAGGTTATTCAATAATTTAATGTCGATACTTACAAGTTGGATGATGATGATAATAGTTCCATTAATCTTACCCATGAGAAATTATGTAAGTTATATTTCAACCCTATTAATGAGGATGATTTCATGTTCTATTATATTTATATTGCAACCAACCTTATCGAATATTAGCTTTGTCCTGCTACTCCACCTACTACTACTAATGATATGGTTCCTTTTCATAATTTTATCCATGCTCTCAATTGTATTCACACTTTTATATATGTCACCATTATGGCATAGGAAGATACCCCACATGATCTTCTACCCATTATTTTAGATCATGGCTTTCTCACTCACCCCATTAAATGGCACAGTTCCACTTTGAAATATTCTAAACAATCAGAAATTAATTTTTGTGATTACCAATTCCTATCTAGACATATGACTAATGAATGTCAAGCCCTATTAAAAAAAAAATATTCCCTTAAGGCCAATGAAATCATCAACATTTTTCAAGACTCTAAGTCCCTATATACACCATCCACTTCTCTATATATACAACCAACACACACACAACATGTGCTCGATAGATTCACTTGTACACTCTATATTCATGGATAATATTATAAGCATGTTCCTTTCAATACCACTAAAAAAAATATTATGTGAACATATGAAACCCTAAAGTGATTAGGAATTACTCCATTAGACAGTACTCCTCTTCTATAACCATCCATTGATTACAAAAGATACATCATGTTACTAATTACTTTATGGCCTAGGATCCTTGTCATGAAGGAGTGGGTTTTCATTAACATCCAATATTCTCCAATTATGCTTAGCCACTCTTGGTTACAACATATCAAAGGTAAAATTGACAAGCACCATACCACTATCACCTACCCTTTTCACAAGAACATGGTCATGATATATTGGAATCTACACATGGTCAAACATGGACCACCTTACATCATTAAAGAGTATATCATGGCCATGTATCACTTGTGTATGATAGGTTTCTTCTTTGGGTCTCACAAAAATATTTCATATTATGCCACTGACATAGGCCGTGTAGGATTTTATCCAGATACAATGACACTCTTGATTAGTATTGGATCTACACTAGCTCACACACTAGGGGAATCTAAATTTCCCTCAATTTTCCCAATTAAACACTTTTTTTATAAGTTCAACTTGACTATTGAGGGAGAGGGTTCACACCTGAACCTCACTTGGCACACACACACATGAGGGAATCCTTACATTTCCACCTTTGGATACATAATTCATATTGATAAAAAACACTCAAAATTTCTAAATATTTACCCCCTAGGGGAATTCTTGTATCACCCGTCCTTCTCTTCAAAGAATAGGTTTTCATCTATGCCCTCAGGGGGATAAAAATCCAAAACATTCAAATATGTTAAAAATATAAAAACATTCAAATATATAAAAAAACATCTAAAAATATTTGCATTATTCTTGATTGGTTATTTCTATTGTATTATTCATGTTACACTTTACTTATCATGTTTGCTTGATACATAGTATGTTATATCTTCTTACTATGCATATGTGCATTCAAGTGGTACATTGAGTTGAATGCATGCTACATACAAATTATTACATGATGTAGGGTGCTTGACACTTCTCTTTACCAGTTCTTTCATAGCTACTGGAGGCATCCATTTTTATATTTTC
Organism: Taxus chinensis; assembly: GCA_019776745.2. Lineage (NCBI taxonomy): Eukaryota > Viridiplantae > Streptophyta > Pinopsida > Cupressales > Taxaceae > Taxus > Taxus chinensis. The sequence continues at coordinate 499,876,051 of CM034146.1, read as the reverse complement.
TCATACATAAGTGTTATTTTTCCAATATTTTTGGGCGTCAAAATATTGGCTGAGTTCCAAAGGGTGTGTGTGTGTGCAAGGTTGGGAAGAAGAAGGGAATGCGGGGGAAAATCACACAAGACAATGGTTTAAGGAGGGTTTAGGAGAAACCGGGATGTGTGTGCAAGGTAATACTCAAGGTCTCAAGACTTAGCCATATTCAACATTCTGGAGGCACTTGAGGAAAAATGTGACCTGACTAGGCATGCTGAGTGGGTAAGGTTCCATCTTGGAGGCTTGGTCATCAAGAAAGGAATATTCTAGGCATGGAAGGTTCTATAAATACATCATTGTAGAAATTAGAGAGCTTGGAACAGGATTAGCATGCTCCATTAGAGGACCACACAGAAACTTGGTAAGCGATCTACTCTTGGAGGAAGGCATGGTGGTGGGTACTAATCCTATTTATAGAGATGCTATATAGAAAGGATGACACACCTGAATTGAGAAGAAGCTAACAGATAGTGGGTGTGATATCATAAGGTAATGCATCAAGAGTAAGATGTTCTAGTAAGGCTAGGATTTGGAGAATTAGTGCTAAGGGGTTTAATGGATGTAATAAGCCTATGTATAGCATTAAAATATGTAATAAGGGGTGAATTATGAGGGTATAGTTAGAATATCATACTAGGGAAGATATGTAAGAGATAAATCTGAAGTATTTTGATATATTTGGTCCGATACAACCGTTTTGAATGTAATGTGATTATTGATACTATGATCATTATAACTATATGACTCTGTTATGAATATCTGGTTTAGGGGTGCAAACCCTAGTGTTATTTCCTTATATTTCATGGTAGATTTTTCCTTTGTATTTAATTTTATGATGTTTCTCTTGTTATTAAATGTTTAGGTATAAGGATATGATAGGTCATGTTGGTATTTTACATGAATATTAACTTATCTGCAACTAATCCTCTAAAAATAGCAATATCTTCTCACAATTCTCACATAAAAGAGGGGCTCGGCACCCACACATGCCTCAGGTGAGAGCCCAAAACCCATTGGGTGATAGGATTACACACATGGGATTACAAATTTATATTGGGAGTACAAATGACTACATCTTGATTCCATTTTTGGGGCCTCTTTTCAAAGTTGTTGTGAGAATGATGTGTGATGATAGAGAAATTGACCTTAGATAGTGTTGAGGCATGGTTTAAGAGCATGAAGGATGAGTTCACTCAAATATTTAGTATTAGACCCAAGTTTGATGTACGCAAGTAGGTAGAAGAACACATGTATCATAAGACCTTCTTTTGTTTCTTTCCAGTAGAGTTATATGAATGGCCTTCCATGTATTCATCTAGATAAAGCTAGTACTTAAGATCTTGTGTTTGGATCCAAGATGAATATCAGAGGCTATAGGATGCTGATCTAACTTGGATGAATGTTGTTGATCATTGGTGGAAGAGAGTGCTAACTAGTTATACACTAGAATATGTTATTTCTATGTATTCTTGTCCTAAATTTGTTGAGTTTGAGTTCTTAAAGGAACCTAGAGGATCATTTTTGTGTGTTATCCCTTTAGACATGAAGATCGTAGTCATTACACTAAGTTTAGAAGCATTCCCTATGGTCTGCTAAGCTTCTCTGAGTGCTGGGTGAGGAAGCTAGGGCAGAGGAAGATGGTAGACATTGCGGCTGAAAAAGAGAGAGAGGAGATACAACTAAACTATAGTGAAGCATGTGAAAGGGAGTTGGCTAGACAACGTGAAGTTGTGAGAGTGATGGATTTATGGAGGTAGACATAACATGAAGGAATTGAGGTTAACACGGAGGACATGGAGCCTTAGTATTCTATGCTACCCCATCTCGAAAAATGCAGAAGAGAGATCCCTTCAGCTTCTGATTAGAGTTTATCACTCATACAAAGGAGAACCATCGGCATGCATCTAAATCCACCTGGTGACTAACCCTTGGTGCTTATTCTTCCACATCAAGAGATAAGTATTACTAATGCAGTTGGTATCAATAGGAGTGACTGATATTCACCTAGGAGATATAATTTTTCATGTGATACATCTATGGTTGTATAATCATTTTCTATGTTTAGAGGAATATTGTCTAGAATGAATTTTAGGAAATGTGTGAGTACAAAAAGCTTGGGTATCATGTCTGGAAGTGGTGCGGGACACACATCTGGTAGTGGTGAAGTATAAAAATTTTTTGACACATAGTTCAGTGGGGAATTTATAACATTAGGCGTGACCACTTCAGGCCCCTTACCGGCTATAGGAGGTGGATCTGGTGGTATAAGAGCTAGAGGATCTGGTGGACCTGGCAGATCTGGAGAATCTGATGGATCAGAAGGATCAAGACTTGGTGGATCTAGTGTATCTGGTGGTGGAGGAAACACTAGAGGAAATTAATGTTCTGGATCAAGTGGACAAGGGCCTCAACCACCTCAGCAAGTATTATTCAATATGTATTTACACCTACCAGACTACAAAGGTGTTAAAGATGTTGCATAGTATGTACACAAGTGTGAACTTCTATGGTGCATGAAGAGGATCACTACCCCAGAGTGGAAGGTGAGTCAATTTGTAATAATGTTGCAAGAATTCCCGCATAGTTAGTACCAAAATTATGACCCACACCAGACAGAGGTAGATAACATCATGTTGTGGAATGCCTTCTTGGCAAAATTTCATATTCCTGAGTTTGAACAAAAGAGCATCAGTGATCTAAAGGAGATTCAACAAGGAATGGCAGAGGGTGTGCAGAAGTATGACACTTGTTTTAAGACACTCTTATCAAATATATCCTATGAAATTAACCCCTCTCATCATTCTCAGTGGTTTTTTTGAGGATTGATAACACCGTTTAGTAAAGTGCTTTCATACAAGATTTTCACATGCACACGTGAGGCCTTGGAGGCTGCCCTCCATGCTGAGGCTATCGGAAGCATGGATACCAGTGTTAGCCCTTTCCTTGAGGCTCAAATTTCTACAATGGTAAAGAAACTAGGGATGCTATCTATGAATGTGGCACATGAGACTTGTAGTGATCTACGGTGCATGAATTGTGAGGTAGAGGGGTATATAAAGGAAAATTTCCCTAGGAGATTGGTAAGCACCATGATAGTAGACTGTGAAATTTTCCACATAGACCATGATGCAAGTAGATGCCCACTGTTATAGCGTATGATCTATAAGAATTTGTCTTTTTAGTACAGAATTTGTACCTATACTACCCATAACACCAAGGATTATATATTGATTGACCAAATACATAACGCCATTGATATTGGTGTGTGTTGGACCAACCTCGTGAGTAATTCCAAAGACAATGGGCATCACTATGAAGGATGTGTGGATGGTGGAGCACGTGGAAGAATTTTCAGAGGAGGATTTCATGGTTGTGGAAACTACAGAGGAGGAAGAGGTGAATTCCAACATGGAACCTGTTACAACTGTGGGTCTACAAATCACTATAAGTGTGAATTCCCTAATTTGTTATAATTCTCCTAGTGTGGAAAGAAACATAAGTATGAGAATTTCCTAGAGTTATTTGAGTACATGAGATAGCAGCATGGGAAAGATAAAGGCATCATGATGGTAAATGTGAGAAATGTCAATTCATAATGGATGCCACGAGTGGCGCGCGAGTCAAAACTAGAACTAGTACTAATTATGACAAAGATGAGGCTACGCGTGCGAGGGAAGTAGTAAGGAAAATACTACTGGTTATTATAGAAGAGGTGGTACATGGGAAGTATCTAGACCATACTCATCAAAAGTATATGTATCAAGAAACCATGGATGTGATTCGAAGCCTTCAGGGAGAAATCTAGTGCCTTAAAGAGCAGTCAAGGTAGTTACAGCAAAGAAAGAATGTTGAGGCTCCAAAAAAGGACCTAGATGAGGTTAGATAAGTATGCAATATATTGATGCAAGAGAATATCATCCCCTTTTTAGGAAAGTGGTTATAGGAGAAGGTACCGTACACTAGAGAAGGGCACAAGAGGTAGGTTCTGCATGCCAACCTTCCTCCCCACATCCTTGATTATGAAAAGGATATTACCTTTAATATTCTTATAGATAGGTTACTTCTGAGAAATATTTTGATTAACACATGCATGGAGGTTAATGTTATCACCCTAATGCATTGCATCAGATGGGAAGGCCCCCATTATAGTCATCTTTTAATGTGTTATATATGGCTAACAAGAAAAAGGAAATGCCTATAGGTGTCTTGAAGAATGTTGTTATCACTATCCAAGGGGAAACGTTCACTGGGGATTTCAAAGTCTTGGGGTTAGTCAAGGAAGAAAAATTTCCAGTGTTACTTGAGCACCCCTGGTGTTACAAGAATAATGTTGACCTAAGGTTCAATAAGGGATAGATAAGCTTTGAAAAAAAGGTGCGGGTCATCGTCCCCTTAACCGATGGAAAATCAGCACCCTTTACTTATCCCTTGGGAGAAGAAGTTCTTGACATGATCTATGTGTGCTCTATCAAGGACCCTGAGGTGATTCACCCCACAGAGGGATTTATCTAGTTTGAGGATGCTTAGTACGTAAGTGATACAACTAGTGTGCCATGTGACAATTGGGTGAACGAGACATATGATTTAATTGGGCATCGGCTAAGAGGATTTTTGACAAGGGTTACAAAGGTATGCTCATTCAGGTGCTTGGGAGGGAATAAGTTGCCAAGTTACTCTGGAGGGGCTGATCCTTATGATTTCTTACGGGAAATGGAGGATCAATGGAGAAATGAGGTCAATATAAGAAGGATGCTTAGTTATGACTTGCTTGGGATTGTAATGCGCTGGTGGATAACCCATCATGATAGCCTTCTAGAGTGGCATGAGGTGATAATCACATTCTCTATAAGGTTCTCCCGAAGTAATGTACCCACTACAATACAAGACTGATATGGGAAGGAACCCGCCTCGTCCTACGTCCAAGCATGTGAGAAATCATGGATGGAAGGCATGGAGGCCTTCCCACCTTCTTTATGGGTGCATAAGTTATATTCCACCTTGCAAGGTTATGTGCACACATGGTACATTCACTCAGAGATGTGCCTCCACACAAGGAATTAGTAGGAGCTGATGGTTGATCTCCTTCAATATTTCGAGTACTGGAGTACTAAAACATCATTGGATAAGGCATTGCAGGTTCTCAAATGCCTTACGATGTGAGATAGTGTTATGGTGGAGGATAGGATACTAGAGCTATTGGATGAACCTAGGTTGGAGACACGATTTGATGAATAATAATCAGAAGAGATGCGGCTTGAGTGTGCGTGCATGGAGAAAGAAAAGGGAAAGATGATTTACATGATAGATGGTGAAAAGATGGAGAGTTTGGATGTTAATCATGTTGAAGGTACGCGTGAAGTTATTGATAGTGTTGATGAAAAATGACATGCCTACCATGATCCCCTCAAAACAAAGAAGGTTAACATTGGTTTGGAGGTTGAACCAAAGGAGGCCACTATTATAGACTATTGGTCAGAGAAGGAAGTCTCAAACATCATTGATCTATTGCATGAGTTTCAGGATTTACCTTTGCATGGGTATTACATGGATGAAAATGAACATGTGATCTTTAACCACACTTGACCCCCCATGGTCATGTTGGAGTAGCTAATATTGAATGTGTGCAGCTAACTATAGGAGGATCAGTGACTAAGATCTGGTTGTGTGATCTCCTGGTAGCTGAGTTGGCAAAGGGGATATTTAGATGCTATGAGCAGGTAGCGCAAATTACCTATGGTTTTTTTTCCTAACTTGAATCTAAGTGCTAAACAATTTTGAAGTGTTTATGTAAACGGAATGAAATTAACAATATATGCTACGACTGGAAGGAAACTAATCTAAACAAATCACAAAACTAAAATCAACCATTGAAGATCCTTTATGAGGAGGTGGAGGAGGAGTTGGATAAGCTTCAATATAAGAATTGATGGGAACGTATGGGGTCCCTTTATATGGATTGTAGGGAGTAGGAATTGTATATGGGTCCATCTGGGGAGCTTTTGAATACATATGCATGTAAGGTGGGATATTTCTTGGATATGGACTAGTAGGTGTAAAACTAGGGAACATTGTATTGCATGTTGTGGTGGCATTCAAGAATGCACTTCCATAAATCCCTTCAGAAGGATAATCTTAAGAAGGATGAGGAACCATCCCAAGTGTGTATAACCCTATGAGAAGATCACTTAGATTTGAATGATCCAGATAACCTTGTTGTACATGATATTTTGTTGGTTGTTTAATGGAAGGGACGTATCCTTTGTTGTCAACTGGATACCCCATGTTATGCACTATTTCATATGTTGGTTGAGAAGCCTAGGAAATTTCTAGTTGTCTAATCCTCCCTACTAAGGTAGAAATAAGATCATTGGGGAAGGATTACGTCCCTTGTTGGGGTGCTTGTGGTGTAGGTTTTGATTGAGTAGGTTCATGATACCCTGTCATGAATTGTTTAGTGTTATAATTCTTGTCTTCCTCAGAAGTAAGAATCTTAGGATAGGAATTCAAAATCTTAGAGGATGTAGCCTTAATTTTATCCAAATACTCATCTATCTGATGAAGATGATTAGTTATTCATGCAAATATATCATCTTTTGTTGATTTCATGGCAATGTCAGGTCTTAAGAGGACTCTATGGTAAGAACCTATTCCATTTGTGATAACAACATGGTTTGCATTGGGTTAATCGTATTGAAATTTTAATGGTTGATCAACCTCCTCCATCCTCACATAGGTAATAGGGTTTGAAGTGTGACTAAGGGAGGTTTGAATGTTTCTTGTGTAATTGTCTCCCCACCTTGAAAGATAAGGGGATTATTGTGGTTGAACATTGGTGTAATATCTATCAGAGCAAAATGGCCCACCAAACTCTCTTCTAGACATATTTTAGAAAGTAGTAAATACCTACCAAAATAGGGGAAGAAATGGAGAGGTGAGGTAATAGTAATAAAGGAAATAGGAAGGAATTAATACTTCACATTGGGTTCACCAATTTTTATGGATGAAAATGAACACGTGATCTTCAATCGTACTCAACCCCCCAAGGTCGTGTCAGAGCAGCTGATACTGAATGTGTGCAAATAACTATAGGAGGATCAATGACTAAGATCTGGTAGTGTGATCTCTTGGTAGCTGAGTTGGCAAAGGGGACATTTAGAGGTTATGAATGGGTGGCATAAATTCCCTATGGTTTGTTTTCCTAACTTGGATCTAAGTTCTAAACAAGTTTGAAGTGTCCATTTAAACTAAATGAAATTAAAAATCTATGCTACTACTGGAAGGAAACTAATATAAAAAAATCACAAAACTTAAATATTACAATCACAAACAACAATTTTCCTCTATTCTAGATAGTTAAAATATTTATACACTAAAACTAAACAAGCAAGATAACCCAGTGTGGTTATTCACCTGTGCTCAATGTTTGAAACTAAACTAACTTAAAACAATAAATTTTCTAAATGATCTATGATATGTAGAAAACATCCTACAGATATTCTCTCCTTCACATCCACAGGGATGGGAAAAAAAGGATCCATCACCGGGAGGTTATTAATGATTTAAACCCTCTTGGAAATTAACTAATTGCTTGAAAATGAAAATAAATTGATTTATACTCTATTTGATATGATGTAACAATGATAAATTTCAAGAATGAAGGAAATCAAATGACAAATCCAACCTAGAATTCACATAGCAGAGGTAGATCTAGTTGTGTAGTAGTTTACCCCCTCAATATGTTCCTTTATTTCTCTGATTGTTCATGTGATTCCAAGGGATTAGGAATGTAAGAACAACAGTAGGAGGATGGCACTTGAGTAATGAAATTCTAGATGCAATTCAATTAGAAGAGAGATATCATAAGAGATCAAAGATTGGCTATGTAATTCCTAGAAAGATTGTAGTAGCAATACAATGCAAGATACACAAAATTCTCAGGCCTTTTGCTAGAATACAAGCATGGAATATATAAGAATTGAGATTTGGAGGTGCCTTCATGCACATGGCAAGAAGAGGTAGTTCAACTAATTAAATATATTTTAAAATAGAAGAGGGAAGAAATACCATGAAAATAAGACTATTTTTAGACAATTAGGTTCACAAACGCACCCTAAAAATCGAGTTAAGTGAAGCGTCACGTGTCAAAAACATGTATGAAGAGTTCTAGAAAAATCATTAAGGACCACCGCCCTGTGCAGGGAGGTGGTCCTAGGACCACCACCTAAGCCTGGGAGGTAGTCCTTACACTAAAGGCCAAAGCATGCATAGAATGAAGCGGGAAGCTAGAAGAAACATGGAAAACCTAAGTAAGGATGTCTAGGCTACAAATATAGACTGCGAATGGGTTTAGGAACTTAAACACCTTCTAAAAGGACATGAATCATCATTGGGGACTTTTGTAACCATTTTTTGACAATGTAGCACATGCAGTTTTTAGTGCGTACAGATACCATGAGCTTCAAGGAGTTCATAACTCCTTAGGGTAGATGAATATCAAGTTAAAAGAAGGTTTGTGCCATATTTGGAAGAGGCCTTATCGAATAAATCTTAATCTTCATGTCAAGGTTAAGGAGGAGATAGATAAAATGATCACTTTGGGCATCATTGAATTTTTGTAGGAATCAAAATGGATAAGCCTCATGGTCATTAGTATTAAAAAGGATGGAAGGATAAGGATATGTGTTAACTATAGGGACCTAAATGTAGTGTGTGTAATTGACCCTTTTCCAACATCCTTCATCGAAGAGATCCTAGAAGGAGTGGCCGGGTGTGAAGTCTATTTCTTCATAGATGGATTCTCATCATACCATCAAGTTAGAATTACTAAAGAAGACCAAGAGAAGAAAATTTTTGCCATTAAGTAGGGAATTTTTTCCTATACGGTCATGCCTTTTGGACTGAAGAACGTGCCCACTGTTTTTTCCCACATAGTGTTCTAGGCATTTTAGGTTTTTATCCTAAAGTTTCTACAAGTCTACCTTGATGACTAGATGGTGTATGGACTAGTGAAAGACCATTATGATAATTTGAGGCTGATGTTTGAAAGATTTTGGTAGTTGAGTTTATCCCTCAACATTAAGAAATGTGTTTTTGCTAGTCCATTTGGGACCCTATTGGGGCATATCATATGCAAGGAAGGTTTACTGGTGGATCCTACCAGATTTTTTGTTATTGCAAGGTTGAAGGAGCCTACTAGTTAGAGCACAGTGCACAGATTCCTTAGACATATAGGATACTATTGGAAGTTTATCAAGGGGTATACCAAGATCTTCGTGTCATTAGAGAAGTTAATAAAACAAAATAGTGCCTTTCACTAGGGAGAGGCGCAATAAACAACGTTTGAAACTTTAAAGGATAGACTTATCAGTGCACCCATATTACGGTTTCCCTCTTGGGATAAACCTTTCCATGTACACGTTGATGCCTTAGGGACAGCGATTGGATCATTCTTAGCACAACCGGGAGAAGGGATTGTTGATCATTCCCTTTGTTTTTCAAGTAGGAAGTTGACACCAACATAGTAAAACTATACTACTAATGAGCATGAAGCACTTTCAATGATCTACGTGCTACATAAGTTCATGCAGTATCTACTGGTAACACCTTTCATATTTGACACAGATCATATGGACTTCAAGTACTTATTGAACAATCCCATTTTGTAAGGGTGCATATTTCAGTGGGTCCTATTGTTTTAGGAGTTTGAGTTTATAGTTGTTGTGAAACTAGGAAAGAATAATTCAGGGCCTGGCCATTTGTCAAGAATTATCACAGGGAAGGACATGCAAAGCATTGAGCATGTTATGCTAGATGTGAAAGTATTTAGGTTGTGGTGTGCACCCTCCGAATTAGAATATATTTTTGTGTTCCTCAAAATGGGTGTGGCACCAGAAGGAATGAAAGCATTGGAAAGGAAACATTTAGCTATACACATCATGTCCTACATTCTAATTAGTGGGGACTTATACAAGTTAGGTTATGCTGAGGTTTTGTGCCGATGCATGTTAGAACATGAGCATGTTGCGATCATGGAATAAACACATGGTGTTATTTCAAGAGGGAACTATACAGGAAATGCCACAGTGCAGAAGATCCTCTTAGAAGGGATTTGGTGGGAAATTATATACGAGGATTGCATTTAATTTTGCAAGGCTTGTGACCATGGCCAACACCTTGACAAGCCAAGAAAAAGGTATGAGATGCCCCTACAACCTACAAGCAATGCATAACCATTTGAAAAATGGGTAATTTATTTTGTAGGACCAATTTCACCCACTGCGCGAAGGACTGGTTCATGCTATATCATCACTTGCACTGATTACTTAATAAGGCAGGTAGAGGTAGTGCCTACAACAAACTATACAATAGTGATGGTTGCTATATTCTTATGGGAGAACATAATTAGTAGGTATGGATGTCCTTTAAGCTTGACTAGTGACAGGGGTACACATTTTTTGAATGAAGCAATCAGGATTTTGTTCGCAGAGTTCTTGGTGTCCCATCATAAGACTACCCCATATAACTGATAAGCTAATGGAATTGCTGAGGCATTTAAAAAAATTCTAAGTCACACATTGACAAAAAATTACAATGTGGGAAGAAAAGATTGGGATGACAAGGTATGAGCTCTCTTATGGGCAGGACAACCTACAAGAGGTTGAAGAAAGCCACACCATTTTAGTTGGTGTTTGTCGTGGAGATTGTTTTACCAATTGAATTTATGCTACCATCATTGTGTAATGCATGTGCATGAGGGTTAACTGATGAACAAGAAATTCAAGAGCACATGAAGAAGTTAATGCAACTAGAAGACTAAAAAGGCATGACATGAAGCATGTCATGATCACCATATTAAAAAAAAACAATTCAAGGTTGGGAATATGGGTTTGTTATATAATTCCAAGTTTTTGTACCATCCTGGAAATCTGAAATTCCAATGGTTAGGGCTATACATCATCTCATACATCCTTGATTCAAGAGTTTTCCAGTTACAAGTGCCTAATGGAACACGATTACCAGGCCATTTCAATGGGATTAGGTTGAAGCCCTACTATAAATAAGTCTTCCTTGTATTTGTAAATAAGGTAGTATTGACATTTAACCTAGGATTTCCTTTTATGCATTTTATTTTCCTTGTGTTTCTCTTTCTCATTGCTTGTTCCCTTATATTTTTTTTTTTGCACACCTTAGGTGCAGGTAACGACTTATTATTTTCAAAATGTTGTGTATGCGTAGAGGACCGTGCATCTATTTTTGTGTGGGTGGAGATGCAAATAAAAATGAAAGTTGGTAGTGGAAGTTGTATTTTTATGACCCAAATTGAAGGTGTGTAGTGTGAAAGAATGCACGTAGAAGAGTTAGAAAAGGAATTTTGGTGTTAGGATATCTTTACGAAGACCATATACAAAGGATGAGAATCATAGGGATAACATGAGGTAGGTGAGGGAAAAATTAGGTTAAGGACAGAAGAAGTGCCTTTGGCGCTGCAAGTGCACACATAAGAGTCTTTGGTTAGTAAGGATTTTTATGCACCAGAAGGTTGTAGAGAGCTTTCACACAGGATTGGGCACGTGGGTAAGAGTGCTTAGCATCAAATTTAGTGGAAAAAGCCACATTTTATGCTAAGTACATTGGTAATTGGCATAGCATTTAATATCAAAGATGAGTAAAAAGATATAAGTAGGAGGTTGAGCACATTATTGTTTACCTTGCTATAATGATATTGAAGAGATCTTCTGAGCTAGGGAATCTACAAATACAAATTGTTCTAATTCATTTGTATTAGTTGACGGTGAGTCACTTGCAATAAAATGGAGGGGATATTTGTGTCGTGATAAATAATGCAAAATCCATTAGAAGGAGTGTTAGTATGTTGCTAACATGTTTATAAATCTCTTGTTCGTTCGTCAGTTAACAAAAACTCTCAATATTGCTATAAATTTCTTTGCGTAGAAGTGCATTGTCTGATGTGACACATGATAAGGTAGTTGCCCAAGGCATCGGGCAAGGTGGCTAGTATATGCTTATTGACTCTACTACAATCAACTTAAACAACACGTGTGGAAGGAGACTCCACCATACAATATGTGCCAGAGGATGAAATTCCTATTTAGGCTTGTTGACTCTGCTCCGATCAACTTGTATAAAATAGTTGTGGAGGGAATATCCACTATAAGGAATGTGTGTGAGGCTGAAATACTTAATGTGTGAGTGGATCGCATGGTGAGCTAGTAGGAAAAGCCACGTAAAGAGTTGTGGAGGTCGACTTCACTATCCATGATGTGTAGGAGGTACGTGGTGAAATGGTAGGAGAAGACACTCATGATGAGATGGCAAGACAGGTAACAAAGTAGTTATTTCAACAGAGCATGGTCATTTTGCTCTTGCTTTTGACCTTTTATGGTTACCCAAATCGCCAATTATACAACGTATTGGATGCAAAAGGATAGAAAAAATCATAAGCAAAGCTAATATTACTATAGATTGTTGGAAACTTGGACATTGAGAGGGGGGGTGAATCAGTGTCTTATCAAATTTACTTTATCAAATTAACTATGATTAACACATAAAACCACACACAAGCAATTAACAAGGAAGTACACACAAAGACACCAATTTTAATGTGGGAAACCTAAACTGAATGGGAAAAAATCCACTGAAACTAAGAACTAGGCTTAGAGCCAAATTGCCCTATATCAGCTACATTGATTTCATGGTTGAGATTCTACTCAACTAACAACTGACATTTAGTGAGCTTCAACTCACAAGGAGGCTTCAACCTCCTGCAGTTTAACCAGCGACAATTGATATTCGATAAGCTACTACTTACAAGGAGGCTGCTACCCCATATAAGCTAAGTTGCGACTTAGACTTGTTATGTGTTTTAGTCACACTTTGTTTGCTGTCTTACATCGCTGATAATGACCTCTAGATCAACACACTTTGCTTCTTCTTATCTGCTTCACAATTCTGCTCCTGATTCACTTTCTTCTGATCATCTAACTTCATCCAGTCTCTGTCATACAAGGCTGCTTTTACTCACAAATTATTGTCATACCACAAACCTTCAACCTGCTGTATACACCTTGATTGTGAGTCTAAATTTGCAAGCCAACTTGTTACACCTGCAATTTTATCAAAGATTCAAATCTCTATTCACCCTTCACCTGAACTCTGGTTTTCTGGAATCCTCACTTCTTCTTCTTGACTTACCAACTCAATGCTCTAATTATTCTTTACAATTCAATACTTAAACAATCATCTATATTTCACAAACTATAGATCCAAATTTCAAAGCCTTCAAGATTTGTCTCAGTCACAAGGGTTGCATATATTTCATTGTTTTAGCTTGTACTATCTACCATTCAGCTCATCACTACCTTTCACATATATGTTTTCACTTCATATGCTATTGCTACTGCATATCATCTTGGATTTCATTGTATGTTCTATGTATTCTTTCACTACAATATATCACTGCCCATTCCATCACCTTGTTTTATTCACATGTATTCAAACTTCTATCTCACTCTCCAAGCCTACTTCACACTTCATCAACACTCTATATCTCTCCTTTCTCAGATACGACACATGTCATCTGCACCATAGCTCGCAACCTCTGCACTACACTTTCAAGGACAAATACTTACTTTATTTTCTATGATTTCTGAGATCATTTTCCTCTTATATGCATCTAGTCTTTTCCCCCTTCTTGTGCATCCCATTACACCCTATCTATACCTTCGAATGACCCTTTGCACAAAAAATACCAACTCTTCAAATTCAAGTCATTGTTTTCATATGCCTTTTGACTTCACACATCCCATTTGTAACTGATAGCTTTTATTGATATGTGAATAGACTTCTTATCACGAGCTGAGAAAAGATAAATCTTTTTTGTAACTGTTTACAACTCTTTTTCTTTCATTTTCAACACACCTCAACACTTAACTTATTACTTACACCACTTAATATTTATGCCTTAGACAATTTTTCACTATTTGAACCATATATGACTCTTCATATTCAAATTCTTAGCATCTATAGTTCGAGCTAGGTCCCTTGATCTTCTCCTAGAATTCATTCAAGTATGTAACTGATAGAAGAAACCTTTGAGCTTCTCCTAGACTTTGTTCAACTCAAGCTAGATAGGTTCATAGATCTCCAATTTCAAAAGAAAACAAGATACTTGAGGCTTAGACCATCTAATGGAAGTTCAAAGATTTTTGTTGTAGATTGAGCCAAGATACCACTAGATACATACTTGAGCATGTGGTTACATTTCAAAACTCTCTAGATCCCATAAGAACTTGTTCCCCTGCTAACAAGCCTTGGAGAAGAACACTTTGCACCTTGACAATTGACTGATATCAAGGAGGCATATACACTGTGAACCCTTCAAACCTTCAAGGTAAAACAAACTCTTTTTGACGCTTCCTGATACATTTCTTAGCTATTAAGACTTTGTAAGAGGTTTTAGTCACACATCACCATGAATTTTGCATTAGAGCAATTTGCACAAACTGCATAGTGCTTGTAGATTGATTCACAAGATCCATGTCATGAAGTATTTGCCTTTTCAAGCCAAAACAAGACCATACTTATGTTGGCAAAGTTCTTCCAAGTCATTTCGAATTGTTGCATGAGAAGATAGACCATTTAGAGTGAAGAATTTTCATCAAAAACTCGAATTTTGCCTCTGCACAGATGAAGAACGACTGTAGGTGAATATTGTCATAAAAAACTTCCTTATTTCGAAATGGTACTGCCTGAAACTTATTGCAACACCTTCGTGCTCCTAAAACCAAGCTATACACAAAATTTTATGATTTTTCAATGGATGGTTTTCGAGTTCCAAAGATTTCAATTCCACAAACCCTAGTTTTAGGGTTTTGTGCACAATATATACCCAATACTAATAAAAAAGAGATTTCTTGCTCAATTCTTGATAAAAATTGAAAATTCCAATTCTGTGAGGCCTATGCAATGATCCTCCAATTCTCCTAAACCTTATTACAACTTGCAACATTCACAATTTTACTCACCACCTCGATTTACCGGTGCACAAAGTATTGAAACATATGATAATGTTTTATATGTAAAGAAACAACCTAACCTTTGTGCCTAATTTTTTTTTCTAAAGAATGAAGAGAAGAGATTCATTATTCAACCTTCTTTCATTGCACATAGCATGTCAACATTCCAAGTTGACACATTCTCAGTCCAAAACAACCTTGCAAGATAACCTACAACCCATACTTAGTCCACCAATGAGCTTTGCCAATAGCAAATGTAGCACTGCCATATTCACACTAGCTTGGAAACATAATAAAGAGCATGAGATCCATCAACTTATCCACAAATTCTCTGAGGCTAGGCAAAAAGGATGTCACAAACCTTGAAATTAGTTTGGACAAATCAAACTTCAACCATGGAGGATACTCTTAGAAGGTAGAGGTTAAGACAAGATGAAAGAAACTCCACTTTACAATATGAGAAACATTTAGACACTTTACATGTTCTTGAGGAGGAACACAAGATCAACAAAATCTTCAAAAGTTTGCGAAAGACTCTTCTTGTGACTGAACTCTCTCATTGTCTCTAGAGAGTACAACCTGTGCCATGAAAGAGCTTGAGGGAGAATATCATTCTTGAAGAACCTTGAGTGTATTATAAACATGATATCACCATTGACTTACCATGAAACATGTTAAAAAATGCTCAAACACAAGATTTAGGCACAACATAACACTTTTACCTGCATTGATTCAAAGATGGCTTTGGAAGAGAAAAGAACAAGGCTAGAAAAGTGCTCATAACTTCTTTGAAACTTTCCCAAATTAACTCAAACTTTTTGCAATATTTCAGGCTTGGAATCCTCTCCAAAAAATTATTCTATGATTTATCTGAAGGAGTCTTCATATTTTTGCTTAGGTGTTAAGAAGACAAATAACTCATTTTGCATTTCTTAATTAACTAGTTTTGGAAAAGCTAGCATAGCTTTCACATACTTCTTCAAAACTTGATGAAAATTGGCATGAAGCACTATAAGACACCTTTCTACACTTTCCATAGGTTGATTAGCCATATTTTTTCCTGTACCTTTCAGTCCTATCTCATTTGCATTAACCTACACTACTAGTCCTCAAGACTAACTTTGGTGAACTTTTGAAATTTGCCACTAGGAGCTAAAATACACCTTGTTGTTGCTCATATGGTCCCTAGACAACATTTCTAGTCTCCTCCCATGCTAACACGATTTTGTCATGATCTGTGAAAGCACCCTAAACTTTACAAAGAAAATTGCATGACTAAACAAGGAAAACTAACACCATTTCCACCTATCTAGCCAAGGTTCTTAGTCTAGGACTGTAACATTAAGATAGAAGCTAAAACGAATGCTTAACTACTATGAAAACAATGCAAAATCTAATTAACCATGCCTACTAATATGTTTGAATCACCTAACATGGGCCTAAATAGACCTAAGAGGGCAATCAAATGGTTATGGTTGCTACTCCAAACAATTGTGAAATGACCTCTCCAAATGACTTGTTAAGTCACTTTAGATTATTCATCTACTAACCTTGTTGAAGGCTTCAGGCAAGGGTTTGAACTTGACTATGAATTATATTTATTATATGAGATGCAAATCAAAACATGGTGTAAAGTATAAAGGAATGAGGTGCACTTTTTTTTTATAGTTTTTCTTTTGGGAGAAACTTGTATTTTGGTGTATGTGGGACTAAAAACTTCAAATTAGATTAGAATTGCTAAACATGATTAGGCCTTGCTAATCAGAATCAATGAATTACCAAGTGATTAAGAGGTATGAAGCCTTAATCGACCGCTTAGGGTCAATTAGGAGGCTAAGATAAGCTTTTGAAGCTTGCTGAGACGTTGTGGAGGTGAATGGGGTTTGAATCAATATTAGAGCATATTGACCAAATCAAGAGCAAAATAGGCTTAATTAGCCTATAATTGCTAATTTTCTGTTTTGAAGAGGCTTTTGGCTTACGATTCATCGTAAAGTAGCTTCCTGAATGTGAAGGGGGTTATATAATCAACATCATGGTGTTAATTGGCTAATTTGGTAAGGAACATTAGTTAATTAGCGAAAACTACTAATTATAACGGATTAGGCAAGAATGAGAGTGATTTGTGTGCATTTTGGCAATAAGATTGCAAAAGCGGAATTTAGGTGTCTACATTTGTCCCTGTTTGAGGTGAAGTTAGTGACTTCACTTCAAATATAGTAGACAAACATAAACAGGTAAATTTTTGAAGAAAAATAGTGGAATGAAATATGCCCCCTCGAGTGTCGAGTGAGTGATAGAAGAAGTCAATCAAAAATAGAAAATATGATTGAAATGAATAGAAGAAAATCGGTCAGAACGGGTGCGAAACCCTTAGGTATTGAAAATGAATAATGATAGGGATAAATGTGGTTGTTTATTTCCTCAGGTGAGTTGGAAGAAAATTAGTAGTGGTAATAAATGATAATGGAGAAGAAATGATTAATGGAGAAGAAATGATTAATGGAGAAATATAGGATAAGTCCAACCTTTGCATCCATCCTTTCCATAATCAACCAATTCATATCGTTTTTCCCCTAGGTCTACATCATCGACCTTTATTCAAAATAAACAAAAGTGTAAGATAACATGAAAAAATAAATTACTAACAATTGTTTACTGTTAAAAATACAGAACTCCATGCAACATACATTATTCAATGTAATGCGAGAAAGTAAAATGATATTTAGTTTCATGAAACATACAAAATGCAATATAATATGAGAAAGTAAACTAGATAACCTAACAGATAAACTAGTACAATCACACATCTTAAACAAACAACATTTAATATAGTTACACCAATGTTTTTGTGATCAAACTGTAGTTCCCAAATGTTTGTGTTGTAATGACAAGGGTTAAAAATTATGCCCCAAGCAATAACACATGCAAGGGAAAAATGGAGGACACAAGTAATCCCATGGAAAATATTTCATGCACTATGACACAATCCCTGACAACTCACTATTACATAGGAGGACCAATGTAGTATGCATCCGAGCTTTTGTTAATGGAGGTATGTCACGATGATATGCAAGTCATTTGAGACTAGAACAAGAAAGAACCATAGAGATACGCTTTTGTAAGACATATTTCAATGTTTGAGGACAATGTAATTGACACAGGATTTAGCTGCATATAAGTTGTTTACCAATTTTTGTACAATTTTAAATTTTTACAAAAAAAATTAGATTTTTAACGATTTTATCAATTTTTTGTTTTGTAATTTCTCTTAAACAATTTTGACTATTATAGGCTTTGTATCACCTTGTTATATTATGAGATATCTTTAGATGATATCATACTTGTATGTTTGAGGAGATACGTTTGAGAAACATGTTTATATTTTTGATATTGGTGTGGGGGGATAGATTTGTGATCATGCACAACCCCTCTTGCCCCATTGGTGATACCATATTTGATGATTAGCTTTTAGTATACATGTGTGATGTAGGCTTAGCATATTTATTTTATATATGATGTATAGATTTGATGGATATGTGTGATATGATGATGAAATTATAACACAATGTACAAGCACAAGTTTAATCAAATCTAATCAAAGAAACACATTTATTTACAAGTATGTAATACAAAATGAACTCAATGTAATACACTACATACTAAAGTGATATTCAATCTAAGTAAGAAAGTGAATCCAATTTAAAGCATAAAATATATAAAAGTAATGCAACCAAAATTATACAAACCAATCAACTACAAGTAAGTGAAGTTGAACCACTACTTTCTTTTTATGGGACAACTTTGGGATGTTTTTCCTTGTTTTTGATTTTATTTCTAAGACAATTTTCTATTGTTTTGGATTTTTCTAAGAAATGTATTTGAATTTTTTATTTTTTTGAAAGGACATATTTGTATGTTTTTGGGATTTTCAAGAGTTATATGAATGTTTTGATGTTTTCTCAACAATTTTCCAAAGAAAACGTGCAAGGAAATAAAGAAAGGTGTATGCCCCCAGCACTAGATGGGATATACAAGGGTAGAATGCCACATGGTATATGCTAGAAGTGACACTGTGAAACTACCCCCAACATGAGATAGGTTCATTCAATGCTAACTTCTCTGCACTCATAAGGTTAAATTAGCTGGATCAGGGTAAAGAAGGATAGGCTCACAAGAGGCTCATACGAAGGTAAGGATTAACTTAGGGAAAATTTATGGTAATCCCTAAACCTAGACTACTTGTGAATAATGGACCCTCCCTTGGCGTCGGAAGCTGGTTTTTACCAAAGGACTTGTCCAAAGTGCCACCATTATGTGGTTTTCACTATTGGACATACCTGTTTATTTTTCTATTTTATACTTTTTTGTTTTAATTTTCTTGGTATTCTGCAGAGACCCCATACTTAAGCATATAAGCAATTAAGATGCATTATGTTCATGGATTCTCAAAGCTCTTTTCCATCTAAATAGGCTAGCTTATATGCACTTGAACTGAACTTGGTAGCCAAAATGTATGGCCCTAGCCGGTTCGGCTCAAATTTCCCTTTCTTTTCTCAATCTTTGTTGGTGTTCTTCTGATTCTCTTTCAACACCATGTTACCTACCTCAAAATGATGAGGTATGACCTTCTTGTTGTAATTCCACTGTACCCGATCGTGATACACTTTTAGGTGATTGATGGCGCAAAGTTGTTTATCATCTAATAGCTCTAACTTTACTAGTTAGGATACTCTATAATCATCATCTTCATTTAGGTAATCCCTTAGCTCGATACGTAAAGAAGGGATCTCAATCTCTAAAGGAAAGATAGATTTAGAACCAAATACTAAAGAATATGGAGTTGCACCTATAGGGGTGTAGATAGAAGTTCTAAATGCCCAAAGGGTAGGGTGGATTTTCATATGCCAGTTACAACCTGTGGTATTCACCATTTTCTCCATAATGTGAATTAAGGTTTTGTTGGAAGCTTAGGCCTGCCCATTACCTTGAGGGTAATAAGGGTTGAAAACTTAAGGGAAATTTGAAAGCGTTTGCAGATTGCTTTCACATTTTTATTTTTGAATGAATTACCATTAACATTGATAATGGAAAAAGGGATACCATATTTGTAGATGATATGATTCATTATAAACTTTAAAATTTGGGGTCCTTCTATGTAAGTAAGAGGAACTACATCTACCCATTTTGTAAAGTACTTAGTGGTTCTTATAATGAAATTGTGACCATCTGAGGAGACAGGATTAAGTTTACCTATTAGATTGAGACCCCACTTTGAGAACGTCCAGGGTGTTGTGATTGGTTGAAAGGATTGTGTCGGCACATGTATCAAATTGCCATACTTTTAAAAATCCACACACTTATTTACATGTTTAAAAAAATCATGCTCCATAGTAGGCCAATAGTAAACTACTTTGAGTATATTATTTGCAAGGATAATCCCATTAGTATGAGATCCAAAAATTTCCTTGTGCAATTCCTTGATTACCTGGATAAATTCGTTAGAATTTAAACAACGTAACAAATTCCCATCATAGCCTTGGAAAAAAGAGGGTTCCCCCATGTAGGTTATAATGAGATATACATTAGATTAGGTTATGCTTTTCAACATGGGAAATTTTTATAGGGAAGGTTCCATCATGGAGATAATTTAATATTTCAGCGTACCACGGTGAAAAGGGACCAAAAACTTCACACACTAAACAAGAGTTTGGTATGTCATATGCCGTTGTTCTTAGATTTTCAACAAAGAATGGAATATTATTGCTCTCTGGTGGATTGATCAACATAGATCCTACCATAGCCATGGCATATATCTAATCTATTTTTAGCTCTTGATATTTTCTCAAATGTTATCTTCTCAAATAATTATTTCAAGGAGTCAACCATTCTTTTATATGGAAGTAACTTTTCATCTTTAACTTTATATTCAACATGTGACCTATTTGATAATAAGAATTGAATCACCAATGTATTTTACTTGTTTGATATCCCATTTCATGGCCATATTCACTCCTGCAATGAGATCTTCATATTCATGCTATATTTTTTATGGAAGGGAATCCAATTTGAAATACTTGCTAGAATCAAGTCTCCCGTGGGAGTGATTAGCACAACTTCGGAACCCTGAAACATAAAAGGTAAAAGAGCCATTGAAGTACATTTGCCAAAATATAGATTATTTGACATACATAATGGATGCATCTGGTAGTTCCAGACTCAAGGGTTCAATACTTGGTAGCGGAGCTTCTATTACCGTTGATCTGTTAACACCTATCCATTTAACTGACTTTTAATGAATGTATTCAATGTCAAAATCACTTAATAAGATGATCCAATTAGCCATATTTCCGGTTAGTGCTGGTTTGGAAAATAAATAATTCAAAGGGTCGACCTTTGAAATAAGCTTGATTTTATTGTTAAGCATATAATGACGTATCTTCTAGAAAGAAAACACCATGGCTAGGCAAGCTTTCTCTGATTTTTGGATAATTTAGATGATAGGCTACCAATGTCCTGCTCAAATAGTATACATCCTTTTCTCTTTGTTCTTTGTCATACTGGGCTAAAAATTCTCCTATTGTAAAATGTGTGGTAGTGATATAAAGTAACAAGGGTTCTCCTGCCATGGGTGGCATGAGAACAGGGAGATTGGCTAAGTATTATTTTAGCAAGGCAAACTCTTGTTGTTGTTATGGTCCCCAATTGAAATTAACATCCTTCTTAAGAACATGTGTACATGTATGACACTTGTCTGCTAACTGTGAAATAAAACTTCTGATGGCTTGAATTTTCCCTTGTAGGATATGTAGATGTCTGATATTATTAGGCAGAGGAATTTTGTGATAGTCATGACCTTTACAGGGTCCAATTTTATTCCTCTCCATGACACAATGAGTCTTAGTAATTTCCCAGATAGCACACCAAAGATGCACTTCTTTGGGTTAAGTCAGACTTTGTAATCCCTTAGGCGCTGAAAGATATGTTGTAAAATTTATGGGTGTTCCTTGTGGGTTCTAAATTTAGCCATTATATCATCTACATAATCTTCCATGATGTCACTTATCATATCATGAAATATTAAAGTCATCACTCTTTGATATGTAGCATGTGTATGGCCTTTTAAGTTTAATACTTTGGCCAATCTAGAAGTATATTGTAACTCCTTATAAGGGGGTAGGGTCCCCTCAACCCTAAATTTTACCTCTAATAAAACAAAAAGATATGTAGCACATGTATTTTTAAGGCCGAAAGGCATGAATTGGTAACAAAACATCCCCCATGGGGTTATGAAAGATGTCTTGTGTTGATATTCTTCCACAATATTTATCTGATTCTAAACTAAGAATCCATCCATGAGTGAAAGCATCTCATATCCTATTGTAGAGTTGACAATCATGTTGATTTTTGGAAGAGGAAAATCATCCTTAGGATAAGCTTAGTTTATATCCCTAAAATTTATACACACTCTAATACCAACTCGCTTCTTTTTAATCGAGACCACATTGGAGATCCACTCTGAGTAGTTGATACGCATGATAAAGCCTACTTCTAGTAACCTTTCTAGTTATTTCTTTACTAGTAAGGTGACACAAGGATACATCTTTTGGAGCTTTTTTTTATGGGCTTTGCATCTGGGTGTACCACAAGATTGTGTACCACTATTTTAGAATCAATTCCTATCATGTTAGCATAAGACCAAGTGAAGATGTCTGCATACTCTCTTAAGATTCTGGTGAATGTTTTTTGTTATTTGGCTGAGAGGGAAGCTCTCAACTTAACTATCCATGGTAGTTATTCCATGTCAATATTAACATATATTATATCTTCAACTCATAATTGTGATTCATCCCCCATGTGTGTAGGATCAGGACAGAGATTGAGATCCTCCTCTATTATAGGTGGCTCAGGGATATCTTCATCTTAAAGTGGGTATAATATCTTTTAACTAGTTTATTCTACCTGTGTCCATAAGTGCCTGAAAGAGTTTTTCACTATAGGACTTCCCCTTTTTATTTCCACAAGGATTTTCTTTGAGACTTTTTCCCTTGCTCACTTTTTTACTTAAATGCCTACACAAATCTACTTCCTCCCCAAAATGTGTGCATGCATTAAGGTGAATGGAGAAAACCCTTCTTGTGATCATTTCTTGGAATGTTGTCTCTGATTCCAAGGAACTCACCAATGGCCTCATCATTATGAAACACGTCAATAGGTACATATTTTTTTGATCCCAATTCACAAGTGATGGGTAGGTGAGGGTTAATGGTTAATTTATAGGGGATATGGTGGGTATAATAGGGGTTATAGTAAGGATAACAATATTTACAAATAGGTTTGTAGAGGAAAGGTCTTCGTAAAGACTACATCGGGAATCTATTTCACTTTCATTTCTTGAAAAACTATCCCCACTCTTAGAAGAAGCATACTCATCATCTGAAGAATGAGACTCATATAAATGGATTCCTATACTTGATTTACCTACTATATGTTGAGGTATTACAAGAGATTTTAATGGGTCTTGTTCTTGGTGGTCACAACCATGTCGTTTATACCCCATGACAAGCATTATCCAATTAGGAATGGGATACTTAGGTGATTTATAGCATGTAGCCATGTCATCATCATCAAGATGGAATACAATTTCCATAAGAAACCTTTCATCTTCTAGAAAGCTGTCAGGAGTCAAATTATTGAAGGGCTCTCTTGATCTCTGAACTTTGAAACATAGCCTACCATGTGCTTGGACTGATAGTGGACTGTTATGAACCATTAGAGCTTGATATAGATCAAACTCTCCACAACCACTTGGTTTTACCTTCATCTCTCATAGAGGCAAAGGATTTTCTAAGGTGGAAGTGCCATTTTCATTGATAGATAGGGTATCTGGATCCACTCATAAAGCGATGGATTCTGATTGGATAGGAATAGTAATCTCCATGGATGGACACTAATATATTATAGGGAAAAATCTTGATAATTCTCTACAATGAGAAAAAGGTTGAGGGTCCCCTTGTATGGTGAGTTTTTTTCCCTCATATTGAAACTTTAAACACTGATGATACATTGATGGCATGACGTGCATGACATGAATCCATGGGTGACTGAGAAATATATTGTAAGGGAGTGCTAGGTCTAATATGTGGAACTTTGTATCATGTGTTATGGGACCCACTTCTAATAAGAAAGTGATCATTCTAGCTGATTATGGTTATTCATTATCATATTCCTTAATGGTGATGACCTTTGTTTCTAGATCATCTTTTGTACAGCCTAATTGGCGGACTAGTTTGAGAGTACAAATGTTAAGACCCAATCTGCCATCCACAAGCATTCTCTTAACCTTATTACGTTTAATGAAAACCTCAATATGAAATGGTAGGTTATGTGAAGGATCTACAATTATGGATTTTGTAGTATTGAAGGTTATGTGTTCCAAAGGAACAAGTTGTGCTACCATGGCTTACAAATGTGCTGGGTCAACATCAATCGATACTCCTGATCCCTGTAAGGTTTTGTAAAGTATATCCTTATGGATGCTAGATATATTTAGAAGGTCTAAGATGGAAATATTAGTTGTAGTTTTTTCTATTTGATCTAACATGTCATAGTGACTCTCTTAAGGAGCAGGGGGACTCAGATCAAAATTTATAATGAGGAAAGCCTGCCGTGTTGCCATAATGAACTCTCTTGTCTTTATTCTAATTGTATTGATTTTCTTAATAAGTGGGTCAACACAACCTATCAAGGAATCAAAATGGTATTTGTTGGAGATATAGTTATCATTTTTATTCTAAGATGATTGTCCTTAATCTAAATTTTTCCTTTGTTCATGACTGGTAAAAGTCTCTTTGAAGATACCTAAATTTGCATTTGAAGATTTCATAATGACATCAGAATCTAATTCAATATCAATGCTGTCAACTAGGTCTTGAATATAGTTCTTTAATATTAAACACTTGTAAGTTTTGTGACCCTTTACATAGTGGAACCCACAGAATTCATTCTCCCTAAACCATGATGTTTTGGGTGTATCATCCCTGTAGGGTTACGTTTTAGGGTACTTAACCATGTTAATGGCCTCCAACTGTTTTAGTATAGAGTAGTAAAAATGTAGTGTTTATACTCGGTAGGTGGATTACCCTTTGCAAGTTTTAAAGGTGTGTGGTTCTACATGGCTTGTACCAATTTAGAGTCTATTATCCCATCACTAACAACATTTTTGTTTCTATTAGGAACAAACTTTCTTTTATCATTAGATTTAGAATCATTGTGTTCACAGGAGAAAGGTTTTAGAGTCCCCCTAGCTAACAATGCCTTTTTGATTTGACTCCCTTTTTATATTACATATTCAAATGTGTTACCACAATGCATTTGCAAGTGGAATGCAATGTATGGATGGAGGTTGGGAACAAATATGCCTATCAGCTACTTTTTGGGTAGGGAGTAAGGAAAGTGAGTAACTAACCCTCTCCATATTTGTAAAAATGTAGCAAAGTTTTCGTTATTTCGTTGCTTAGCATTGTAGAGATATAACATGGTAACTTCATTTTCTATAGTGAAATAGAAGTGGTGTACAAAAATCTCTACTAGTTCTGGCCTGTTTGATATGGATCCCTTATAGATATGCACTAACCAATCTATCGATGTTTCCCCTAAACTTTTTGGAAACAAGCGCATAAGATAATTGTCACTGAATGCCACATCTTGACATGCCATATAAATTTCCTTTATATGATCATGAGGGTCACCTTTTCCCTTATATTTATAAAAATTTGGAAAATCAAAATGTCTTGGGAAAGGTACTTGCAGCATGAATTTTTCAAATGGGTAAGGACATAACTCATCAAACTGATACTTCTTGTTATTGCTACCAGGTTGGCCCACTTGTAACACTTGAAGGGCATTCTTCATTTTTTACCACTCTTGATTAAAAATTAGATATTTCATCGGTGGTGTCATAGGTCTATACAAAGGGTTAAGCCTAGGTGTATACTCACCCCTATTTGTTGCAATAATATCTTCATAAGGATCTCTTTATGCCTCCCGTCGAGGAGTATTTATTGGGAATTTGTAAAACGAAGCTTTAGGTTTTGTCTTTGGTATAGTTTGTTTCACAAATTTTTGTTGTTCCTTTTGTATATGAAAAGACAAACTTTCCAATTGACAAGTGAGGACTTAGATCTATTATTCTAACGTAACCTCTTTAGTAGGTATTTCATGATGATCTTTGTTAGGAGGAGTTTGTGCATGATGAACATGTTCTACATGGTCTTCACAACAAATTTTAATAGGAGGAAAATTATAGTCTCCATCATTTTAAAATGGTATCTCCTCATTATTCTACCATGCAGAAGTAGAGGCATGACCTGGATTTAAAATTTCGTTAAGAGTGTGATGAGGGAGGTCTACTTCTTCTTCTCCTTGAACCATGTTGGCGATAAGAGAAGGGTCTATTGTGTAAGGTAATTTGGCTCCTAGTTCCATAACCCGCATAATAATTTCATGTTTGTTATGAAAAATGTATTCGTCAAAATGGGTGAAATGAAGCTCTGCATCCATGTGAGGAGACTCTTCCTCTCTAGCACTATGGTTAATAGTGATATTATCTTCCATAAGAGGGTTTTCACCTCCAAAGATATTGTGTACCAACTTTCGTGACCCCACTCTCGTAGTAGGCATTACCTAGAATAGAAGGTACAACATGAAATATTTCCACTAAGGTTTATTAACAAGGGACCCTACTCAAATTTGTGTAGTGTAACAACCCTAAGTTGTTTAAAATAAGGTGACTATAGAATAGCCAAAAAAATTATAGGTTAAAGTGAACATACAAACTAAAGAATAATGAACAAACTACCCTAGCAAGGTAATATATGACAAAATTTTTCCTTAAAATAATACAATAACGTAAAATTCTCAAAATTTTACACCAAATATTTTATTCTCTAATATTTTCTCTAGATAGGTTTATAACCAAATAGTGATAACAAAACATCACCAGTTAGGCCAAGTTTGCAATAAACAAGGCCTAAATGATAAGATAATTTTGATGTGATCTTCTAACAAGATATACTAAAAACTAGTTTCTAAACACTAACAAATTTCAAGTCTCGTAAAATGGATGATAACAATGTGAGCAGTGTAATGACACTATTTGGACACGTGAACCAAGATTTCAGGAAATAAATATTTCTAGTGTCAAAATTATGTTATCACGATGCTAACAATGTATCCTCAACACTCACAAAACTCAAGACAAAGTTAAGATGTAAAAAATATGTCTAAGTATAACAAGAATTTGTTATGCATGCAAACAACGTAACTCTACAATATAGAGATTTAGGCCTAATTTCACAATGTGGGACAAGAAACAACTCAAAAAAAGACAAGGAAGAAAACACCTAACTATGATGATAATAAGTCTCAAATATGGGTTTTTGAGACAAGGGGTTCTACTAGGTCGTGAGTACGTACCATGCACACTTTCAACACATGTGCTCTGACATTGCAACCTAGTCGCACAAGTAGAATAGAAAATTGGTGGACACCTGATATCTAGCAGTATCTATATATTTTTTTTCCTTTTGTCCAAAAATGGGCAATAAGAAAATAAGGGTATAGACCAAGTGGTTTTGAAATAAACTTGGTGTTATTTTGGCAGAGTTTCACCTTGTCTTAAGACAAGTGAAAAAATAGGACAAAATGACACTAACTAGATTTTGTGATGAATTGTCATGCAGTTTAAAATTTAAGAGATTCTTTTATTCAAAAAATAAGAGTTTGAATTTTAAAAAAAATTCCCTTTGTGAGAGCTCTCAAGTATACTATCTAAGAAAAAAACAATGGCTCCAAGCCAACAATCTTCCTAGTTGGTTCTCTCTCTAGGTGTCACAAGATATCTATGAGTGAGCTCAATTTACCAAAAAAGTCACATTGAATAATTTGAGAGTGTCTCAGCTTTACTTTACCCCCTTCAGTATAATGAGCACTGAATTACATTTAGTTATACTTTAACTGGGGTTACGATACAGATATATTTGACGCTAATCTCACCAAGGCATACTAGAAAAGTTGATAGTGCGGAGAACTTTCCTTTTTCATTCACTAGTTTCCCTCTTATGTGAAATACTTTATGGTTCCTATGACCACCCCCATTATTTTATCTTAAGTCTTATGCCAAAGGGTTTATGTCCTAGTTGAGCGGACGATCTGTAGCTCTTAACCGAAACCTACAAATACAATGTGATGATTGTGGTGTATTTTTATCTTTTATACTTAATGTGGTTTTTTTCGTAGTCATTTTGGAAACCTATAATCATATGTGTAGTTAGAAAAAAAAATTAGGTCCTCCTTTCTTTGAAAAGCATTAGGTCCCTCACAAAATGCTTAGTAGTTTCAAATATAGATTCACAATATCATAAGAAAATAACCATGAAAAATGCTTGTAAATCAATTAACTACTATCAAATTTTGTAAAAACAATAAGGTTTACTCCCAATTATTCCAAGTTATTTTTAATGAAAAGACTAAAATTTCTTTTGATTCCCAAGATCACATTAGGTGTAGGGGAAGAGCATACACAAATTCTAGCCTTGGTTATTTAGAAAAAAAAAACATTTAAACTAAAAGATGATTAACAAAGTCTCCTACTTACTCTAATGATAGAAAAATAAGGTTTAAGAGTGCCTTTGATTCTCTATGCCACATGAAGTGCAAGAGAATAGAATACACACCTTAACCCAAACTCATACAAAGCATGGAAACAAGATTAATTCCTTCAAACCCTAAGTGATTTTATGAGAAAAACTTACTCTAAATCTATGAAATTGACAAAAATGGCATCTAAAAACCTCTGAAAAGTAGCAGAAATCCTAAAAAAAAAAATGGAAGCTTTGAGCTTGCACGAAACATTTATACAGACACACTTATGTACCCCTGTTGACAAGTGCATGTCTGTTTCAATGTATGCACTCCCCTGCCGACCTGTGTGCTCCCCCTTGTAATAATGATAGTCAGTTCAAAAATTTTGATCCAACGTGTGTGCTTCCAGATAAGTGGGTGTTCTCCTATTTTTATGCCTACACTCCCCTACCGACGTGTGCACTCCCCTTTATAAAAATGAGAGATAGTTGAAAAATACAAGCTGGTGTGTGTGCTCCTACTTCAACGCATGTGCTCCTAGTTCAACGCTTGCGCTCCCCTACCAACATGTGTGCTCCCCTTTGTAAAAATGACTGACATTTAAAAAATACAAGTTGACATGTTTTCTCCTGCTTCAACGCCTACGCTCCCAGTTCAATGCTTGTGCTCCCGGTTTAATGCTTACGTACCCCTTCACAGGAAGTGGCCAAAATTTGATTTTTGACAATAATTTCTTCAAAAAGGTCAAATATTTGGTATTTTTTGGCAATTTTGACAGGGCTTCAACTCCTTGAATCCTAAAAAATCAATAAAACATAACTTCCACCTCTAATCTAGTTTAAACAACTTTCAAAAATGAAAATTAATCTATAAAACTTTGAAAATTACACTAAAACTTTGAAATTAATTTAAAAAGCTCGAGATACTAATCTAAAACGCTTGAAAGTACTCTAGAAAGCTTGAAAGTAAACTTGAAAACTTGAAATTAATCTAGGAAAATTGAAACTAATATATGAGAATTAAACTACAAAACCTTGAAAATTACTCTAAAACATTAAAATTAATCTAAAAAGCTTGAGAAACTAATCTCAAAAGCTTGAAAGTAAACTAGAAAGGTTGAAAGTAAAATAGAAAACTTGAAATTAATCTAGGAAACTTGAAACTAATCTATAAATTTGAAATAAAAAACTTTGAAACTAAGTTAAAAATCTTTAAAAAGTGAATGCAATGGGGTATTGTCCCACCGGGCGTGCTAAATGATGAAACCCTAAACTTTACAAAGAAAATTACATGACTAAACAAGGAAAGCTAACACCAATACCATCCATCCAGTCAAGGGTTCTAAGTCTAGGAAATTTAACATTAAGATAGAAGCTTAGAAGAATGCTTAACTAGTATGAAAACAATACAAAATTTAATTAAACATGCCTACTAATATGCTTGAAGTACCTAACATGGGCCTAAATAGACCTAAGAGGGAAATAAAATGGTTACAGTTTCTACTCCAAACAAGGTTAAATGGCCTCTCCTAATGAATTATTGGTCATTTTGGATATTCATCTACTAACCCCTTTGAAGGCTTTAAGTAAGGATTGAACTTGGCTATATATCATATTTATTATATGAGATGCAAATCAAAGCATGGTGTAAAATATAAAGGAATGAGGTGCACCCTTTTTATACATGTAACTTGTCCTTTTGGGAGAAACTTGTATTTTGGTGCATGTGGGACTAAAATCCCCAAATTAGATTAGAATTACTAATCACGATTAGGCCTTTCTAATCACAATTAGTGAATTGCCAAGTGATTAATAGGTTTGAAGCCTTAATCAACCACTCAGGGTCAACTATGAGGATATGATAAGCTTTTGAAGCTTGTTGAGATGTTGTAGAGGTGAATGGGGTGATTTTGAGTGGTTAAAAGAGGGGTTTGAGTCAATACTAGGGTATATTGACGAAAACAAGGGCAAAATAGGCTTAATTAGCTAATAAACGCTAATGTATGTTTTGAAGAGGATTTTGACTTACGATTCGCCATAAAGTGGCATCCTAAATGCAAAAGAAGTTTGGTGATCAATTAATTTCTTGTTAACTGACCAAATTGGCAATAAACATTAGTTAATTAATAAATATTACTAATTATAATGGAATTGGGAATAATAGGAGTGATTTGTGTGTGTTTTGGCAATAAGATTGCAAAAGTGAAATTTAGGTGTCTATAGGTATAATGGATGTAATAAGCCTCTATATGGCATTACAATATGTAATAATGGGTGAATTGGGAGGGAATAATTATGATATCACACCAGGGAAGATCTGTAAAAGATAAGTCTAAAGTCTTTTGATATATTTGGTTTGATACGACCCTTTTGAATGTAATGTGGTTATTAATACTATGATCAATATAACTATATGGATTTGTTTCAGATATTTTGTTCATGGGTGCAAATGCTAGTGTTATTCCCTTATATTTCATGGTAGATTTGTCCTTTGTATTTCATGTTATGATGTTTATCTTGTTATTAAATGCTTGGGTATAAGGATATGATATTTCATGTTTCTCTTTTACATGAATATTCACTTCTCTGCAACGAATCCTCTAACAATGGAAATATATTCTCACAATGCTCATATAAAGGAGGGTCTTGGCTCTTGAACGTTCCTCAGGTGAGTGCCCAGTACCCGCTGGGTGATAGGCCGGCACGCATGGGATTAGAAAGTTGTTTTGGGAGTACATAAAATTGAATACAAATATTTACTACTTTACTTTTAGTTACCTATTTTACTCAGTATATATATTGAGTCATATTATTTATTACTCTAACATGTTAATGGGTGCTTCATGTGTAGTATATGTTTTATAGGTCACTTAAAAACTGATTTCATCTTTAGCCTATTTCTTATGTATTGCTTTACATGCTTTCCCTATGTTTTCACTTATTTTTGGACTATTCCTTATCTCACTTGTTTGTTTCTTGTTGTCCTTGAGTGCCTTGATTTTCTTGTGATATCCTGAGTGTTGTCTCGTGTATGTTTCATATTATTCTATTTGTGTGTCCTTGCATTATTTTTCTTATATCTATTGTGTTGTTTCTTTATTTCTTGTTACTAACACTTTACTAGTTTTCTATTATATTACTATGTATGCTTCATGGTTTACACCATGTGCATTCCCTTATTTCCCCTTACAAGAATCCTATAGCACATATGCACATTAGCTACATTTCCTTTTGTTTGGGCCACACTCACATTGCTCTATCTCAGACACCCAAAACAAGGGGGGAAACCATCAGGTAATACTTCACCCTCAAAACAAATCAGAATTAGGAAACAAAATAACAAGTACAAAATTAGATAGGTCAGAGGCTTTGAAAATAGCTTAGAAATAGAATTGGGTAAATAAATATATAAGGACCAAAATGTATAGAAATTACCATAGCTCAGGGATGTTATGGCCCATTCCATAGGATTCTATCAGAGAGAAGATGTAATAAATTTCGCAGTTAGTAAAATTTCTCAGGGACATTCACAGGTTGTTTACTCAATTTTAATAAAATAATGTATGGTATAATTTAGGTTATGGTGGCACCAAGGTTATGTGTAAGCTAGCGTTGCCTTGGTACAATGTGTCATCATTTACAAATTAATTGGGTTCATGTTCATCTGCAATGGCACTTATTTATGGGTCTTGGGAAGTGTCAAGGTGATTATTATCCTCGTAGGATTAACTTCCCATTACTCATATCTTTGTCGAGGTATGTGAAGTAACTAGAATTCTCCTCACACAATTCTCTTCATTTTTCAGGGTTCACTTACACATCTTCCTATTCTCCTTGGTGCATTCCACTTAGGGAATAATCACCCCAAGTCCATCCAACTAACTCTAACACAAAGTTCAGGAAATATCCATGGTAATAGTAGTGGAAATACTCTCTCCCCCTCTCTCACAAAACAATTGAGTTTATGGTTTTCTTTTTTTAATTTTCTACTTACATATTAATATTTTCATACTAAGTTCAAAATTTTCAAGTTAAATCACAATTTCCTATAGTATGGACATTAACTACACTTTTCTCTATAGGTACTCATCCTAGCCAAACAAATAAAACCAGAACAAATCCAAAGTCCTAGCACAATCACAAGGTGATTTGAGAAAACACAAAGTGCTTCTACAAAATCAGGTGACTTTTCCTTTAAGTTTGTAATTCTTAATTCCGTACTTAAAGGAGGGAAATTTAAATGCTAGTTTTGGTAATTCATGTCTTGCAACAACACAAATTATACAACATGTTTGCATTAGTACACTGCTCAATTTGACTAATTATCATATCCCTAGTTATATATTTTTCAAGTTTATTTATACATATAACCTACTTGTTTGCTTAGTAGTCATATTACTCCATTAAATTAGGTTTTACCATCACACATTGAAATTCCAACTTACAAATCACCCGCACATGTATATAGGACCATAACAGACAAAACGGGCCATAGTGCCCATACATTATGGGTTGACCTGGACACTTTGGTCCATTTCCCTCCAACATTATTTTTCTCAATTTGAATTCCTTTGGTATAATTCTATTTTTCCTTATCGATTTTTCCAAATCTAGAACAAAACAATAAGTAACTTATTCATCTCCCATTAAGGGGGGATTCATTCTACTTGGCACCTACCATCTAAATGAGAAAACCCTAAGATAAATCACAAACAAAGCTACTCCAAGACTTCCTTTAGCCTTATATACTCTGCATACTCATTCTATGGATGTCATCCATTCATGTTTGCAAGTATAAAAGACACATTTCCAAATTCAAGTCAAGCTAAGGAAAGTATCAAGTAAAATCTTGTTGTTGCAAGGTCATGGTTATCAATTTGGTTACATACATTCTAGATATCACATGTTAGGAAAGAACGACATGTAGTTTGATCCCTCTTCAGATTAGTGGTGGCATGGACGGTGTACAGGAGTGTCTAAAACCCACCTAACATTTTTTTTCTAAGAATTTTTCACAATCAAAGTTTTTGAGGATTGAATCAGTTGCACAAAAAGTATTACACAATATTGGATTTCCAAATTCCAAATAGGAGTATAAAATGAATCATGGGATAAGCACTGAAATTTACAGAAGATGAAAACACAGAGGGATAAGGGTGTACAAAAAGGTCCATAACAAGGGTACACTTTGGTCCATACCATACGCTTTAGTCCAAGTAGATTCTCAGGAACTATTTTTAGTAATGAGGCTTTGATAGATCATTTCCATCCATTTGGAGTCATCAGGTCAGCCCAGATTAACATAAGAACTATAATATCATCTAAGTTCTCTTCTCCTCATTATTAGTTATTAGTTTCATTATATATCATTATTTAGCTTTGTGTCATGTATTATCCTAATATTGCTCCAATTAACCTTAGAAAATAATTAACTGGGATAATATACCACTATATCATCAGTTACTGCCACCTAATATCTTAACCATTTAGGTTAAATCAATCATGTGATATAATAATGTCAGACTCAATAATATCACCCGATTACCATTGACGCATAACAATATTATGGTACATGTCTGAATCTTAATGTCCATGATATAAATGTTAAGGCATATCACAAGTTTCATATGAAGGGGAAGATTACTCTATATCTTGTGTGATAGCTTCATGCACATTTATTCCACCATGACCCAAATTGTGCAACACCATTTTTAAAAAAATGATTGATGATCACAAGGTTTCTTATTTTTACATGCCTAATGTTTAAAAAGAAACAAATTTAAAAAATGGATAACTTGAGCATCTAAGTAGACATTAACTCCCATATTGGACACTAACACCTAGGAAACTCATGTCCTCCCATGGGAACTTCTATCCTACACATTTCTATACTTTTGAATCTTCATCAAGTTTTTGTGACATTGTTATCAGCCTGTTCCAACAAATACATATTCCAAATCACTTCTAGGTTGTATTAACTTAGATAATTCATCATCCCTCTTTAATTTTATTAGGGTTTTTACATTGATAAGTTTTTATTACTTGTGTCTTACTATTCTTAATTACCTAAATAACATATATTATAATAGTTACTCTGAAATTAAGATTAAATCATTTGGTGATGAATGTAGGAGGAGGAAAACCAAACGAGAGGATATGAACTTGATATAAATATCTAAGATTGGATACTTGTAAGAGGTAAGGTATGTGCATGGTAGAAACCAAGGAACATGAAAATAAGATAGACTAGAAACAAGTGTAATTGTAAAGAGAAAGGATGTAATAGAATATAGTGTAAGAATCAAGTATGAAGACAAGAGGTTCTGTAAAAAGTAATTTACATACATGGTACATTGCTCACAATGTCACAAGACAATCAAGTTTTAAGTGTTCATAAGAAAATAATGTATAGGGCATAACCTGTAAATAATAACAAACAATAGTAGTCAAGAAGTGACAAATAATCATGGTTGTATAGTATCTTCCAAGGAAAATTTTACACATGAAGCACCCATTAGAAGATTAGAAAGATAAGTAGTATGTTAAAGAATGTATAGATCAGTGAAAAGTAAGTGATAGTAATGAAAATTAGTAAATATTTTTTGTAATAGGACCTGTGATGTGTATATTAGGAGATTAATAAAGTTAGATGTCCCCATGATCCTCGATGGGACTACTAAAGAGCAATGTCAAGCATCATGCATCATGTAATAATCTATAATATTCCTACATTCACCTCAAGAGACCACGTGAATGCATAGGTGTGTATAGAAAAAGATAATGACATACTAAGTATCTAACTAGCATAGGAAACAAAGTGTAACATGTAAGTAGTATGATCTAACAAGAGTAAAGATAACCAAGATGTGCAGATGTCATGTGCATGTGATGGTGTGCTACAATATGTAAAATGTGTAGATGAGAGGGGTCATATTTCCCCCTAATGGAATGTGTGTGAGGTGAGGTTAATTTAGGAATACACCATCAATAGTAAATTATGAACCATAGAACAGGAGTGTCTCATAAGGTAACGCGTGTAAATTATATATGACAATTCTTAGAAATATAGGCATGAAGAACAAAGCATGAGTAGCCAATATGTGACAAGAAAGGTTCATCAAGGAATTACACCCTCAATGGTCATGCATGATATGTGGAAGAATATTGTGTCATCGAGTGGAAAATGTATTGCATGTGATTTAGTATAGATGCTAGGAAAAATTTATTGTGAAGCACAAAATGTGAAGTGTATTAGATAAGCTATGAGTAGACAATAGAGAAAGTCAAGAGTAATAAAGGGGGAGAAAATGTGATGCCCTAAATTTTGTGAGTAAGTTTCATTTAAATCCCTCAACAGTCATGTATGAACCTCAAGAACATGAGTCCATCATCATGTAATGAAGGTAAAGTATGTTAACCAGAGATGTGGTGATTCTCATAAAGATATACATGAAGCATGGAGCATGAGTAGCTAGGATGTGACAAGTGAGGTTCATGGAGGAATTACACCCTCAACATTCAAACATGAACCATGTAACAAGAGTGTGTCATCAAGAAATGAAGGTAAAGTATGTTCACCAGATATGTGGTACTAAAAAATATAGACATGAAGCACAGAGCATGAGAGATAGAGAGAGAGTCACCAAAATGTGACAAATGAGGGGAGTCGAGTGCCCCCAATCATGTGCAGAGTGGGGAGTCAAGTAAATGCATCAAGGATTTCATCAATGGTATGGTCATA
Source organism: Taxus chinensis (assembly GCA_019776745.2). Lineage (NCBI taxonomy): Eukaryota > Viridiplantae > Streptophyta > Pinopsida > Cupressales > Taxaceae > Taxus > Taxus chinensis. The sequence goes on along the minus strand of CM034146.1, from coordinate 499,839,599 downwards.
ACCGATAGGATTTGGATTGGAGACATAATATGTGATAGTGTGAGATTTATCATAAAAAGAGTCTGAGGGGCGTAAATTATAAATTCCCATAGTATTTTCTTCATCAGTAAAAGAGGGTTGTAGGAAATCATTTGCATACTAATGGATTAAGTTTTGGGAATATCTAAGGAAGGAATCATTAAAAATAGACATGTGACCAAAAATCATAGGAAAGGTAATAGTAGTAGGGTTGGGGTCAATGATGCCACCAATATAGTCGGGAAAACATTGTCCAAGGTTGAGTGAAGAGGAACAATGTGTTCATGCAAGAAGACCAATAAATGGAATACAAAGAGGCAATAATTAGTAGTAATGAGTACATATCCATGATACAAGTGGGGAGAATGATGTGGGGGAGGAGGTTAGGAAGTGTGAAACCTAGTTTTGTTAAGCCATCATATGTGTAAACAATGTCAGGGAAAGTGGGATCGTATGGAATATGAGGCCAATAAGAGTCATGTATAAATAAGGTGCATGTAAATTGAACTAGCTACAAACTAGGGGTGGCCTAAAAATATTAAGAAGGTATTATGATGTCCAGTGTATGTATAGTTGTTTGGAAATGAATCATAGTTGTATTAGAGGGAGGTGGTTGTTTGAAGTGATACTCACCTAGACCACTAGTAATGAAACTGTCCTAGAAATAGGATTTATCTATCTCAAGAGGAATAAATTCAAGATTGTGCAACTCTTCATCTATAAGTTATATGAAATTAGCCTCATAATCATAATCTTCAGTGATGACATTATCGTGTTGGATAGAATTATCAAGGATATTATGAGGGGTTATGGATGGAGGCCTAGAAGAAATAATAAACGATAAGATAGTGGTAGTGATGGAGGGATATATGGTAGGGTAAATAAAATCAGTGTTATTTGTAGGAATGGAAGGGATGGATATGGAGGTAGAATTGGTAATGGAAGTACTAGATTGACCGACATCGTATGTATCGATACAATGGTATGGAATTGGATTAAGTGGGGGTATAGGTATGGTAGTGACTAGGTCAATTTAACAGAAATTGAATGGTTCGGGGTCGGAATAAATAGTATGCTCATATCCATCATCTAATAATTTAACTCAGTGATGAAATAAAGAAGGAACAACATGCATGATGTGGATCCATGGTCTACCGAGTAAGCAAATGAACTAAAATGATGTATTGGATTAATGATATAGAACAAAGTGGGAAGGGGGCCCCAACTTGTAAAGGTAAGGTGATGGTGTTGATTCATTATCATGTTTTAGAATCATATCCATCAATAAGGGTACAGGATTTGGTGATTTGATTATCAATAATATGCAATTGCGTGAGTAATGAGAGCGAAGATAGATTTATAGTAGAGTCATTATCAATTAGTATGTGCTTGATATAATGGCAACCAATAGTAGTTATAATAAGTAAAGGCGATGAAAGATCACTGGCATAAGTATTAGGATATCCTCATTACTGAAGGATATGGCATGTGGTAGGTTTTTAATGGATTGAATAAGATGGGAATAGGAAACATGGGAATTATCACTTGCTCTTTGAATGGAACATGGGGCATCCTCTAATGTATGATGAAAATATGGTACATTACATAAAAGATCATAAAGGGGTATTTTGGTTGGTGTATTCTTTATTTTCTCGATGATATCATAACCTTTAGAAGTGTTGGTAGGATTTGTAGAGGTGATAATTTGTGGAATAGAGATGGGTGGAGTCGTGGGTTAATGATTACGTTAAGTGGTGACACAAGTAATAGTTTTTTGGGGTGTCAGAGTGTTAAATTGGGGAGGATATTAAGTATGGATCTACATAAAATTAGTGGTGATGTTAGTCATGATAGAAACCCTGATAGGTGCATAGGATGAATAAGAGGATTGGTCCATAAATTTAGAAGATCGAGAGAGAATTTGGTGCATGTTTAGAGTTGTCAAACTTTGAGTACACCCTTTGGAAGATCTACTAAAACTCCCCTCAAAGAAACAAAATGGAAATACCTTTGGGTTGTGGGTCTTCCAATGGCGAGGTAAGTCTCTAGATAGGGATAGTTCCCCTAGTGCAAAACCTAAACTATTTTTATCTTCTAAAACTACTCTACTCTACCAAACCTGATGAGGAAAAGGGAGAAGGAAGGAAAAGAGAAAATCTAAAAAACATAGTGATACACAAGAATGTTTTAAGGGTCTCAGACTTATTTACATCACACAAATGAAGCACAAGATCCAGACACATTATACACTAACTACAAGTAACTATATCAAGGGAAAAGTGATTCATATAAGGTTTTGGAATGGATTGTTAAAAGAAAAGAAGGGGTAATAGATGGATCCACAAAAAAATCATGTAAAAAACTTGTTGAACATAATATATGACATGTAAATTGACACAAGACTGCATAAATGACAAAAAAATGTGATAATGAGAAGAATGAGGATCATGTTGGATAACACAAATCTCGACCAAGTTGCACTCTGGAAACATGACGAGGTTGCATTAGGAGTGATCATCAACCATGAAGTACATGTAAAGATTCAAAAGGGGAAAATCTCATATGGCTCTCATAGATCTAAAAAGGGGTAAAAATAGGGGGTGTTGTGTAACCCCCAGTGTAAGAAATCATGACTCCTCAAGTGGAGAAGGGGAGTTACATTTTAGAAATAGAAGTAACTCCTATATGATGCACAAACTCATAATGATGCATAAGGAATCTAGTGATGAAACCTGTGACACCTAGACCTATGACCTCACCTAAGTGAGATGACTCCCCGTGTGATGTGTAAAATGACTCACACCAACACCCCCCTTCATTGTAACTTGGGATTAGGCGGTAAGTCAGAAATGAGAAATGGGTCTTGGCACTAAATCTTGATGAGGTACCCATACACAAAACATATCTCAAGTAGTGAAGGAAAACCTAGTGGGAAAAACATCCACTTATAAGAGATAGAAAAACTCCCCTAAATAACTAAGAAGAAGGAGAGAATAATAAGGAGATGAGAGGAACATAGAAGATGCCATGGAGAAATATGAACTTTGTAACTCTAGGAAGTCTCTAAGAATATTTTCAATGATGTAGTCCTTGGTCAATGGACAGAAGAATAACTAACTACATCAAACTATGTACCTATGTTTAGGAAGGATATAAATGGAGTAATGGAAGTCCACCCACTCTGTGAAGGAAACCGAAGGAAACAGTACGAAGAACTCTGAATCTAGTCCATGGAAATGTGACATAGGTCTGGAAAATGAGTGCACAACAACTGAAGGTAATGTCATTGGTGTAGAACTGTCAGAGTGTGAAGAAAGAACATCGGCCAAAAGGATTCTTGAGTGAAGTGAAGGCAATGTAATAACCCCCATAACAGAAAGATGATCCACAAGCAGGGGTGGATCAATGATGGTCTCCTAAAAAATAGAAGTGATAAGTATTCAAGAAGGGGAACTCCCAATAAAGGAGATGAAGGACTCCTCCAAAATATATGTATAATGATGAGGAATTCCTTGTATTGCATTACAAGTAGGCACTATGAAAATATGAAGAAGTTTGGGAAGATATTCATCCCAATAAGGGGGATCGAGAAATAGAAGAGAAGTGTATGACAACTATTAATCATCTCATGAAGGGGAGGAGTTGAAAAGTCCTCACACACTAGAAGTGGAAAGGAGGCAGATGCAATGAGTATATAAGACTAAGAATGAAACTGATCAATATTTGATGGTAAGGGAGGAGTGTCAACATACTCTGAAAATTTGAGAGAAAGAGGAGAGGAGTCCTCAGTATTACTCTCATCATCATAAATAGAAGCACAATATTCATCATCATAGATGGAAATAAGTGTTTTTTTATCAGCAAAGCATTCATCACATGAAGAATAAGAGGAGACAACTGAATCAACAACAATAACCATGACAACACTATTTTAAGGGTATCTAATCAAGGACTGAAAGATGGTCCAAATGGTGTGGGGAGGATCTGATTCTACCACGTGAAGGTAGAGAGGTTTGATTACATGCGACATCAAGTGACCAATAATATGGTCCATGTGTTGAGATATTCCTCAAGATGATATAGATTAATGGGTGCAAGAACTTGCCCATGTAGAAAGTGTGAAAGACCCTCATAGGAAAAGTAGTGTTTCATATAAGCAAAACATGATTTGTAGTTCTCTCTCCCAAGAAGAAGTGGTAGAGGCTATAAAGTAATCCTGCAACGCTCAAGTCTATAAATAGAATCCTCTATGATGTGGAAGCAAGAAGTGTAAGGTGCACAAGAAGAGGGTGTAAAGATACAAGAAAGGTGGCAAGATGTTGGAATCAGCTGAGAATGCGTCTACGTGTAATACAAAACCTAAGAATTGTGATAACCCCCCTTTTTACATCACTTTATAAATAGTATGTGATTATAATAAGGTGTTTTCATGTGATGTGGAATAGTTGACCACTCACCTTGGAGTTGGTAATGAATTGCACATGAATGGAGGCCATAATGAGTCCTAGTAAGAAGAAGAGGAATGACACATAATCAAGAAAAAAAGGGTGTAATCACAACAAGGGTAAAAATATTTTTCAATGAGAGAGAAGGCATCTCACATCACAAAGAATAAGGCTCTCTTGCCATTAGATTATGGTGGATGCACTCACTAGCCAAAGACAAAGAAGAGCACTACAATGCAATGAGCTAGAAAAGTGGCCCAAAAATCCTGATAAACCTATACATGAATCCAAGAAAAAGATACCCCCCCTACAATGATGAATTTTTAATTAATTTCTGCTTTAATTGTATATAAAATGTTGAAAAAAAGGGAAAAGATAGAAAAATGCAAAAGGAGGGGAGAGAGATAAGGGCCCATATGGCGAGCTAGAAGTAGCTGGATTGAGATGCTTAGTGAGCTGGCTAGGTTGATCGAGAGAGAAAGCTAAAGATGAATTAGATGGGCACAAATATGGCTTGGTGATATGAGCTATGAGATGTGGTGTTTGAACATAGATATAGAGAATTCTGAGTTAAGACATCGTGAGTAGAGGGAGTAGGAGCACGAGATGGCAGCAGGTTTGTCACCAAGGTTAGATCTCACATATGTCTTTGTCGAGTCAGTCTGAGTGGTCCATACAGAAGGTGAGGTCCATGAGGAGATGACCATTGAAATGTGAGCTAAACAATGTGGTATTTGGATGAGATTTGTGTTGGGTATATCTGTCGAGATCATCAAGTTTTGGGCTTGAGAGAGGCGACACATGAAGGCAGGGAATCCAAACATGGTGGCACAAGGAATCAAAATTTGGCGGCACACAAATCTAACGGGTAAGTCTAGTGTAGAATTGACATGAAGTGGTGAGTGAAAATAAAACCAGTAAGGTTTGAATTTTGTAATGGAGATCCCATGAGAAATCAAGAACGAAGCAAGTCACAAAATACTTATTCAATTTGGGATCCATATGTAGCAACGTTGGGTGCAAAGAGTTTAAGCAGCTCCAAACTAGTCACGACCAGAGATGAACATTTACATCACATGAATAGGGAAACTAGAGATGAGGAAAAGCTTCAACGAAGTTGAGTGTAGAAGGGTAAGGTCACAGCAGTATGAGTCAATGAGGTCAATTTGTTGACCAAATGAGTTTGGAGCATGCATGGGCTACACAGCAGGGTTGAAAGAAACCACAAAGAAAATGTCGATCAGGGGTGGCACAAAACACATAGCCAATGCAAAACCCAAGGAAATCTCATGGAAAATCCTGTAGAAGTACTCGAGTGGTTGAAGACCTTAGGTAAAAAGATTTATGCAGATCAATCCTGAGCAAGTTGCAAAGTGATAAGCTGGTGAGGTGATTTGGCAATGTAGAGTCAGGTAAAGCGAGTTAAAAATGGGTGAGTTGGGGGGAGGCCAGCTCAGTAAGCTAGGGATAAATTGAGCCCTAAACCAGCTTCAACTACACAAAAAACTCAAAACAAAAAATAAAACCTGTAAAACTCCTTCAAAATTGCATTGAAGTCCAAAAAATCCTGAAAACCTAAAATCGCAAACAAGCAACCACAAACGAGATTGAAAACCTGGAATCAATGCAAGTAGAGCACGAATGGAATAACCATTAGGATGCTTATACACAAAACCAAAAAAATGATGAATGGAGCACAATAGAGCAATGGCAGGTGGTGAGTAACACATATCCCAACAACATGTGCACGGATACCATAATGAAGAATGTGAAAATGTGAAGCATGAGGATCATGTTAGATAAGGTGAACATAAAGCAATTTTCTCTCCAGTACCGTGACAAGGTTGCATGAGGGAGTGGGCATCAACCATGAAGTGCATGTAAATATTTGAAAGGGTCAAAACATATCCATCTCATAGATCTGAAAATGGGTACAAATATGGGGTGTTGTGTAACCCAAAGTGCAAGCAATCATGATTCCTCAAGTGGATATGGGGAGTTACATTCTAGAAATGGAAGTAACTTCCATATGATTCACTGACACGTAAGGAATTTAATCATGACCCCTATGAAACCTATACCGATGACCTCGCTTGAGTGAGATGAATCGTTGCATGATGTGGAAAATGACTCACACCAATAATAAAACCATGAGAGATTAAAATGATAAAATAAGGATAAGTATGTATCACAAAATAAAATCAGTCCACAATAGAGTATGCACTAGATATAGATTATAGGAAGGTAAAAATAGTTCCTTTATTTCTCCAAGATGTGGAATAAGCACAGAAATTCAGTCATAACCCTTAATTTCTCACTCAGAAAATTGAATTTCTCTAGAAATATGAATGAATAAGCTAGAATATTTTTTACAGTGCATTCTGAATCATTTATAAAAATTTAAGAGAGAAAGAAAAGGAAGGAGGAATACATGCAATTCTAAGTTCTAAAAAATAAAGCACAGTGTGTTGCTTAAATATATTGAAAATATCTTTTTCATTTTACTTTTATTCAATTTTAAAGATAAAATAGTATTTCCTAAAATAGAAAAAATATTTCCTTTATTCCTACATGCACCACTCTATTATTAGAACTTATGTTTTCATCTATTTTTATCTTTTCATGCATCATCATTAATGAGATATGTTAAAAATAGCATTCCACATTTTGTGGGAAAAAAACCTATGATGCTCTGACCCTCCTTCAAAACACAAGACTGATTTGGTGCTATGAGAGTCAATCCACATTAAATTTCCTTAAAAATAGGCCATTGAATTTTGCCTAGTGGCTGCTAGCTCCAAAATAGGTCATCGAAAATGCCTACTGGCTACTAAGATATATTTTTATCACTCTTAACTCCACAAAATTGATTATGATTCTTCCAAGTTGAAGGGCTCGAAGAGATCTTTCCAATGGTACTGAGTTTTCCTAATTTGGAGTTGTAAAAAGAAATTTGTGGAAAATTGAAGTTTGTATGGTCGGGTGAAAAGTGCCTAGCAGTCAGTAACCTCCAAAAATAGGCCAAATAAAGTTCCTAACGGCTACTAACCTCCAAAAAATAGGCTAGATAAATTTTCTAGAGGTCGTTAACCTCCAAAAAGGTCAGTGAAAATTCCTAGCAATCGCTAGCTTCCAAACATATTAACGACCGCTAGCTTCCAAATATGTCTAAGGCCATTTTTGATAAGTTATCCGAGTTTGCAAGTGGTGTGAATTTGGGATAATAATTTGGCAACCTCCAGGGGACACATGTTTTCTAGATGATGAAGACAAGTTGCCTTGAAGCATCCATTGGGCATGGAGTTAAGCCTAACCTTGAAGAAACTGATATTTTCCTTTGAAAAATTATCTCCTAAATCCATATAAACCTAGCATTGAATTAGAAGTGATAAAACTTAGAAACTGCTCCAACCACCTTATTCTACCATTAAATCTACTTGGGGTTGGAGTCAAGTATCACTTCTACAATTTCTGATATCGATTTTTTTTCCACCCTGAAACAAGTAAAAGGAACCAAAACTTGTGCATCAAATGCACTTATTCAAATGATCACCATAAGGACTAATTCCAGGAACTCAATCAGTGAATGTTACACAGTGAAAGGAGGGAACCTCCAACAACAACAACATTAAAAAAATTGGGAAATCATACATGTTCAAACTCAAAATATTCAGAGTGTGCACAAGCACTTAACAAACCTAAACAACTCCTACTCTAAACAAAGAGAAAGGAAAGCTAAACAAAACCACATATTGGTTGGGAGAAATAACTTCCTTGTCTCAAAAAGTGTGGTCATGAGATCATTTTTGCAACTAGATCAGATGATAAAAGTGTAATATTTGTTTGCACCTTTAATTTTCTCAAAATATCAGTCCACAAAAGAATAAACACCTTTATAGGATCTTCAAGTGGTTTTTGGAGATGTTGGGGCTGATCTTTTACAACCTAAATCTCTTTCTTATGCTCTGAAGTAAGCATAATTGATGACAACTCCTTATTTGGATCTATATTGGCTAGATATCAAATTGGACATGGTTTACTTATAGCTAATAAATTGATTTTTTTGATCTACCATGTTTCTTGGCTTTCCTCTTCATGGTGGATGTCTACAATTTGAGTTGGGCTTGAGGTTGTTTGTTATTTATAACACATCTCTATTTCCACTTTTGTACTCACGTGCTCTTATTCTTCAAACAAGAAATTTAAGATCTCAAAATTATCCTCAAAATCTTGAGGCCCTTCGTAGTTAAATGCAATAATGAATGATGATCTTAATGTGTTAGTGTAGTATTCTAGAAGTGTAGAAAGTTCTAAACATACAACACAATAAGGATCATTGCATTCAAATGAAACATCCTGATCACTTGGAATTCCTTCTTCCTCTATTTCTTGGATGGAACTAGTGTTCAAAAACACTTCCTCTTCCCCTTCCCTCCCAATCTCATTGTCCTTCATATATGCCTATTTTTCTTTATAATCAACTCTTCGATGGTTTTCACATTCTCTTCCTCCCAATATGAATCATACCAATCTTCAATAGATATGGATTTATTTTTGATGGGATTGGTTGGAGAAGAATCATAAACAAGGGGTTGTTGATTTTTTTCACTTTCAAGTATGGATTATTTATGATAAAAAAATATGATTTGATCAATTGGAAAATCCAAATGATCCTCTAATACATGTTCCCTACTCTATTGATGTTCCCTCTCTAAAACAACTACATGATTATGCATAAAAACTTGTTCTTGGGAGTGCTTTATGGGCTACTCCTTCTCTCCAAAAGCATACCAAACATCCTATTCTACCAACAGTGTAGAATAACTTGGTTTAGTGAGTGTTGGGTAAAATATAGTGACAACATATAGAATACTAAAAGTTCTAAAAACATTAGTGCAAGGTTTAGGGAAGTTGGGTGGAGATGAGAGGGAGATTTTTAAAGTATGAGGATTTTTTTGGGCATGATGAAATTTTGGAGCATAAAATGAAATATAAGTAATAAAATTATCTTCCCACCTTTAGAAAGGAACAATGTATTTTCCATTATTTTCACAAGGAGAAGGAATTATTTGAGATGGTGAGGGAAGAATGGAAGTAATGGAGATGGATTTTCTTTTACCATCCTAAATGACCATCTTCTCGGCTTCTAATGCATAGGGAAAATCTTGAATAATATTTTTTCCTCCTAGGGATTGAATTAACATGGCTAAATCATCATCAAGAGACCTTAAATAATACAAAAATTCCATACCTTGTGAGGGTATGAATTCACAAGAAATTATATGTTATGTCCTTTTAAATATGATGCTAAAATAAGAGATAAACTCCATTGGAGCTCATTGTATTTTACTAAGGTATTTCATGAGAGAAATAAAATCTGCATTCTCCTTAAACTAATTATAAATTTGTTCTCCCATCTGATCCCATGTGGAAATATATTGTAGAGCTAAACTATCGTACCAATATTTTGCTTTTCCTCTTAAGGAAAAAATAAGAAGCGTGAGGAAAATATTTTCTTCTCTAATGTTTTGAATGACACAATGGTTTGCAACCTCTTGAAGGTAATAAATGGGAGATTGATCTCAATTTCCATGGATGAGAAGAAATTTATTTATGTTTTTTTTGGATATATTATCCCATTGCTACAAATGGGTGGGATTGAAACTGAAATGGGAGAAAGGAAGAGCTCTTTGGAGATTCATGAGAAAATGGGGGCATGGAAATGAATGAAAGGATGGAGGAAAAGAACTGAAACCAAAGAAAATGAGTTTCTTGAATCAATGGATTTTTCGGATATGTTGAGATATGCCTCTAAAGTTTTAATACCACCAATAACACATCAATCTTGCTAGTATGAACGTTTAAATCTCTTCAATCATGTCCCACCGCGTGTGCCAAAAATTGTTGTCAAAATTTGAGTGTACCCTTTGGGAGATCTATTAAAACTCACCTCAAAGTGACACAATGGAAATTCCTCTAGGTTGTGGGTCTCTCAATGGTGAGGCAAGTCTCCATACAGGGTTGATTCCCCTAGTGTAACACTTAAACTATTTCTATCTCCTAAGGCTACTCTACTCTACCAAAACCGATGAGGAAAAGAGAGAAGGAAGGAAAAGAGAAGAACTAAAAAAAATGGTGATACACAATTTTTTTTTGAGGACCTCAAAATTATTTAGAGCATAAAATTAAAGCATGATATCCACACACACCATACACCAACTACAATTAATTGTATCAAGGAAAAAGTTATTCATATAAGGGTTTGTAATGAATTGTCACAAGACAAAAAAAAATGGGTGCAATAGATGGCTCCACAAAAAAATATTGTAAACAACCTATTAAACACAATATATGACCTAAGAATTGACATAATACTACATAAAGGCATGAGATATTAAACTGATAAAACAAGGATAAATATGTATTGTAAAATAAAGTCAGTCCAAATATAGAGTAGCCACTAGATACAAATTTTGGAAGGTAAAAATAGTTCCTTTATTTCTCCAGGGGGTTGAATAAGAAACTAAATTCAGTCATGACCCATGATTTCTCACTCAAAAAGGCTGAATTTCTCCAAAAATATGAATGAAGAAGCTAGAATATTTTTTATGATGTGTTTTGAAACTTTTATAGAAATTTGAGAGAGAGAAAGAAAAGGAAGGAGGAATGCATGCAATTCTAAAATTAAAAAAAGAAAGAACATGTGTGTTGTTTGACTATATTGAAAATAGATTTTACACTTTGATTTTATTTAGTTTTAAAGATAAAATTGTATTTCCGAAAATAGAAAAATATTTCCTCTATTACTACATGTGCCACTCTATTATTAGAACTTATGCTTTCATCTATTTGTATCTTGTCATACATCATTCTTAATGAGATATGCTAAAAATAACATTCCAAATTTTTATGGGTAAAAAAACCTCTAAATTTCTAACCCTCCTTCAAATTACGAGACTGATTTGGTGTAACGAGGGTCCATCCACATTAATTTTCCACTAAAATATGTTGATGAACTCTACCTAGAAACCACTAGCTCCAAAAATAGGTCACCAAAAATTCCTAGCAGACACTAAGTTCCATTTTATCCCTCGTAAATCTCAAAAAATGATTATGATTCTTCCAAGTTGAAGGTCTTGTAGAGATATTTCCATCGGTACCAAGTTTTCCTAATTTGGAGTTGTAGAATGAAAGTTATGGTAATTTGAAGTTTCCATGGTCAGGTGAAAAGTGCCTAGTGGCCGTTAGCCTCCAAAAATAGGCCAGAGAAAGTGACTATCGACTTCTAGCCTCCAAAAATAGGCTAGATAAAGTGCCTAGTGGTCACTAACCTTCAAAAAGTTTAGTGAAAATTCCTAGTGATTGCTATCTTCCAAACATATTAGCGATCACTAGTTTCCAAATATGTATAAGTCCTTTTTTGATAGGTTATCCAAATTTGTAAGGGGTGGGAAGTTGAGATAACATTTAGAAGGGAGGGTTATATTGTTATATTGAATGGGTTCACCAAATGATTTTATCTAAATTAAATCAAATCTAATTTCATAGTAACTACTATAATAAATGATATCCTAATAATTATGTACACTATGCATAAGAAATAAGCATTCAATAATGTAAAACCCAAAGAAAATTAAGGGGGAAAGATGACTTAGCTCATTATATGTAACCTGGGAGTACCTTAGACTAATTATATGTTAGGAAAAACTAGAAACAGTGTCATCAATACTCGATGAGGGTTTATAACCCTATAAATGTACAAGACAGGAGCACCCCTGGGAGGACAAGAGCACCCCATGCGCAAGCGACTGATTTGGGTGTTTTTGTCTACTTAGATGCTAAGAATCTAGTATTTTCTTGGTTGAAGGAGCTTCACTATTAGTCTCTCTTTCTCACTCTGGTTTTTCTTTGATGTCGTTAGTTATATCTCTAACCTGTAAAATAAATGTCTACGTACACAAGCTCAAAAACCACATCAAATCTAATAAAAAAGATGTAAATTGGGAAGTCAGATTGACCTCGACGATCACTCGAAGAGTGAACTTATGACCAAGCACTGCACTACATATCATACTCAATGTATTTATTCATGTTTGTGTGTGTAATGATTCCCTAGGTTGCATTTGGGTAAGTTGCACAATGATAACGGGCTAGTTATAGATTGTACCGAGTATGCAGAATGTATGTGATGGAATAGAATGAACTCCCCTCCTATATTATGTATGAAAAATAATGCAACCCTTGTCGCTTGTATGGATGTGCTAGATGTATGCCTTTTAATTCTATTATGCCTTTTATGCAAGCTTAGGTGATGATAGATAATGCTTATGATGTTTTTCCCCTTATTTGAGAGCAATAACTAAATATGTATGATTCCCTTGTTTGAATTTCATAATTGAAAACTAAAACACCAACCCAAAATTTTAAAAGTGATCAAAAGGTGAAAAGGACCCAAAAGACTAAAAAGAATATAAAGAAGGGAAGGATCACCTAGGAGGGACATGATCACATGGGCACTTCCATCCTAACTAGGTGCTAATGTATGAGGTCATTAGAGGATAAATAAATAAAGTGCTAATAGATCTATAAGATGTGTAAAGCTATTAAAATGTAAAATATGGAAACCAAAAGGCCCAAAGGATATGTCAACCACTAGTTTTCTTGCTAAGGAATTATGTCTACATTAGTATGTTTTATGACCTAGATATGTAACCAAGTGCATAGATTTTATGTCTACAACACCATAACCCACATTGTAAAATACCTTTTTTTTTAAATGATCGATGATCATGAGGTTTCTTGTTTTTTACATGGCTAATTGTTAAAAAGAAACAAACTTAAAAAATGTATTAATTATTAAACAACCATAATATTTCTTGTACTAAAAATCTACAATTGGTTTATTATTGTGAGCATTTAGTTATACAAGATATTTATTTAATTTTGTTGAATTAAATAAATTAATAATAACCAAGTTATGAATGTAATTTTAAATGTTATGTGTATTAAATAGGTCACTTTTCTAAGTGAGTTACATATGTAGTAAGTGGTCCCTTGAGTTATGTTGTGATGGGATTAATTCTTTTTAGAATCAGTTAATGATGTGAAGTGAGAATCATGTTATGTAAACACTCATGTATATGTGAAAAGGTGCAACGTGAGTTTTAATGAGAAATTAGGGTAAGTGGTGTGAAGTGGAGGTTAGGTTAAGTTACAATTAGTTACAAATAGTTGTGTAGCTAATTGAGTAAAGGAAGCTTACAAAAGATATGAAGAAAATGTAAAAGGGGTTCTTTTCCATCCAAAATAATGCTTGAAATTGTAGTATATTATATTTGTTATTTGGAGGTATGCATGAATGAAGTGGGAAATAAATTTCTCTTTTGCATATATTTATCTTCCTAACAAACTTTGGGTTACAATAATTTAGTAGTGGAATTTATATCACATATATGTGAGAATATTGATAGACGTTGTAGCTATTACTATTTTAATTTATTTTCTAGAGTATTCAATTTTTTTGTTGAAAGAGGAAGATATTGGATTTTACTTTTTGGTTGTCAAATTCTACGATGATTTGAATCTACTACGTCAGAAGGTCTCTAAATCTTCCCTTTCTTTCCCATTTCTTCCACTTTCCCTCCATTTCTCTTCATTTTTCAATTTTCCCATTTTTTTATTCCTTTAGCCTTGAAGGTGTAAAAAATGAGCATGATTTTCATCCACCCCTTAATAAACATACTATTAGTGTAGCTTATTTTCCATGTATTTATTTTATGTACATGGGATTCCTCCACATAGGTGATTCATCATGCTTAGGTTTCCTAGGGTGTCATAATGGTCTTACACGCATCATAAAGCATCATAAGAGTTACATTTGGCCATCTATTCTAGGAATGTAACTCCCACCTCTTGACGACTACATTTATGGGAGAGTTACACACCCCACTCCTATTTGTATACTCTTTGATCTTGATAAATGCATGGGATTTGGATTTTTTTCCTTGAACATTTATGAGTTTTGGAGTATTTTGTATTTACACTTTCTTCTTGGCTTTATACCTGAATATGCACAACCTTGTGGCCATTCGTCTTCTCATTTTCTCCTCGGAACACGCTCCAATATGGTATCATGACATGAGTATAAAAAAAACTAGCTCATTTTTTGTTGTTGTGGTTTACTTTTAGGTTTGTCAATAAGGTTTATGAGAAAACACTTTTCCTCTCAGTCATATGTATTTGGTTTGTGTATTGGGTGTCTTCCTACTGATTCTTTGTTGGTGTTTATGTGTGTGCAGGATCAAAGAATATTCTAGGTTCAAAATAGGGTGCAATTTAAAGGTTAAAAGGCTGATCCAAGGGCTCAACTTGGCCCTAGCTCACCAAGTTGGAAGCAATATATCCAATCAGCTCATTGCCTACACTTACCAACTTAGCATACATCATCTTTTGCACTCTTGAGCTCATATTTCATCAAGGTTTTAATGTTACTTTGCATTGGCTTCACCGAAAACTTGTTGGTGACTCAACTCATGATTTTTTCTTCCCTTTGGAGCCTAACTACTGCACACATATACTCTACATTTTTGGCTCAGAATGGTAGCTCAGGTCTCATACCTACCGGTTCCTGATTCGACCTTCCTCTTGCTTGGAAGCCTCAAACATTGGTTAAACCTCCCTACCTAACCACTTGGTGGTATCTTGACATTGGACCTTCCATGCCCTTGCTCATGCTCGTGGTTGAACCTCATTGTGTTGTCTTCATTACTCGACTAGTTTCTTCGTCTAACTCAGCCTTCTATTTTGGACTCGTGCATTCATGGGCTTGTCTATTTTTGTGTTGCATGCTTTGTGCTCTACTCGCTCATGCTTGCATTGATTCCATTTCACTCCTCTTCATCAATCTTCAACATTACATGTGCATTATTTGTCAACTAGAATTTTGGCTTTGTTTTTTCCATTATTGTTCTTATTTGAATGAGTACGTGGTCTACATAGCCGAGGTAGTGTTTGTGGTCTATACAATCAGGGTGGTCTACCAAAGTTGTTACAATGATCCTGCATCATGAATCTTCATCTTGAACAGACTCGTGTCGATGGTTTTGTGAAGGCTTATCAAACCTTCACAACTAATCGACCGTTACTTTGTTGTGCCACTTGATATGTGGATCCGACCCTTGACACGTGGCATTAACTCCATTAAATAACCACCAATTATTTAACACACCCTACCTATCTGACACGTGGTCAATCATCATATTTGCTTGAGCATCTCATGCATTGATACTTCTAACTCCAGGGGATCTTAGCCAAGCTTGGCCTGCACTCATCTCAGGTTATCAACTCCCAACACGGCAGACACCTTCACACCTAACTCGAGCCCTTCTACCATCCAATTCAGCATCCAATGGCTCATGCATCCCCATACAACTCAGCTTCACCTCGTTGGATTGGCTTGTTTCCAGCTCACTTGGCTGTTAACTTGGGCTTGTGAAATCTTAAACCATTGGTGTTTAACTCAGTGAGCCCCTTCTCTCGAGTAGCTTAGTCCACTACCCTAGCTCAGTGAACTTCAAGCAACTCGATGCATTCACCACACCAATAGCCCATACCTTTTAATGTTTTAAGGTGAAAAACATTGTTTTTTAGCATTGTAATAATTTTAGATTCATTTTGCTTGTAAATGTATGCCCTTCCTATGTGTGTCGAACATGGACGGCAAGGTCCAGGGTTGGCAGGAGGCTAATATCCCCTCATAATAAAAACAAAACCTATCTAAAATTTGATGTTGTTTCCAATGATTACACACATGACACCCTTTGCACAAGTTTCAACCACTTTTTTAATCAGTTTGCAGGGTTTATTGGCTTTTTCCATCAGTTGCAGGAATCATTTTTTGGCTATAACTTTTGACTCGTTGCTCTTCTTTGAGCACTTCTTTAGCCAAACTTGCATGATTTTTTACACACTGCATGATGGGATTGTCAATTTTGTTAATGCACTAATTTATAAAGTGCCACATTTAGGGGGGTCATTATTACTCTCAGGTGTTGTATTACATGTAGATGCATTATCGGCTCAATCCGACGTCTTACATTCATGCACCTTGAAATTCTTGCTTCCACATCATTGAGGGTGCTCTTTCCGGACTTGAGCATCATAGGATTTTATTACAGCATCTGCCACTTCTTCTTAGGAGAGAGACCTATTCAGTATGGCATGCTTCTATGCAACACTACTTCACCTACAAGGGTCTTTCACACTTCCTTCTTAGGCAAGTTCCTGCACCCAATGATCATTGGCGTCTTAAGGAATTTCTTGACACATGTGACCATATATTTGGTTGCTTGATGATGCATATCTTCAGACCTCTCCACTTTCACATGGCCAACTCAGTTCCTCCCTATTATATCTAGAGCATATTTCAGTCCCTCTATGGATACCCTTCACATATTATCATTGTTGTTGCTACTATTAATCTAGTGGTCTCCTCTTCTTCTTTGTGTGATGTTAGTTCCACTGATTAAGAATCACTTGGTTCTTCTTTTGATGACGAGAATTGTGCTCCCATTTCTTATGTCGAGAGTACTATAGAGGACTTCTCTTCTCCTCTCACCTTTCTAGAGAGTGTTGCCACATCCCACTTCTCTTTAGATATCGAGTAGTCTCCTTCTCAACCTCATACCGCCATTACTCTAACCTCCTTTCCATTTCTAATTCATGAGGCCCTTTCCACTCATCTACCTTCACTAGATGAATTATACCTGTCAGAAATCACTCTTTTGTTTATCGATCCCCTTCATTGGGATGAGTATATGCCTGACCTTTTCATCTTTTAGTAGAGTCCACTTGTGATGCACTATAGGTTCCTCATTTTTCTACAGTGTCTTGGAGGATTTCATCATCTTCATTGTTGGGATTTCCCCTTCTTGGACTCTTATCACTTCCACTTTTTCAGATTTCTTCACAGATTCACCCTTACTTGCAGATCCTTTTTCTGTTGTGAGGGTTGTTGTGTTTCCTTCACATCACTTGGACATCCTTTATGTGGGTGTTCCCCTTCTTCACTCTGATAGTTCTACACATGTGGCATTACCTTCATTTCCTTACCACTCACTTGCTAGACCTATGTCACACTTCCCTGGACTAGATTGAGAGTTCTTTGTGTTGTTTCCTTCATTTTCCTTCATGAAGTGGGTATACTTCCAGCACTCCATTTTTGTCTTTCCCAAGGGTATGCACATAGTTCAATGTGGGTGGCTCTTCTTTAGTCTAGAGGCAGAGGACCGTATCATTGATACTCTTCTGGGAGAGCTCCTAGAGTTACAGAGTTTAGATCTATCTATGGCATCTTCTGTGTTCCTCTTGTCTCCCTCTTCTTCTCTCTTCTTCTTCTTTCTGAGAGATTTTCCTTTTTTACATGGGTACCTTTTCAGGATTGTCAGTGTCTGGGACCCATCTTTGGCATCTTTTTTAGATTAGAGAGTGTTTTTTTCTCTTGTGGTGGATGTTTTTCCCACTAGTTTTTTCTTCACTACTTGAGATATTTGTTTTGTGTGGGTACTGTTATCCAAAATAAGCCCCTGCTTATTTTTGGCTAACTACTCCTCCTTTTCCTTTGTGGCACTTAAATGAATTTTTTGGCATGTTTTAGGGACTCAAAATTATCTAGAAATGGCTTCATCAGATAGATAATTTTATCACCTTTCTAAAAAGGTAAAATTTTCCTCCTAATTCCTTGTGTCTAGCAAGTTATGGCTCAGCGGAGTTTTTTTGGGGAAATTTTCCCTAGACAAGCCCACGACCAATGAGAAGGTGCCACGTGGCAGGGTGGAGCGGTGGACGTTGGGGAAAATTTTAAGTTTTTAGAACTTTGGTCAAAGGGTGTAAAGGAAAATTTTGGCCCACAGTCCCGACGAAGGAAAGAAATGGGTTGGCGTGGGCCCGTGGAGGAAAACTTGGCATTTAGCCCTTTAGGGGTTAAAAATCCCAAGTCAAAATTTTCCCTGAAGGCCCGCCAAGTGATGAGGAGCTGACACGTGTCATGGCAGAAGGGAAAAGGCACAAAGCTATTTGGAAAATTTTTCCAAAATCTAAAAAAGGCACAATGGAAAAATTTGAAGTGCTCCCCCGCTGAGTGAACCAGGAGGTAACACATCTCACTGGGAGAGCGGAGTGTGAGGAAAATTTGGGAAATTTTCCCAATGAGAAATCAAAGGAGAAAAGTGCAGTTTGGGCCCGCATTTCCATCAGTGAATGGGGAAGTGCCATGTGGCAGTAGAGTGGTGGGGCGTGGGGAATTTTTGGTAAATTTTCTCAAATTCAAAAAATGGGAAAATTTTAAAGTTTCGGCCCACCGACCCAATTTTTTCCTCAGTTCTGCAATAAATATTGAGAGGGCCATATCTTTTGATCCAGAGATCAGTTTTTCACGTTCTTTATATCAATGGAAAGTTTTTGAAATTATCTACATGATGGATGATTCAATTTTGAATTTTGATAGATATTTTCAGAATAAAATGGAAAAACGTCTTTGGCATGCAAAAACATAGAAATGACATTCAACCACCAAATTTAATGAAGTATGGGGTGTTTTTTGGATCTGCAGAGCAATGTACTTTGGCATATGGGTTTTTCCATGAAGCCCATCACCTTGTAGGAGAAATTGAAGTGATCTGATTTGTATTTTAACTCATAATAATTTTTACCCGTGTTTTTTGCTTTCCCTTCATTCTGCTTTGCCATTAAAAGCTAGATTTGGCTCATTTGTAAAAGGTTGGATGTTCTTTCTTCTGCAAGCTCTTCTTTTCCCATTAGTAGGTGGATTTGAAGGACTTTCAAACCTCCCATGGAGATTATAACATGTTTATTTGCCTCTTTTCTATTACAATTTATTGTATCAAATCTAGGCATGATAATGCATGTTTTGTGATCAATTTTCAATCCTCTCATGCAGTTATTATTGTCTTCTGATCCTTCATTTCATTCTTGTAGTTTTTACATGTTTTGTTTCTATAATATTCATGATTTGTGTCTACTTTTGCAAAGCAAGGAGTTCAGCACTCCTTTGGTGTATCACCTCTCTATTTTTTGCTTAGTTTTGTTTCCATTTCCATGTTTCTCTCAACCCTGTCTCCTTGGTAGTTTTAGAGTAGGAATTTTGAACCAGGACCTCTATAAAATTGCATGCATACACCTAAACAGAGGAGTAAGAACCAAATTCAATCTAGAGAGTTTTATCACCTTGCAAGGCCCCACACCTTGGAGAAAACTCAATGTTGTGCACTCACACCAAATGAGTTTTCCTTAGAAAAGAATATCTATAACTCATTTAGGGGTGTTGTGAATTTTCACTAATAGTTACCTCATCAGGATTCTTGTTAGGACCCACTTCTCCTTGTTTTCATCTATGTGTCCACCTAAGCTATGCTTCATGGGGTGTTAGTGTAGGTTATTTTCGATGTATTTATTTTATGTACATGAGATTCCTCCACATAGATGATTCATCATGCTTATGTGTCCTAGGGTGTCGTTATGATCTTACATGTGTCATAGAGCATCATAGAAGTTACATTTGATTGGTTATTCTAGGAATGTAACTCCCACCTCTTGATGACTACATTTTTGAGAGAGTTACACACCCCACTCCTATTTGTACACTCTTTGATATTGAGCAATACATGGGATTTGAGGCGTTTTCCTTACACATTTCTGATTTTTGGAGTATTTTGTGTTTTCACGTTCTTGTTGGCTTTTAACATAAATCCATACAACCTTGTGGCCATTCTTCTTCTCATTTCCTCCTCGTCACACACTCCAATACTTACCACATGCATTCTCACTTATAACTATTATGGGTGAAAGATGTTCTTTTGAGGAGACTACACTAATCGGTATTCCATATTAAGGTCAACAAAGTAGCCTACAAGGAGCTTGAGTTTCAAGTACACTAATACAAGGTTCTCAAGTTTCAAGTATGCTAATAAATTTTGAAAATGGTGTGTATTCTACATGCTATAATTAACCTCATATTTTGTGTTGAATAAATATGATCATTTCATCTTAGGTTTTAATTTCACTATGAATGTTGGTAGCTGAGTTATGTGAGTAGCTTAGTACATGGGAAAAGACATCATCATTATTTTATTATATTGGAGAACTAGAAATGTGCTCACTATTGAATCTTATATTTTTACAATGGCAACATCACTATCGACAACTGTTAAATTTTACCCCTAGGTGTGTCATAGTATAAGATTTCAAATAGGGTGTTAACATCCTCTAGGTTTACGGAGAGTATTCCTTAAAATCACATTCATGGCTATTGTTGCACTGTTACTGTTATCCAAAATTCACCCCCCCTAAAAATTTGGTCAAGAAAATTCCTGCACATAAGGACATTACGAGGGAAAACATTTCAGACCTACGAGCTCGCATTCCAGAATGAGGAAAAGGAAAAAGTCAAAATTTGAACCCGAGTCAAAGAAAATGCAGGGATGCGGGACTTCGGAGGTAAATTGGATATTTTGACTTTTTTTCAAAAAATTTAAAATGGAAAAAAGGAAGCCCCTACCTCCGACGACCCCAATGGATGCCATGTCATCAGTGGATTTGCAGGGAAAAAGTTCAAAATTTCCCCGAAGCCAAATTTGCAGGAAAAGGAAAAAAATACAGAAGGCCATATCTTTTGATCCATAGCTCCATTTTTTATGATCTTGGTACCAATGGAAATATCTAGAGATTCTCGTCATCAGGGAGTCTTCAATTTTTTATTTTGGTAGATATTTGTGGGAAAAATTTACAAAACATGTTTTGGCATGGAAAAGACAAAAAACCAGTTCTAACCACCACATTTAATGAAGTATGGTTCATTTTCTTTGGTATGCGAAGTACATACATGGAATAATGAGATTTTGCATCAAGCCATTCAATAAAGGAAGAATTAAAACACATTTTGAAAAGTGGTTGAAAGATAGATTTTGGGATTCGATTTTTCCCTCTTCTCTATCTCTTATTCTTTCTATATATTGTAACACTTCTCATTTTGAGAAGGAGAGACATTTTGGGCATAAAGAAACTCTTTCAGATTTGTTTCTTGACGCCATTTTTGAGCAGCGAACCTTCTCCCACATCTATAAAATGTATTTTTGCCTCTATTCTAGAAATGTAATGGTCTGTGCACGTTCTCGAGAAATAAAAAACATGTTTTTGTGGTGTTCTTCAACCCTTTGCATCATTTTGTTGTTTCTCTGTGCATCTCCCTTTCAGTCTTAATTTTATGTGCATGTATTTCACATTTGCAAGTGCATGATGTTATGTTTCATGGAGTTTAATGGATGATTTGGAGATATGGGCCGTGTCACTTCTGTCTGACCTCCCTCATCTCCATTTTTCTATTTCTTTCCCCCTCAACAGAATATCTCACTCCCTTTTCTTGGTGTTATCACCTTTGTAGTGTAGGATTTCTATATTTTTACTCTCTCTCTCTCTCCTTGGTCCCTTGGAATTGTTAGATTAGGAGTAGATAGTTGCATTTCCTTACAAGTAGTTTAGTGCTAGGAGTAGGAAGAGGAATTAGCCTTCTCTAAAGAGATTTCCCATTCACAAGGTCCCACACCTTGGGGAAGTTCAATGTTATGCAATCACCCCAAGTGAGTCTGCCCTAGAAAATCATATCCAACGAGTCATTTGGGGGTGTTGTGATTTTGCATTAACAATTTTGGCATGCCCGGTGGGACAAGTCTGAAGCACCTTACCACTTCACTTCATTAGGTTTGATGTGATCTTGGTGAATATTTTAGCCTTTAGAGGCACTTTCCGGCACATCTGACAACTCCATCTGGTCAAAAACCCACTCTCTGAGTTACAAACCTTTTCCATCCATTTCCACTCATTTCATTCATTTTTTTCTTCCATCTCTTTCATTTTCTCCCATTCGATGAGGTTGTGCAATCATGACTTCAATCCCTTCATGTAATTCACATCCACAACAAGAATATAGTCCACCTCCAATGTATTTCCCAACTCCTCTAGATCAATATTATAATTAAATCCAAGACCATTATGCTTACCCATATGAGTAGATTCAAAACTAGTTTGGCTACGAAGCTTATCAAGAGTAGGGGTATGCATATAATGATA
This sequence comes from Taxus chinensis, assembly GCA_019776745.2. NCBI lineage: Eukaryota > Viridiplantae > Streptophyta > Pinopsida > Cupressales > Taxaceae > Taxus > Taxus chinensis. The sequence goes on along the minus strand of CM034146.1, from coordinate 499,816,995 downwards.
AAAATCAAATGGAAGATACTGATCTATTAGAGAAGATCAAAAAAATTGAGGCAAACATGGTTCAATTAAGGGCAACAGTTCAAATGAGGGATTTTAGCATTAGTTGGAGGGCACCGTGTCCATGGAAAGGGCCTTTTCCAAGACATTATGGCCCTTAAGAGAAGATGGACTTCATGATTTAAATTTTGCCCCAACTTTCACAATGGACACTGGAGATTGTGGCTTATGAGAAGAGTGCGGGAAAACCTTGTCAATGGGTAAATCCTACACCATTATCAAGTAATTTTCTCTCTACTCCTCAAGAAGCATCATCTCACTTTGGGATTCAATTTCCAAGCTTCCCATTGAATGTTTCCCCAAGTGTGAAATCCATTTATCCATCCTGTAGTCTTCCAACTCATCTCAGTTCTTCTATCCTTTTCCCTTCCAAACAGCCATCCCCTCTGAACAAACAATAAGTTCCACCTCCCTCCCCACCACAAACAATCACAAAGTTGGTTGAACACCAACCTGCCACTCCTCTTGCTTTCCCAAACCCATGTTGGGAAGAGACTCAAGAATCCAATTAAGGAGAACAGCAAGAATAGGAGCCCAATAGAAAAGAAATGACAGACAATCTGAAGAGTTGGGCTACCAAATTTGGGTTTACAAATATCCCCTTAATGGTCAAGCCAACAGAGGAGGTCAATATTGAAGACTCAATGGTGGTTAGGACTGATTTTTTTTATAGTATAAGAAGAGCAAGGAAAGGAATAAGATCAATTATCAAGTTTCTCAGAGTTTAGTGTCCATGATGGTACTCTATCTGAGAGAAATGTTGATCCACTTCAAGTTGCACAATCAGCCAAGGTAGAAGAAGAACAATCAGCTGAAAGTCCCATTAGGAAGGAGCAGATGGGAGAGATCAAATCAGTGTTGAGGCCACTCAATGAAGAAGGCATCATTGAAGATTTTTCACTTTCATTTCAAGGGACTGATTTGATTGATTAACCCATGATGGAGGAGGACCATACAGTTTCAGAGGCTCTAAGTTTGGAGTAGGCTACAGAAGAACCTTCAATTCTTCCTCCCACTTCATCCCATTAAAGCTCTGATGTTGAAGAATATTTTGATCTTTCAAAATTCATGTTTGAGAGTGAAGGAAACCATGGTGAGAAAGTTTCAGTTTAAGAGGACACCATGAAGGAGGTAGAGCACTTGTAACAGAACAAGGAGGTAGAATATCTATCAGACTTGAGAGATTGCTTTGATGAAGAGGAGCCCATGGAGATTGCATCATCCACTCCTCCATCTCTCACATCCCAAGAACATGAACCTACTTCTATGGAGGAGAACATTTAGGAACAATAGCTTGCACTTCATAATGGCCCTCTGGAACCAAGGTTGGAAGATCTTGATCTTCCATGTTCTTCAAAAGAGGAGGAAGGAAAAAGGTAGGAGGATGTCACCATTTCTCCCACGTCATTCATCCAAGAAGTTCCACAAGAAGACTCCATTTTTGGAGTTGAATTTCAGATAAATGGGCACATCCAAAGGATCAAACCCTTCCCAATCAAGTACTTGGCTTCATTGCAGCAAAGGAGCAGCCACAACCAGTCATGTCCATCTCATGACATTAGGATGATATGAAAAGCACCAAGGATCATCTACCATACCTCTTCAATCCAAATGTAGAGTAACTAAAAGAGGTATTTGATTTTTCTCTAGCTGATACTTTGTTGATTTGGGTGGAAGACCGGCTTTTTGTTAGTTTTTCACTCATCCAACCAGCCATGTTCAGTTTCAAATCAGTTGCATGGCTGTCATTTTTGAGGAAGGGAAGCTATTTCTCCCTACTAGTTGTAGGCTTTTTTGAGCTCCCTTTGCTCTTTGTTTGAGTAGTGTCAGTAGGTTTGTTTTCAGTAGAAGAAGTGCTTTTACACACTCTGTATGTTCCATTTAGAACATGTATGATTTTTAGTTTTTACATAGTTTTTGGTGATGTTGTAATGCTCTTGCATAGTGCATTCAATTAGCTTTTGGTGAAGATCAACTTCAAGTTTTAGCCGGTTTCCAAATGATTCAGAGGTCATATTTTCAGAGTTAGATAAGAGAATTGGTTATCAGGCTTGACTCCATGCCCAATGGATGCTTCATGACCACTAGTATCTTCATCTAGCAGGCATATGTCCCCATGAGTCACCAATTGTTATCCATATTTCACCCCTCGGGTGAAATATATGATCGACCATGAACCTGTGTGAGAAGAAAGAGAAGAAATAACTGTGTTAAATGAATCTGTGTCTTAAACCTATTTGATAGAATCAAGAAAAATAAAAAGGGAAAAGTCAAAGTTTGAACCCGAGTTAAAGCCAAAGCGGGGAGGTGGAGGAAAAGGAGAAAATTTTCTTTTTCTCAAATAGCAGAAAGCAAAAGATTCGAGCAGACTTCCCTAGCCAAAAAAAGGGTTCCACATGTCCAAGCGGAGCTTCGGGGGTGTGGGAGTATTTTGAGTTTTGCATTTTCTGTGCAAAAGAGTAAAACATAAATTGTGAACCTGTGGACCTGATTTTTCCCTAATCTGGCTGCCACATGTCCCATATCAAAAGGGAACCCATTCTTCAAGTTGTTTTTTCTACCCTCCTGTACAGACCTAATACAAACTTTGAGGGGGCATATCTTTCGGCTCATGGATCAAAATATTTCAAATATAATGCTGTTGAAAATATCTCATCCGTGCCCATGCCATGGAGGTCTGAGAATTCAATATTGAGGATGTTACGTAAAAGAAAATGGAGGAAATGTCTTCGAGCCTTTAATCTAGGATCCATCTAGTTCAACAACTAGATTGGATTCAATCTGTTTCTGTCATTTCCTCTTCCTTCAAGGTTCCAAACCAAGGATTGATGCAGTAAAGATGGATTTGGGGAGAGATTTCATCAAAATCATTAATAGCGGTGGTTGAGATTTGACCTGCTTTTCCCGCTTCTCTCTCTCTCTTCTTCTCTCTGATCAAATCTATAAATACGAGGGTAGTATTCATTATAAAAATTGTTGTTCATCCTTCTTCCCTGCCTCTCCTCTTATTTTCTTCCCAAGGGTTAAAAATGGATTTTGAACCTCCTCCCCTGCTCTGTAAAATGGTATTTTTCCTCTTGCTCGCGTATAATGCTTTGTGTAAATTTCTGAAGTAATAAAACTCATTTTTGTGATGCATTTTTCCATCCTTCACCTTTTTTCATTGCATCTTCTTTCCTCTCATCATTCTGGTGTATTCTATATATGTTTTGGACGTTTTATTTTCAGATATGGGAGTTGTGTTCATGGGTTTTGAAGTGGGGATTATGTGTGAAATCTATCTCTTGTATGTGGATAGGCAGCTAAGATTGTTACCAACACTTCCCTTTTCATGGTTCTATCACCTCGTTAGTATAGGATTTCCCTCTTTATGGACTTTCTCTCTCCTTGTCTCCTTCGACTTTTTAGATTAGGAGTAGATAGACGTCATTTCTACATTAGGATTAGTTTAGCATTAGGATTAGGAAGAAGAAGCCAAATTTCTCTGAAGGGCCATCTCAAGTCTGCAAGTCCCACAGCTTGAGAGATGGTCCCATGTTATACCAATCACACCAAATGACCCTGCCTTAGAAAAGTAGATCTATAACTCAATTGGGGGTGCTGTGATTTTGCATTAACAATTTTTGCACACCCAATGGAATAGGTCTGAAGCACCTTACCGCTTCACTTCATCAGGTTTGATGTGCTCTTGGTGAAGGTTTCAGCCTTTGGAGGAACTTTTAGGCACATCTGGTGACTCCATCTGTTCAAAAAAACATTCTCTGAGTTGCAGACCTTTTCCATCCATTTCCACTCATTTCATCCATTTTCTTCTTCCATCTCTTTCATTTTATCCCATTCCATGAGGTTTTGCAATCATGACTTCGTTCCCTCCATGGAATTCACATCTACAGCAATAACAATACAGTCCACCTCCAATGTATTTCCCAACTCCTCCAGATCAACATTATAATCAGATCCAGGACCATTATGCTTACCCATACGAGTAGAGTCAAAACCAGTTTGGCTATAGAGCTTATCAAGAGTAGGGGTATGCATATAATGATAGCAGTCAAACGAAAGATACTAATCTGTTGGAGAAGATCAAAAAATGGAGGTAAACATGGTTCAATTAAGGGAGACAATTCAAATGAGGGATTTCACCATTGGTTGTAGGGAACCTTGTCCATGGGAAGGTGCTTTCCTAAGACACTACGACCCTCAGGAGAAGCCAGACTTCATGATTGGAATTCTGCCCCAACTTGCACAATGGAAATTGGAGATCATGGCTTGTAAGTAGAGTGTGGGATAACCTTGTCAATGGGTAAATCCTACACCATTATTAGGTTAATTTTCTCTCTACTCCTCAAGTAGCACCATATCACTTTGGGCTTCAATTTCTAAGCTTCCCATTGAATATTCCCCCAAGTGTGAAATCCATTTCTCCATCCCCTAGTCTTCCACCTCATCTCAGTTCTTCTATCCTTTTCCCTTCCAAACAGCCATCCCCTCAAAACAAACAATAAGTTCCACCTCCCTCCCCACCACAAACAATTGCAAAGCTGGTTGAACCCAAACCTGCCACTCCTCTTGCTTTCCCAAACCCATGTTGGGAAGAGACTCAAGAATCTAGTTAAGGAGAACAGTAAGAAGAGGAGCCCAATAGAAAAGAAATGACACACAATTTGAAGAGTTGGGCTGCCAAATTTTGGTTTACAAAGATCCCCATATGATCAAGCCAATAGACGAGGTAAAGATTGAAGACTCAATGGTGGTTAGCACTGATTTTTTTACAGCAGAAGAAGAACAAGGAAAGGAAGAAGATAAGTTATCAAGTTGCTCAGAGTGTAGTGTCTACATGATGACACTTTGTCTAAGAGAAATGCTGATCCATTTCAAGTTGCACAATTAGCCAAGGAAGAAGAAGAACAATCAGCTCAAAGTGCCATTGGGAAGGAACAAATGGGATGAGACCAAATCAGATTTTGTAGGCCACTCAATGAAGAAGGCATCATTGATAGATTTCTCTACTTTCATTTGAAGGGCTTAATTTGGTTGATGAATCCATCATGGAGGAGGACCATATAGTCTCAGAGGCTCTAAGTGTGAAGAAGGCTACAGAAGAACCTTCAGTTCTTCCCCCCACTTCATCCCATTCAAGATCTAATGTTGAAGAAGATTTTTATCTTTCAAACTTCATGTTTGAGAGTAAAGGAAACCATGGTGAGAAAGTTCTAGATCACGAGGACACCATGAAGGAGGTAGAGCACTTGCAACAGAACAAGGAGGTAGACTGTCTGTCAGACTTGAGAGATTGCTTTGATGAAGAGGAGCCCATGGAGATTGCATCATCCAATCCTCCATCTCTCACATCCCAAGAACATGATATTGCTACCATGGAGGAGAACATTCAAGAACAACAGCTTGCACTTAATAATGGCCCTCTGGAACCAAGGTTGCAAGATCTTGATCTTCCATGTTCTTCAAAAGAGGAGGAATGCAAAAGGTAGGAGGATGTCACCATTACTCCCATGCCATTCATCTAATAAGGGTCATAAGAAGACTCCATTTTTGGAGTTTAATTTTAAAGAAATGGGCACATCCAAAGGATCAGACCATGCCTAGTTAGGTAGTTGGCTTCATTGGAGCCAAAGGAGAAACCAAAATCAATCATGTCCATTTCAAGGCATGAGGATGAGCTATGCAAAGCACCAAGGATCAGGCTGACATACCTCTTCAATCCAAATGCATAGTAACTAAAAGAGGTATTTGATTTGTCTCCAGCTGATAATTTGGTGATTTGGGTGGAAGACTCAGCTTGTAGTTAGTTTTTCACTCATCCAACCAGTCATGTTTAGTGCCAAATCAGTTACATGGCTGACCATTTTTGAGGAAGGGAAGCTATTTCTCCCTGCCAGTTGCAGGCTTTGTTTGATTCTCCCTTTGCTCTTGGCTAGAGTAGTGTAGGTAGGTTTGTTTTCAGTAGAAGAAGTGCTTTTGCACATGCTCTGCATGTTCGCACTTGGAGCATGTATGATTTTTAGTTCGTACATAGTTTTTGGTGATGTTGTTTTACTCTTGTATAGTGCATCTGGTTGGCTTTTGGTGGAGTCTAACTCCAAGTTTCAGTGGGTTTCCAAGTGGCTCAGAGGTAATCAGATCTTCAAAAGTTCAGATTAGTTTCATGTTTATCATGGCTAGACTCCATGCCCAATGGATGCTTCTAAGGCCACTGGTCTCTTCATCTAGTAGGCATATGTCCCCGTGAGTCGCCAAATTGTTATCCATATTTCGCCCCCTGGAAAAATTTGGATCAATGACAACTGTGCGTGAAGAAAAGGAAATCTCAATGAGTTTCGGTTTTAAATAATTTTGGACAAGCTTCAGGCGATTCAATAATGGAATTGCAGGGTCAAAGAAGAAGGGTCAGTGATGTAGAGAGGCCAGGAGAAAGAAGGGGAAAAATTGCATTCAAGGATTGAATAGATAAAGGGTTTTCAAACAAGCGCGGTGTTGCCACATATCCTAGGTCAAAGCGGGTCGTTGGAGGAAAAGGTTGAGTTTTTTGACTCCTTACCCCAAAGGGTGTAAAATGGAACAGAATGGAATCCCCTGACTTTGCGAAGAGGAAAAAGTCAGCGTTTGAGCCACGTCATCGAACCAAATTTGTGGAGTCGAGGAAAGGTGAAAATTTTCACTTTTGACAAAATGACACAAAGGAAAAGCTTGGAGCACACCTCCCTAGCCAACAAAAGGGTGCCACGTGTCCAAGCAAGGCGGGGCTGCAGGAGTTTTCTGGATTTTGTGATTCTCAAGAAAAAGGGGAAAAGATAAATTTTGAACCCGCAAACTTGGTACCCTAATGGAAATGCCATGTGGATCCCACATTCATCAAAAGGGGACCCATTTTTCAAGTTTTGATTTCCTGCCCTCCTGTAGGACCTGATACAAACTTCGAAGGGAGCATATCTTTCGGCTCAGGGCTCAAAATATTACAAATTTGACACCATTAGAAAAGCCTCACCTACACCATGGAGGTCTGAGAATTTAATTTTTGAGGAGGTTAGGTAAAGGAAGTATGGAGGAATTTTCTTCAGGCCTTCAATGCAGGATCCATTTGTCTCAACATACCAGATCGGAATTCGATGTTTCCGATGTTTCCTCTTCTTTTAAGGTGCCATCAATCAGAGGAATCATGCAGTAAAGACACATTTGGGGCATATTGTTATCAGAAGATTAACAAATTGGTTGAGCTTCAATTTTTCCCTCTTCCCTCTCTCTTATTCTTCTCTCCGATAAAATCTATAACACTACAGGGGCAAGATTCATTGTAGAAGGGTTGTTGTTCATTCTTCTTCCCTAGCCCCCCTCTCTCAAAAAAATTCTTGACTCTAGGGTCGAATGTGGAGAAAGCCTCCTCCCATTGGCTTTGTAAATGGCATTTTCCTGCCTCTATTCCAGAAATGTAATGGTGTACTGTATGCACCTCCTAGAGCAATAAAAACGTGTTTTTGTGATGTTTTGTCCATCCTTTGCATCATTTTGTTGTCTCTTCATCGCCTCTCACCATTGCAGTCTTGGTTTTTTGTGCATATCTCTGATGTCACATTGTACAGGTTTGCAAGATGCTGTGTTTAAGGGAGTTTGAAATGGATGTTTGTGTAGAACTTTATCCTTGGTCACTGATGCATCTGACATCCATCCTCTCCATTGCTCACCTTCTCTCCATTTCAGGCAGTTGGGTTTGTGATTCAGTTCCCTTTTCTCGGTGCTGTCACCTCTGTAGTGTAGGATTTCTTTATTTTCATGCTCTCTCTCTCTCTCTCCTTTGTCCCTTGGAATTGTTAGATTATGAGTAAATAGTCACATTTCCTTCCTTAGAAGTAGTTTAGTGCTAGGATTAGGAAGAGGAACCAACCTTCTCTGAAGGATCATTCTCATTTACAAGTCCCGCAGCTTGGGGAATGATCCAATGTTATGCAAATCACACCAAATGAGTCTGCCTTAGAAAAGCAGATTTTTAGAGCTCATTTTGGGGTGCTGTGATTTCGCACTAACAAGTGTTTGAGCAAGGAATTAGGGGACGTTTTTGATTTCTTGCAAACAAAAGAACTTAGGTATTTGATAAATTCTCTTGGTAAACTGCAAATGCCACACAACCTAACATTGAAGTTGTCCAAGAAGCATCCTAATGCATCCTTATCACTTGGGCAAGTGGTTGGGAAAAGCCATTAAATATTGATGCGACCTTACTAACTTCATTGCAACAAAACACAGTCCCCCCCAAATAATTTCCGACGTCACGCACTTGGAACTGCACATATGCTTTTAACTGTTTCAAGCAAAAAATTATCTTATCGCCCTGAAACTCCACCTGTGTGTGAAGGCATTATTCTTGTGTAAATAACATTTTTCCGGCATGAGGCTCTTTCTAGAGGCAACTCTCTCCCCCGTAATATAACCTATGGGCTAACAAGTGGGACAACCATTAGATAAAGTAATTGTTGTAACACTTTTGTTACTACATAAATTTATAGTCCATTAGTAAAATCTTAAAAAAAACGTTATTTGATTTTTTTCCCAAATTTCTCTATGCAATGGTTTACATTTACTCATTATTCATTATTTGATATCTAACATTAAAAAAAATTCACAAGATAAATGGGACTATCCTTATGTCGAAAAAATGTTTTCTCATAAAACATATATTATTACTTATGATTTTATACATTAACTCATCATTCATTAACACTCTGAAGTATTCAAATTAAAATCATCGTATGCTTCTTTTTCATTTACAGTCATACCTCTCTAAAACAGGAAGGCCATGATAATCTTGATAATTTTCAATCTATTTAAAACTTGAAATGCCATCCAATTTCTTGCATAAGCACATAGGCCATGTCAAACCATCAAAGAAGTTCATCTACGTGATTATGGGATCGTCGATCATATATTTGACCATATCCTAATTAATGATCAAATTTGAAGGGCATGTTATGTTTTAATATAAATGGTGGCATTGGTAATAAGCCCATCCTTATCTGGTACAAGGAGGCTCTCATTTATTCAATGAAAATTAAATAGATTTGTGGGGTTACCATTAGGATGGAGATCAAATATTTGAAAGAACACTTGACAACGATACAAAGGGTTGAGAAAGATCGCCAAATGCATTTTAAAATGTATCTAATGGATGAATAATTAGATATAAACACATGGTAAAGCACCTCCCCAGATGGTCCAAAATAGAGACCGGAAATGTTCAATGTTCTGAGTTAGAACTTCTTTGATTTGACACATTATCCAAAGTACGTCCACATTTAATATGAATAAATCAACCATGTAAGAAATAGAAATGCTAATAAATCATAGACACAAAGTTCCTTCTTGGTTGTACAAGATTACATTGCTTGCAAAGTTGGAAATTAGAGAGAGTAGAAGAACATATGCAAGGAGATAGAAGAAATGTATCTTTATTGCTTACATTAGTAGTGATACAAAGGACAATAACTAACAACAATCAACAAATTCCAAACCCTTAGAATGAAGAAGCCATTCCAATTTATAGATTTTACAAAATGTCTTTCCATCTTCACCCACACGACTTTTCACATTCCCATAACTTGTGACCTCTCATATTTCTATAGGAATAAACACTAATTCCATTCCTTATTAATGAAAGATAACTTTAAAAATGTCAAATTGAAAGGTCACTCGAGTGGCTAAGATGAAAAAGTTAAAAGGTACATTCATAATGAAGTATTAAAACATAGAGAGAGGGGGAAGAAGGGATAGAAGAAGAGAGTAACCAATCTAAATAAAAATAAGGTCTTGATGATGAAGAATCTGATGTTGGATAACTCTAAGAAAATGATTTTGGAATGATCTCATCACCCTTCACTTCTTGTGGAATGCAAACACAACCCAGAGCACTGATCCAAGTCTCAAGAATGCTACAAAGGGTCTTACATTGGTTGAACCAGACTTGATGATATCTTGCAGTATTAGAGATTGAACCTCTAATTTTCAAAAGGGATTCCAAAGTATGTTCATTAAAAGAGAAGGGATCTCATGCTTCTTTTTATACCAAATCTTGGAAATACTTAAGGATCTCTTCTAGAGAATTATTGTTCATTAAGTGGAGGTTATTCAAGCTTCTATAGAATGTTATTAATACTTTCCAAGATATAAGATGCATGATATCCATAAGAGTCAAGTTATGAGATAGTATCATCTATTATATCATATATGGCATTCATTATGTGAGATCATTTGGGAGACAAATTATCAAAGATAGAGGTGAATACATTTTTTCTTGCTAAGGAGTGAAAATCAAGACATCTCATCTCAGACACGAATGGGAATACACTATCCCAATGGTCCTTTTATTTCTCAATATATTTATTGTTCATTTTTTTTACTTTGGAAATAGTAGCTAGGAAAATTTAAATAATGAGAGAACCTCGGGTAGCAATACCCTTCTCTTTCCTAGAATATTATCCACTTGTTTTTCATTAGTGTAGCATTACTGGTGTACCCTTGTGCTATCTTGATCACTTGAGGATCAAAATTATTGATTTGAGATATTTCCTCTACTAGAGAAGGTGGTACCACATTGAGTTCTAGGAAGGATTGTACATACGGAATGAGCGTTCTCACATGTTCCTCCATTTTTTCTGCAGTTTGTTTGTTTTCTTCGTTTATAGAAAGAAAGTGGGCTACAAATTCTTTAAATAGGTACACATCTCCCTTGTGTGTAGCTTGTCCCATTAAAACTCTCGTAAGCTCGTAGTCATCTAAAGTCATCTCTCCCATAGGTTTTATAACTTTTGGTCATGTAAATTCTACATATTGAGATCCATAGGCCTTAGTGATGAAACAAGAAGTTGTTTGTGATTTCTTGATTTATTTATTTTTGATGAATTTTGAGATGGCCTCAAAATTAGGTGTTATGGCTTACTACACCATTCTTGAATTTCTTCCAAGAAGCTCATGTAACCATGGGAATGTTTCAGTCGAAATAGACACAAAATCAGGAATAGGGGGACTTTTGGGTGCTTGATAAGGGATCACAAAATGCTCATGATGAGATGGATTTGTCACGAAGAAGGAAACACTTGGATGATGGTGATGAATGAGAGAATATGATGGATAAATTTCACCTAACTCAAGGGGTTTATTAGGAATTTTAATGATATTCGACTTCTTTTGAAGCCTCCTAGGAGGAGTAGCTTCAATGTACTCTGCCTCCATAATTTTCCTCTTGGAGTATTCCTCTGAATGAGTAGATCCCATGGATTTCTTAGATGCCTTGAGGGAGGAAGTGTGAGAAACTTGCCTACATGGAGATAAAATACCATCGGTATTAATGAAGGAATATTTATTCTACATGAACCATTTTTTGACCCTTGGATCACTTCCATGGCCATATCTTTAATATACTTGATTCCATGTTGTTCTATAGAGTGGGAGGAAGAAGGTAAGATTGCATTGCTTTGTATTCAGGATCAAACCGGTATAACTCATCATATTTTATCCTATGCAAAAACCATTCTAACTTGAATTCTTTCATTTGGTCCATTTTCATTTGCATGTAATCTCATTTTCTAACCTCAAATTCATTTATGTAGTTAACCCAGTAGTCCTCAATTTGTGGTATATGATGCAATCCTAGCAATATGAAAGTTTCTTGATTCTTCCTAATATAAAAGTCAAGCCAAGATATGCAGGAATATAGACTGAGATTTGTGAAACATGTTTCAATGTTTGTTACATCTATGACATTCTTGCATGAGTATATTCCTAGAGAGATAGGAAATGACACACCTTTATTCTTTACATTTTTGCATCTAGTTTTAACATGGTACAATTATCGGCATAGTTCAAACATGATGATATTATCACTTGGGTACCTAGGTGGCCTATGAGGGGTAAGATCAAAATCTCTGACCTTGATGTAGGTAAAGGTAGGGAATTGGATGAAGTAACTCCCATACTTCTCAATCAATGCAATAATTTTAGATGATATCCTCTATTTCATATTTCCTATAATTAACCTCATGATGAACATGGCGAATGCATCATTCACCCTATAATATTGAGAATTTCTCTCCATGTGAGTGAGTTCTGGATACTTCTCGTAAGTAAGTGACTTTTTAGGCACATGGGGGCAGTGGATAGACCTTGGAAGGGTATTTTGAAAGAAAGGGTTTACTATTTTTGAAACTTACTATATTAATCCATATGATACTTGTCACAAATTTCTATTTTGAGATGGAGATCTTCTAGGTGTTGGATTAGAATAAAACTGGTATCAAAATATTAGGTTTTGTCTTTGGACCTTCTACTACAGTTTTCAAGGATTTTTATTTGCTATAACTCCATATATCAGAAAAGGAAACTCCATGTGTTGTAAATTTATATTGGACACTAAAAATTATAAATAGCATAATTGGAAGTGTTATTAAATTTAAATTGAAGGTGATTTTGGGAGAAGTGCACTGGTAAATTTTGGTGGAAATTGGGTGTACGGATTGTGAGATATGAACAAATTTAAGTTTTGGAGCTTGAAGGTTCTGAAAAATTTCAGCATAATCATTGGTAAAAATAGAATTTTAAGGGGGGAAATCATAGGTCTTGTAATGTAAATATGACTAAGTTTTTTGAGTTGGGAGTTATTTAAAATCACCTTGTAATTTTTAACTCAAATTTAACTAGGCAGGATAAAACGAGTTTGAGAGGAGATTTTGAGTGTGTTTGCAGCCTAAAAATTAGGTAAAAAAGTGCAAGAGGACAATGGGGAAAATGATTATTCTTTTCACCTACTGATGACAAGTGTCATGCTATGGTGCAATGTGAGGGAAATGAAACATGCTAAAAATGGCTTCTCGGGGGTTGTAATCCGGTCCTTGATATGTCCAGGGGTTGAATGGCAAGAAGTGGAGAACATTTTCGTGTCCCCTTCATCCATTTTTATTCTATTGTAATGTGTGGGGACACCCCATGATCTAAAATGTTCCACAATTTATCTTCTCATGAGGAGGGGGAATTAGTTAAGTGGACATGCAAATTTGACATGTTTTTAGGGGTGAAAGTGAATTTTTGAAAGTTGCAAAGAGAGGGGGCTCATTGGGGAGCACACTTTTGTGTCCACCATGTCCAAGGATAGTTATTTGGATTTGAATCTTAGTAACTTATTTAATCACCTTAGGAATGCATCCTTGTACATTGAAAACACTTTAAAATAATTTTAGTATGCTCCTCTTAGCCGGAATGAGGATGAAACTATGAACAGGTTGGCTAGAGGAGGGGTTTATGGTGACCGAAAGAGGAATTTTTCAAGTGGGGGCTTGGTTTTGATGACTAAAATTTTAAATTTTACATTACAGACATTTAGCATGACAACAACTAAATAGTAGTGTACTCTTTTGTACTTTCATCACCTTATTCAATATATTGACAGTCTCCCTTGGAGATATTTTTGGCACATAAAATGTAATCTTGTTTTCTTCAGTGATTAGAGTGCATTTAGACCACTCGTGCATATTTGAGTTCTTCATTCGTATTTTCACTTACACTTACATTTTCTTCAGTGATCACTTTCATCCCATCGAGTGTTTTTTTAGTGATGGATTTCATCCCATCCAATGTAGTCTTCATAGTACTTAGTTTGGTTTTTTGAGATGTCTTTGTTTTGTATCTCATTTTTCCTATAATGTACTTATTGTGCATGGGTACCTCATCAGTCCTAGTTTTTGGGACCCATTTTAGAGGATTATTATCCTTCTCATTTTGTATAGGCCTCCCAAAGATTCAAATAAGGGAATGTGTTAGTGCAATATTATACTTTATTTAATATTAAGTCGACTTAGGTTATCTTAACTACAATAGGTTTGCTTTGTTCACACCTTGTAGGCTTAGAATATGATAAGTGACATCACTAATCACTTACTGCCACTTACCACATGTTTCCATTATGTGTTCATCACTTTATAAATGTGTTGATTATGTAGTCAAAAGTATAATTGGTTCACAACTCTTGTTTTACTTATTCAAAAGTAAATTTGGAACCAAACTATTGTTTTTGTTATATATTGACCTCCTCTATCTATATATTATGACTGATTGTGATATTAATATGCTATTTTTGGATGATCTATTCCTTTGTATTTTTGTAGCATATTAAAAAAATGTCCATGGCCAGTGTGAGTCCATGTTGAGGAGTTTCTTGGGTTTCAACAATTCGTACAAATTTTACTTTCATTTAGACTCGACCGTATGACATACTTGGTCTAATTTTCACTAAGGAAATGACATAATTTTCAAATGACTACATCATTCCATGATTTTAATGCAAAATTTATTTTCATTTGCTAAGAATTTTTAGTTATTAGTGGAATTCTTTCCAAATATGGTTCTATCGGACCATTTCCTGATCTACTTTTGGATAGATTGGGGTTTTCGAAAGCTAAAAATTCATACCATGTGGTTTTATATAAATGCTATTGTTTTGCAACATAGGCCTACTTTACATAATATTATATGGATTGAGGCTTTAGTCACACAACCAAATGGTATGAAAGGTTGGATTATATGGTGGAAATTTTCCATCAAGTGACTGATGTTTTTCCTTCATACCATCTGGTGAGAGTTGTCCCAATTCAATTTAAAGAGTACTTTACCTCCACCTTAGAGTTGAATATATCACTCATTGGTCTAGAATAGACACCATTCCATGAGCCTTTGCAAAAATAGGTAGTGAATTTCAAGTAGTGCATCAAAATTATTGATTCCTACAATGTTAGGGGTGTACAAACAAAAGCTAGGTTGTATTGGCTAAAGGTTAATGATAGAGTTTCTAAAGAATTTTTCCATTCTCTAAAATTCAAGCACACACATAAATAAACCAAGGTCATATGGGAAGGATCTCATGGCTTTTTTATGTTTTGGAGATAGTTCAAGATTTTAGTAGCACTTTAAAAATTCATTTATGTTATCCCTTATAAGCTTTCTCAGGATCAAAGGGTATCTTATGATAGAGTATCATCCATCAAAGATCTATATGAAGTAATTTCTCAAATGGCTAATGACAAATCCCTAGGTCAAGATGGATTTTCATAAGAATTTTATAAATCTCTTCAGTATGTAGTTGGAAAATACCTCTTTCAATGTATTTAGAATATTTTCACTCCAATTTTCCTATAAATTTTATTAGCTAAGGCCATATACAATTTATACCCAATATGGGCGGCCCAAAGCTTATTTGTAACTAAAGTTTGACTACCTTCCTTAACGTATCTAATTTAACAAATATTGAATTTGTAAAACCATAGATATTATAGAGTCATATATGATAAATAAATGCTAAAGTACATATTCAACATAAACAATAAGCTAAAGAAATGTAAAACACTAAGTGCAAGAGAGGGAATAGAAGACTTACTTTTGTAATTGATCCCAAAGTTTTCTAGATAGCAAAATTGATGAATAGGAGGAGGAGACTATCGTAATTGTGCTCAAAAAATTATGTAATTTCCATAATAAGTTGGACTAAGGTGACTGGAATGGGGCTGGGATGCCTAGGCACCAGAGACCTTAGCTAGGAACCTGTGACTATGCAAGAACTTGAAATCTTGTTCTTCTGATGTCTCAAGGTGTTCCCTAACCTTTAATTTTGGTCACATGTATGTCTCTGGATAATTGTCAAATTTTCATGTAACATATAAAGAGAAGATGACTTGCAAAACCCTCAAACTACATCAAATGCCAAAAATAAAAGATGTAATATGGGGAGTTACACTAACCCTAGCGGTCACCCAACTGAGTGAACTTAAGACCGGGTGTTAAATTATAATTGTGGATGAAAAGTGAAATTCCCTTCCTATGCATATATGTAGAAAATAAAGTCCCTTGTCCCTTGTATGAGTGTTATATGGATGTCTTTGATCCTCTTAGATGCCTTTGGATGCAACCTTAAGTGATAATAATAGATTCATAGAGCTTGGTCCCTTATTTTGGTCACATAGCATTATATTTATATGATTCCCTTGATTGAATTTCTTAGTTGACAATTGGAATTCTGACCCATAAAAAAACAAGATCCCCAAAATATAAAAGAGGCCCAAATTATGTGAGTAATATAAAAAGAGGTTAGTACGCCCACATGGGACGAGGGTGCCTAGGCATAAGCGTCCTAGCTAGGCGCTGGTGTCCAAAGTCAGGAAAGATAAAGCAACAAAGATTAGACTGGGTTTTAGGGTGTGAAAGACCACAAAGAAGACCTGAGACAAAGTGAAAATACCAAATATAGTTGTTAATGACTAGTTTTCTTGCTTAGGAATCATATGAATGCAAGTATGTGTTTAGGACCTAAAAATGTACCCAAGTGCATGATATTATGTCTACATTTTCCCTCGATTTATGTTGTTGAGTGAATACTCAATAACATAAAGTAGATAAAAGATGTGTAGCTAATAATCATGTAGATTGTGATGGAAAAATGCATGTTGAGTGGACAAGTGAAAGTGTGGAGTGATAAAATTGAAGAGTGGAAGCTAAGAGAGAGGAAGTAACCCTAGGGGTGAAGTGTATAATGTTATACCATGTTTTTCCTACCTATGTACTCAATGAATGGATACTTCTTATTGTGTATTAAGGATGGGCCTGTAAAATAAGGGTAAAAGAGTAGTCAAATATGTGTATATAAAAAATCTCCATATGTAAAAGTATGAGAAAATGTGTAAAAAGGAAAGTATGTACCTAATCCGTGACAAGTAAAATGCAATAGAAAATTTCCTAAACTGTTATAGAAGAATGAGTTTTTTAGGTGATCTCACATTATGGAAGAAGAGTGTTGGGGAGAGAGGACTGGTTTTACTTTGGCAAGAAAGAGTGTTGGCGATCTCATGCAAAGAGTGAGTTTTTTGGGAAATCTCATGCCAAGTGTGAGTTTTTTGGGTGATCTCACATTGTGGAAAAAGATTTTTGGGGAGAGAGGTGTAGTTTTACTCTCCTTCCATGATTTCCTCCTAAATTTATACACCACTAAAGATGGTGTGATCCTTCTTTGTTCCATTTTTGTTCCAAGTTTGATCCAAGGAGAAAAACGAGATAGAATTCATTATGATTTCTAGAGGATTGTGCATGTACTGTGAAAAATTCTCTATAAACTACTAAAAACTGTGCTAATATGAGAAAGTAACTGTAACTATCCCCTGGTCATAGGCTCCCAGGAAAGCTCACATGCCCAAGAACTAGTGTTTGTGTCTGGGCATTCGTGTTTGTGCTAAATTGACGACCCAAGTTAGATTCTAGCTCATTTATGTAAATTTTGAATTTTTTTTTCTTGGACTATGTAGGTTTGACTTATACCTCTGTATTGTCATATTGGGTGACTGATTCACCCAATGTATGCCCCCTAGTTTGCGGTACATACAACGTCACTAGGAGTATATGGCCCAAAGAGATGACCTAAAACTGATATGATCTAATTTCGAAAAGGATCCCTACATAGGGGATGTGCATGGTAGAAACCAAGGCACATGCAAACATAGTTTCTAGATACATGTGTTAGTGCAAACAAGTCAAGTGTGTATATACAATACAATGTAACAGAAAAATATGTAAACAAGATAGACCATGAAAGGTGGGTTTCAAACATGGTACATCACTCACACTGTCACAAGACAATCAGGGCCAAAGTAGCTGAAATCATACAGTGTGCACACAAGACAAAGGGCATAGCCCGCAAACAATAGTATATAATTTGAAATCAATGAAAAATAAATTGTAACAGATAACCATGGTGGAAAATAGTTCCCGTAAAAAAATTATTGCACATAAAGCACCCATTAGTATTTTAGAAAGATAAAAATTATGTCAAGACATGTATGTATCAATGTAAAGTGATGTGCTAGTAAAAATAGGAAGTAGTATAAAATGGAACAATAGCACCTACGATGTGTGGAAGTACTGAAAGCTATATGTCCCCAAGAGCCTCGGTGGGACCAGTAAACGGTATTATGCCAAGCATCATCGCTATGTGTGAAGATTTGTAATAAGCCTTCCTTCACAACTAAATACCAAGTGAACACACGTGTAAAAATATAATAACATACTGAACATATTACTATCATAGTAATCAAATTGTACATGTAAGTATAAGCAAGAAAGATGAAGTGCAACCAAGATATGTAATATGTTATGAATGAGTGGAATGGAATGGAATGGAATGCAATGTGTGAATGTGATAGGTGAAACATGCCCCTCAATAGATGTGCATGTAGAAGATGATGTTCATTTATAAAAGACCCCTTGAAAATCAATAATGAGCCATAGAACAAGAGTGCATCATCAGGAAATGGTTTGAAAGATGTGTATATTAAAAATATGTGATCATAAAGTGTAGAGCATGAAATGTAGAATGAGGTGAGGTTCAATTCATATTTAGACCCTCAGCAGTCAAGTATGAACCATGGAACTAGAGTGTGTCATAGGGTAATGATGATACAAAGTGTATCAAGGGGTTTGAAAGTTCTTAGAAATTTGAATAATGAAGCTTGAAGCATTAAGTATGATAGTAGATTGTTAGAAACAATTGATAGTGTTAGAAGGGGGGGAAGTGTGATGCCCCCGAAGTGTGCCAATGATGGAGAGCTATGTGATGATGTAAGATAGACACTACGATGGTGACAGAGCTTGAAATGTATCATAAGAAAGTGTATTGTTATTACAATGGTGAGTAGGAGAAATATTAGTATTAAGGTCAGATTTTATATTGAAAGAAGGAAGTTTAAAGAGGCCCTCTAGAGTTTTTTGGTATTGTGTGGTGAGAAGTTTCTTATTTGGGAATGATATCACTACAAAACAATTTCAAGGAGAAGAGGATGGACTGAATTTGAGAGGTAATTTCTTAGTTTGACTTGGTAATGTTGCAAATGACTTATTAGGAGGAGGGGTTGGACTAATCTTGAGATGAAGTTTTTTAGGATGCTCTTGACTTACTATAGAATGAACACTAGTAACGATAGTATGATTCTCATGATACATAGATGAATCAGATTTAGGAACCCAGTGAGATGTATCAATTGGATATGAACATGTAGTGGTATGTTGTGTAGAAAATGAGATAAGACCATAATGCTTAAGGTTTTCAATTTGTTGCTTAAGAGCATATAAATAATTATCATTATGTCCATTGATTCAATGATAATTGCAATATGGATGAACTTGATATTGTGTAAGTTGATAAGGAGGATAGCAATAAGTAGATGGCAAGTTGATCAATTGATGATTGCAGAGTTATGGAAGAATATATTGTTGCTTAACATTGAGATGAAACTTGAGAGGCATGGGGAGTGGAAATATTTTAGGTTCACTGATATGAGCATATGTAAAAGACATAGAATTAAGATGAGGGGTAGAAGAAGAACATGCATGGGCTTGAGAAGCATCTTTAAGACCTTGGATTTTATCTTTGAGAGATGTAATCACGAATTCTATAGTTTGAAATTTATCTTGAAAAGCATGGTGTAAAGCTTGAATTGACTCTAAAATGGCTTGAGAAGATGTGTTATCATAACTAATAGACATGTATAAGATACAATTGAAAATGGATCTTATTTTTTAGGTGGTGTAGCATGAGGGAGGTACATTATTTGTATGAATTTTATGAGAGATATTTGTAAAATGGGTGCTTTTGAAGTAATTCATATAAAAAGATTTCATGAGCTTTAGGAGCCATGAAGGAAGACTAGATAGAATAATTAAAATAAAGATCTTGGAATGTTCGAATGCGGGTTCATGAAATGATTTAACAAATATTGAATTCATAAAACCCTAGATATTATAGAGTCATGTATGATAAATAAATGCTAAAGTATAGATTTGACACAAGCATTAAGCTAAAGAAATGTAAAAACCTAAGTGTAAGAGAGGGAATAAAAGACTTATCTGATTTTTTGCTTGATCCCGAAGAGTTCTGGAAAATAAAACTAATGAACAAGAGGAGGAGACTATCACAATTGTGCTCACCAAATTCTATAACTTCTAGAATAAGCTGGAACATGGCATCTGGAATGGGGATAGGGCACCAGAGACCTCTGTTAAGCGCATGTTACTGTGTAAGAACTCGAAATATTGTTTTTAATGTGTTGTAAGGTGATTGCTAAGCTTCCTTGTTGGTCACCTATATGTTGTTGGATAATTTCTAAATTCTCTTATAGCCTACTAAGAGAAGATGACATGCAAAACCCTCAAACTACATCAAATCCCAAAAATAAAATGTGTAATATGGGGAGTCATACTAACCCCGGTGGTCACCCTACTGAGTGAACTTATGACTGAGTGTTGCACTACATCTCTAAATCCATGTAATTCTTGTGACTTGTGTGATAGAATCAAACCCTAGGATGCCCTTGTGAAAGATGCACTTGATAGTGGGTGATAGCTAGATGTACCAATGTAAATAGATATGTGGATGTAAAAATGAACTTCCCCTCCTATGCATGTATGTACAAAATGCAGTCCCTTGTCCCTTGTATGAGTGCTAGATGGATGCCTTTGATCCTGTTAGATGCCTTTGGATGCAACCTTAAGTGATGATAATATATTCTCAGAGCTTGGTCCCTTTTTTTGGTCACATAACATTGTATTTATATGATTCCATTGATTGAATTTCTTAGTTGAAAATTAGAAGTCTGACCCATAAGAAAACAGGATCCCCAAAAGATAAAAGAGGCCCAAAAGAGGCGAATAAGATACAAAGAGGTCGGGGCGTCCAGAGGAGATTATGGTGCATGGGCGATGGCATCCTAGTTAGGTGCAGGTGTCTAAAGTCAAGAAAGATAAAGCAATAAAGATTAGACTAGGTTGTAAGGTGTGAAATACCAAGAACAAGACCATAGACAAAACCAAAAGGCCAAAAATAGTTGTCAATTACTAGTTTTCTTGCTTAGGAATTATATGAATGCAAGTATGTGCTTAACACCTAGAAATGTATGTAAATGCATGATTTTGTGTCTACAGTATCTTACAAAATCATTTTTAAAGACTTGTATATGTGCATCCACTACCTATTCCTATAATTGTTAGACCAGAGAAAATAAGGCTTATTCAAAGAAAACATAGTCTAGATAATATTATTATAGTTTGGGAAGGTATGGAATGGGCTATATGGTCCCACCATAAATATTTATTTGTGAAAATATACTTTGAAAAATCCTATGACATGATCAAATGGCACTTCATTCTATCCATGCACAAAGTGTTTAGTTTTGGCCCTACCTTTATCCACCCCACGTCAATGATTTTCATTGATGCTTCAGATTATATTTCTATTAATGATGTTAGCTCTAAGAAATTTGGTATTTTTAGATCTATTTGGAAAGGCTTCCCTATAACACCTATTTTTATGTTTTAGTTATCGAATGTTTTTTCTATCTCCTTTCCAATAACACTCAACAAAGGTTAGTGAAAGGTATCTCACTTTTGGGATTACCTCCCTCACAACTGGTTAATGGGCACTTTGTTGATGAATCGTTACTCAATTTAATGGAAGATGGGAATAATATTTAGAAATTTATGCATTGGATGTATGCATATTGCCTCACCTTTGGCACAAAAATCTAGTGGCAGAAGACTTAATGTTATAGATAATGTTTTATGCCTCCACCTTTGTGGTTGGATACTTTTCAATTGAAGTGGATTCAACATAAAGAAATGTATCATTTTTGGGGGTATTTTGTTTTTATTCTAATAAAAACCATCCTAATTTTGTTAGTATGTGGTGGACAGGGTCAAGAAAACATCATCATATTGTAATCACAAAATCACACACTTTAGACATTATTTAGTCTCGGTCTCATACTTTTATTCATATGGTTTTTGAGTGATTAAAGTACTAATTAACCCTCATATTTTGGCCATTTTACTTTGCTTTATGTTATCACTGCCAACCTCCCACACATGCATTCCCTGTATGTTTCTGTCATTCCACATCATTTATCATTTTATTGGGGTGCCCACACTAGTACTGAGGCATCAACAGGTGCCCTAGTCCTAGTCGGGGTGCTGTAATCCTTTTCCCACTTTCCCACCACTTTTTGGGCACTTTCTAGCCATTTTAGCTTTCTATATTTTTATTGGTCAGCCTTTTCGAGGTTAACTATGAGATTAGAACAATAGAACCATATAAATATAAATTTATGAGATTATAATGAGGGACCAATCACTAGTCACTGCTATCATCACCTAAGGTTGCATCCATCAAAGGCTCCATTTAAATCCATCTATCTCCATCATAGGGCACAAGGTTGGTTCATCTACATCACACAAGAATAGGATGGAATTTTATTCTATTCCATCCACCATTCTATTACATTTTCTACACATAGTTATTACTCGCTACTTCAAAAATTATGACTAACACAAGAGCACCTAGGGCATGATTGCACACGCTTTCACATAATACTACATCAGGTTTGAGATGTAGTGCAGTGCTCTGTTAGTAATTTCACCATTGTGGAAGCTAAGTTTATTCCAACCCCTTCATATTCATATTTCTTTTTTAGGGATTGATGTTTGTTTTGGGGTTTTGCAAGTCTTTTCTTCATCACTTACTACTGGCGACATCCAACATAGTTCAGATACATTAGTATGAAAGACATCGAAGGCTTCATATCATATAGTGACCCTATAAATTTGGTTTTTAGACCTTTTACACAAACTAGGGTGCCCATAATGTAGACTAGGGCACCCACAGAAGCCTTGATACTTTCCTAGGTGCCCCAATCCAGTCAGATTTACTAGATCTAAAAGTTTATGGACTTCAGCATAGTCATTTCCTCATGTTTCTCTAGCCATCTCTGCGACACAGTCCAACAATTTCACTGAATCAAATAAGCTCCTTCCAACCCTTCTTTGCATATTAGGGTTTCCATTTTCATTAGCCTAGTTGCTTAGGTGACTTTCTATATTAATTTACCACTTTTATTTAATGTTATTTATTGTTGTTCCTAGCTAGATTAACTACCATTATTCCACATTTTAGTTAATCATTTTGGTGAACCCAAACCTCGAATAATCCTTTCTCCTTGGGCCTTTTCTTCACATGCATGTCACTCATAGTGGTTACTTTGGGTCTTTTCAGTACTATGAGATTTCTTCATTCAATCATAGGGTTTCTAAACCAATGTCTGATATCCCTACTTTGGTAGCTACTACTGACAATCCTTTGGATAATTTGCACAATTTCCCTCTCCGTGAAATAGAAGCATATGATAGTGATGAATCCTACTATGAAGACACTAATGTTGACCAAGATCAACTCAACACTATTACTAACTTTCAACAAGATTTATGCTAAAAATCCTACTCATCTCCATCATGTATTGCATTCTTTAATTACTGCTAAGAAAAATTGTGATGCTCCCAACATGGTGCCTACTCATTATTTGGCTCCCATGGTCTCCACTCCACCCACTTATATTTTTTCTCCTATTCTTACAACTATTGCTCCCATCACTCACCTTAGCACACCTAATATGAATTTTGGTTCTTCCTTAAAAAATCCTGATTTAACATTTTATATCAAGATTTACAAAATCAAATTCGCTACTTCTCATGTATCCCCATATTTAGACTCTACTTCATTATTGTATACCCATTTTGCACTAGCTATATTTTTTTATCCATTTCCACCTAACTTGACCTCTCCCAAATTACCCATTTTTTAAGGCCATGATGACCCACAAGAGCATCTTCGAGCTTTCCATGTAGCATGTCTTGACTATACAGATAATCACACTATATTCTCAAATATTTTCCCTTGTAGTTTGTAATATTATGCAATGCGTTGGTTTTATCACCTCCATGTTCATTCGATAGTATCTTTCACGCATTTGGCAGATACTTTCCCTCACTCATATTTCTATTAACATTAGCTCTAAAATATCCTATGCACAACTTTCACAACTTAAACAAGGGTCTAGTGAACACTTGTCAGATTATGTCTTACGTTATAAAAACAACTTATCTAAGATGTCTAATATCCTTGTGGATTTTGAACTCCAATATTTTTTCATTCAAATTCTCTTACCACCTCTCCAGGAGATTGTTCTTTTCGAGACCTCTCCTTCATTTGATCAACTTTTTCATGATCTTAAGCTTCATGAAAACAAGATCTTAGCTATAGGAAATCTTAAGTATCATGATAAAACATCATCATCTGAACAATTTTAAGGTATGTCACCTTTAAATCCATCTACAACTAAATCCGTCAATACAAAGGTTACCATCAATATAGTCTCTACCACCAAGGAACTACAATTACAACCATTTAGGCGTAGCTTGTCTAGCTTTAGCATCCCTACATGAATTTTGTTACCACAACTGATTGATAAAAACATCATCACATTACCTTCCCCTATAGAATTTGATCCATCTTGACCAAAAGGGTTTTACTTTGACGACATTCCACTGATCATTGTTTTTTACTACAATTTCTCATTCAAGGTTTAATTGACAAGGGTCAAATTGAGCTTCTAGAATCTACATAATCCCCACCTATTAATGAGAATCATAAGCTCAAAATATTTAATAATCCTTTACCCAAGCATGACACCAAGGAAACTGACTCATCAGTTAATCATGTATATCACATGACTTATTCTCCTGCACTAGTGGCTCTTGATTTCTTAGTTTCACATATTGATACTTCATCACTAATCATCTCCTTCTCTAACCATGATTATCATGCAAATTTCACATCTAATCACTTGCATATTAAGGCATTTGTTCCCTATCAATAACACTAAGGTTGACCCATCATGGCCCATTAGTGCATGTTCTATGTCATGCCTTAAGGTTATCAGATATGATCTATCAAAAATTGAATACCCTATGAACAAACCCTTCAGTGTCATGAAAATCCACATCATGGTTGGTCCTCTTACTACGCTTGTTTCTTTCCTTATTGGCAACATAGTTGATAGATGTGACATGATTCTCGGTCTCAATTGGATTCGCCAGTCCCAATATATAATATCTATTAATCACTTGTGACTTAAATTGATCCATAACAATTAGGTTATTTCTATCGTTAGTGTCCCACCATCTACTCCATGGTCATCATCTTCTCACACTTCAGTCAGCATATTACCACCTACATCATCTAGCACATCACACTTGATGTTTCTCAAAGTGTAATCTACTCCTAGTTCACCTACTTGCACATTGTCTATATGACCTCAACGCTCCACTAGTCCTACACATAAGTATCGACCCATTCCTAGGAACGTTACTGAATCTCGACGTAGATCACCACCTCAGTTTATTCCATGTGCATGTCCATCACCTTCACACTCGGCATCACATAGATCTCCATCACCAACCCATTTTTCTCCTCCACAACCTTCATCATATATTCATCCATCACATGCACATAGAATTCATTCACTAGCATTGTGTCTATCTCATATACCACCACTATTAGATTAGGGTCATATGCTTTTGGTACCACATACATCAGATGGAGGACCTTTATCCTTCAATTTCATTAGATAGTTCATTCACTCATGCACACTTGGGGGGCATAACATCTAATACACCCCCAATCTAGTAGCATAGTCGATCATAACATAGCATATTTATAGCATACACATATTGCATTCTCATCACATTACGCACTCATACCAATACCGTCATTACCCAATAACACACTTGTGTGCTTTGGTTCACACTTTATTTTTGAGGGATACTTACTACACATGAACCCCACACACTACACCATATGTATTACACATTGTGTTTCTTCACATATTTCACGTCATATGTCTTACATCCTACACCATACACTCTGGATTTAGTATACATCATTACATATCTACACATCATACATTATACTAGTTGACATTATACATACATCACACTTTTAGGGTCTATATTATATAATTACATTATACATTTATACACCACACATTGTTTATACACTATACTAGTATTCATCATACCTATGTCATAATTTTATTTTCCACAAGTATAGCACCACATACTACTACTCCTATATACTACATTACACACACCCTCACATTACTAGTTTATCTACACATATTACCTAGCACATTATAGATTGAATTGTACACATCTTACACACCATATGGTCACCTATTATAATCACACATACTACAAAATATTCTACGCATTGCACTCACTACCCTATGATGCACTCTAGTTCCTCGGTCCATACTCGACTGCCAAGGGTTTACAAATCAAATGGACCTCATCATACTCACACATTTATCATTCGACCTTTTATCATGTGATATTGCTAGGTTAGTGACATACATTTTATACTAAATGGTCACCTATCCCTTCACCTTATAATGGTATGAGTTTTAGGCTACATCACCACTCCCTTTATTCATTTTGTCATGATATATGCTTTGGCTATAAGGGTCACACACATACTTCATTTCTAGGTCGCATATCATTAACACACATACACATTCATCATAACGCGTAAGATACAACACACATTTTGATCATTTCCCGATGATGCAGTCTCATTTGAAATTCATTCTTGACTACTAAGGGGGAAAAAGAAATGAACCTCACTACATCCATTTCCATTAGCTTGGGGGGCATGTGGCTCATATCATTCCATCTTGCATTCCATTCTATCCATCCACATCATATTTCATATCTCAGTTTCTTTTACTCTTGCTTGCAATTGCTTGTATATGGCTGATGTATTACACATGCTAGTTAGATCTCTTATATTTAGTTTATCTATATCATACACACATGCCCATTCATGCCTTTTCTTAGTTATAATCGCAGACACAGTTATTTTACACGTAATAAAAATGATCACCTTCTACCCATTCTACATTAGTCATTAGGGGCATCCACATTCGTCTCTCACAAGTGTTAGTGTTTCATTTTTTATTTAGCACTTTACATTACTTTCTTATACATTCTTTTGAAATATGAGTTATTTTTCTAACATGCTAATGGGTGCTTCATGTGTAACATTTGTTTTGTCATATTACTTACTTCCATGGGTATCTATTTTTCGTACTTTTTTTTTTGTTCATTATCATATAAGAGCCTTGACCTTTGTTTAGTGTGCACACTTTTTTATTGTATGTGGTCATGATGGCCTTTTGTATCTTGTGATATCGTGAGTGGTGTCCCATGTTTTCAGCCCACTTTGTGTATCTTACTTTGTCTTCTTGCATGTTTACATTACTTAATTTCTTGGTAGCTTCTACAATGTTTGTGTAGCTTATACATTATTGAATACATGAATGTTTGTTTGTACTAACACTTGCCTTTGACTAGCATCTTATTTTTGTGCACCTTAGTTTCTACCAAGTGCTTTCCTTTCCCTTGTAAGGAATTATTATAGAGTTCATGTGGTGGTCCTCTTTTAGGGCCACATTATCCTATCAGTGACATCACATGCACCCCCAAAGAGGGGGGAATCATTTGGGGTTTTTACATACTACACAATGCTTCTACATTGGTTCAGTTTAGTCAGTTTCCACCCTAGGCATTGTGGGTTATATAGCGAGTGGGTTCAAACTAGTCTACGAAGCTTGTACACAATAGGTTTTACAGGACATGGTCATCCTTAGCATTCTGGGGATCAATTATAGGTTAGAGGATACATCAAAATTACTCTCTACACTACTTCAGCCAGTGGTGTTAGATCATCCAAAAAACTAGGCAGTACAGAGATATCTTCACACATATTTAGGGAAGCAATTCCAAGTTGTAGAATAATTCAGCTTTCTCCCTACACTTCTTTGGCTTATGGCGTTGGATTTCCCAAAAAACCTAGGATATACTATCCTCTTTATACACCCTTTCTCTCATCATGAATCAGGTGCACATGTTCCTTTTACACTTTTCATACTTTCATTTCAGTCTTTTCATTAAATAGACATGCGTCTTTTACATGCATTTTTAACATATATACATGCGTATTTGACTTCTTGATTGTCTTCTCCTTGTAGATCTGACCATATGAGAAGTAAGTAGTCAACAATAACATTTTATGAAAACACACACCATACTAACCATGAAAGTACATCACACACATAGATAACTACACACACTTTTCCACCCTAGGTTCACTCTCATCACTTTTTTTGCACTTTTAAATATTTAGTTTCCACACTCCATAATCTTTTGTCACTCCACACATTGTCTAGTCCTTCAGCACATTTCTACATCACTCTACATGGATTATCAAGTACACATCTCTATCTACTTTATGTTACCGAGATTTTTCACTCACCAACATAAAGTAGGGGTAAATCTAGTAAAAAAATCACACGTTTTAGGCATTATTTAGTCCCAGTCTCATACTACTATTCATATGGTTTTTAAGTGAAGAAAGTATTAATCAACCCCCATCTTTTGGCCATTTTACTTTTCTTTGTGTCATCGCTGTCGACCTCCCACACATACATGCCCAATCATTTTCTATCATTTTTTATTTTATTGGGGTACCCAAGCTAGTACTGGGGCACCGACAAGCACCCTAGTCCTAGTCAGGGTGCCCTGATCCTTTTCCCACTTTCCCACCACTTTTTGGGCACTTTCTAGCCATTTGAGCTTTCCATCTTTTTATTGGTCGATCTTTTCGGGGTTAATTACAAAATTAGAACAAGATAGCCATAGAAATATAAAGTTATGAGACCATAATGAGGAGCAAGCACTAGTCACTATTATCATCACCTAATTTTACATCCATAAAAGGCTCCATTTGCATCCATTTAGCTTCATCACAAGGCACAAGGTTGGTTCATCTACATCACTCAAGCATAGGAGGGAAGTTTATTCTATTCCATCCACCATTCCATTACAATTTCTACACAGTTATTACTCACTACTTTCACAAAGTGCAACTGACACAAGAGTACATAGGGTATGATTGCACACACTTTTACATAGAACTACATCGGGTCTAAGATGTAGTGCAAACTACATCGGGTATGAGATGTAGTGCAATACTTAATTAGTAAGTCCCCCATTGTGGCAGTTGAGGTCATTCTAACCCCTTCATATGCATCTTTCTTTATAAGGGTTTGATAA
Organism: Taxus chinensis; assembly: GCA_019776745.2. Lineage (NCBI taxonomy): Eukaryota > Viridiplantae > Streptophyta > Pinopsida > Cupressales > Taxaceae > Taxus > Taxus chinensis. Next base: position 499,787,856 of record CM034146.1, on the reverse strand, counting down.
ATTTTTCAGAGTTTTATAGGTATTTTCTTAATCATTGACTACCGGTAACATCCACCATAGTTAAGATACATTAGTGTGACAGATAAAAAAGGCTTCAGATCATCTAGTTACCCTATAAGTTTTGTTTTTGGACCTCCTTCACATATCAAGGTGCCCAAAAAATGGACAAGGGTTCCCACAGGTGCCCTGATACTCTCCCATAAGCCCCAATTCACTCAAATTTCTCAAATCTGCAAGTTTCTGAACTTCGGCATAGTCGTTTCTTCTTCCTGTTTCTCTAGTCATCTCTGTGACACAGTCCAACAAGTTTTTTGAATCAAATAAGATCCTTCCAACCCTTCTTTACATATTACAGTTTCCATTTTTATTAGCCTAGTTGTTTGGGTCACTTTATATATTTATTTACATCTTTTATTTATGATTATTTAATGTTGTTCCTAGTTAGATTAACTACCATTATTTCACAATATAGTTAATCACATACTGAATCATGAAACCTCTTTCATTGGAAGGTAGTTCTAGATTTTCTCCAAAGTTATAATTGCCACATATGTTTCTTATTCTTCTTGATGGGACCCTTCCCAAGTTTATTAAAAAATATTGAAAATTTTCTCAAACACTTTTCTATGGGCTATTTGGGAGCTTGGAAAAATATTTCATAGAGTGTTTTGGAAATTTTTTTATATGCCAAATGATTTTTGTGGTATTGGATTACTAGACATCGTGTGGTAAGGCAATGCCAACTGTGCCAAATGGATTCTTTGAGTCATCGAGGTTCAAGTGGTTTGGAAATGTCTCATGTGTAATTACATTTTAAAAGGTACTCCATAAGACCATCAGACCTAGAAAGGTTTAGAATTTCCAAATCTTCTCATTAACAAAGCCCCAGTGAAATTGGTGGGTTTCTTTGTTATCAAAACCATTTGGAATTCTTAGGAAAAAATTAAACAATGGCTTCTATTAGATAGATATGGGTTCAAAAATGGCCTTTCATTCAATTCTCATTTGCTATAGTGATCATAAATTATTAACTTCCACGATGTACCCTTAACAGAGGTCTCATGGGTACACACCCTCAAGATTTTCAGATAAGGGAATCACATTGTGCAAGACATTTATAGTTGACAACTCATAAGACTCCTATGATGGAAAAAATCTAAGATAAATTATGCTTTAGGTAATGGTGAAAAATAATCTTTTCAAGTAATTGTGGAAGTTATTATGGATAACATGTCACACAAGATTGGGATTATTTCCTCTAGGCCTTGATTTAAGGATTATAACTAGTTTCTAGATATGCCTTCTCAAAATTACTTCCATAGTAAGGGATATGACTTGTTTTCATCCAAGCTTCCCATGGTGGATAAACTCAATTCTCGATGGTCCTTGTGTTCTTTTTTTGTTGAAAATGTAAGATTTATATTATCCAGTCAACTATTCTTGAGCCCAAATTAGCACATTTTTCCTAGTGTATTATTTATCAAGGTTTACCCCTAAGTTGTAAAATCATTCATATAGTTTTTCTAGATCCGTATTTCCCATTTTATGGGTGAATTGTAACCCTTATGCACCTTTTCTATTTTTTTCAAAAATTTCAAACCATAAGGGCTTTGGATTTATTAATTTTTCATCCTTTTCGACTTAAAAATTTTCTCTAGCCACATATCTTGTTATGGAATTGGGTGGTATCCCCATGGAATTCACATAATTCTATAACCATTTCAAATTGGAAATCCTTTTCTTAATTTGGAAAGAGAGAAATTTAGCTATTTTTTCTCATTTTATCGTTGATTATAATATTTGAGCTTTTAGAAAAGTGATGATTATGTCTAATGTTTTCCTACATATACAATTACAAGTGTGAAAGGTGGTACTAGAGGTGTCCCACCTATATTCCCTATTAAATAATTGAGTAAACACCCCATTGCACTATTTCTCAGGTGCAACCACCCCTTATCATGTGAATTCACTCACTGACGGCAAAGGTCATAAGTGTAGTTATTATGACTGTCAATCTCACAATTGATCTATAAGGAGCTCACTTCGTCACCGCCACTCCTCCATAATATTATTATAGGGGATGGGGCTCATCACTTCCACATCATAATATTAGTATATGGGATGTGAAATTACCCTCGGTTGGCCTTGGCGATTTCACCACCCAAAGACTAAGATAAATATTTTGAAGAACACAATGAAGGAACTAAATTCATTTCCTCTAGATTAGATCACATTCCCAATGGGCATGAACTTCCATGTGGCTGGTGGGGTAAGCCTTACAACATATATCATTATCCTTCCTCTCTCTTTGTGGTTGTTACCTAATTCTTGTCTCCTTATTTTTTGATGTGATTTTGTAATTTGTGGGTTTCCTATGAGATCATTTCATTTTTTTTCCCATGTTTTTAGGTTAGTTTGTCTTACGTGGTGTTCTTCCATACCACCAAATTATTTGTGAATAATTGTACTATTTTATTTTTAGTAATATATCCATTATTTCATTAAATAAATAGATCCGTGAAGTAGATAGTTCTAACCTTGCATGCTGAAATAGATTTTATGGATTAACCATATGATATATGTACCCTTGTAATTTTGTCTCATGTTAGAGGATCATCAAATTATATGAATGAAGACAAGAGTTTCTCTTCTACCACCGATTTCTTGGAAATGCAAAAATGTGTGTTATTTGATTCCTCAATACTCACCAAACATAAATAAATATATTTGTCCATCCTAGGTGTTGTGTCAATAACCACAATTATTGATCTTCTACCATCTAGATCCCATAGGTTAAAGAGATAGTTTTTGTAAGAGTTAGATCAATGTTACGAATGTATACATTTTATATGAAAAAATAGATAACACAAAAGAATCAATGAAATAACAAAAAACACTTTATATTTTGTAAGTTTGATTTTTGTGTTATTAAGGGAAATAGAGAACACAAGATAATCGATAAAATTTATTTCTGAGAAATCTCAAGTGGTGGGAAGGTACAAACCAAGCATGAAAGGAATTGGAGATATATACAAAATATTAAGAAAAAACATAAATAATGGCGATGCACAAAGTTTCAAAAGTTATTCAAAGTTAAGAGGAATAAACATTAATTAAATACCACAACAGGGAAAATTTTAAAAGTTGTAATGTAATACTAAAAAATAAATAAGCATAAGATAATACAAGACAATGCCAAATGGAGACATATTACATTTTTTGAGCTCAATATCTTCTTAATGTGTTATATTTGTTAGGTACCTATCACAAATAAAAATCAAAATACTGTTAGTGTGAGTTATCATGTGTCCTCCTCTCATGTTGGAGGGTCATCTCACATGGGTTAGGTTTAGGGTTTCATGTGTGTCATGCACTAGGGTTACTCAGCACCCTATATGTACCCTTTTTCTATTCATTTATGAGTATGCCAAGACACTCCGCTATCTTTCCTCTATGCAAGCTTTGTTTCTGTCGAGCAAGTTCTTCCATTACTGATCATTTTTTCCTTATTATCGCTGGAGCTATCACGATTCCATTGGAGTGCAACTACTTTGTGGTGCCTCATTTCTGATTCAATTCTCGCAAACTCTTTTCATGGTATCAGAGCTGAGATCGGGTAAATGTGCACTCAATTTTTTTTTGTTGCTATTACTCTTTCTTGGTTTCATTATTTTACTTTGCATGCAAGTTTTTTTATCACTATTTTTTTGGAATTTTTTTCTAATCTCTCTAACAAAGATTTCTCGAAAAGTTTTTTGTGTTTTTTTCTTGTGCATGTATAGGTTTTTCATAATACCTTGATAAATCAAGGGTTTCACTACTTTTTTTTAGTTGAATGTAACTAAATCCAAAATAGAGATTCATTTTGAATTTTTTTAAATTATTAAAATGGAAGTGAAATTTTTGTAAGATCTCTAGTTTTTGCAAGATATTTATCTATGCATGATAGTCTGTGGTTGCAGGATCTTTGTGTTCTTCTATCATGGTTGCTCGTAGATGAACTTTTGACTCTGTATGGACTATTGTCCCTCTTACCATTTCAATCTGACTGTTGTTGTGCATGGTCTGTGTGGATTGTTCAAAAATTTATAGTTCAGCCTTATGGACTGTAAAAAATCTTTGCATGGATTGTTGTGGATTGTTGTATAACATTTAGATTTGTTGAAAAATCCCTCCAACCGCACCCTACATTTTCCCACACCACAAACACAACGCGTGGCCTGCAATCAACTGTTCATTCACACGCAACCTACAACTTTTTTCATTCACATGCATTTTAAACAACTCTACCACATTTTTTTTTCTTGAAGGGGTTGTACTTAATGGCCATGTGGCCTGCAAACTCATCTCTACATTTTTTCTTTCCCTTGGTGCGGCCTACAAACCATTAATCTTCCTGTGCATTAATCTACTTGTGCGGCCTGTAGACTCGACCATTTACTTCTACCTAGTACATGTTTTTTTTCAATACGTTTTTCTTTTTTTGGCAAGTCTTAATTACTTACTTTAAAAACTTCTGGATGCTTTTTTAAAGTTTTATTCAAACATGGTAAGTGTTAAGTCTCCAAAGTATTACGGATTTTTTTACAAATCTTTCTTTATTTAAAGATTCCTTCTAAATTCTTTCAAATATTTAAAACAAAATCACATCCTTTTTTGGTCTTTTCCTTCAAAAACGGTTTTTTAAAATTAAAAAAAAAACAACAGTTTCTCAAAATGTGGAAAGTTTAAACTTTTTTAGTAAGTTTTTACTCAAACACATTGTTTTTAAAAATCATGCTTTTTTAAAATTTCAACTCTTTAAAAGTCTTTTAGATCTTTGTCTTTTTTTAAAAACCGTAGTTTTTTTTAAACAAAAAAGGTAAGTTTTAAATTTACATCCTTTTTTGAAAATCTTGTAAATAAGATTTTTTTAATATAATATATCTTATTTAAATTCTTAATTAAGATTTAATTTTTTAGATCTTAATAAATTTTTGTAATTAATTAGATTTAAATTTAATTAAATCTAATAGTAATTTAAAACTCGACATCTACATAATTTTTTTTGTCATTTTTTTAAAATCTCCAATAGCTCTAAAAATAGTCACATTGGCGTTTAAACACTAAATTTAGACGTTATTAGCATATTTTTTCTCTAATCATGCACTCAAGTGTGTAGTGACACTTCGTGCACCTCTTTGCCTTCCAAGCTCTTTTCCAAAATTTTGAAGGCTATCTGAACTCCCTGAGTTCCCAAACCTTGTATTTCACCCTTATTATTGCTTGCAACTAGTGAGCTCGTCTACCACAGTCTGCAACAAGGGGGTTTCCATTTGCAATGTGAGACACTTTTTCTCACAACCAGGGTTGGCTTTCACCTCCTTTCTGTTTTCTATTTGTGCTTGTTTATGGTGTCTTTTTTTGTTGCACTCCATGAAACACTGTTGTGGTCTCCTCTCTTGCGCGTTATTACACTAATTACAAGATGAGTTACCAAGTGTTTCAAACCACACGCATGGACCCGATTGTAATCAATGCACTAAGCTATAAAGTGCCGAAAGTAGGGGGGTTGTTATTGTCCTGGGTGGTTGTGTTTCTTTTCTGAATTTCTTTCTCTCTCTTTCACTATGGATGCACTTTCAATTCCTTTGCTTACACTGTTCAAATTTTTTGAATGGAGATCAAAAATAATAATGAAACTAAGGGGTAAAGGGTTATACCACATCACCATGGTAACTGAGACTGAACTAGACAACAAACCTAAAAAATCTAAGCGGTTAAACTGTAGTGATGAAGATTTAGGTCTTCTTTGCATGTCCATTTTTCCTAACTTGCTCTTCCACATTGAGGCATCTGAAACACCTAAATATGTGTGGAAAACATTGGATGCGATGTTTGGACAACTAGATGGCATGAGAGTGCATGAGTTGGAAAATGAACTACTAGGGTTAAATCCTAGTGACTTTGAAAACCTACAAGCCTTCTTCTCGAAATTTGTCCACATTAGATTTTTTTAAAAGGATGTCAATTAGAAAAGAAATATTCTCAACTGATCTTATCGATTCTCTCTAAGATAGGTCCCGAATATTCTATCTTCGTGTCAACTTTCTACGCTACAAAAGTTGCTTTAGGCGATACTTGGACAATGCCCTCCTTTGATTGTTTTTCATCCGAACTCATTCGAGAACAGGAAAAACTCATTCAAATGGGGTCTCTCAAGTCCAATTCACATGCCCTTGTAGCAAGTAATAGCAAGGGAAAGAATACTAAAAAGAAGAAAGAAACTAAGGATCAACCTAAGAAAGAAACCAAGATCAAACCTAAAAATGACACAAACACTTTAAATTTTGAGCCTAAGTCACATAAAAGAAAGTATTTGTGTTCCTATTGCAAGAAGTCTGGTCACGATGAGAAACACTATTTTAAGAAATAGATTGATCACTTATCTCATTTACTTGAGAAGAATAAAATAAGTGTTCCTGAATACATAAAACAAAGTGCTCCAAAATCTGAGTCTTCTACTGCAAAAGGTGGTAAAAATGTCAAGAAGAAAGGAAAGGCCCTTGTAGCCAAACTTTCTCCTTCATCGACATGGATTATATATTCTGGTGCCTTGCACCACATGGGTTCTTCACATGTTGAGTTTTCCAACATCAAACCTTGTGGAATGTCCCAAATCATGATGGGTAATGACACGACAGTGTCAGTTTCCAGTAGTGGATCGGTAGAGATGGATGGGGGAACATTTAACCAAGTGTTGAGTCTTCCTGATCTCTCTACCAATATCCTATCAGTTTACCAAATTACTCACCTTGGTGAAGTAATGCAAGTGGAATTTGGTCCTAACTCGGTGATTATTCATGAGCTTAACAATGATACTACAGTGGTTGAGGGAAAGGTAGATCACCGTTCACATTTGTACACCTTCTCCCACTTTACTTCTAATTCTATGCCCAATGCCTTGCTCACTCATGTAAATGAGGTTAGTAAGCTATGGCATGAGCATTTTGGACATCTAAATTATCTCTACCTTGAACAATTAAGTCAAAATGAAATGGTCAATGGGTTTCCTTGTGTCAATTTTTCTAAGGGTCTTTGTGAGGGTTGTACCCTTAGAAAGCCTCCTGAAAAGAACTTTGACAAAGGAAAATCCTGGAGAGCCACTCATCCTTTGGTTCTTTTTCACAGTGATTTTTTTGGTCCATTTCCTTCTCCTTCATTTACTAGAGCTCTTTATGTGCTAACCTTCATTGATGACTATTCGTGATATACTTGGGTATATTTTCTTAAGCTTAAGTCTGAAGTCTTTGAACATTTTCAGGACTTTAAGGCTCTTGCTGAGAAATAGGTGGAACGGTCTATCAAGCTTTTTTGAATTGACAATGGAGGTGAATATGTAAACAATCGATTCATGGATATCTGTACTTCTGAAGGGATCTCTTTACAACATACAGTTGCTTATAGCCCTTCGCAGAATGGAGTCATAGAAATAAAGAACCATACTCTAAAGGAGTTGGCCGCTTGTATGATTCACTCGAAGTCTCTTCCTCCACATTATTAGACTAAATAAGTAAATTGTACAAATTACATTCAGAACCATGTTCCACACAAGGCAGTAAGAGGGATGATACCCTTCAAAGCCTGGTTTAAATGTAAGCCTAATGTTGAGCACTTTCGAGTCTTCAGATCCAAGTCTATGGCTTGGATTCCTAAGAAGAAATGCAAGGCCTTGGAACCACAATCCAAACCTTGTATCTTTGTAGGGTATCCTGATGGCGTGAAGGGATATCTATTGATAAATCCTACTTCTCATGAGCTATATATTAAGAGAAGTGCTAAGTTTGATGAGTCTTCTTTGACTTCTACTTCTCCACCTATTGAGGTTCTTTAGCTCACTGATTCAGATTCTGACTCATCAGATGATGATATTGTTGAGTGTGCTCCTCTTCTGGATCCTCCTGACCATCAGACCTTTGAGTCTTCTAATTTTGACAGTAGTGATGATGAGGACTATATCCCTTCTCACTCAAGTCAAGAATCTTCTGACTCTAAGTTTGATCCTCTTGGTCCCCTCTGGGCCAGGAAAAATTTGTAAAGTGCTAGATATTTAGTTAGAGATACTTCGGATATGAGACGTACTCACTCAGATTTTGTTAGACCCCACTCTTTCTTCACCTTTGCTTCTGATCCACAGTCTTTTCAGGATGCTTCTGGTATTCTTGAGTGGGATTTTTCCATGGATGAGGAGTATTCCTCTCTCATGAAGAATGATACTTGGGATCTAACCACTCTTTCGAAAGGAAGAAAAATCGTTCGGTGTAAGTGGGTGTTCCGAACAAAGTATGGAGTAGATGGAGACATCGAAAAGTTTAAATCATGATTAGTAGCTAAGGGTTTCTCCCAGATAGTTGGGGTTGATTATACAGAAACCTTTGCTACGGTTGCAAAGATGATTCTATTCGACTGACCCTAGCCATTTCTGCAACAAACAGATGTAAATTCCATCAAATGGACGTTAAGAGTGCCTTCCTTCATGGTGACCTATAGGAAGATATCTTTATGGAACAAGCTTTGGGTTATGTCCAAGATTCCTCCCTCATTTGTAAGTTAAAGAAGTCTCTTTATGGCCTTAAACAAGCCCCTCGGGCTTGGTATGCCAAGATGGATTCCTTCTTACTTACATCAGGGTTTACTAGGTGTCATTATGATCCAAATGTTTATATTATATGGCAAGATGACTCCATAATCATTCTTGTTCTATATTTTGATGACTTGTTGATCACAAGTAGCTTTTCCTCTATTATTGATTCTGTGAAGATCACCTTAGCCAACAAGTTTTCCATGATTGACTTAGGTCTGTTTCATTACTTCCTTGGGATCCAGATTTCACAATTTGACTCGGGAATATTGATTTCAAAACCTAAGTATGCTCTTGATTTTCTAGCTCAATTTTATATGTCTAATTGCAAGTCTTCCCCTACTCCTTTTCTTTCCAGGGTTAAGTTGGTTTCAGATTGCTCTACTCCCTTGGTTGATGGTACTCTTTATTGATAGTTGGTGGGTAGCTTGATTTACTTGACTCACACTCAATCGGATTTATCATATACTGTTGGGATCATTTCTAGATTCATGTAGAAGCCATATGAGCTACATTGGAAAGAAGCTAAATAGATCCTTCATTATGTTCGTGGCACTTATACTGATGGCATTCACTATCATGGAGGGGTTGATATTGACTTGATTGGATTCACAGATTCTAATTGGGTCGGTGATTTAGATCATTAGAAATATACTTCTGGCTATAGTTTCTCTCTTGGTTCGGGTCTTATTATTTAGTCTAGAAAGAAGTAGAATGCAATTGCAATATCATCTACAGAGGCAGAATACAGAGGAGCAGTTAATGCTACCACATAAGCTATTTGACTACAGGGTATTCTAACAGAGTTTGGCATCCACTTTCGGCGGCCTACCATTATCTACTGTGATAACATGATCACTATCTCTATTTGCAGAAATCTAGTTCAGCATTAGCAGATGAAGCACATTGAGATCCATATGCACTTCATATGGGAGCTTATTCATGATGGTATCATCGATATTCAGTATATTTAGACAGTTGATCAGATTGCAGATTTATTCACGAATCCCTTCACTGAGATGAAGTTTCTTCACTTACAGTCTCTTCTTGGGGTGAGGTCTTCTACAGCTACCCATCTTCTTTGGGATATGTAGTCCTTCTATTCTTCTTCTTCTTCTAGGAATATTGTGTTTGTATATGGGCACCTTATCAGGCCTTTTAGTTGCTAGGCCCCATTAGCACATCTTTCTTAGTTGTTTAGGAGTGTCTTCCCTTCTGTCTGACTCATCATAGCCGCTACCCTAGCTTCGATGAAGGGGGGTGTTAGTGTGAGTTATCCTATGTGTCCTCCTCTCATGTTTGAGGGTCATCTCACATGGGTTAGGTTTAGGGTTAGGTTTAGGGTTTCATGTGTGCCATGCACTAGGGTTACTCAACACCCTATATTTACCCCTTTTCTATTCATTTATGAGTATGCCAAGACACTCCGTTGTCTTTCCTCTATGCAAGCTTTGTTTTTGTTGAGCAAGTTCTTCCATTACTGATCATTTTTTCCTTGTTATCACTGGAGCTATCATGATTCCGTTGGAGTGCAAATACTTCGTGGTGCCTCATTTCTGATTCGATTCTCACAAACTCTTTTCAAGTACCAGTCAATGGAATTTAAAAAATCTTACACCTATGTAGAAAATACACTCACTTAAGAAAATTGTGGGCTCATTAGTTTCTTGAAAACATGCCCATGTTGCCTCCAAAACAACCCCTCTATCCAATTTTTATGTAGTAAGAACATGTGAGTATACTCCAATCAAATACAAATCAAATATATTAAAAAAGGAATGATATTGACTCATATATTATTTGTTGTTGAATATAAGGGAGGTCAATATTGTGACATCGTCGCAAGATCCATGTCCAACATGGGAAAAACATAACTTTCTAATTTTTTAGTAAAGTACACATTTTTATGCTAAGAGGAACCCAAGGTCACATTATAAAAAAATTACACATTGACTAACCAATTCTTATAAATATGAAATAGTTAATATTAAGGGATAAATTTTAGATTCAAACATAAATTATCATAACCAAGATATAATATGTAAGCTAACATGTGCATCTTGTTAATATTTCAAAACATGGTTATTTGAATCTACATTTGGTTCCCTCGTGCATTTTTCTACGCTCTTGTTATTCAACCCTACCAATAAGAATTCATTGCAGAAAATTAGTTGCATTAGATGATAACAACCTCAATCCAAATATATTCTTCAAAATAACTATCAAAAAATATCATAATGAATAATGCATTTGGACATACAATGATACATGTTTTATTAAAAAAAATTCCTTCACTAGGTATTGAATAAAAAATACACATGAAATTTTTGTTTATTTTCTTGAGCAAAAAATTGACTTTTCTATTAATTTTAAATATCCCTGAGTTGATGTTGAGGGCCACTCACAAAACACTAGTCCATGAGACCAAATTTTCATTTTGGATTTTATCAAATAATTTACATGTCTTTTATATCCTCCATATTTTTACAATTCCAAGTGTTAAACCATACATAACTAGATACAATTAAAATATGTTTTAAATATCTTTTCTATAAAATCAAACAAAAGGGAAATTACATGAAAAATTTGCAACAAAGCTAAATAAATTACATATAGAAAATTTGTCCTAGAAATATGTTGTTGCATGACATTTACTTGTCCCAAACATATCAAAACAATGTTAAATGTTTGATCAATATTTATCAAATAGAATTAAGTTTTACCTAGAACAACTAATAAAATTTTAGGCTAAGATGTCATACTATCACTATGTGTATCCAATGTAGATCACTATAAGATATTAGCTCCATTAATTCCATTTACTCCTCCTTTTTTGTAATTCCTTTCCACTCTTTGGGAAACCCAAGGCTTGCCCCTTTATTTATTGGCTGCCTCCATGGCTTCTGCATCATTTGATGCAATTCAAGATGAAGAAGCTTATGAGTAAAATGACACCAAAATAATCAAGGAAATTTATCCCGAAAGTTTACCATGAGGTAAGAATTTTAATTTTGACTCTCCTATTCCAAATGTTGTTTTGAATTTCCCTGAATTCGATATTACATGTCACTGGCTTGAAATCTACACTTTGGTTGGGTATTTTGTTAGGATGGTCCCCTCCGAGAGCATATTTGAGTAATGGATCCAAAACCAATGGAAACCTCATGAGGTCTTATTTGAGGAAGCCTAAAACCTCATAAAAGGTTTCTTCATTTCCATTTTACAAACCCTAAAAATTGTAAAGTTATTGTTAACCATGGTCCCTAGTAAGTGCTCATTGAATAGATCACCATGGCATTCACACTTATGGTATATTATCCTCTCTTATTACCCAATGATGCACTCTTATTTTAGGTTCAAACAAAACTATTGATGGCGCTCTTACCTACATGGACCTCACTTTGTACACAAATACTAGGTGGTAACCTTTCTCCCATCTCATAGTTATTATATTTCACATTAACATATTTGTAAAAAAATCAAAAACATTAGCATGGATTTTGATTGAATGTATCCTTTCTTACTCATACTATTCCATGTTGCACATTACTTATCATGTTACTTGGATTCATAATATGCTCTATCATTTTTCCATTCACACATGCACGTTCACTTGGTGTTTTTGAGGTGAATGCATATCCTTACATGTTTCTACATGATGTGTGATACTTGGTAAGAGTTCTATTTTGGATGTACACATCAATTTCATATTTCCTTGTTTGGTCTATGCTCACCTTGGTTCATCTCATACACCCCAAATGAGTGGGGGCTATCATTGGGTGACTATTTTACCCTCTTAGCAGTACAGAGACCAGACATAAAATGTTACACAACAAAATCAGAATAAATAAGAGCTGGGAAAAAATTCAAAACCAGAATTGGGCCAAAATTAGTGTAGGGAAAAAAACACCCAACATAGACAGGACTTGTTCTTATGATAATATAATAGTAACAAGCAAGATCTAGCATGCAAAGGATAAAAAAGTGTGCAAGATAGGAGATAAGAGTGACTTGATTCTAGGCTAAAAATAGGATGGAAAGGCTAGAACTAGGATGTGTAATATTTTTCTAAGAAATTGGAAGTTGGAACCTCTTCAGATAGAACCACCAAAATGGGGATAAGACCACCTCAGGAACTAGTGTCAAATATGGGCACAAGTGTCCTAGCAGGTGCTCTATTTCTACTCTTTTTAGGGTCTAAACTTAACTTATTCCTTTCGTTTTTTATCACTTTAGATATGTCATAGGGTTCCTGGGTTAAAATTTTTCCTACAAAAAAAACCCTAACTACCTGCACAATGCTCAAAAAAACATTATATGGAATAAATAATCCACATGCTTGAGTTGGGATGACCTCGGTGGTCACCCCAATGTTATTGTCAGCTAGCACTGCACTATGTTTTTAGACTTTGTGTAGTTCTAGTGTGTGTGTGTGTGATTTAATTATGTCCCTTGAAGCTATTTTTCCCTTACGTTATTCACACCAAGATAGTGAGTTACAACTACTTTTCCCCCAATATGAATGTGTGAGATGGAATTTATAAATATCCCCTCCTATGTAATGAATAATGCAGCTTGAAATACAATCCTTGAGTGTTTCTCTTGTAGATGGTAGATAGAAAGTGATATCTCAATTTCCCCCTTGCCCCTAACAATAGTAAGTCGTGTATATGTATGATTCCCTTGTTTGAATTTTTTCATTAACCAAAAAGATAACCCAAAGTGATAAGTAGTCATTTAGAAAAGATAACAAATGATGTGGTATTTCAAACTTGAAAAAGAGAGGGAAAAGGAAAGAAACACCTACGAGGGATAGTAGTACCCATGTACTCCTGGCCCTAATGGGTGGCAATGTCTAGGATGATCAAAGGAAAAAATAGAAAATACAAATTTGGGTCATAAATTGTCTAATGTTCATAACTAAAGTGGTCATTCCATAAAAGCAAACAACAAGAGATGGAAAAGATAAAACAATATAAAGTCAAAACAAGTGTTGTTAATGTCTAGTTTTCTTGCTTAGGAATCATACATTTAATGATATACTTAGAGGCGTGATGTAAATATAAAGTGTGTGATTTCATGACTACCAATTCCAAAACTTCACAAAAGGGTTTCATCATTTTTATGTTATAAACAATAAACACTACAAAGCTATTGTTAACCATGGTCCTTGGTTTATTCACAATGTGTTAGTGGTTTTTTCACACTAGATCAAATATTTCTAGGTATCTTAGCAAGCCAAGCTCAAGATTCCCTTTGTGGTCGAATTATCGGGTCTTCCTTTACCCCTTTGGAATTATTTGGACAAGCTAGTCTATCCTATTGGATGACTCATTTATCATGAACAAAAAAAATTCGTTTCCACAAGGCCCCAAAAATGGGTTTGTGTTGAAATAGAATTGTCCAAAGACCTCAAATATTCCATTGATATCCAGGTGGGATATCATCATTTCTCTCAAAGGGTTCGTTACATCAACCTTCCAAACACTTGTTTTCATTGTCAATCATCGTCCCACATGGTTAGGGACTACCTGTTAATTATTAATTCGTACATGTCAGTGCAAGCTAACTTTGCCTCTAAAAATCATACCTCTAGTTACTCTAGAGATGGTTGGACCACAATCACCAAAAAATAATTTGACAGCCTCTAATGATCCCAAGACACAACCTATTATGTATCGACCCACAATTTGGTATAATAAGTCAAATGCTCTTATTGTGCCTAAACCTCCCATCCCTGAAGCTACTCCTCCCATCACTCACATGCCTCAAGTGGTTTCCTGTATTCTTCCCTCACATTCTTTCCTCTTGATTTCACAACCTTCAATTCCCTAACTAGAAGAGGTTCCTCGAGAACCCTCAGTCACCTTCAAGTGTAAATCAATTCTTTTTCATTCTTGTATCCCCTCACCTTCTGGAGATATGGTATGCACCCAAGGGAAATGCCATGAAATTTAACTGGGATACTTCATGTAATGTAATATCCTTTACGATAATAGTTTTACTTCCCTAGAATATATATGATATGACTCTCGATAGTTCCCAATGAGTTTACACTCATGGAATGTGTGTGGGATCACCGAGCCTACTTATCGGTATCTATTCAGAGACAGTTGTCAACACTTATAAAACATGTAAATTATTTTCTTACAAGAATTTAACATTTCTAGATTTCTTCTACAATTGGTTTCTTATACCATTTGGTCTACAACTGCTTGTCATATGAATAATCATGAACTTGGACGAAGGGGTTTTATTTCTTTCTTTTCTCCATGTCTTTCTGAAAACATTATTTCTTAGGGTTTTGAGCCCACTCATCAAGTAGTGTGAACCATTTTTTATTTTTATGTATGTATTGTTGTGTTTTTCAATCTTATGCTTCTAATGATGTCGTAATGTAGACCCTTTCTCAGTGGTGGGTGGTTGAATTTCTTCCAAATTCCCACTGGATTTTATATGGTGATTTCAACATGATTGAGTCACTAGATGAAAAACAAGGTGAGATCCCAATGTGATGGTCTGTTGGTGATCAGGAAGCTTAGTTCTACATGTGGAAAAAATTGGGTGTTTATGACCCCAATCACCATTACAGACATCATTCTTCATCTTGGTTTAATTGGTCCAAATTTTGTGAGGGTCATGACAAAATTAAAATATTGGTTTGAGTTCTTATTGTTGATCAATACATTTTTCCTTCTTTGAAGTTGGTAACTTTCCTATTTCTATTGTTGGAGTCACTCTCTCTTATCAGTCCCCTATTTGCTTCAGTATCAAATGGTATGTCCCGACTTAGTCGCATTATATGGGGCCCCAATTTTACCTCGATACTTCCCATATACATCATGAAAGAACGAATCAGCATATTAAGAGTGTTTGGATCATTTTTCCTTGCTCACTAGATGGATTACTTGTTGGGAGGAAGACATTTCTTGCACTATTACATTCCTTCATATTTATGGAAAACAAACCACTCTTTTTCACCTGCAAGCCCAAGATGCAACTTATGGGGAATTTCAAAGAGTCTCCTAAGCTCTCAAACAAGCTCCCTTTAACCAGAAACTTCAAACCCAAGCCACTTATTGACATCACATACTCAAAATTTAGGAAGTGCATAGAGCTCACGGTGCTCAAATCCATGCTCATATGCATTGACATAAGGTTAGGGATTAGGTCACTAAACAATTATTTTCCCTTCTTCAATCCCTACAAAATATTAACAAAATAAAAGTGATCAAAGAGGCCAATAATAGAATAACTTACATACCTGATATTTTGTAATGTTTTTTCATCAACTATCAAGATGTTTTTCTTACTCGACCTTCCTCCCCTGCCCAAGCTAACACTCTTGCTTAATGTTTTTAAGTCATCCCCTATAGAATATCTGAATCTCAAAGGGTGGCTTGTGATATACCTCTTTATGTTAATGACCTAAAAGAAGCTATAATGTAGATGGTTACTAACAAAGCCC
Source organism: Taxus chinensis (assembly GCA_019776745.2). Taxonomy (NCBI): domain Eukaryota; kingdom Viridiplantae; phylum Streptophyta; class Pinopsida; order Cupressales; family Taxaceae; genus Taxus; species Taxus chinensis. The sequence goes on along the minus strand of CM034146.1, from coordinate 499,771,768 downwards.
CCGATTTAGATTGGTTCCCTTGTAAATTTTATTAAATTATCCATGACACTGTTAGGAATGATCTTCATTGTGTTTATCTTGAAGCCTTCTAATTCAACACACTTGAAGAGCTCATTAACCAAGGAAATATAAAATTCATTCCGAAAAGTGGAGATCCAAAGAATATCCAAAATTGGAGACCCGTCACCCTCTTGAATTTTTCTTACAAGATTATAGTTAAAGCTCTAGCCATTCACATTAAAAACCTACTTCCTCTTAGTTCGTAATGAGAAAACTAGTTTCATAAAAAATACATATATTATGGATAATATCATTATTGTCTGGAACGGAATGGAAAGGGCCTAAACCTCTAATCAAAAATCCCTTTTCATCAAAATTGTTTTTGAAAAAGCTCATGAAAGAATTGAGTCACCTTTAACCATACACATGCTTTATGCTCTTGGATTTGGATCTCTAGACACAAAATCACACACTTTGGGTAATTATCTAGTCATGATTACATACTACTATTCATATGATTCCTAAGTAAAAATGGTACTAATTATCACATGTCTTTGGCCACCTTGTTTTCCTTTCTGTCATTTTTTTTGGTCTTATACTTATTCTTTCTCATTCTATCTTTTCATACTTATGAATTTTTCATCCTAGACACTAGCGATCAGTTAGGATGTTAGTGTTGGGAATGTTCCTCCCCTCTACATACCCTTGTACTCTTTGTACTTTGGTCACACTTTCTGGGTCCTTTCTAGCCATTTGATCATCTTATATTTTTCATAGTCAACCTTTTGGGGTTAATTACAAAGTTCAAGCAAGGGAATCATATAAATATAAAGTTATGTAGTCATATTAAATGACCAAGCACTAAGCACTAGCTATCACCACCTAAGGTTACATACATAAAGCATCTAAAAGCTCCATAACAAGGGACAAAAGGGTTGGTTTTCTGCATCACACTTCATAGGAGGGAAGTTCATTTTATTCCATGCATACATTTAATACATTCTACATTCAGTTACTTAGTTGTTATCCACGTACAAATGGCACAAGAGAAACCTAGGGAACAATTATGCACACACATAAAGAATTACATTGGTTTAGAGATGTATTACAACACTTAGTTATAAGACCACCATTGAGGTTGTAGAGGATAGTCTGACCCCTCATTTTCATTCTTCATTTCAGTTTTATTGCGACCTTGGAAATCGTTGTGTGAATCCATAACGAGAAAAGGTGGTCATCAATGAACATCTTGCAACCCTAAAAATTTGGATTTCTAAGCATTTTCGCAGACCTGGGTGCTTAGAATCAGTACCTAGGTGCATGTGGGCACCCTTATCCCTCTCTAGGCACCTCAGTCTAGCATGTTCCTCCAATTATGCAATTTTCTAAGCTCGAGTATGATGTTCAGTGCTTTGTATTTCTCTGTTTTCTAGCTCTGTGCACTTTCTAAAACTTGGAGAATCAGCTAAGGCATCTTACCCTTCTTTGTGTATTAGGGTTTCATTATTCATTACTTATTTTGCTTTGGCATATTTTTGTATTTCGTTATTGGATTTATTTACTACTACTATAACATCATATTAGGCTTATGTATTTTCATTTTAGCTTAATCAAGGGCCTATTTTGTTCACACTATGAAGATGTTGTTTCAAAATTCCATGCATTTATTACCATTAATGGTACTTAATCCTTGAGATTCATCCTCTCCATATCTAATCAACAAGGGTTCACTTTAGCTCCCTCTTTGTATGGTTTAGTTTTCGAGGGCTTCAGTTACTTGTTGGCTCATTACACTTCTTGAGGGTTGGTCAAAGGTATCTATCTACCCAACTCTTGAAAATAATTAATTAATGGGCATTTCAGTGATCATTATTCTCTTACCTTACTAAAAGAATAACAAGCTATGAACAATGTTATGGAATTCCTTAACATTTTTTGTCTTGTTTCTGGCTCAGCTATTTAATGGAGAAAAAATCAGTGTTATAAGAAGTATATCACACCCATTCCCACTTTTATTTTTCATTTCCAATGGCAATGGATTCAAATAGGGACTCAATTTAGATTTCTTCGTATTTATTTTACATTTCAAGATTCTCCTGTTGAATTATGGTCTTATGTTACTCAGAGAGTGGAAACAAGTTTTCCTTGTGGATTACTAATCCACTCTTTTTGGAGGGGAAATTTCATATTTACTCTAATATTTTAGTTTTTATTCATGTGTACTACTCCTCTTATTGGGATCCTTCTGAAGATGTCTATGGTAAACTTGAAAAAAATCTTCAAGAATTTTTTTGGGCTAACTCTGAAGTTTCTGTTGGAGCTCAAAATTACACCCTACCCTGAGTCATAGACAACTCAGGATTTTGAGGCAACATGGGACTATCTCTCTATTATAGGACCTACAAAATGAGATAAACCTACGGAGAAGTTCACATTCCTCTACCTATTTCTAATGCTAACATTATGATTCTAAGGAACTGAGATGAGAAGGAGATGCATAAGGGAAATCCTAAACTAAGGGAAGGTGATAGTGTCAGAAAGAGGGTTGACTACTCTCCATAATGGCAAAAGAAAAGAGGAAAAACATGGGTTAGAGGGTAGAAAAATGTGACATAGACATGAACCATGTAAATACAACTTTCTTCACATTAACAACACATGAAATGGATCCTGCAATTAAAGACAACACACAACATGCCAAGAAATGAAAATAGAGAGGTAAGGAGAAATAAAATGTGAGACCAGGGTAGAGATAGCCACAAAATCTTATTTTATTGCTGAAAGGATACACATACGATTACATTCATGGAAAAATGTGAAAATACATTACAAAGACCAAACTTAAATTTTGAACCTTATAAGAAGTCAGCCATCATTTTGACATAGTATCGTTACAATAAAGAGGACTCCATTTTTATGAGCAGAGCTCTTACATTTATAGAAGATGAAGGAGAGAAGAAATGAAGACAGAGAGGGAAAAATGAATTTAAATTCAACAACTGAGTAAGTTCATGAAGTTGGTGGACAATTCCATGGACAAAAAAACTTGAAATTCAGGAACCGCAATTGTGGTTCTTGAATTCCAGGTTTGGCAATTACCGAACCTAAAACAGCGATCGTAGAACTCTGAGACAAAAATTAGCAATCTCGCGACTCCTTATTTTCCCCATTTTTCATTTCAAACCACGATTTTTCCTAGATTTTTTTCACTTGAGCTTTGAATACCATCTCAAAATTTCTCATCAAACTTATGGATAGTGATAGATTCAACCATGCCGCCAAGACGGGGAGGTAAGCCCCCTGATTTTAATCAAATTTTTTGCATTTTAGGTTTTTTTTTTGCATTTTAGGTTTTTTTTTTGCATTTTCATTTGTTTTTTGAAATGTTTGTTTATGTATATAATTTTCTTGTTTTATTAGTTAGTTGGGAAGCTCAAAATCATGCAAATTGTCAAAACATTCCTCAAAACCCTTAGAACATTCTGAAAAACCCTCCGAAAAACATAGATTTGCCTCATGTGGCTTCTTCTGTCAACACTGAGCCAACAGGAACACAAGATAATATAATTGGAAGAATATGAGAAAATAAAATTGTCATTGAGAACCTAATTCAGACTATAAGACAAAATCATGCTACAAATCTATCCCGCATACTTTAGCCAATACATTGCAAACATTGATTGGCAAAGTTGAGTCCGCAACCAACCAAATATATCGATGGAATACCGTTATAGGTGAATGTAGACAGTGGTATGTAGGTAAACTATCCCATGTGGCCATAAAAGATTTAAAAAATTGGAAAATACCTCATTTGTACATTATTTACCGACCCTAGAACCGATGTCCCCCCTGCAGTTACTTGCAAATGGTTCCCAATCCATTGGTGCTACGATGACCGAATCAAAATTTTTTTGGGACCGATGGTGGATGGTTTTTGATTATCCACCATGAAACAAAAATGAGGTTCCTCTTTATTTTTTGAAGAAATTATATTGCAAGTTCGTGCTCAATGAGGTCCCGAATTATTTTGACTTTTCTAAATTTTTTGGTCGAGGAGGTGGCTCTACACAGAGTAGACCTGGTGCATGCATAGGTCAATCTAGGATCCCCCATGCCCCAAAACCCCCACTTCCTTTAGTTATCCCTCCTACAGTGAAGGAGGTTGTGGAGATTGATACATTACATGCATTGAGGGAGCTCACTGACACTCTGACCCAGCATAGTGACCAGATTACATCTGGTGATGTTGGTGGAGGTGCTAGTTCTAGCGCACCACACTACTGTGGATCATGTGGTGCCATATGAATTGCGGGCGAGACATCATTTACTGGTTCACAGGATTTCTTTTCTATAGATGAGATGCTAGGGAATGTTTTTGGAACTGGTGCCACTAATATTGGTCTTTCATAGGTAAATTTCAAATAAATATAAATAATATATATATATATATATATACAATAGTTTAATTCACATATTTGAGATTTTAATATATATATATATATATATATATTTGATTGTACGTCATGTACATACATGTAAAAAACTGATTTTTTATTTTATTTTAAATAAAAAGATCCGGTGAAGGAAACATTTGGCATTAACATGCTAGCTACTGCAGCTAGGCGTGTTTCAAACATAAGTTTCAAGTTGTACAAACTTACATTTTTAATTTCATTTGATTGCACTAGATTATTATAATGTTTCACGTGTATGTTGTACATATTAATATGTTTCTCTTTTATACACAGGAGCCTTGCGGGTCATCATTTGCTCTGGGAACTGAGGTTACTGGCATGCCTCACATGAGTTTTACACAGGTTAGTAAATATCTTTACACTTTGTTTCTAATTATTGGAATTTCACGTGGATTACATGTTTTGGACCTCTATTATGTAGTGCATAGTCATGTAGATTTTAATATTGATTTGTACATGTTTTTTGTATAGCTTATGACTTCTAGAGAGACTCCTCCATATATGCAGACTGTGGAGGGTGCTGTAGATACTGCCATAGCATCTGCAGATCAACTAAGGTACAATTTTTCAAATTTGTTAAATTTTAGAGGTTCATTATTTCTTATTACTTAAATCTACAATATCAAATTTTGTATGTACATGAAATATTTAATTTGAAAATTAATTATTTATATGTAGCTTACCCCTCGTGAGTCTATTGTTGTCCCTACGATGTGTCAACGAAAAATTGGTAGGGATCATGACATTGCGGTAAGATTTCACATGAATTTTAACTAAATTGTACAAGTTTCTAAATTTTGAATGTATTTTAAAATTTTGGGTGTTAAAAACTTGTTGTATATGAATGTGCAGGTTAGGTTGCAAGCATGCTTAGAGACACCTAGGACCACATGGATGAAATCTGTAGTGGCATCTCCCTCCACTACATCCCCAGGTCATGGATGTGCTACTTTTAGCAGGGAAAAGAGAGGGAAGATGTTTCATGAGTAGATTCATAGTCCACCTGGATATACATAGATATATATATGGGCCATCTGCTCTTAGTGAACCTGTTTCTTCATATAGTCCATTGTATATTTATATCCTTTTGTAACCGCATGTGGTCCCATATGTACATTATGACACACTTAGTTTGAGATGTACACATACATTATGAACTTATGTATATATTTTCAGAGATGTGCGTTTTGAGCACACTTTTCTTAATTCTTATATATCCATGTGTGTTGGTTTTCATAATGATAAATTTGAACTATATATGTTTGATTTGATTTCATTGCATGTATGATATCCTTCTATGTATGTTTTCATAACCATTTAAATTAGTTCTCTGATATATGTATGTTTGATTTAAATATTTAATCATTTCTTCTTGTATTTGGATTGAGATGAAATTTTTTCATTAGATTAGGTATTTTCATATGGTTTCCTACTTCAAATTTAAAGTGTTTTCGATCTCTAGAATTGCAAGGATCTAAAAAGGCAAGTTTTTTCTCTGAAATTTTAAATGGGATGCTATAAAAAATTAGGGTACCAATGGAAAATATTTTTAGATCATCTTCAAGGATTTCATGAGTAGAAGTTACGAGAAAAATTGTAGGGGAAATGGAGCAAAAATGAAGGAGATATGAGCAAAAATGTGATTTTTGCAATAGGGTTTCTTGAAAATTTAGTAGCATAACTAAATACTAGAAGCAATGAAGGAAAAGGAAATATTAAAAAGGGATTAAAAAAAGGCTAAGTGTATGTTTATACTCACCTCTTAACATTGACCTAGCTAACTCACCTTCTAACTCATCCTTGACCATTCTGGATTAACCCGGGTTACATGGCATGACAGGGTAGGGTTACAAGCCTTAAGTGACAAAGGTACTTAAAGGGGTGATAATGTGATAAAGGGTTAAGTATTCATGAGAGGGGGCAACATAATCAAGTTGGGGTGCTGAGGAATTGAATACCTAGCGAGAATGTTACAAGCCTTAATTGACGAAAGGGAGAGATTTCATGTGGTGGTGCATTCTGATGTCCCAAGTTGAAAAGGGTAAAAATTTGATAGTAATCCCTTATTATTATTCTTAGGTTCCACCCATCACATGAAGAATCCTCCTCTAATGAAGAATAAACTCATGTCTTCCTCCACAGACAATCTTGAATGATGAGGCTTTTCCATAGACCATCTTGTTGAATTTGGAAAATACAAATGAAACTTTCTAATCTTCCAAGATGTTCACATGCTCCAATGTGTTGAGTCAATTCTCAGGAATGGCATTGATATTTCCACATTGACTAAAATATTTTTCATTTAACTCTTCATAGGATTCTATAGATATAACCTATGATATCTACAAGGGCTAAACTAAAGTATTGACTATTGAAGGAAAGGGTCACAAATATTTTCTTGAACCAATTCTTAAAATTTGAATCCTGAAGATTCTTCATGTGGAATTATTCTCCCTGAGAGGAGTACCAAGCTCATGCATTCTTGTACTAATATCTTCCAATTTTTTTGATATATTCTCCTCATGGGATTCAAAATCATAAATGGCTTCTTTTAGAGCATCAAACCTCTAGGTGATGGTATGGGAAGATTTATGTCATACAAGTTCTCTGAGTTCGATGAAAACACACATGAGCTCACCAAGGAATGAGAATCAAAATTATTCATCTCACTCACAAATGGGAGATTAATTTCCCAATAGAATTTCTCTTTCTTGATCTCAACTCTATTCCTATTGATTTTCAGAAATATGACCAAGAACAATCTAAACAAAGAGATAATCTCAGGAAATAGATCATGTTCCCTTTTTCAAGGATCATGCTCACCTAATGGTCACATGTCCTTCTTTGTTGTATGAATGCTTGATCTTTCTTGTTGGACTGGGGGGTTGAAGTTTTAGATGGGAGACATTGCTTCAATTTGAGGCAGAGATGATTAATCTCATACAATAAATGATGGCACTTATGAATAAAAGGTCCTCACACATGTGTTCCCTTAATTGTTTGATGATTTACTTATACTCCTAATTCTGTGTCTAGTGATCTGTGATGAAGAATCCTATTACAATGTAAAAATAATGAGCATGTAAGCACATAGATGGGGTAGTAGAGGATGGAGAGAGATCACCATAAAAACATAGCTCAAGAGAGAAAAGCAAGGACAATGATCAAGTAGGTTTAAGAGGACAGAGGCAAGTCCAAAGAGAATAAGAGAGATGGAAGGTAAACAAGTGACATTGAATGTTTTGTGTCCTAGGAAATGAATGGAGGAAAGGAGTGAGAATTCATGCCTCAGTATGTCGTGGAACCAAAGTGACTGCGCCAACACATCTAGGTGGCCAGGTGAACAATAGACGAGGCATTTTTTTGGTGCGCGACAAGGTTTGCTTCCAGGCTACTTCATTCAGGTGTAGTCACTTAAGAGCCCTAAGACAAAAATATCATTCAACTTCAATAGGTGACTACTCAGACTCCATGGCACCTAGAGATGGCTCGTATGATCCAACACCTTGGCATAGGGACCCTCTACAAAATACTCTCTCAAATTTTTCCTTCTCATTTCGGTGCTCTCGCTTGCAAACGTGCGAAATAGTGCAGTTGGAGCCAGTGATTGGTTGTATAACACTATATTTTGCAAATGGTGGGTCATGGCACCAAACCAACTATGCCATCACATCTGGGTGGTTAGGTGAATGCTAGAGGAGGTGGTTTTTTGGTGTGAGACAAGGTCATTACTTCCGGGCTATTTCGTTTGGGTGGAGTCCCTTAAGAGCTGTGAGACCAAACTATTATTCAACTTCGACGGGTTGATACTCAGACTCTGTGGCACCTAGAGATGGCTCATCTAATCCAATACCTTGGTGTAGGGACCCTCTACAAAATCCTCTCTCAGTTTTTTCATTCTCATTTCGGTGCTCTCGTTGCCCTATTGTTTACAAACACACGAAATAGTACAGTTGGAGCCAATGATTGGTTGTCAAACACTATATTTTGCAAATGGTGGGTTGTGGCACCAAACTAACTATGCAAGCACATCTAGGTGGCCAAGTGAATGCTAGAGGAGGTGGTATTTTTGTGCATGACAAGGTCATTGCTTTCAGGGTACTTTGTTTGGGAATACTCCCTTAAGAGCCCTGAGACCAAAATATCGTTCAACTTCAATGGGTGACTACTCGTACTCCATGGCACCTAAATATTCCTCGTTTAATCCAACACATTAGTGTAGGGACCCTCTACAAAATATTCTCTCAATTTTTTCCTTCTCATTTCGGTGCTCTTGTTGCCTTATTATTTGCAAACGCATGAAATAGTGCAGTTGGAGCCAATGATTGGTTCTCAAACGCTATATTTTACAAACGGTGGGTGGTGGCACAAAACCGACTACGCCGACATGTCTAGGTGGCCAAGTGAAAACTAGAGGAGATAGTTTTTTGGTGCATGAAAAGGTCGTTGCTTCTGAGCTACTTCGTTCCGGCGTAGTCCGTGAAGAGCCCTGAGACCAAAATATTGCTCAACTTTGACAGATGACTACTTGGACTTCGTGTTACCTAGAGATGCCTTGTCTAATCTGAAACCTTGATGTAGGGACCATCTATAATAGCCTCTCTCAGTTTTTTACTTCTCATTTCGGTGCTCTCGCTGCCCTAATATTTGCAAACACACGAAATAGTGCAGTTTGAGCTAGCGTAAGGTTGTCAAATGCTATATTTTGCAAATGGTGTGTTGTGGTACTGAACCAACTACCCTGGCATGTCTGGGTGGCTAGGTGAATGCTAGAGGAGGTGGTGTTTTGGTGCGCGACAAGGTCATTTCTTTCAGGCTACTTTGTTCAGGCATAGTCCATTAAGAGCCCTGAGACCAAAATATCGATCAACTTTGACGGGTGACTACTTGGACTCCATGGCACCTAGAGATGCCTTGTCTAATCCAATACCTTGGTATAGGGACCCTCTACAAAATCCTCTCTTGGATTTTTCCTTCTCATTTCGGTGCTCTCGCTGACCTATTGTTTGGAAACGCACGAAATAGTGCAGTTGAAGCTAGTGATTGGTTGTCAAATGCTATATTTTGAAAATGGTGGGTCATGGCACCAAACTGACTACATCGGCATGTCTGAGTGGCTAGGTGAATGCTATAGGAGGTGGTGTTTTCGTGTGTGACAAGGTCGTTTCTTCCGGGCTACTTCGTTTGGGCGTAGTCCCTTAAAAGCCCTGAGATGAAAATATTGTTCAACTTCGACGAGTGACTACTCAGACTCCGTGGCACCTAGAGATGGCTCATCTGATCCAACACCTTGACATAGGGACCCTCTACAAAATCCTCTCTCAGTTTTTTCCTTCTCATTTCGGTGCTCTCACTGCTCTATTGTTTGCAAACACGTGAAATAGTGCAGTTCGAGCCAGTGATTGGTTATCAAACACTATATTTTGTAAACGGTGGGTTGTGGCACCAAACTGACTACACTGGCATGTCTAGGTGGCCAAGTGAATGCTAGAGGAGGTAGTTTTTTGGTGCGTGACAAGGTCGTTTCTTCCGGGCTACTTCGTTCCGGCGTAGTCCGTTAAGAGCCCTAAGACCAAAATATTGTTCAACTTCGATGAGTTACTACTTGGACTCTGTGGCACCTAGATATTCCTCATCTAATCTGACACCTCAGTGTAGGGACTCTCTACAATATCCTCTCTTAGTTTTTTCCTTCTCATTTTGATGCTCTTGTTTCCCTATTCTTTGCAAATGTGTGAAATAGTGTAGTTTGAGCAAGTGTAAGGTTTTCAAATGCTATATTTTACAAATGGTAGGTTGTGGCACCGAACCGACTACGCTGACATGTCTGGGTGGCTAGGTGAACATTAGAGGAGGTGGTGTTTCAGTGCGTAACAAGGTCATTGCTTCTGGGATACTTCATTCAGGCGTAGTCCCTTAAGAGCCCCGAGACCAAAATATCTTTCAACTTTGATGGGTGACTACTCGGACTCCATGGCACCTAGAGACGTCTCATCTGATATAACACCTTGGTGTAGGGACCCTCTACAATATCCTCTCTCATATTTTTCCTTCCTAGATCAGTGCACCTGCATAGGTATGGTCTTGTAAACACTTGGGGAGGAATCATTTTCAAAATTTACAAGTTTTTCAAAATTTACAACTTTGTCAAAATTTACAACTTTTTCAAAATTTACAACGTTTTCAAAATTTACAACTTTATCAAAATTTACAAAATTTACAATTTTTTCAAAATTTACAACATTTTCAAAATTTACAACTTTGTCAAAATTTCCAAATTTGTCAAAATTTACAACTTTTTCAAAATTTACAACTTTTTCAAATAATGAAAGGTTCTCTTAGCTTCGATAATTTAAAATTCTCTACTAACAGTGCCAACCACGTGAAGGTGGAAGTTTTTCTGGCACCACTAACCTAAACATAAAAGTGTTAGTCAAAGAAATTTAAGTTTCAAATCAAAACCATATACTATCTATATATACAAAATACACAAATTTAAAATAAAATATACTCAAACTTAAATCTAGATCTTTAAACTAACAAATATATATATATATATATATATATATATATATATATATATATATATAAAATAAATTATATATACCATACATGAGCATTGTAAATTCATTCCAATAAACCATTAGGATCGAATCTACTCTAAATAGCGGATAGGATTGCTTCATGATCTGACTCTCGAACCTTCCAAAGAATCTTGTTATTAGGCCTTCCTCGATATCTATATAGCTGAATATTTGTCACTAGAACTAGATGCTAATATAAGAGTATTTTCTTATGTGTCTCAAAGTCTTCAAACACCCAAACAGAGGAGTTTTTAATGGATACTGTCGAAGCCAAGTTCCAGTAACTACCACTCACCCCGTAGGATATTCAATATCTTCACCATCTATAATAGGAGAAGTCAAATTCTTTCTTTTCTCGATGCAACGACATAAGAAATAGTCTGTTCCTTCTTCATTGTCTTCTATCACAATTATTGCAAACAAATTTCCTACAAAAAAAAAGGTTAAACAACTAAAATTTAAATTACATATTAAAATTTCAATGGACATAACTCAATACAAAAATTAAATAAATAACCATAAATACCTTGTCGCACCAAAATCAAAATTTCGTCAAATTCTTTGGATGTTGCAACTTCATTTGTAGAAATAAGTCATAATGCTTGTGAAGGTTGAGAACTAGGAAGCGGAGTTAGAGGCCTACAAATCCATCCATCCACCCATTCTTGTGAATCACACTCAGCAGCAACAAATTCGATACAAAATGCAAAAAAACATGTTAACTTTCTTGTCCATACGGCCCACGAAGTAGTGTCTGAGCTACAAAATGAGTGCATATCACTGGACCCAGTGAGTGTCATATAATCCTTGTAGTTAGCAATTTGTTGTTCCTCTATCAATGAAAAATATTTGTGAACTATGGAATTTTCCTGAGAACCTTGTGCCATATTATCAGTACACCATTCCACTATGCTCTTTACATCTTTTAATTCAGCACCATCTTTGTACTTCAACTCTTCTCTTGCAAGAGCTCTTTTCACACATGCCTCTGCACCATCATGCTCTTCTTTTCCATGTCCATCCTCAGTGAAACTCCAAATATGTTGCACACCCATCTTGACATGCATTCTACTCATCCAATAAAACATTCATGCATTCTTAAACTGAGACATGTAATTATCTGACCATATATAATGTTGTTTGAAGTGGATGTCCCTATCAGACAAGTTTCCATAAAATAACTTGAAACACCCTTGCACAAATTTAGTAGAATGAGTACGATCATCACTGATATAAAATTCGTACTCTCTTAAAAAATTCCATCATTCTCTATACTGTCAGGAGAATGTAGAAATGTTATATGCACAAAAATGGCAACTTGCACTGAGTTGTAATATTGTGATTGAACCTCCATTTGTGGTTACAATATGTAATTCTTTACAAAATACACCACTGAAACAATAGTACCAATAGGAAATGTGTCTTTTCATATCTTGAACTGTTCATCCAACCATCGAGTGCTATGTGTATGCCTAGCATACTCATAAACAATTTCATCCTTAAATTTTCTCAAAAATTGGAAAACAAACATTTATTCTGTAACTAGCTCACACCGTTTAGACTTTTTTCCATCTTTCAACTGGTATGCAACTGATTTATATTTATCAAACTCAACTAAATTTTGTCCTATTTTACCTTCAATTTTCTCATGGATGCAACTTCTAATTTAGGCAATCCGCCGCATGTACTACAACTTCCATCTAAACAATCATGACTATAAAAAAAATTGTCTAACTTCTTTTTCACAAAATATAGTAGGAATGAAATCCTTGGAAGATATTGGTGGAACTTGAACACCACAATCTGATAACATAGTTTCAGAATGAAAATTAGAATAATACGTAAAAATTTAGCATAATGCATCGCAAATTTAACATGTTGCCTACAACAAGTGGTGAAAGCGTGGTTGATTTTCACATAGAATAGTTTCAACAATTCAAAAAAATGTTGACTAATTTTAATTTCTAGATTCTCTTGTTCAAACTTACGAAAAAAATGTGTTTGATTCATATCTAAGAAATGCTTTGGATGTGGTTCATGATTAGTAGAACCAACTCTCTGCTTTATAACATCTCTTGTATTAGGTGAAACTCTAGTGTTATCATGACAAAATTTAATAATAACTTCTTTTATAGCATTAGAATTTTTTTTTTTCTTTACGCTGTGCTCTAGCAAAAAATGCCCAAAAATCGGCATTATTGAGTGATTGAAGGATATTACATCTTTCAATTGCTTTCATTAGAGTTTTTCGATTAACTTGCAACATTCGACTTGTTTGCGTAATCAAACGTTGTTTTTTATTGATTCACTTACAACACTAGTAGCAAGTACATGATGCACAATATTACTATCCCTAGTGTTTCTCTTGACACCAACAGTGTGATATGCATCATGAATGTTTTCAACAATTGTAGAGGTTTGACCACGTATATTAGATGTTGTCAATCCTAAGGTGTTTAATGTAGGTCTCACTTTAATCAATTTCATCAAACTAACCAACAACTGACATCTTTGGGAATCATTTAAAATTTCAAAATGATTATCCCAAATTTTAGTGGATTTTCTTTTGATTTGTTGTTCAGAAAGTTTTTCAAACATTGGTTTCAAAAAAATTTCATCAATTTCAATAAAAATATTAGGTTTCTTACGTAAAATCCTAGGAGATGTTTTTTATAAAATTTTTGTTTGTCTACAGTTTCAACATGAATTTATTTATTCAAATTTTCATTGTCTCCTTCAATTTCAACATTTGTTACATCATAATTATTTAATTCTTCTTCAACATTGATGGTAAAAACATCTTAATCACAAGTATTTAATTGAACTTCAACATTGACAGTAGAAACATTACCTGGTTCTTCATTGCTTACAATAGTTGGAGTTGAAGATGAACCTCTTCTTGATTCACGAAGTTTCTACACTCACTCAGCATTTTGAATTTTTTTTGGCCTCTAATTCATTTGGTGTATTTTTTACTTAATCACTTCCTTTTTTGACTTCATTTTTTGTCTCCCATGATGTTTTTCTTCTGGTGATAAGAAAAACGTGCAGAAAAAGACAAAATTTCACAGTAATTTATACGGTAAGGTCAGAGAGTAAAAATCACATGGTAATTCAGACATTGGGATGTGTGTAAATATGATTTATGAACTACGAGTGTGCTTTATAAACCACGATCGTGGATCTATCTGCCGAACCTAAGCCTCGGAAAATCTTTTTTTTCCCCAACCAAAGCTATGAAAGGTCATTATGAAGTGTAAAAGGTCAAAAAACCTCAAATTTTCTCTTCCAAAGACGTAAACCATGTTAAAAAACTAAAAATATTTCACAAAAATGGTGCCATCACGTAGGAGATACTGTTAGCTTCATAGAAATATTGATTTTAAAGTGAATAGAATAAGATAAATATCATTTTATTATTTTTTACTAACAATAGGTCTTTAAGACATTTTTCCCGTGAATATTCATGTCTACATTTAAGACTGTAACTTTTGTTTTTCTTATCAAAATATGATAAAAATTATACCATCCCAAGCGTGGAAAAATTCTATGCACATTAAAAAATAAATTTGATTTCGATATTTTTTGATATAGTTATGGCGGGCAAACGGAAAGCGCTCCGTTTTCTAAATATTTTCAGACCACTTTCATGGAAAAAATCATAAAAAAAGTATTGCTCAAAAAAATACAAAATAAAATTCATCCCAAGATTTACAACTATATCTAACATTTCACCAAAGGAAAAAAACAAACAAGATTTGGTCATCCAAAATGCGGGCAAACGGACTACAATCTTATAATTTTTTTTCAAAAAAAAAACTAAGTCATATAATTTTAAGTGTTTAATATAGTTAAACTTGTTAGTTTTTTACAAAAATTATTATTTTAGAAACTAGATTCCAAATGCTATGATTCATATTTATATTAATTTTTCTAATTTAGAGTGCGCGTATAGCTAATAATCCCTACAAGTTGAGATTTCACTGTTTTTTGCAATATGATGTCCACGGATGATCCTATATTTGTCCATAAACTTCCTGCACTTACCCCACCAACATTTAATTTTCTAAAAAAAATTGGGTGCCTCTGGTTATCCACTCTAACATGCCTTCTTCCTTGTTGGGTGCCCGTACTATATTAAATATTGGTGATGTGTCACCTATAACTACACCTTTTGTGTGCTGGAGAAGTATTCCACCTTGCAGTTTATCAATCCTTGATCAGGAGATCATTTTTATAAAATTTCACTAAACATCCCTCAATGGTGTCAGTGCATAAGATCATCTCAAGAGCTTTCCAACGACTGTAAGAACGCGACAAACGGACATCGGGAGCTCTAGATATGTTCAGTCAAAGTTTAGTCAACGGGAAAGTCAACTCTAGTCAACTGGTCAATAATGGACCAATCGCACTGTGACACGTGGCGAAAAGGCAAAAGAGATTTGTTTGTGGGTTTTCGATCACCAGTCTTCGATGAGCGTAAAAATGGTACACTGGGAGTAAGAGGCTCAACTTTTAAAACAGCGGGGAGCCCGGCCGCCATGTGGACTAATTGGTCATCACCGACGGGGTGGGTCCACAAGCCACCACGAGTTCGATATTCTAATTGTAACTCGACAAATGGGGGCCATGTCATTTGAATTACACATCAGCGAATGGATCAAATTCTATTCATTGAGTGGGACCACGTATAAACAAGCGGAGTCAATAGACCGCATTTACCAATTCAAGCATGCACGTGAAGCGGTCAACACCCCCAGCCTTACCCATTTATGTGACCCACTTATTAGCCAAAGCAGCCACGTACCACCCATGCAATCAAATTTGGAGTAGTGGAGGGGCTTAAGCCCATGCGTGGAGGAGTCCATGTGAGGTAAGGTATAATCAAAGGTTTAAAAACCTTTGAAGATTTCTAATGCCGCCCCATGTGGAATAAACCCACATAAATCGTTGACCGCTCCATATGGGATTAAATCCCCCTAAATATGCATGGTTAAGGCTAATAATAGCCTTGGATAATATGGATCACATTTTTATAAGGGGCCTAATTTTGTACAAATAGGTAAATCTGCCACTTTGGGATATAATCCCATAAAAAAATGCAAAAATGGCTCATAAAACACTTCAAAACCGCCTAAGGAGAAGGAGGATAAGTGGAGGGGATTGGAACAGCTGACCTCCCAAGCAAAAAAATAGGCACCTAACCATTGCGCCACTTGTTTAGAAACAATATAAAAAGAGCTTTATTGTATTTGAATGGCATAGGTGCAGGTCTGTGTAAAAGCCAGAAGAGGAGGCAGTCTTAGAGAACGCCATTTTTGAAGGCCTTGCACTTAGAATGGGAACTTGGAGTAAAAATATGAAATGAAGAAAATTCTGAGGCGATTCCAACGATGTAAGATTTGATCTTTTTTGTTGACTTTTATCCTATTTTTGGAAGCTTTGAATGCAGATTTTAACAGGGATCTACAAGATAGCTAGTTCGAAAACACGAATTTCAATGCACTTCTGGTCCGAATTGTGACTTGGTGTAAACATGAAAAGTGTTTAGAATTCAGATCTGATCTCAGATATATAATTTTTTTCATATATTTTTTTTAAAATCTCCATTTGTAGGTGTTTTTCTAACACAGTTGTAGGGAGATCACATTGTGAAAACACTGTAGGAGCCACAGATCATTCTTGGGACAGTTTCTACTATTTTTTAGAGTTCTTGGGACATTGATCAGCTCATTTACAGGTTATGATTCATTATTGGTTGTTTGTAAGAGTTATTGTACTTGCTACAAAAGTTTTCCGCACTTCTATGGATGCATAGCAATCAGAATTTAATCAATTTTTTGAGTTTAGAATACTTAAAATTGGTTAAGAAAATCACGATCTTTGGAAACTTTAAAAGTGATAAAAAATACAACCCACAATTTTTAGATCAAGTTTGATATCAGAGCAGTTAGATTACCGGATTAGCTTCTAATTGTGTTTGAAAATTTGGCTTCAGTTTCAGTATTGATTTTAGTATTCAGTGTGCAGACATTTTGGGGCTTGTTAATCTTCTTTTACAGAGTGCAATTTTGGAAGTATAGGTTGTGTTTGCAGGAACTGGGAATCATGGGCAAGTCATCCAAACAGGAGCAAATGGATGAGATTGAAGCCATAAACCGCCAACTCCAAGAAGAAAAATCTTTCTTGAGAGATAAATTTTATTCCTTGGAAGAGGAAATAGTGTGGTTAAAATTTGAGCCACAATCCTCTATAACCAAGAAAGAGGAGTATGTCAATAAGATGCTTGAAGAGAGCAAGAAGTTGATGGGCTTTGTTAAAGAGTTACAGAAAGAAATACGAACCAAGGATGCCCTCTTGGAAAAGCTGTAACAAGGTGAACATAAGAAGGAAATGCCTTCTAAATCAGATGCAGGTACTATGACAGAATGCACTGTAAGTTGTTCACATTTTAATTCTTCCTCTCATTCAGTTTCAGATATTCCTTTGGGTCAATTTGAAAAAAACACTAAGGGAATTGGATCTACGCTAATGGTTAAGATGGGATTTAACGGAACAGGCCTTGGTAAAAATGGACAAGGTGATGTTAACCCAATACAGGTAAAGGATCAACCTCAGTTTGCAGGTTTGGGTTACTCTAGTGGGAAAATGGAAATTGGAGAAAGTTCCAAAGCAGCTGAAGGAAGACAAGCTTCCAACAGCCAAGGATCTAAACCACTAGAATTTCAGGATTCCGCCATCAGGAGGAACAATGAAAGGTGTAATAAAACAGGTAAAAGAGGTAATCAGATTCCACCTCCTTCCATTTACACTAAAAATAGCACTAAGGGAAAATCAAATCCTAAAACTTGTAATACACTCTTTCAGTTGGAACAATATAGCTTTGGTAGGCAGAAATATGCTTTCCCTTGCACATTTTGTGAAGGTACTAATCATTCTGTTGCATATTGTTGGAAGAGGAAAATTTTGATTAAGAATTTAATGCCTTTTGTGAATGATAAGGGAGGTGTTAAAGACCAATCTCACCAAGGAAAAGGGCGAGAAATGGCAAGAATGTTACCTCTCCTAAACAGGGGAATCATTCTCGTAGACAGAGTTCTAAGAATGGTAAAATGGGTAAGACTCCTAAAAATAGGGAAGTTAAATTTTGTTCCCATTGTAATAGGAATGGTCATGACGTTAAGGTTTGTTGGTTTGTTCCTAAACAACAAAATTGGAAAGTTGTTAAA
The DNA here is from genome assembly GCA_019776745.2 of Taxus chinensis. Classification (NCBI taxonomy): domain Eukaryota; kingdom Viridiplantae; phylum Streptophyta; class Pinopsida; order Cupressales; family Taxaceae; genus Taxus; species Taxus chinensis. Next base: position 499,753,480 of record CM034146.1, on the reverse strand, counting down.
AAGAACAGTATTGTAAAACCAACAGTGTTAAACCTAACTAAAACTCATTTTGGTACTGAGGAGGTAAAACAACCAAAACGGAAAAACCCAAGTGATTGGTTTGGAAAAACACTGCTCAACTTTATATTTGCACTACAGTAAATTGTTGATAGTAGGAAAAAGAAAAAATTTAGAGCTATATTTTAGGGATTCCTATTGATTGATAAGGATTTGTTCCTAAGTTGATATTTAAAGCTTTGAAAATGAATGGAAACAGCTGAAGAGAAGATTTGAGTGATAGGTCATCATACTCATGTTTTGTTTTCTCAGATTGATTGGTAGTTCCATTGATGAAAACACTATACAGAGATAGGCATCAGTAGCATGTCTAAATTTGAAACTTGCAGTTGTAATCAACATAATCACAAAGTGTCAGTTGAACACTAGCTTCTATTATAGATGGGTGTTATTATCCGACTTATTATTTGTGTTGGCGATACAGTGTTTTGGCATATTCATGTTGATTCAGTTGTTGACTATAGCTATTTTTGGGCGTTGATAGTCTATTATATTCTAGTAATGAATACTTGCAGTTGTTACAGTTTCAGATGGGCAGTAGGCACTAGCCTAATTGTGGGCAGTTTAGATGTCTTGTATACTGATCTATGTTATGGAATTGTAATTTTTGGGTAATCGGCCGTATCACAAAGTGACAGTTGAACACTAGCTTTCCGTAATAGAATGGGTGTTATTATCTGGTCAGTTATTTGTGATGGCATTACAGTGGGGTATGACGGTTCACAGTTGTGCATAGAGTTGACAGGGTTGCAACGTTTCAATTGAACACTAGCTTAATTGGGTGTTATTATCTGATCGATTATGTGACTAGCTAATCAAATATTTGCATTTATTTAACCTATAATGTTATTTTGGGTTCTTTTATGTGTTTGTGCAATGCAGGAAGAGATAGCATGTTTTTGTGGGTTGATACACAGCTTTTTGTGGACAAAAATCCTTTCTCAGTGGGGAGGTGTGATCAGGAGATAATTTTTGAAAAATTTCCCTAAACATCATGTTATCTAAAATTCCCCCCAGGGTAATTTTGATAACATGCATCAGAATATCCAAATCCCAAGAAAATTGATTGATTCAGAGCAAAAATCAGGCTTGCAGGGTCCCTTCAGGTAATTTTCTAACTCCCCTGGCCGAGGAAAAAAGGAACAAGCTCTGAGAAAGTGCAGAGAAGGTTGCAGAAAGCAAGTAGTTCGGGCCAGGAAAATTTGTGAAAATCGGCTAAGTCCCAGTCCAGCACAAGTTGGATCAAATGGGACAAAAGTACGCGAACCACCCGAACCGCCCGAAATGAGTCCAGGAGGCCCACTAAGCATTTGGGACAAGTGGGACTAAAGTACGTGGCGGGCGCGAAATGCCGGTTTGACCGAGAGAGAGAGAATCGGCCGAAATAAGCACAAAGGGGCAGTTCGGGACGAATGGAACAAATGGACGCGAAATGCCTGAACCGGCCGAATCGCGCGAAATCATCACAAGGAGCCCAAAAGCAATTGGGACGCGCGGGACAATAGGGTGCGAACCGGCCAAACCGGCCGAAAAGAGTCAAGTCAGTCCGAAGCAAAGTGGGACAAGCGGGCCAAAAATGCCCGAACCGGCCGAATCGGCTAAAATGAGCACAAAGGGTCCAAAATCAAATGGGACATCCAGGACAAATGGAGGCGAAGTACGTGAAGGAGCCGAGAGCCAATCAAAAGCTGCCACGTGTCCTCACAAAGGAAAAGGTCAAAAAGTCAAAGGGTGAGTTTTCGAGCGCTGATCCGAACCAATGAGAAGCTGCCACGTATCCAAGCGAAAACCCCACACAAAGGGATATGTCGTCGGGTCGTCCAAACCCGACGCACAAAGGAAATCAGGTTTCATAGTCAGGAAAACATGACGGAGAAACATGGCACAAGAACATGTCGGAAGGGTTGAAAAACCCGACACCTAAGAAATGTGTCGGAGGGGTTGGAAAGCCCGACGCACAAAGAAAATTAGGTTTCATAGTCGGGGAAACAAGTCGGAAAAGCATGGGGCGAAAACATATGTTGAGCCACCTCCCAAACCTGATGAAAATGGAGAGTAGAATCTAGAACCCGACGGGCTGAAGACCTTTCTCATCCAATCAGAGTCTGCCACGTGTCATCCAGGTGGCAATGCGCGGGAAAATATTTTAAAAATCTGTTTTCGCCTGTTCCATGCCCTAAATCCTCAAATCGTCATATCTTTTGATCCAGAGCTCGGATTTGCATGTTCCTTATATCAACGGAAAGCTAGTGAAATCCTCTACATGATTCTGGGGCTAATCTTGAGTTTTGGTGCAGTCTAGAGAGAGAAAATCGAGAAATGGCTCTGACGCATGGTAATGACAGAAGTGACATTTCAGCGACCAGTTTTAATGCAGCAGACAGCCCGCCGTTTTGCCAGGATCCGTCGCTTCTACCATGATGAAATGATTTAAAATACGACCTGGAGGTGGTTGGAGGAGATCTGACTTTCCTCTTTCTTCCTTCTCTCATTCTTCCTATATATTGTAAGGAGTGGCAAAATATAAAAAAAATTTGTTCATTCTTTCTGCTCGGCCCTCCCTTCTTTTCTTCTCTAGGGTTGAAAATGGAGTTCGAACCTCCTCCCTGCTCTGTAATGGAATTTTTTGCCTTTTACTAATGGAATGATGTTCTGTGCAAACTTCTGAAGCAACAAAACGTGTTTTGTGATGCATCTGTCCATCCTTGCTCGTTTTTGCTTGTTTTCTTCTTGCCTCTCTTCATTGCAGGTATTTGTGCATGTTTGAACGTTCACTGCAGATCTGGAGCTGTGTTCATGGAGTTTTGGGACACTTTTCTATGTGAAATCTATCCTTGGTCCTGTGATGCATCTGTCCATCCTTCCCATTGCTCCCCTCTCTTTGTCCCATGGCAGTTTTGATAGATGTTCAACATTCTCCTTCTCTGGTGTATCACCGTTTTAGTGTAGGCTTTTGCTGTTTTTCCTTTCTCTCTCTCTCTCTGTCTCCTTGGCATGGTTAGATTAGGATTAGATTAGCTTGCCTACACTAGAATAGCTTGTGGCAGGTAGTTTAGGAGCAGGAACCAACCTTCTCTGGAGATTCCTCTCTCGGTTTTACAAGTCCCACGCTTGGAGAGAGGTTTCCATGTTGTGCAATCACACTGGATGCCTGAACATCAACCTAGAAGCATGATGTGCATCCAGGGGTGCTATGATTTTGTACTAACACATCCCTAAATGGTGTCAGTGTAGAAGATCATCTCGAGAGCTTTCCAACGACTGTAAGAACGCGACAAATGGACATCGGGAGGTCTAGATATGTTCGGTCAAAGTTCAGTTAATGGGAAAGTCAACTCTAGTCAACTAGTCAATAATGGACCAATCGCACTGTGACATGTGGAAAAAAGGAAAAAGAGAGTTGTTTGTGGGTTTTCGATCACCGGTCTTCGATGAACGTAAAAATGGTACACTGGGAGTAAGAGGCTCAACTTTTAATATGGAGGGGAGCCCGGCCGCCGTGTGGACTAATTGGTCATCACTAACGGGGTGGGTCCACAAGCCACCACGAGTTCGATTTTATAATCACAACTCAACAAATGGGGGCCATGTCATTCGAATTACACATCATCAAATGGATCAAATTCTATTCATTGAGTGGGACCGCGTATAAACAAGCGGAGTCAATAGACCGCATTTACCAATTCAAGCATGCACGTGAAGCAGTCAACACCCCCAGCCTTACCCATTTATGTGACCCACTTATTAGCCAAAGCAGCCACGTACCACCCATGCAATCAAATGTGGAGTGGTGGAGGGGCCTAAGCCCACGCGTGGAGGAGTCCACGTGAGGTAATGTATAATTAAAGGTTTAAAAACCTTTGAAGATTTCTAATGCCGCCCCATGTGGAATAAACCCACATAAATCGTTGACCGCTCCATATGGGATTAAATCCCCCTAAATATGCACGGTTAAGACTAATAATAGCCTTGGATAATATGGAGTGCATTTTTATAAGGGGCCTAATTTTGTACAAATAGGTAAATCTGCCACTTTGGGATATAATCCCATAAAAAAATGCAAAAATGGCTCATAAAACACTTCAAAACCGCCTAAGGAGAAGGAGGATAAGTGGAGGGGATTGGAACAACTGACCTCCCAAGCAAAAGAATAGGCACCTAACCATTGCGCCACTTGTTTAGAAACAGTATAAAAGGTGCTTTATTGTATTTGAATGGCATAGGTGCAGGTCTGTGTAAAAGCCAGAAGAAGAGGCAGTCTCAGAGAATGCCATTTTTGAAGGTCTTGTACTCAGAATGGGAACTCAGAGTAAAAAGATGAAATGAAGGAAATTTTGAGGCAATTCCAAAAATATAAGATTTGATCTTTTTTTTTAATTTTTAACCTATTTTTGGAAGCTTTGAATGCATATTTTAACAGGGATCTACAAGACAACTAGTTGGAAAACACAAATTTCAATGCACTTCTGGTCTGAATTGTGACTTGGTGTAAACATGAAAAGTGTTTAGAATTCAGATCTGATCTCAGATATATAATTTTTTTTCATATAATGTTTTTTAAATCTCTATTTTTAGGTGTTTTTCTAACACAGTTGCAGGGAGATCACATTGTGAAAACACTGTAGGAGCCATGGATCGTTCTTGGGACAGTTTCTGCTATTTTTCAGAGTTCTTAGGACATTGATCAGCTCATTTGAATTTTGTGATTCATTTTGGTTGTTTGTAAGAGTTATTGTACTTACATTTCAATATTATTAATGGATCAGTTCAATCTGAACCCGGGGACAGGAATTTCCGAACCCTGTAAACAATCTTGTTTGTTATCTGAATGTTTTTAGTTCTGATTATTTATTTGCTACACAAGTTTTCCGAACTTCTATGGATGCATAATAATAAGAATTTAATCAATTTTTGGAGTTTAGAATACTTAAAATTGGTTAATAAAATCACGATCTTTGGAAACTTTAAAAGTGATAATAAATACAACCCACAGTTTTCAGATCAATCCTTCATAAAATTAATAAATCCAGTTTCCATTTTAAAGAGGACATTGAGACCTTTCCATCGATATCAATTTTCAAATATTGGATCATCCAATCAAAATTTATGGCACTTTTAGTCTCCCATAGAAAACTGTCTGTTTTCTTCAATATGTGACTTCTCCTTTCAATTTTGCATAGATTTTGGATTCTATGGTTCTTCCTTGCGTGTTGGAGCCTTAAATTATCTCTGTAGTTCCTTACTTTTTAACCCATGACATATTCCAACTCTACTTTTATCCATAGCTTTTAATTTTGTATCGCGGCCTCATGTTGTCATCCACGGATCCATTTTCCTTCAATCTACGGTCTACTTGATTTGCTTTTACCTATGGTTTTCTACTTTAGTATATCGTGGCTTGCTAGAACATCTGCGGACCCTTTGCTTCAATATGTGGACTCCCTGACCTTGGCAGCCTTATCTCCTTAGTTACGGATTTCTAATATTTTCCCTTTACTTCGCGACATTTATTATTTTTCCTGCGGTTCTTGACTTATCTTCGCGGCATATATAAACTTCTCTGTGGTATTCATTTCAAGTCTACGACACTCCAAGTTATTCTATTTTTGCAAGGGGTATAAAAATAAACAAAAGGTTCTAAAGGATTTCAAAAGGTGGTGTGGCACATTTGATGTCAACCTAAAGATGCAGGGTCAACAAAAATCTAGTCAACTTAAATTTGACGTCTAAATGACCATCATATTGTCTTATGTTTAGTCTACCATGACGGTCATTTGACCGTCAAATTTAATGAAACCAAAATTTTTTTATTTCCAGAAAGTGAAATTCCATAATTTCTTCTTCTGTATTATATTATGGAGGTTATATTTTAACACATTATAATAACCTATTATAATTTATAATGTAAAAATATATACACTTTTTTTTATAAAAAAAGCGGTATATAGTTTATAGAATGTAAATAAAAAATAAAATATAGTTCATAAAAATTATAAACTATAGTATATTTTTTTATATAAAAAAACGCATAACCCTTATTAAAGGGGTTTAAAGGACATAGACTAGGTTAAAAGAATTTTACCAGGTGTAAGTAGATTTATGAGAGTATAGATTAACCTGCATATTTTACAGAGGGGCAACTAATTTCACCCGACCAATGAAATAAATTCAAATCCCTATTTTCATGAACCTTTTCTCCTCCCTTCATTTACTCTTAATTTTACCCTACACACATTCAAAACTATGGAAATATTGCAAAATATTTTATAGAATTCTTATAAGCTAAAAACTTTAAAACTTTTATTGGCTATAACTACCAATATTTTAATAAATATTTACCACACTTCACGTGGGCCACCAATAAATAGCTTTTTTTTTAATTCTTCATTTATACTTGAGAGTTCCACATTTATACATGAGATATTATCTCATTTTATTCTCCACTCCCACTCTTATATAAAAGAAAAACCTTTAAATAGGTTTATTTATATAGTTTTTATAAACTATAAGATATAAATGAATGGGGTCACCCCCTTACATGGATAATATAAATGGTTAGGGACACATGTTAGGATTTATTTAATAAGTATTAAGATATTAAAGTAATCCCTCCATGGCCAAGCAATAAACACATGCCCCCTTTCCAAAAAAGTAAGCACTTAAGTTTTTTTTTTAAACAAATATAAACTAAATCTAATAAAATTTATATTTTAAGTGGTTTAAACTAACCATATATATAAAATATGATTTAAACTTAGGCTTAGAATATGGTTTGTTGAATCTTCCCTTAATTCCATGTAATTTTAATATGGTTAAAGACTTTTAATATATAGTTTTTTTTCCCAAAACTATATAAATTTTAATATGATATTTATATAAATTATTATATAAACCTTATTGTATATTATATATTTTTATTTAAAAATAATAATATAGTTTTCAACTTATATAGGATATAGTTATATATTAACTATAAACTCTGAATCCTTTTAGAGGGGAACAAACAACATGGGTATGAATTTACCTTCCGAAATATTTAACCTGCAAACATTTGAAATTATATAAAACATGAAAATTATTTCATATAGTAATAAATAATTTTAAATACCCTTTCGGGTTGGTTGAAAAACACCCGTACAAATTAAATAAATAAAATACACAACATTTGATCTTAATTTATTTAATTTACCTCGCTTTGTTACTATGTTAGAATTTGAGGATTCTAATAAATATGGATTTAATCAACTTACATATTACATAATGTTACAATAAATATTTAAATAAAGATTACATCATAACATAAGTAAATAAAGAAATACTTACAAGAAATAAATAATACAGGTGACATAGTAGTTATAGTGGAAAACCCCAATAGGGTAAAAACCACTTTGAAAATAAATTTTTACTTCAAAGAACTTATTTTACATCCAGTAAGATCACCTCCTCCTTTGAAACCCTATTTACCAAGGGTAAAACCAAATCACTTGATTTGCACACATTTGATATATTTCCTAAATATATCAAATGACTGCCTAAAGTCCTTTTTATATAAGGTGATCGGGTATGTCTCCCAACCCACCTTTTCAACCTAAAATGGTTGACACATACACTTAGGTTTATAATATTTAATATTAGAAATATAATCATTTCATGATATTAAATATTTAACCTAAATTATATACCTAGGTTAACATATTTAATAATAGAAATATAAATATTTCATATTATTAAATATTAACCTATATATTAGTGATGGACCCATATACGTTAAGGGTTGGCCTGACCATTTAATCATTATGTTCCAACATCTATGACACTCCAAGTTGTTCTATTTTTGCAAGGGGTACAAAAATAAACAAAAGGTTCTACAAGATTTCAAAAGGTGGTGTGGCACATTTGATGTCAGCCTAAAGATGCAGGAGGGTTAGGACTTATTGACATTAAACTCCAAGGACATGCTCTTAGTGCTAAATAGGTCATTCGCAGTCTTAAAAGATCTGAAGAATGGAAATTCCTTCTTATGCATTGCATTATTGAAGGATGGTCTTGAGTTTCAAACTCTTATATTCACTTCAGTCTCGGTTAAGACTGGAGGCATGTATGTTGCCAAGATTTTTTGGCAAGCATTGGAATTATTCGAACCCCATCGCTTATGGGTTAGAAATGGTTTTAGAAATGGTTTGTCTATTAACTCTCATTCTATATGATGGTCTCCCTTACTCTTGGGTTCAAAAGGATGATATTGTTCAAAAAGGGATTTACTACCTCATTGATATATTTTACAGTTGATCTAGAGAATCACTTCCCTAGTCTGTTATGAATCAGATGTTTTAGATTATAAATTTGGATGCTCCTATTATTTCCTTCATAGTTTTTCATCCATGAGGATGTTTTACACAAAATTAAGGTGTCACCCCCTATTACATAGTGGAGAGATTGTAATTGGTCGGTGGTCACCCTTCTATCCATGTAAAAACCCCAACTTGGTTACCACTTATTGGAGGAGAGATTTATCCCAATTGATACTCTTAATTGTATATGACATATGAACTCTACTTCTCAGGTCTAGTCTATAAGATTTGTAAAGGTCTGGCATATCCCCACGGAACAAAAGAAACTCATTGTCTATAGGGTGTTCTTTATCAAATCCTCCTTATTGGTGATAGACTCAAGCACATGGGGGTTTCTAACCCTTTTTGTCCCTTTTACCACCAAATGAAAACCCTAAAACATATCTTTTGGTATTTCCCATTGGATCAGTTGCCTTGACATTGGATTCATTCCTTTTTCCAACCTTTTCTTCCATAATTCTTTACCTTGAAAATGATTATCCTAAGGGACTCAAATTACATTCCTGTAAAATACAACTGAATTTAGAAATTTTTTAGAGTTGATATTAATCAACAATAACTAGATAGAATTTTTATTCTTTCTAATCAATTTTTTATTACTAATGTCCTTCTTCAAATCTAGGACCAAGCAGAAAAAGTATGTTTGGAGGTAGAGAATTTTAAAAATCTTATCAACCACTGGGGGAATTATCTGTGTGTTGTTGATTTAACAAAATATGGAAATGTGCTAAACCCTAGATATTTTAGAGTCACATATGATAAATAAACAATAAAGCATAGATTTGACGCAAGTGATAAGATAATAAAAAGTGAAACCCTAAATGTAAGAGAGGGAATAAGAGACTTAGTTAATTTCAAAATGAATCCCAAAGTGTGTTGGACTGGAAAAATACTGAATAGGAAAGGAATATTATCGTAACCAAGAACATAAAATCTTGAAATTGCCAGATGAACCGAGATGAGGGCGTTTGGGAAAGGACTGTGGCTCTTGGGAAACCTAGACCTCTAGTAGGCGCTTGTGACTACGCAAAATCTCGAAATATAATTTTTATCGTGACGTAAGGTGGTTGTTAACATTCATTTTTGGTCACCTGTATGTCATACTATGTCTACAAAATTCACATGTAACCTACAAAAAAAATAATCTCTTGTAAAACCCTAAAACACAAAAATAAAATATGCAAATGGGGAGTAAGACTAACCCTGACAGTCACTCAAAAAATTAAACTTGCGAATGAGCACTGAACTACATTTCATACTTCATGTAGTTATTGTGTGTATAAGAATCCTGCCCTAGGAGGCCCTTGTGCAAGTGCACATGATAGTGGGAAATATCTAGATGTACCAATATAAATAGATGTATGGATGAAAAAATAAACTTCCCCTCCTATGCATGTATGCATAAAATGTAGTCCCATGTCCCTTGTATAAATGTTAGATGTTCCTTTGATGCTCTCAGAATGCCTTTGGATGTAACCTTATGTGGTGATTATAGATGCTTAGAGCTTGGTCCTTTATTTTGGTCACATAGCTTTGTATTTATATGATTACCTTGTTTGAATTTCATAATTGAAAACTAAAAGGTTTACCCTTAAGAAAATAATATTCCCAAAAGATAAAAGGGTGATTAAGATACAAAGTGGTCGGGAGAACCTAGAAGGATAAGGGCGCCTATACATTGGTATCCTGGTTGGGCGTTGGTGTCCAGAGTCAAGAAAGATAAATCAATGAAGATCAAAATAGGTTGTGGACTGTGTAAGTTCATAGAGAGAGCAATAAAGACAATAAAGAGGCCAAAAATGCTAGTTAATTACTAGTTTTCTCCCTTAGGAATCATATGAATAGTAATATGTGATTATGACCTAGAAATGTACCCAAGTGTGTGATTTGGTGTCTACATTTTCCCCCACATTATGTTTTTGAGTGAATACTCGATAACATAAAGTAGATAAGATATGTGTACTTGATAACCATGTATATTGGTGGTAGGAGCATGATAAGAGATAAGTGAAAGCATGGAGTGATAAAAAAGAAGCATGGATGTTAAGATAGAGGAATCGACCCTCAGGGTGAATTGTATGATGTTTTATTTTATTGTACCTATAGTTGTGCCTAATAAAGGGTTACAAGTAGTTGCGTATTAAGGATAGATCTACTAAAGAAGAGTGAAAGAGTAGTCAAATTCATGTATTATGAAAAATCTGTAAAAGAATTTGAAAGTGTGTAAATGTGAAAAAGTAATAAATGGAAACTATGCACATAATCCATGATGAGTAAAAGGGATAGAAAAATGCCCTAAACTATTATAGAAGAGTTGAGTTTTTTAGGTGATTTCACACAAAGAATGAGTTTTTTGGGTGATTTCACAGAAAGAACAAGTTTTTTGGGCAATCTCACGCACGACAAAAGATTTTTGGGGAGAAAGGTCTGGTGTTATTCTCCAACCCTAACTATTTCCCAAATTTATACACCACTGTAGATGGTGTGATCTTGTTTTGTTTCATGCTTATTCTAGTTCGATCCAAATAAAAAAAAATATAAAATGTATTCTGATTTCTTGAAGACTATGCATGTACTGTGAAATCTGCTATGTGAACTACTTAAAATTGTGTTGATATGAAAAAATGTCTGTAACTACCCCCTAGTCATAGGCACCTAGGAAAGGTCAGGAGCACCCAGGTGCTAGTGTTTGTATCTAAGCACTGAATGAACTGAGGACCCAAGTCAGATTTTGGGCCATTTTATAATTATAACCTTATTATGTTTATGTACTATGCATGTATGTACTGAAGCACTAAGATGATGTATGGGGTGACTAATTCACCTGATGTATGCCCCCCTCATTTGGGGTGCATGCAACGTCACTAAGAGTATGTGCCCTAAAGGAGGGGACTAGATGTTGATTTAAAATTTTATCCTTGTAGGGGGAGAGAATTTGCATGGTAGAAACCAAGACACATGTAAAAAATATGGCTAAAATGTGTGTTAGTAGAGAAAGTGACAAGCATACTATAAAAGACAATATAAACTGATTTTACAAAAATCAACTTTTTATAAAACCCTGAATAGGATATTTCAAATTCACACGTAATAATATAGCAATGAAGTACAAAATATGACATAAGAAATAAACAAGATAATTTAAAACCTTAAGTGAAAGAAAGAGGAGAAAATCCTTAGCTAATTCAAAATAAATCTAGAGGTGTGCAAAGCTAGAAAACTATTGGAACTAGAACACAGAGTGTCATAGCTAAACCCATAAAATTACAGGAGAGTTGGATCAGGCCAGAACAAGGTGCTTGGACCGGTATGGGGCACCTAGGTGCCAGAGACCCTAACCGGGTGCTAGGGTCTACGTAAAACCTCATAAACTTGTGTTTGCAGGGTTGTTAGATGTTTGTTGACCTTTTCCTTTGATTGCCTTTATGTCGCACTAAGTTTCCATATGTCATATGTAACCTATTATGAAAGAGATATCCTGTAAAACCCCAAATCACATCAAATCCTAAAAAATAAAAGATGAAAATGGGGATTCAGACTGACCTCAATAGTCACATGACTGAGTGAACTTATGATTTGGGCATTGCACTACATTTTAGACTCCATGTAGTTATAGTTAGTGTGTGTGGAAATCATGCCCTAGAAATCTCTCATGCATAATGAACTTGATAAAAAATGATAGCTAGATGTATCAATGTAAGTAGATGTGTGGATAGAACAAAATAAGCTTCCCCTCCTATGCGTGTATGTAAAATTAGTAGTCACTTGTCCCTTAAGTGAAGCTATATGGATGCTTTAATACTCTTATAATGCCTTTCAATGCAACATCAAGTGATGTTAGTAGATGCTTAAAGTTTGGTCCCTTAATTTGATCACATAGCATTGTACTTATATGATTCTCTGATTTGAATTTGGTAATTAACCACTAAAAGGCTGACCACTAAGACAAAAAGATGCCCAACAGCTAGAAGAGGCTCAAAATTGGTGAGTAAGATACAAAGAGGTCAGGGCACCCAGAGGGGATGTGGGTGCCTGTGCGCTAACATCTTGGTTGGGTGTTGGTGTCTATAAGAAAGGTGGAGTAATGAAATGATTTGTATTCTTTTCCTTCTATTTAGTGGCAACACAAGCACGCTTGAATCCATAGAAGATTAGTGGCTAGGAAAATCTATTTTGGGTTATATATCATAGTCATGCACACCACATGTCGTGAGTGGTTGTCAGTGTGTGCTTAGTGTCTTGCAAGGAAATGAGTAGGGTGTACTAAAATTTTTCCACAATTAGAGATACTACCCTATGTGACTATTGTGAGTGTAGTGTCAATCCCCCTAAAAGAGATACAAGCCCACTCTCTAATCTAAGAAAGATGCCAAAGATGGGTCCCGACCACAGATGATCCAGTAAAGGTACCCATGTGCAAAGAGACAATCTCTCGAAAAGAAGAAGAAGAGAGAAGAAGAGGGAGATGAGAGGAATGTAGAATATGTCATAGACATATCTGAACTCTGCAACTCTAGGAGGTCTCCTAGAAGAATTTCAATGATGATATCCTCTTCATACTGAATAAGAGACACCCACAGTAAACTGTGTGCCTACCCTTAGGAAGGACATAAATGATGTGCTAAAATTCTTCCCATTCCACAGAGGAAACCTAAGGTAACAACATGAAGAACTCTACGTATGGTCTAACAAAGTGTGACATAGGTCTAGAAAGTGATTGTTAGGGAATTGAAGGTAATGTCATAAGTGCAGAACTATTAGAGTATGAAGGGTGAACACCTATAGAAAGGATGTTCAATTGATGTGAAGGAAACAAAACACCCCCCACAACAAAAAATTGATCCACAAGCAAAGGTGGATCAATGAAAGTCTCTGGAAAAGTGGAAGTGATAAGAGTCCTAGAAGGGGCACTCCGAATAATGGAGATAATGAACTCCTCTGAGGCACCTATAGATGGATGAGGAACCTGTAGTACATCACAAGTGGAATCTATGAAAATATGACAAAGGTAAGGCATACACACATCCTAATGAGGTGGCTCAACAAACAAAATATCAATTTCAGACAGGTATAAGTCATCTAATGAAGATAAAGGAGTGTAAGGGGCCTCACACACTAAAAGTGGAAAGGAGGAGGGTGAAATGATGGTATGAGGCTCATAAGGAGACTAATCAATGTTTAATGATATGGGAGGGCTAACAAAACTCTCTAGAATAGTGAGAGAAAGAGGAGATAAGTCATCTTTAGTACTCTCAACATCAAATATGGGTCCACAATCCTCATCATTAGAATTAGAATCAAACAAGTCCGAGTCTGTAGATTGCCATCATACAAAGAATAAGAGGAGACAAAAGGATCAGTAGCAGAAAAAATGATGACATTATATGAAGGGTCTCCATAGAGGGACTGAAATATGCTCCAGATGCTGTAACATTCCAATTTTAAAGCTTTAGAAACAAGGGATTTTTTTAAAAGTGTTTTCTGTTCTAAATTTTCATAATTTAGAACACACGTATCAATTTTTTAAATAATGTTCTCTATTTTAAATGATCATGATTTAGAACATACATTCCATGCCAACCAATCTCATAACAGATAACCATATTCAGTTGTAATGACTCGATGAACTATCAATCTCTCATTTCATGACTCACAGTTTCATCGGTCTCTCCTTTCATAACTCATTCATGTTGATGTTGACTCAATGTATTGTATACTAAGTATGATTTGTTCTCTTACCATTTTGGGGTATTGAAGTGTTCCGTTTAAGAGGCCTATTTGAATATTTGTTACTAATATTCATCTAAAATCTTGCTTCTTAAACTAGGTGATATAGGATAACAAAACCAGCATCTTGCGATACTTTGGCCAAATATTTTCACATGATTTACATGATCATATTCCTAGACGACATACTCATTGACGAAATACGTTCTTCACACCCCCTTCATTTTTTATCTAGAATAGTCTTCACTAAATCCTATCAGTCCTCTTGTCCAAGGCTTAACATAACCCATATTAGCAACATAGAAAGGTATAGAGCATCACTCATGGTGACTAAGGGTACATAGACATACTTAGTCGACCCAAGTTGATTGCATGTGTCTAATTACCTTTAGTCATCATGAGTTTCCCCTATACAAAGGCATGTCCCTAACCTGACCTAATGTAAAACTAAGGTCAAGTCCAAGTTTATGTAGAGCTAGATGATCCAATTCGGAAGGGTGTTGTGATATGTCAGCTGCAACACTATGCCATTATGAAGACAATACTGCATTTGGCATGTACCAACATCCTACGGAACCACCTCATCTAGAAGTTCATATCCAGTTAAGAAGTTAAACACTTACTTATCCTCTTAATTAAGATTTAATTTCAGCAACTCTACTGAATCCTTAATTTCTTTGCTCATTAAGGTTGCTGACCATTAATGATTGATAGTTACCATGCAGATAAATTTTTAATCAATCCCTCTTCCTGAAGGTTTGTATTTCATTCCATGGTATCTTATCATAATATTCAAGCTCATAACAAATTTAATATACCACGGTAAGATTATCTTATGTTACTTAACCAAGTTTAAGCATGAATAATTTTAGATTCTGGTTCCTTGTTAATATACTTCATTAAGATGAAGTCTATTCATTACGTATGTATTTATTTCATTTCTGTTGCCATATCCTGATTTGATTCAACTAGAGGGAGTATGTTTTCTCAAAAAGGTATTAAAAAATACTTATCCCATTAGAATAACTGCCTTTCTTTTATCTTTATATTCTTGTAGGGTTCATTGTTGCCATTTAATTTATACAAGAATTATAAATAGATTTCCATCTTATTTACGTCATCTAGTAAACCATCATGATCTAGTTATGTTTCCATCTATTTGTGCCAACTTATAAGTTGCTTTTGATAAAGGAATAAAATATCAATTACCTTCCTATCAATTTCATTTGAGTTTAACTGTGATGATTCAAAATAGATAGGTTCACAAGAGAGTAATGACAAGTTTACAAAATTTCCTTTATAGTAAACCAAAGGGAATAATAACTCAAATACAAAAAAAAATTAATCCTTTTTCCCATTCCTAAAGTAAATTATACATTTTACAAGTCTAAACATTTAGACTTCATTGTTACCAATCCTCATTGATAAACTCAAACAAGAAATAACTTTTCCCTTTTTCAATTATATTACAGTAAGAATAATAATTCCTCATAAAATATGAAGCCTTTAGGTAAACACAAGAGGTATCATAAAAGAACTTTTCTTCTTTTTTCACTTACAAAATCCATCTGCAAACATTTCTAGCACATGTCAACTCATCAAACTGAGCATGATAAGCACTAAACATTAAAATGATGTGCTTTCAATTAATTGTCTCATAAAAAGAACACTACTTTTATGAACCATTTAGTAATTTAAATAGATATCTCATAAAGGAATGAGGATCCTAATAATAAGGTCATAATAATCAATCAAAAATACATTATGAAAATATCATGATCAAAGCAACACTCTTCAACCAGTAATTTCATAAGAAGGATTATGACAGATAAGTGATAATACATCTCAATTACTTATCAAACTCATTTTATAGATGCATTTAATTCTTTCTTGATTCAAACAAGTGTTCAAGAAGGGTCCACCCTATAGTTCTCATAACTAAACTATTGTAAAAAAGCAATTAATCATAATCCACAACACTAACATAACTCTTTATGAAATATCAAAATCCAAATTCATTCTATCAAAAAGGATGGAATTAGGATGAACTAATTAATATTATACACAAGAATTCCCTTCTTTCCAACATTTAATCAATATCAATCCAATTCCAATTTATCGATTCGAAGGAATAAGAAGTGTAAGATCCAACCTAATTACCCATTCAGCTTCAACATGGTTAATATAGAGGAAAGACAACAATAGTTGGAAAGTAAATAACGTAAGTCATCTTTTAGTGTTCAATGAACAACATGGTATTTAACAATTTATAGAAGAGAAAGAACCAAATGTAAATCCTTATTACATTTGAAGAAAAAAACGATGCATACCTAGTTCAAAAATAGAGAGAAGATCCCAATAATCCATCCTATTAAAAGGTTAAACACAATCGACATCCCAATAAGACTGGACCAATCCTTACCTAACAACATCCAGATCCAACAACTACTTCCACACAAACAACATATTCGAAATTGAATCGATATAAGATGAACAACATAATTAAACAAGGTAGGGTTGAAGAGAGGGCTTCTCGTCAAGTAAAGAGAAAAGTCATAGAAGCAAAAAACTGATACAAGTTTTCAAGGAAACAAGCTTAACAACTAATTTCTTAGCTTCATTTCAGTGAAGATAGCCTCAGTCCAGATGTTTCCCTCATTTCCGAAATAGAGATAAACGTATAAGGTATTCCTATGTGCTCAAGAAAAATTAATATAAGCTACAACCAAGCCATCTATGTTCCCACTTAACAGGAATCAAAGAAACAGTCCATACGTAATAAAGAAAGGGCTCCATCCTAGATTCAAACAAGATGAAGGAAATTCAAATAGATTTTCAACCCCAAGTCGGTTCTCAAAATCAAACCCAAAAGAAGGAGAAGAGTAAAATCAAACCCTTCTAACTCATATACTTCAATTAACTAAAATAGAATTAATCCATTCTTTCAACAACTTCTACAGATGTAAATCAAAATATTATTCACAATGAATTCATAAATGAAGGAGAGAGAGAAACACCAATATCCTTGCACAGTCCCAAGAGAAAAAGTTAAATCATAATTTACTAGATTTCGAGCAAGGACGAATAAAACCGAATGAAATCCTCTCTTAACAGTTCCAAAAAGTTCATAAATTCAAAATGTATTAAGCTCAGAAGGTGTCAACATATCACTGTTGCTTTAAAACAAGTTTAGATCCACAAGAAAAAATGAACCCGAAGACCCATTTCAACATAACTTAACAACAATGATAAAATTTGAAGCCACTTCGAATTTTAACTAAAACATCAATTTTTCTTACCTTCTCCTAACAAAGGAAGATATTCGCAATCAAAATTTTAAACCAATAATTATTTTTCTAAACCATTTTACAATTGAAGAAAAAAACGATGCATACCTAGTTCAAAAATAGAGAGAAGATCCCAATAATCCATCCTATTAAAAGGTTAAACACAGTCGACATCCCAATAAGACTGGACCAATCCTTACCTAACAACATCCAGATCCAACAACTACTTCCACACAAACAACATATTCGAAATTGAATCGATATAAGATGAACAACATAATTAAACAAGGTAGGGTTGAAGAGAGGGCTTCTCGTCAAGTAAAGAGAAAAGTCATAGAAGCAAAAAACTGATACAAGTTTTCAAGGAAACAAGCTTAACAACTAATTTCTTAGCTTCATTTCAGTGAAGATAGCCTCAGTCCAGATGTTTCCTCATTTCCGAAATAGAGATAAACGTATAAGGTATTCCTATGTGCTCAAGAAAAATTAATATAAGCTACAACCAAGCCATCTATGTTCCCACTTAACAGGAATCAAAGAAACAGTCCATACGTAATAAAGAAAGGGCTCCATCCTAGATTCAAACAAGATGAAGGAAATTCAAATAGATTTTCAACCCCAAGTCGGTTCTCAAAATCAAACCCAAAAGAAGGAGAAGAGTAAAATCAAACCCTTCTAACTCATATACTTCAATTAACTAAAATAGAATTAATCCATTCTTTCAACAACTTCTACAGATGTAAATCAAAATATTATTCACAATGAATTCATAAATGAAGGAGAGAGAGAAACACCAATATCCTTGCACAGTCCCAAGAAGAAAAAGTTAAATCATAATTTACTAGATTTCGAGCAAGGACGAATAAAACCGAATGAAATCCTCTCTTAACAGTTCCAAAAAGTTCATAAATTCAAAATGTATTAAGCTCAGAAGGTGTCAACATATCACTGTTGCTTTAAAACAAGTTTAGATCCACAAGAAAAAAATGATACCCGAAGACCCATTTCAACATAACTTAACAACAATGATAAAATTTGAAGCCACTTCGAATTTTAACTAAAACATCAATTTTTCTTACCTTCTCCTAACAAAGGAAGATATTCGCAATCAAAATTTTAAACCAATAATTATTTTTCCTTAAACCATTTTAGCACATGAGTTCAGAAGTTGACACGACTTTAGAAACCTTCTAGTTTCAAATAAATAAACACGATTTACTCAACATGCATAAATAAAAATACCCATTTTGAATATTTTCCAAACAATAAACTCAATCATAAGATCTCATAAAAAATACACCAAGGCATTTACACAAAACCATTTTTTTCTAAGATCAGAGTTCTTTTAATGAAGATGCTTGATAAAAAATAGAACTATTTAACAAGAAGACCTTATCATGCCTGATAAAATTTCTTGTTGATTTACAGAAGATCTTCACCCGAGCTTCTTAGAATCTCTTTTTTTCAACCAATGTCAACAGTCAAATATCCCAACTTCCTCTATGTTTCCACAATTTCAGAACATCTTGAAGATACACATGATTACAATAGGTCAAAAAACAAGCTTGCTGGTTCGAAGAACCTAAAATCTCATGCAGAGAAAAAACCAGAAAGATCCAAATGACCAACTTTCTCCAATTCCTCCTTCCTAAATCCTAGGTAGTTTCCTCCACTGAGCCCGAGGCTATTGAATGTATTAAATGCATTTAATTCCATTTCCCCATATTTCCTTACACCATTGCCACTTCAATTTTGGCGAAACAAAATTCAAGAACTCCATTCATTTTAAATTTACCAATGATGCCAGCTAGGCATCCCACCATCTTCTTATGCCTCTATCAATCTTGGAAAATTTAAGATGTAAGGAATGAAATCAATTCACATTAAGAACTTAGAAACCACCGCCACCAACCTTCCATTTTCCAAGTGACCCTTAACTCCCATTTTCATCTTAGTAATAGTTTAGGTTACATTAGCATTGGTTAGGTTTTTCCACCTTAGTTCTTAGGTTAGTTCAAGACTCCTAGCCTTATAACATACTTCCTTAGGTTAGGTCATCACCTCTTAGATTAGAATTTATATAAGGTAGGAACCACAACCTATTTTTTGGCATCAACCAAAATAGTTTAGTAATAGGTCCTAGGTAAGTATTATTACCTTAGGTAAAAAATCTAATAGGGCAACATCATAGTTTGGGTCAGATCCAAATAACATCACACATTATGACCAAGGTTAAGGAATTTGCCTTATTATCCCACAACAGATCCTTAATCTCCTCATGATGATCAACATTGCAAAAAATTAATAAAGGAGGTCCAAATTTACAGTTTGTAGCACGATGTTGAGTAAGGACACTTGAAGCTAGGTCCTTCACAATTTATAACAAAATATTGCTTGGTTCCATAATATGTTTCATTCAACATGTCAATTAACAAGATGACAATAAAGAAGAACTGAAGCATACCTTGGATCAATGGAATTGATTCAAGGTGTGTTGTTAGCATATGGAAAATGTGAAACAACAATATAGATTTACAACCTATATTTCACATAGCATAATGGTTTCACTTTCAAGTAAACAAAATTATAGCTAGCATAAATTCTAAACAACAATAACTTATCCATTGTAAACATGATTTTGAACGTCAAAAGAGTACACTTTCCTAAGACAAATCACATGTCAACATTTGCAATGTCAAAAGTGGAAGTCATAATAGTAATGGTCATGACCAAGATGTTACATACCTTCCTCCTTAAAATAATCATCGTCCCAATGATTAACTTAATTAAACCATTAAGGTTTTAGGAAAA
The DNA here is from genome assembly GCA_019776745.2 of Taxus chinensis. Lineage (NCBI taxonomy): Eukaryota > Viridiplantae > Streptophyta > Pinopsida > Cupressales > Taxaceae > Taxus > Taxus chinensis. The sequence continues at coordinate 499,733,247 of CM034146.1, read as the reverse complement.
AATTTAATTATTGTCCTTCCATTCATGTCCAAAACATGACTGAATTTGAAAATTTCAAGTTTTCGAAATAGTATTTAAAATAGCTGTCAAATTGTTCAGTAACTACCCAAGTTTGGCAGATTTAACATCAAAATATGAATTAAATTTTTTAGATTTTATCAATTTTCAGAATCAATTATGATCAAACAAGTATGGAAAAGTAGATCTCATATCTTCGAGATTTTCCTAGGTTATACTTTCTTCGTTAAACTGGTCCCACTGGACCTTACATTGACTTATTTCATGATTTCTTAAGTGCAACTGGTGAGTTTCCAGCACTCAAATGGGTTTAACCATGATTATTCCTGGGTCTTGGACCTGCAAGGAATTCCAATTCAACACATGTGATAAATCTGAAACATATTTCTTAAGCAAAGAAATATGGAAAACATCATGCATTCATGATAAAGTAGGAGGTAAATCTAAATGATAAGCTACAGGGTTGATTACTTCAACTATCTCAAAGGGTCCCACATAACAAGGTGATAACTTGGCAGCCTTGCCAAAAGTTATAGAACTCTTTTTCGGCTTAACCCAAAGAAAGACCTTCTCACCAAGTTCAAATTTCCTATCCACCCGCTTTAAGTCTACATAATTTTTCTACCTATCTGCAACTTCCTTCAAGCGTTCACGAATAATTTTAACTTGTTGTTCCATTTTTGTAAGGATTTCAGGCCCTATCACCTCTCTACCTTCAATGTTGTCCCAACTAATAGGGGTTTTGCATTTCCTTCCGTATAGTGCTTCGAAAGGTGTCATTTTTAGAGAGGCATGATAAGTATTATTATAAGAAAAATCAACTAATGGAAGGTAATCCTCCCATTTATATTATTGATCCATATAATACATTCTTAACATATCCTTTAAAAATTGATTAAATCTTTCAGTCTGTCCATCTGTTTCCCTGTGATACACAGAACTAAAATCGAGTTTAGTTCCTAGAGCTGCATTAAGCGTTTTCCAAAATCTTGATGTCATTCTCAGATCTCTATCTGATATGATTAATTCAGGTATTCCATGTAACCTGAAAATATCATGCACAAATCTTCTTTCTAACACAAGTGAATCATCCTTTAGATTACCAACAATAAAGTGTGTTACCTTCGTTAGTTTATCAACAACTACCAGAATAACATCATGTTTATTCATTGACATAGGAAACCCTTTAACAAAATCCATGGTTATCACTTGCCATTTATACTGTGGAATGTTGTGAGGGTACAATAAACTAGATGGATGCATATGTTCTGCTTTAACTCGTTGATATTCTAAACAGTGCGTCACAATTTCCATCACATCCTTTTTCATCCCTTTCCAGAAATATTGTTGTTTTATATTAGCGAACATATTTATAATTCCAGGGTGTCTCGAAAAAGGTGAGTTATGAAATTCAAATAATAATTTCTTTCTTAAATCATTTGCCAAAGGTATCTATACCCATTTTTTAAACTACAAAATTCCTTCATTGTTGAAATGAAAACCCTTATATCTTGCATCATTTGGATTTGCAGCAAGTGTTGCCCTTAGTTGATGAAAATAAGAATCAGATTCCATGACACTTTTCACCTCGTCTTTAAACTAAGTTCTTAATGTTATAAGAGTAGAAATGTGCTTCCTATGGCTTAGAGCATCAACTACTTTATTTTCATTTCCTTTAATATAGCTTATATCAAAATCATACTGAGATAGAAATTCCAACCATCTTTGTTTTCTTGCATTCAAGTTTGGCTAAGTGAAAATATACTTCAACCCAAGATGGTCAATTTTTAGTTCAAAAGGCCTACTGAGAAGATAATGGATCCATATTTGAAGGGCATGAACAATGGAAGCAATCTCTAGGTCATGTGGAGCATAATTCCATTCATGTAACTTGAGTTTTCTACTTTCATAAGCTATGACATGGTCATCCTATAATAGAATACCTCTGAGGCCCTCTCCAGATGCATCCGTTACAAAAATAAAGTCCCCATTTCGATTAGGTATAGTTAAAGTAGGTGTTGTAGTTAACTGATCCTTTAGAATCTTAAAAGCAGATTCACATTTTTCATTATAAATAAATATCTTATGTTTCTTTTGTAATAAAGTTATTAGTGCAACAATCTTTAAAAAGTCTGTAAAAAAATTTCTATAGTAACTAACAAGACCCATGAAGCTTCTAACTTCATGCACATTCTTGGGTACAAGCCACTTATTTATAGCTATGATCTTCGAAGGATCTATAACTATTCCATTTTTTTCTTATTACAAGTCCCAAATAGTGTACTTCCATGTCATAGAAGGAACATTTAGACAACTTACCATACAACTTTCTCTTTCTTAAGATTTCCAAAACTATCTTCAAATGTCATGATGTTCTTCAAAGCTTTTAGAGTATATGATAATATCATCCAAGAATACAAGCACAAACTTGTCCAAGCATTCTTGAAAAATATTATTCATCAAATTCATAAAAGTAGAAGGTGCATTTATCAACCCAAAAGGTAAAACTGTGAATTCGTAATGCCCATAGCTTGTTCTAAAAGATGTTTTATGTATGTCTTCATCATTTATTCTCAACTAATGATATCTTGATCGAAGATCTATTTTAGAATACACCGATGCTCCACGCATCTGAACAAACATATCATAAATTCTAGGAAGTGGATATCGGTTCTTAATAGTTGCATTGTTTAACATTCTGTAATCAATACACAATCTAAACATGCCATCCTTCTTTTCCACAAAGATTACCGGTGCTCCCCAAGGTGAGACACTCGGTCTTATCAATCCTTTTGACAAAAGTTCCTGTAACTGAGCCTTAAGATCTACTAATTCAATGGTAGTCATTCTATAAGGTGCCTTTGATATAGGCTCGATTCTTGGTTTGATCTTTATTGTGAAGTAAAAATCTTGTTTGGGTGGAAGACCTAATAACTCTTCTAGAAATACATCTATGAAATTTCATAACAAAGGATATTTTCCATAAAATCATTACCTTCTTCTGTAGTTTTGGAAATATTTATTACATACAAGGTACAACATTTGTTTTTGGCCTTTTTAAGTTGCATTTCTGACAACTTCCTAACTGAAATATAATTTTTTACACCCTAAATGACCACTGATTTTTACAAATCATCTAAACAACTAATATGTTTTTTAAAAAAAAAACCTTTGTTTTATACCCAGCTAGCCAGTTAACACCTATGATTACGTCATAAGACCCGAAAGGAGCAACATAAAGGTCAACTTCTATGGAAAAACTAGGTAACTCAAGGACTGCTCCAAAAAGACGTATACTAACCGTATGAGCAGCATTATTTCCATAATGCACAGTCCACAATTTATCCATTTTCTTAGTTTTAATTTTTAATTTCAATTCTAACTTAGTAGAGATAAACATTCAACAGCTCCAGTATCAAAAAGTGTAGTCACAGGTATATTGAATAACTTACCTAGAAATTCTATAGGTGTGACTTGCTTTTCAGCTACCGCAATGTGTATCCTATGCTGGTGATTGTGGTCATCCTTCTTCAAAGGAAAATGACTCACGTAATGATCCTTGCCAAAATTAAAATAGCCTCTAATATGCCCCTTCCTAGGCTCAAATTTATTTCCATCCTTGAAGTTATCATTCTGGATTTCATAGGAATTCTATCTATTATTATTGTTCTTGACAAAGATGTTCCACATACTAACAAAAAGTTTTTTTATTGTTGTTCTCTTATTATTATCAGTGGAAAAAAAAAATTTCATGCCAAACCTCTTCTAGGGTCCCTTTTTAGGTGCAAGAGATGAAGAAGAGTTTGGAACCTTCTTTCTAATTTCCGCTCTATGAGAAGAGATTACTTTTAATTTTTTTTCTTTCCTTATATATTTTTCAACAACCCCTTCCATAGTGGTTGGACTGTGAACATCCACCTCACCTCATATAATGGGATTTAATCCCATAATAAATTTCCATATCCTGAACTTCTCGTGAGTTTGATACTGAGGCACATACTTAAGGAGTTTAGCAAACCTTTCCCAATACTTTGTCACAGTTAAATTTGCTTGAGATAAGTTCTGAAGTTTAGTCATTTTCTGATCATAGAAAATTTGAGGTAGCCACAGTTGCCTAAAGTAACTTTTAAATTGATCCCAAGTTATTTCTACTTTGATCATATTCAACTCAGCCTTATTATTGTCCCACCATGAAGATGCCTCATGAGAAAGCTGATACGCTCCCCATATTGCTTTTATTTCCTCAAAGAAGTTTCTTATAGTAAAGTACTTCTCCATTTCACTAAGCTAGTTCTCAGCCCCATCCCCAAGTTTAGTTCCATCAAACTTAGGAGGAATTAGTCTTTTTATATCATTGGTGAGTTCCCCTGCTAATCTTTCCTTTTTATTTTTTAGGTTGATTAGGTATGTTTACATTACTATTATCAACACACGGATTTCCTCCATTGGTGTTGTCCCTAGGAGGTGGATGATTTTCATTATCAGCATCTTATTTGTCCTCCTCATTTCCCATTACTTACTGTTCCAATCTAGCCATAAGATCCCTCGTGTCCAACAGGGCAGTAAGGAACTCATCAATTTTTTGGGTAGTAGCTGCTTGTCCACCCGATGGTGGGTTGTTTACAACATTTCCTCTTGTTCTACTAATTTTCTATCTACAAGAAAATTTAAGTTTTTATCAGATTATGGACACAATAGGTCCAAGAGTTGTAACCTTCAGCTCTGATACCAAGATGTAACATTCCCATTTTAAAGCTTTAAAAATAAGGGAATTTTTTTTTGAATAGCGTTCCCTGTTCTAAATGATCATAATTTAGAACACACATATCAAGTTTTTAAATAATGTTCTCTGTTCTAAATGATCATGATTTAGAACACACATTCCATGCCAATCAATCTCATAACAAATAACCATATGCAGTTGTAATGACTCGATGAACTGCCGATATCTCATTTCATGACTCGGAGTTTCATCAGCCTCTCATTTCATGACTCAGTTTCTTACCGATCCGTCATGTTGACTCAATGTATTGTATAATAAGTATTCTTGGTTCTCTTACCATTTTCAAGGTGTTGAAGTGTTTTGTTTAAGAGGCCTATCTAAATATTTGTTACCAATATTCATATGAAATCCTACTTCTTAAACCAGGTGATATAAGACAACGCAACCAGCAGCTTGCGATACATTGGCCAAAGATTTTAACATTCTTTTCATGATCATATTCCTAGATGGAATACTCATCGACGGAATACATCCTTCACCCCCACTTCATCTGTTATCTAGAATGGTCTTCAATAAATCCTATCATCCCTCTTGTCCAAGGCTTACCATAACCCATATTAGCAACATATAAAGGTATAAAGCATCACTCGCGGTGACTAAGGGTACATAGACATACTCAGTTGACCAAAGTTGATTGGGTGTGTCTAATTACCTTTAGTAATCATGATTTCCCCCTATAAGAAGGCATGTGCCTAACCTAACCTAAGGTAAAACTAAGTTCAAGTCCAAGTTTATGTAGATCTCGATGATAAAATTTGGAAGGGTGTTGTGATGTGTCAACTACAACACTGTGCCATTATAAAGACCCTGGTCTTCATGATGTCACAGTACTATAGTTCATGTGTACCAACATCCTACGGAACCACCTCATCTTGAAGTACATATCCAATTAAGAAGTAAAACACTTACTTATCTTCTTAATTAATATTTAATTTCAGTAACTCTACTGAATCCTTAATTTCTTTGTTCATTAAGGTTGCTAACCATTAATGATTGATAGTTACCATGCAGATAAATTTGTAATCAATCCCTCTTCCTGAAGGTTTGTATTTCATTCCACGGTATCTTATCATAAGATTCAATCTCATAACAAAATTAATATACCACGGTAAGATTATCTTACGTTGCTTAACCAAGTTTAAGCATGATTAATTTTAGATTCTAGTTCCTTGTTAATAGACTTCATTAAGATGAAGTCTATTAATTACGTATGTATTTATTTAATTTTCATTGCCATATTCTAATTTTATTTAGCCAGAGGGAGTCTATTTTCTCAAAAGGTATTAACAAATTCTTATCCCCTTAGAATAATTGCCTTTCTTTTATCTTTATATTCTTTTAGGGTTCATTGCTGCCATTTACTTCATACAAGAATTATAAATAGATTTCCCTCTTATTTATATTATCTAGTAAACCATCATGATCTAGTTATGTTTCCATCTATTTGTGCCAACTTAGAAGTTGCATTCGATAAAGGAATAAAATATCAATTACCTTCCTATCAGTTTCATTTGAGTTCAACTGAAATGATTCAAAATAGATAGGTTCACGAGAGAGTAATGACAAGTTTACAAAATTTCCTTTACAGTAACCCAAAGGAAATAATACATCAAATACAAACAACAATCAATCCTTTTTCCCATTCCTCAAGTAATTTATACATTTTAAAAGTCTAAACATTTAGACTTCATTCCTACCAATCAGCATTAATAAACTCAAACAATAATACAACTTTTCCCTTTTTCAATTATATTACAACAAGAATAATAATTCTGAGCATAAAAGATGCATCCTTTAGGTAAACATAAGAGGCATCATAAAATAACTTGTCTTCTTTTGTCACTTACAAAATCCATCTACAAAAATTACTAGCACAGGTCAGTTCATCAAATTGATCATGATAAGAACTAAACATTAAAATGATGTGATTTCAACTAACTATCTCATAAAAAGAACTCTACTTTTATGAAACATTTAGCAATTCTGATTGATATCTCATAAAGGAATGAGGATCCTAACAAGAAGGTTAGAATAAGCAATCCACAATACATTATGTAAGTATCATGATCAAAGCAACACTCTTCAACCAGTAATTTCACAAGAAGGATTATGATAGATAAGTGACAATACATCTCAATTACTTATCAAACTCATACTATAGATGCATGTAATTCTTTCTTGATTCAAACAAGTGTTCAAGAAGGGTACCACCCTACAGTTCTATGAACTGAACTATTTTAAAGAAGATTTAAATCTTAATCCACAACACTAACACAAATCTTCATGCAATATCAGAAGCCAAATTCATTCTATCAAAAAGGATGGAATTAGGATGAACCAATTAATATTCTACACAAGAATTCCCTTCTTTCCAACATTGAATCAATATCAATCCAATTCCAATTTATCGATTCAAGGGAATAAGAAGTGTAGGATCCCGCCTAATTACCCATTCAGCCTCAACATGGTTAATACAGAGGAAAGACAACAACAGTTGAAAATTAAACAAATTAAGTCATCCTTCAGTTTCCAAAAAACAACATGGTATTTAACAATTTAGAGAAGAGAAAAAACCAAATGCAAATCCTTCTTACATTTGAAGAAAAACAATGATGCATACCTAGCTCAAAAATAAAGAGAAGATCCCAATAATCCATCCTATTAAAAGGTTAAACATAGTCGACATCCCAAGAAGACCATACTGATCCTTACCTAACATCATCCAGATCCAACTACTTCCACAAAAACAACATAGTCGAAATTGAATCAATATAAGATAAACAACAAAATCAAACAAGGTAGGGTCGAAGAGAGGGCTTCTCATTAAGTAAAGAGAAAAGTCACAGCAGCACAAAAATGATACAAATTTCCAAGGAAACAAGCTTAACAACTAGTTCCTTAGCTTCATTTCAGTGAAGATAGCCTCTGTCAAGACTTTTCCTCATTTCCCAAATAGAGAGAAACCTACAAGGTATTCCTATGTGCACAAGAAAAATGAATACAAGATACAACCAAGCCATCCATGTACCCACCTAATAGGAATCAAAGAAACAGTCCATACATAAGAAAGAAAGGGATCCATCCCATATTTGAACAATATTAAGGCAATTTAAAGGGATTTTCAAGCCCAATTCGGTTCTCAAAATCAAACCCAAAAGAAGGAGAAGAGAAAAATTGAACCCTTCTAACACATATACTTCAATTAACTAAAACATAATTAATCCATTCTTTCAAAAACTTCTACAGATGTGAATCAAAATATTATTCATAATGAATTCATACATGGAGGAGAGAGAGAAACATCAATATCCTCACACAGTCCCAAGAGAAGAAGTTAAATCATAATTTAGCAGATTTCGAGCAAGGAAGAATAAAACCAAATGAAATCCTCTCTTAACAGTTCCAAAAAGTTCATAAATTCAAAATTTATTAATCTCAAAAGGTGTCAACATATCACTGTTGCTTTAAAACAAGTTTGAATCCACAAGAAAACAACGAATCCAAATACCCATTTCAACATAACTTAACATTAGTGATAAAATTTGAAGCCACTTCAGATTTTAACTGAAACATCAATTTTCCTACCTTCTCCTAACAAAGGAAGTTATTCCCGATCAAATTTGTAAACCAATAATTATTTTTACTTAAACCATTTTAGCACAGGAGTTCAGAAGTCCACACAACTTAAGAAACCTTATAGTTTCAAATAAATAAACACGATTTACTCAACATGTATCAAGAAAAATATCTATTTTGAATCGTTTCCAAACAATAAACTCAAGAATAAGATCTCAACAAAAATACACCAAGGAATTTCCACAAAACCATTCATTTCTAAGAGTAGATTTATTTTAATGAAGACGCTTAATAAAAAGTAGAACTATTTAACAAGAAGAGCCTATCATGCCTGATAAAATTTCTTGTTTATTTGTAGAAGATCTCTAGCCGAGCTTCTCATAATCTATTCTTTTCAACCAATGTCAACTGTCAAATCTCCCAACTTCATCTATGTTTCCACAAGTTTAGAAATAGCTCAAAGATACCCACAATTACAATGGGTTGAAAAACAAGCTTACTAGCTCAAAGAACCTAAACTCTCATGTAGAGCAAAAATAAGAAAGGTCCAAATGACCAAGAACTTTCTCCAATTCCTCTTGCCTCAGTTTCCTCCATTGAGCCTAAGGCTATTAAATGTATTGAATGCATTGAATTACATTTCCCCCCTTTTCCTTATGCCACCTCCACTTCAATTTTGGAAAAACAAAATTCAAGAACTCCATTCATTTTAAATTTAGCATTGATGCTAGCTAGGCATCCCACCATCTTCTAATGCCTCCACAAATCTTGGTGAATTTAAGATGTAAGGAATGAAATTAATTCACATTAATAACTTAGAAACCACAGCCACCAACCTTCCATTTGCCAAGTGACCCTTAGGTCCCCTTTTCATCTTAGTAATAGTTTAGGTTACATTAGCATTGGTTAGGTTTTTCCACCTTAGTTATTAGGTTAGTTCAAGACTCCTAGCCTTATAACATACCTCCTTAGGTTAGGTCATCACCTTTTAGATTAGAATTTATATAAGGTAGGAACCACAACCTAGTTTTTGGCATCAACCAAAATAGTTTAGTAATAAGTCCTAGGTAATTATAATTACCTTAGGTCAAAAATCCAATATGGCAACATTATAGTTTGGGTCAAATTTAGATAACAACATGCATTCTGAACAAGGTTAGGGAATTTTCCTTATTATCCCACAACATATCCTTAATCTCCTCACGTCGATCAATGTTACAAAACATTAATAAAGGAGGTCCAAATTTACAGTTTGCAATATGATGCCGAGTAAGGACACGTGAAGCTAGGTCCTTCAAAATTTATAACAAAATATTGCTTGGTTCCATCATATGTTTCATTCAACATGTCAATTAACAAGATGACAATAAAGAAGAAGCAAAGCATAACTTGGATCAATGGAATTGATGCAAGGTGTACTATTAGCATATGGAAAATGTGAAACAACATTATATAATTATAACCTATATTTCACATAGCATAATGGTTTCTCTTCCAAGTAAACAAAATTACAGCTAGCATGAATTCTAAACAATAATAACTTATCCATCACAAACATGATTTTCAACGTCAAAATAATATACCTTCCTATGACAAGTCACATGTCAACATTTGCAATGTCAAAATTGGAAGTCATCATAGTAACAGTCATGACCAAGATGTTACAGATGCGGTGAGGAGGATTTCATTCTTCCATGTGAAAGAGGAGAGTTCTGAAGACATGCATCATCAAGTGAAAAAAAAATGGTCACAAGTTTCAATAAAGTCCTCAATATGACAATGATCAGTGGGTGTAGGAACTGGCCCAAGAAAGAAGTGTGAAAGACCCTCGTAGGCAAAGTAGGGTTCCATAGAAGCACACCATTATGAATAGTTCTCTCTCCCAAGAAGAAGTGGCGTGAGTTCTAAGGTGATCCTACAATGCTCAAGTTTGGAAAGATAAACCTCCATAATGCAGAAGCACGAAGTGCAAGGTGCCACAAATGTAAGATGTCAAACTCAACCGATAATGCATCTACATGTAATACAACACCCAAGAGTAATAGTGACCCCCCTGAATGCGGTACTTTATAAAGTAGTGCATTTACAAAACTAAAAATTCCATCATGTAGTGTGTGAAAAATCATGCAACCTTGACTAAAGAAGCTCAAATTTGAGCAGTGAGTCAAAGGTTATAGCAAAAAATGATTCCCGCAACTGATGGAAAAAACCCAATAAACTCTACAAACTGATTTAAAATTTTCCCAGAATGGGTGTAAAGGGTGTCATGCAGGTACTCGTTGGAAACAAAATAAAATTTCAAATAGGGTTTGTTTTGCATGTGAGGGGGAATTAGCCTCCTGCCAACCCCAAACCTCACCCTCCATCTTCGACACTTGAAGGAAGGACATATATTAATAAGTAAACATGAATCCCAAAAATATTACAATGCCAAAATAAATTTTTTCACCTTAAAAAATAAAAAAACTAGATTGTTTAAACCTTCAAACAATTCTAAAAGGGATGGATTAAAGCTAACTGAGATGGAAATATATCTTTGACCGAATTGGTGAGCTAAGGGAGGTCAACGTGGGAAAATGGAGAGGGGCAGAGTTGTGCACAAGATGTTGAGTGGACTCATCAAGCTATGCAAGGCAATGCATTGAACTGAGGGGTGAACTACCAAAGTTGGTAGATTTTCAAGCTAAACATAGTCCAAGATACCACCAAGTTAGCCTGAGTTGGAGCCCTCGTGCAGAGTTGATGGGTGGTTATTGACTGAACCAAGGGTTATTGACCAAGCTGCTAGGTGCACTGAGTCAAGCAAGTGTAATGGAAGTTTGCATGGGTGTAACAGTACTATCCTGTGTCAAAAATCATGGGATAGTACACATGTTGGGTAAATAGGTGAAACCATCCTATAAGGACACATGTCTAACCGTTGAGCAGAAGTTGAACTGGTCATGCAGAGGATCGAGCAGCACAAAGGGCTAAGGATAGGCTGTTACATCGAGAGAGCTCGAGAAAATGTCGACAGAGTTTTCCAATGGATGTAATACAAGATCCTCATGACAGGATCAAGCACATAACTCATAGGATGGATGTAAGCTCAGAAAGGCTTAAGCTAGTGTACAATAGAACAAGAACCAGGCAGCGTAGGAGCCAATTAACGTTCGGAAAGGTAGGAGCCAACAACATCTCGCAAGGTAAGAGAATGTGAGCCTAAGGAAATGGATGAGATGTGGAATGAATAGATGCCCATAGACTAAGTTCATGAACAACCAATGTAAAACACTTTCCATCTAGAGCCAGCCAAAGAAATACCAAAAAAATAAGATGATCACTAGAGAAGCATAGTTTAAATTTGCATAGTCCGAGCTTAAAGAAAAAATCATCTTCGAAAAGAAAATCCAAATGGTAGATCAATACATAGCAAAATAAAAACCAATACATGGTTTGGTGTAGTGATGCAAAAAAAACACAAGCTAAAAAAATTGAGCTGGTTGTCCTAACTGATGCAACAATGAGCCCAACCTGAGCTATGGAGGCTGAAATGCACACCAGTAGGGTAGTGTAGAAGCCCAATGCATGATTTAACAAAGCAATGCAATGCTGAGTCAATGTTGTGTTGAAAAAATGATCCAACCGATGCAAATGAAGATGATTCAGAAATTTGTCAACCAATGAAATGTGTGGTGAGCATTGGGACAACTCGGTTCCCAACTCGATGAGCTGGGGATGAGTTGGGCCCTTAACACCACTTTCAACCTTTTTAAACATTCGAAACCAACACTTTCAAACCTGTAATTTCTCCACAACTAACACACCAAGGATAACAACCAGTAATACATGAACCAAGCACAAGTCCCTTAAAAAATGCAAGTAGAGCACAAAAAAGGTTAAGAGGTTACACATTAAACTATGAGGCAGTGATTAGTAAGAAACTAATGCGAGCAACACTATTCTGATACCTAATCTCCGATACCTTGTCGAAGGGAGGAATGACAAATATTTAGATGGAATCTGTGTGCATGAACGAGTTACACTCAACCGTGAAATGGTGTAGGTTCAAGATTCAAACAAGAACACAACCATGAAAGCAATTTACATGCATTAAGGAAAAAACTAGGCTCAATACTCCATGCTCCATTCCATTGTATTTTTTAAGATGAAAGGATGTACAAATAGGGTTGGGGTATGTAAATCCCCCACAAATGTAGCCATTAAGAGGTGGCAGTTACATTCCCAAAATATCCAGTAAAATGTAACTCTTCTGATGTTCTATGATGTGTGTAAGACCATAATGACACCCTAGGACACCTAAGCATGGTGAATCACCTATGTGGAGGAATCCCATGTAAATAAAATAAATGCATGGAAAATATCCTACACTAATAGGTCCTATGTATGGTTTTTTTATGTTTTTATAATTTTAAGATGTTATTTTTCCTATTATGGCCTACCTATATATAAATATGTCAGGATTCATGTATAGAAGCAAGTTATAAGATTCATTTGAGCTAGTTATGTGTATGAGAGAAAGTGCGAGCTAGAGGGGTTTTTTTAGAAGGTGAAAGAGGTATTTGTGACCATCAAGAGAGGTAAAATAGTGTGTGGAGATGTTCTAGAGTATGTTTAGCTATTGGACAGATATGCCATTAATCTTAGTCATCTTGGTTAATAATCCCATGAGTGAGATGATGTAGAGAGCCTATTAGGAGAATGAGGAACAAAAGTGAGATTCATTACGTTATCATGAGTTGTTAGTACAACATTTCAGAGATGAAAAAAATAAAGTGGATTTGGTTGGTGCTGAGTCATCTAGAGGGTTGGTTCCTCTTTATAGTGTTGGTGCTCTACTAAAACCAGTGGTCGGTGTTCCTTATGGGGTTAGTGCCTTGTTAACCCTAGGGGTTGGTGCTCCTTATTAGGTTGGTGGTAAACTAAATTTGAAACATGACTATAATAAAGTTTTGTTTCATTGGTTTTTCTTCCCCTTGAAGGTTTCCCACTTATATATTTTGTTCATGTGTTGATGTTTTTCCTTTTCTCATGCTTTTAATGGTTATTAGATGCATGGTTAATGGTTAATGGTTAAGTTGATGAATGGTTAATGAATGGATAAATGAAATGTGAAATAATTTTTTAATGCCCATTGATTCACCTAGCTATCTCATTGGTTGTGCTTCCAAAAATTGGTATTAGATAAGGGCCCATGAAGTAATATTAACAACCTTGAGGTGATCCTCTGAAGCACTTGATGGCTAAGTAGTTAAGGAAAGAGAACGAGTTAACATATATCAACACAGTTCTTAAGTAGAAGGTATGTGCCTTAAAAGGTGAGATGGTAAAAGAATCCAAGAAGCATAAAGAATAAATCTCTAGTATGGATAGTGTGTACAATAATATCATCGGGGAGAAGGATTATAAGATTAAGGGTCTGACAACTTGTCTCAAGGTTAAAGAAGAAGAGTATGAAACTCAGGCTGAGTTAGTGACAAAATTGCTAAAGATAAAGTATGAATCAGAATGAGGTCCTTGAAGGAAGAGTTGGAGCAGGTATCCAACATGTTAAAACCTTTGAGAGGTTTGAAAAGAGGATTGTGGATCTAGATTATATTTTGAGCAGATTTGATGATGTTTTGAGCTTCATTTTTAAAGACTAAGTTTTGGAGGATGTAGGTTATCCTTGTTCTCAAGTGGCTTCACGATGTAAGATGATGGTGCAAAGGTGTAAGAACTTGATGGAGGTTTATAGTAGTATTATACAACATGTATAAGTGGTTTTTTTTCTTTTTGAATATTTTTTGTTACTCAAGTGACTTGGTTTTAGTGAGTGGGCTTGTTGAGTGCTTTAGGGCTTCTTGAGTCCTAATAAAGGATTAAATGGATCTAGATGATTTTTTTGACCTATATGGTCCTATGTATGGTGTTTTTGTTATGTTTTTATGATGTTAAGATGTTATTTTTCCTATGATGGCTGAATTATGTGTAATTATGTCAAAATTCAAGTATACAAGCAAGTTATAAGGCTCATTCAAGATAGTTATGTGTATGAGAGAAAGTGCGAGCTAAAGGGGTGTTTCTATAAGGTGAAAGAGGTATTTGTGACCATCAAGAGAGGGAAAAGAGTGTGTGGAAATTTTCTAGATTATGTTTAGCTATTGGAGATATAACTCATCAATCCTAATCATATTGGTTAATAATCCCATGAGCGATTTAACCTAGAGAGCATATTTGAAGAATGAGGAACAAAAGTGAGCTTCATTATGTCATCATCAGTTGTTAGTGTAACATTTAAAAGATGAAAAACAAACTAGGTGGATTTGGTTGGTGCTCAGTCATCTAGGGGGTTGGTTCCTCTTTATAGTGTTGGTGCTCTACTAAAACCAGGGGTTGGTCTCCTTGTGGGGTTTTGTTTCATTGGTTTTTATTCCCCTTGAGGGTTTTTCCTTTTCTCATGTATTTTTATGGTAATTAGATGCATGGTTAATAGTTAATGGTTAAGTTGATGAATGGTTAATGAATGGCTAAATTAAATGTGAAAGAATTTTTAATTCCCATTTATTCGCCCCCTATCTCATTGGTTGTGCTTCCAACAATTGGTATCAAATAGGGGTACATGAATTAATATTAACAATCTTGAGGTGATCCTATGAAGAACAAGATGGCTAAGAAATTAAAGAAAGAGAACCAAGAGTTAACATCTATCCAAAAATTTCTTGAGGATAAGCTATGATCCTTAAAAGGTTACCTGGTCAAAGAAGCTAAGAAGAATGAAGCATAAATAATTATTATGGATAGTGTATGCAATAATATCATCAAGGAGAAGGATTGTAAGATTAAAGGTCTGACAACTTATCTAAATGTCAAAGAAGAAGAGTATGAAACTCAAGTTGAGTTAGTAAAAAAATCCTTAAAATCTAAAAATGAATATTGTATCAGGTATGAAGTTGAGATGAGGTCTTTGAAGGTATATTTGGAGTAATTATCCAGTAGGTTGAAGACCTTTGAGAGGTTTTAGAAGAGCATTGAGGCTCTAAATGATATTTTGAGCAGTCAAAATTTAGTTAATGACACATAAGGTCTTGGGTATAATGGAGATGATAATAAGTTTGAAATGCCAAGTCAAGATTTTTGTCCTATTTCAAATGGAGATCAAAATAAGGATACTAGTGAAAGAAAATTCAACATTGATAAGACAAATTCAATTATGTAATCTAAATGTTATGAGGTATGCAAGTTTTTTTCATGGTTATTATTATAATTACAATCAATATGGTCATAGGGAAAGATAGGATGTAGTAGAAAGGGTCCTTCAAGAGTGAAGTACCCATGGAGAAATGGAATAAATCAAAGTCATAAGCAGTTAAGTGGTATAAGGCATAATGTTTTTTAATATAATTGTCATCAAGAAGGGTCATATTGCATTAGGTATTATCATCAATGTTTCATCTAAGTCAAGTCAAGAAGTTTGAATCTCCCAAGGTCAAAGATATATGGTTTTCAAAGACCAATCATGCAAATGAGGTCAAGAAGGATGAATCCAAATAAGTTAAGCATTACTAAGTATCTAATCCTATTGATAAGGAGTGTGTGATAGTCAAGACTAAACTATGTTGAATTCATTGAGCCTATCATAGATGAGAAAAATTTAGTCATGCTTAAGATACGTTTACAAGGAAGGAATGTATGTTTTCCATGATTTATCATGATCTAGAGGTTTAAGTGTTCCAAGAGATACATGTGTGTATGAAATCTATAGGGTCAAAATAGGATAGGAAGTACAAGATGGTCACTAAGTCCAATGTGCAAAAGGAGAGAAAGAGGATCTTAAAAATTGACTGCAAGTTAGATGAGAAGAAAATGGAGACTTGGGAATCTCTTGAGTTTTTTTTTGTTATAGTGCTCTAAGAAACAAAGAGGTGTTTTCATTAAGATTCATGGAGACATTATTCATTCATGAGAAACAATGAGGGTTTGTTACTACGTTGGAATCATCATTTGTATTATGACTGATGTATAAAAAGGTCAAGAAAATATGATTAAGGTATGTTTATGTCTGAGTATAATTCATGAATTTTTATCTCTATCTTGGAGTCATGTTAGAGGTCAGGATTTGTGCTGTGAGTAGTCTATGTGGACTTGCAAGTAGATTTTTTTCATGTTTTTTGTCTAAGTATGTGGTTTCAGATCCAAAGTGAATGTTGAAGTGTCTTAGTTGAGAACCAGGCATGATCAGAGATCTTGATTGACAGTTTAAGCAGTCATATGAGATTGATGGTAATGTCATGTCAATCATAAAGGAGTAAAGCTGAAGTATGGTTCAATACCTGTATGGAATAATATTCATGAAGGTCTTGACTGATAGTTTGAAGAAGACTTTATTTTTGTTTTTGGGTTCAAAGATGGAAAGAAGTGACCTAAGGATGGTTAGAAAGTTTGAATAAAGTTGACCCTAACTTTTTGGTTGTCATAATATGCTTGTTGGCTCATGACTGATTTGAAAAGAGTGACATGAAGATTCCATCTTAATTCTTGAAGGCATTATAGAAATTTACTAATAAGGATTACAAGATTGGTGTGGTTTGAGTAGCAAGTTAGGGTTGGAGTATATGAATCAATGTATACAAGATAGATGTTTTATAAGGTCTTGAAGTATGTTATGCATAGAAAGTTGTGATGAAGTTATCTAACGGTATGTGATAGTCTGAAATCTAGAAAGTGATGTATCTCAAGCATGTGTTTATAGGCCTATGAAGACCTGTAATATATTACAAAAGTATGATTTCATGAAGGCATGATCAAAATACCTGACAAGGCATTCATAAAATGTTATCTTGATCCATTATGGTCTATGAAGATGATCTAACATGATGATTTAATGCAAGAAAAAAGTTGATATAAGAGAACCATGATTTTGAAGGATTATGTGTGCAGTCTATAAAGATATTGACCTAACAAGTATGATAGGTATGATGAATTGGTAAGTAATGGTAGACATAGTTACATGTTCCATAAAGATGGATCAAAGGTATGTTAGTAAAACAATTTCTGACATGGTTGGTAAGTCCATTTTATGTACTCATCTTGAGTGTTGTAATGAGGGTAGAGAAGTGCATCAAAGGGAATAGGAATTATCAAGGGATAATGTATTTTTCGCATAGATGTATAACATAAGGTACTGTAGATACAATATTTTCTCAAGTGGCATTTGACAATGAATATAAAGTTTAAGTGTTTTGTATATGATATGAGTTCAAAGACAAGAAAAGAATATTGATCATTCCATAGAAGGTTCAAGGTATGAAAAAGGTTAGTATTTGATGTAAAGAGAATTTCATAGTTTGACTCATAAATGAGGAAAAGTATGATAAAGACCGAAGATTCCTCATTTCTATTATTCTTTAAGAATCAAGGTATGCTAATGATTGTACTATTTGATTGATCATTTCATTATGCTTATGGTTTGAGTTTATGTTAAGTCAAGGTTACAAGCAAGGGAGGGCCTCAAGAATGTGGTTGAAGAACTTGACAAGAGTATATGCACTATGCTTAAGAGAATGTAAGATATAGTTTTGGAGTATTAGGTTACATTCTTGGAGCCATATCATGGATTTATATTGAAAAGATGATTGCATCAAGAGGTTTATTCAATCACAATCATAGAGATATGTTGTTACAGTTGTGTGAAAAGTGTCAAGACTTACAGTGTAGTTAGATTTTTTTGAGGTATGAAGGATTTTTGGAGTCATGATGGTATCTATGAAGGCTTAACATGGACAAGTATTATCATGTCTTAAGTTGTAACAAGATTTTTCCTAGGTAGGATAAAAAGTGTGTGAATCATAAGTTTGAGGTTTACAATATGATATCAGGTCTCATGAAGAAGGCATTCAATGAATACAGACTTGTTATTTTTATTGATGTTATTGATTAATTTGTCACTTACAGACTCTTAAGACCTAGGTATGTGAACTATAAAAGCTATAAGATTTTTTCCTATATAACGTTACAATGAAGACCAGTTAGTAGTGTAAAAAAGATTGTGGGAGTGAATCAAATTCCTGGTGTATAGTAAATACGAATTTCATTGTTGATAAGTATGTCAGAAGCGTTGAAACTATATGAAGGGCTTGAAAGGGGAGTTCACCCGAGCATAGTTTTGGAGCAAGATATGATTTTGGTACTTGAATGGTCAAGAAGATAAGTACTCAAGGATTGCATTGAAGTAATGGATTAATAGATGGTCATGTTTGAGATGTGTCATGTATTTGATTGCAAGTTGAGTTGCCAAGACCCAAGAATCATATAATTAAGACAAGATTTGAAGGCGGTGGTAACAATATTAAGCTAAGCAAGTTTGAGCTATTTAGGAGTGCTATTAAAAGTCCATCTTAAGTATATGAATCATTATATTAAGGTGTTGACAATATTTGATACAAGTAGAATGTTATAGTTTGACTCATAAAGGAGGAAGAGTCTGATATAGACTATAAATGTTTGGTTGATCTATGTGTTAATTGTTGTGATTGATCATTTTGTTATGTTTATGGTCTAAGTTTGTTGAAGAATAGTAAAAAAAGTGTTGTATAGTTCAATCTAAGTAGATGATGTAGAAATGAGTAAGGCATAAGTCTATGATGTCTTTGAACTATCAAGAAACCAAAGGAAAATAATCAAGTAAGTTTTGTGAAAGAATATAATGATTAGATGATTAGTAACATGCTTGTATAGAAAGGGGAAGAATGAACATGTTATGCTCCATATAATGTGTGTTGAGTTCTTGTTGTTAAATGTGATTGTGTTGTATGATATGATTTTACTCTTTGAAGAGATAGGATATTGTTCTTAGGGGGATCCATTTAGGCTCTAAGATGATGATTATATCAAGTATGCAATGTCACAGTAAATAGGGTTGTTTACTACTAAGCATGTTTTGGTAGTATTTGAACACCTTATTTGAAGCCTTGTGAAAGTATGATGTATGATGGAAGATATGAGAAGTATTGTTGACATCATATAAGGTATACAAAAGGGGTTGTTTATTGTTTATAATTTTTAGTACTTGATATCGAACATATGATGAGAAACTGCATTGGTTTGAGTCCTAATTCTTCAAGTTAAGGTGATTTATTTTTATAAATAATGCTAATTGATAAGGAAAGATATTAAGTTTGATTTATCTTTCAATATTAGTCATTGATTGGTGCAAGTATGGTGTGTGGAAGAGTATCTTATTGGAGGTGTATTTTCTCATGGGGAGTTTGTTTGTTTAGTATGCATGAATCAAAGGTTTAAAAGTGTGCATGAGTTAGGGGGAGTTGATTAGGATATTCAAGATCCATATGAGACATGTTAGTCCTAACATGTTTCTAGTGTCAATATTGACATTCGAGAAGTATTGCAAGGTAAGATTGTTTCTCACTTATCTAGAAGTCATGAAGAGTTAAAAAGATATGGCATAATGTTTTGAGTTATTTTAAATTATGACGAAGAAGGTAAAATGGAACTTGTTTAATTTGGTTGATGTTTCAAAAAAAAAAACGGTGAGCCTAATGTGATTTCATACCACAATGTTACATATATGTAACTTTTTTCATTAATGTCAAAAGGGGGAGAATGACATGATGGCATGTAAGTACCTTAGGGGAGATTAAGTTTTGTGTGTTTTACCATCAATGGGTTTTCCATCAATGAAAAAGGGGGACATTGTTGGTAGTATGTTTTAATTGATTTCAAGAGTGTGTGTGATGATTTTATTAATGTCTGAGGTTGCAGTGATGTCAAATGACATGAGTGACATGAAGGTTGATTGGTAGTATCAATTGAGTTGTTTGGTCTTGGTGATGTTTCATGGTGTCTTGAACAATGTAATGGCTTGTAGGAGTGTGGTAGTGACTTGATGAGGTATTGGTGATGTTTTTGAGATTTCAAGAAGTTTTTTGAATGTCCTAGTAGGTGTGCAAGTGTTCCAAAGTGACGAGGAGGTCAATCGTAGCGAAGAATGCATGTTAAAGTGGCCTAATTAGGAGGCCTACTCAGTATAGTGAGGTATATCATGATGAATTGATACTTGTAATATATGGTTAATCATTTTTAGAGCATGATTATGAGGTGTTTAGACATTCACAAGTGTCTTATAAATCTTGTTTAGATCTTATACCTGGTAAGTAGGTTTATTCCTAGACCTAGCTCTTAAGAAAGCATGTATTAATGAAGTGGATTCATCATTTATAAGTGTATTTTATAAAATATGAGGATGTGGGATGTGTTATCATGTTAATTCGGATGTGTTTTCCAAATTCCAGGTCTTAATGTTGAATATTCTGCAACTTATGTCATTTTTGATCCTACTGAGTTGTTAGAATTGAGAAACCAATGTTGATTTGCACTTTTTGATGCTCATTGGCACGTGAAAAATCTACATGGTGGACCAAGATATTCATTGTAATTGGGTAATGGTCTTGAGATTCCATTCTAAGAATTATAATTATATTTAAGGTGTACAGTTTTATTAACAATCATTGATAAAGTAAACTAGTTTTAAACCCTCCTAAAACCATACTTCAAAAGTGATGGAGAATATATTATTCTTAGTAGCACAAAATGAATTGATTTGTCTAGTATGATTATTTGAGTTTGTAGACCCACTCAAAAATGCTAGTTTATGAAGAATTTAAATTTTCTCATGAGTTCTTCATTGGACATGTTGACTAATTTAGTTTTGGAGAAACCATGGAATATTTTATACATTTCTAATATGGTTTCAAATCAAATTTTATCCCTTATGAGGTTTTTTAAAGAAATTATTGCATGAATTATTTTAGGGAAGATTCAGGTGACCTGGTTGTAAAGCCATTTTAGATGTGTCTCGACCTTATTTATGGCATATTTTGCATTTTGTGATGACCATGAAGTCATGAGATTTCCATTGGTCTATCAAAATTTCTTGGTTTAGGATATTTTATGAGGTTTTTAGCTTCATTTCTGAAGACTAAGTTTTAAGGCATGTTGGTTGTCCTTGTTCTCAAGTGTCTTCATGATGTAAGATGATGGTACATAGGAGTAAGAAATTTTTGGAGATTTATAGCGGTCTTAAACAAAATTTCTAAGTGTTTCTTGTTACTTGGTGAAGGTATTGCTTTCTCAAGTTACTTGGTTTTGGTGAGTGGGATTGTTGAGTGATTTAGGACTTCTTGAGTCCTATTGAAGGATTAGATGGATATATATGGTGTTTCCAAATTACATGGCCATATGTATGGTGTTATTGCTATGTTTTTATGATTTTAAGATGTTATTTTTCCTATGATGGCTGACCTATATGTAATTATGTCAAGATTTAGGTATAAAAGAAAGTTATAAGGCTCATTTGAGCTAGTTATGTGTATGATAGAAAGTGTGAGCTAGAGGGTTATTTTTAGAATGTGCAAGAGGTATTTGTGACCATCAAGAATGGAAAAGAGTGTGTAGAGATGTTCTATAGTGTGTGTAGTTATTAGAGAGATAATTCATTAGGCCTAATCAGCTTGGTGAAGAATCCCATGAGTGAGTTGACCTAGAGAAAAGATTTGAAGGTAGAAGGAAAGTGAGATTCATTGTGTCATCATCAGTTCTTAGTGCAACATTACAAAGATGGAAAAAAAATTAGGTGGCTTTAGTTGGTGCTGATTCATCTAGGGGGTTAGTGCCTCCTTGTAAGGTTGGCACTCTACTAAAACTAGAGGTTGGTGTTCCTTGTGGGGTTGGTGCCTCACTAAACCAAGGGGTTAGTGTTCCTTATTAGGTTGGTGCTCAACTAAATTTTAAACATGGCTATAATAAAGTATTGTTTTAGTGGGTTTTATTCCCCTTGAGGTTTTTCCAATTATATCTTGTGCTTATGTATTGATGTGTTTTCCTTTGCTTGTGTTTTGTTATGGTTAATGGTCAAGTTGATGAATGGTTAATGAATGGATAAAGTAAATGTGAAATAAATTTTTAATGCCCATTGATTCACCCCCCTTAGTGGTTGCACTTGCAAAATCCACCTTTCTACTTGGAAAATAGTAGTAAGAGAAAAAATAAAATGGAAAGAAAGCCATATTTGTGAGATCTCTTCCTCTTCCTTGGAGAAATCCTAAATCACACAAAGTGTACATTTGGATCATAAATGAAGTATCTAAAATCCAAATCACATCCAAAACATCAAAGGTAGGTATACATTTAATGTTAGATTCATTTTTTATGCAAGTTAATTAGATTTCCTTTCATGATTGTTCATGACGCATTAGTTTGAATTAACTAAGTAATGAATCTACTCGGTGTTAGCTTCTTTCAATTAGATTATATTAGTTTAGCATGTATCCACATACATGTAGTAGTTAAAAATCATCAGGTAGACTTTCATTCAACTCCAATTGAGTTACCAAGTAAACTTTTTGGTATTTTTGTTTCTATTTTGATTGATACATGAGCCACTAAATGCTTTGTTTCACCTGAGGTATTGAGTAAAATTATTAGAAAATCTAGCTATATGGATTAAAAATGGACATTTTAGTATGCTAACTAGATGGAAAAGAAAGTAGAGTAATGCCTATTTGTAACTAATCTGGAGCTACCAACGTTTTTTGCATATGTGAATTTGTATGTTGCATCCTTAGGATCATGTGATGTTATTTTAGGGGTGTTATGGTAACATCATGCTAAGGTGGATTGTTATACTAAAATAGTGACTTTCCAAGATGATAGTGGGAGTATTTGAGTTTTTAAGGGATTAATAAATCTAATGAGTTGAGGAAAATTTACGCTATGTGGTTGAGGAAAGCATAGATAAATGGACTTATGAGGTATGTAGCACAAATTTATGATGTAGGGGATGAAGAAGAACCCACATTGGAGTAATACATTTTCCTAAAATATTTTAGTGATGTCTTTCTAGAGGAATTTCCAATATTTCTTCCACATAGAGAATTTTATTTCTTTATAAACATCATTATAGGATCATAAAATAATTCTAAATAACCTTATCAAATGGCTACCACTAATTTTTTTGAATTAAAAACTCAATTGTATAAGTTTCTAGATAATGAATTGATTCAAACTAGTGTTTCACTTTGGGGAGTACCAACTATTTTTGTGAAAATAATTATGAAACACTTAGAATTTACATTGATCTTATAATGTTGACCAAGGTAACAATAAAGAAAAATTATCCTTTATCGCATATAGATGATCTTATTAACCAAATGTGAGGAGATATTATATTTTGTTTAAAATTATTTGAGATCTGGGTACCGTCAATTAAGAATCAAGGAAAGTGAAATCCCTAAGAAAACTTTTTGCATGAGTTATTATCATTATGAGTTCACAATTATTCATTTTGGAATCTCAAATGCACTGAAATATTTCATGAATCTAATGAATAGTGTGTTCATAGATTACATAGATAGGTTTTTGTTAGTCTTCCTGGATGATATATTGATTTATTCAAAAATAGAAGATGAGCACATTTTTAACTTATAGTTCCTATTACAAAGGTTGAGATATCATAAGATTTATGCCAAGTTATAAAAATGGTCCTTCTAAAGAAAATTGCACTATCTATGTCATATTATATCAATAGATGGAATTTTAGTTTATCAAGCCAAGATAAAGGTTATTATGGAATGGCCTACATGTCAGAGATGAGATATTAAATTAATATAACAACCAATGTTTAAACATACATTATAAACATGGATTAAATGAAATAAAGTAAAGAACATTATAATGCTGTGACACAAAATTTAAAGTGGAAAACCCCTAAATGGGTAAAAACCATAGAAGAATAATCCACTATATAGAAATTTTTTACAACACTAGTCCAGTAACTCTCTCCTCACTTCTACTCCATATTTTTATCCAGAATTTATTGATTCACGTGATTATATCAAATATGACCTATAGCCATATTTAAATAACCTGAAGGGTTATAACCATATTAAGTGATGGGGCACACCTCCCTGTTTTAATTAGTTGATTAAATAAATTAACCAACCCCTAATATAAATTTTTATATTTAAATAATATGAATATATTTTATTCTATATTATTTAAATATAAACTATGTGTTATGATGCACTTAATATTATAGTTATAACACTCCCCCTTAATATTAATTGGGATCCATATGACAACATTACATGTTTGTACAACAAGATTTAAAAATCCATAAACCCTAAAGGTTTAGGCTAGCACATGTATTTTTTGAAAGAATTATAAAACCTTCATCATACTCAACTTACCTTTTGGTACAAAAGGTTTTAGAATCCATAAATCAGACATATGACTTAGGCTAAGCATGATTTACGAGACTACATCTCACTATTTCTCATGGAAATATTTTTATACAGCATCTTTTGGAGCCTTTAATAACACAAGGTTTTCTCCTTTATAAACATATGCACACTGAAATATATTTTTCCCATAAACTCTATCAGTTTACATGTAAAATGTATCAGTATACTTTAGATCATACAAGATATTTTACAATGCTTCTAAACCAAAGTAGAAGTATAAAGGATAAGGATTCAATCAACCATCCAACCATTAGGATGTGGAATTTCCATGCACACTCCCCTTCAATGGAAACTTTGAATGGCTAAGCTTTGGACAGAACTTACATAACTTCGTAACACACAATGGCTTCGTGAATAAGTCTACAACCTGATCTTCAGTTACGTAGTACTAGAGATCTATATCACCATTGATAACATTCTCATGAATAAAGTGCATATGTATCTCAATATTATTTGTTATTTGATGTTGAAATGGATTCTTAGTGAGAGTAATACAACTCTGGATTTCACATAGAAGATCAGTACTTCCTTTAACTTCCATGTGTATATCTTCTAACAGCCTATTCAGCCGCATGTATTATTTTGCTGCTTCCATTGTAATTTTATTCTTCCTCAGTAGAAGAAATGGAAACTATCAGCTACTTTTTAATGCTCTAAGTAATGACACCTACACCAAACTTGAATATATATCTATTTGTAGATTTATGATCTATCACATCATTAGCATGGTCAAAATCACAATATTCATGTAAATATGTATTGTTAGATGAAATATCATGTAAACCATAATTAATAGTGCCATTTACAAAACAAAAAATTATTTTTGCTAACTTCCAATGATGTTGATAATATTCTTTCATAAACCTTGAAGCAATCCGTAGTGTATAAGTAGAATCAGGTCTAGTAATAGTTAGATAAATCAAACTACCTATAAGTTTCCTATATACAATACGATTAGCTTTTTCACATGCAGGTTTAGGATCAAGTTTACATCCTACTTATATAGGAATAGAAACCGGTTTACAATCAAGCATACTAAATTTTTTAAGAAAATTAGTTGCATATTGATATTGAGATACTACAATAGAATTTTTATCTTGAAATATAGCCATGCCAAAAAAATTATACAATAATCCTAAATCATTCATCTCAAAATATTGAATTTTTTATAGATAAAGTATGGAAAGGCTCTAAGGGCCATATACATAAAGATATTATAATGTGACATCACATCCATAAAAAAACCATAAAAAAACCTAGCAACGAAAGAAAACCTTCTCAAGTCAAGAAGGGTTTGACTATACACGAGCATCACAACCGAGAAACCAAAAATACCAAATACAGCAAAAAACCCAAAAAACAAAAAGACCCATAAAAAAGGTCAAAAAAAAGGCCACAAAATACCCCTCAGGTAATTTTTCCTTGAGTCCTTGAACTCATTCCTGCAAACCCACCCTTATTGGTACAATCATCATCATCCTCAGAGACGCTAACCTCCAACATCCTTTTCTTCCCCTTCTCATATGCAATCATCTCCTAAAGGATATCCACCCTATTGCTAAGCATCTAAAGCTCTGTACCATAATTTTGAGCTACTCTAATTAAACTCTTATTATTAACTTTCAAGTGAGTAACCATATCTTCAAGATTTTCAATTTTATTGGCAAGGAAATTTATGAAAACATTTCCCTCAATCCAACCCTGTGAAGTATTCAGATTCAGATTCTACCCTACAAGAAATTGAAGAGTAGACACCACATCTAACTCCTTCTTAGCCTTCTCTTTCAAAAAATTGAGCTTGCATCTATCAGCCAAAGTCAAATGTTCTTCACAGTCTTCACCATACCTAAGTCCAACACTTGTTGTAGGAATTGGGGTACTAAATTTGAGCAGCAGTAGAATCAACCCTTGGTGCAACAGAACATCCATAGTCTTCACTTGAAAATATTTCACCGAAGCTTGTAGGGAATTAAACAGATAGAAATGAATGCTCACCTTCCTATTTATATGGAAGTGATTTAAAAACATGAAATGTTAGGTATGGAGCTTCCTAAACTTCTCATCAAGAGTGAAACATTAGATTAACTTTCCTTTAATTTTCATAATTAATGTTTTATAATTAATATTGATAAGTAAATCATCAACATACAATAAAATGAGAATATCAACATTTTCTTCAATTTTAACCAATAAATCATTATCAGATGCACATTTAGAAAACCAATTTCATTGAAAAAACTATAAATTTTAGAATACCAAGCTCTAAGATCTTGTTTTAAACAATACAAAGATTTTTTCAATTTATAAACATACATTTATTTTCCTAGCTATTCAAATCCTTTAGGTTGGGTCATATAAATTTCTTCTTATAAATCAAAATTCAAAAAAACATTTTTTACATCCAATTTATGGATTTCCCAACCATACTGAGTAGCTAAGGAAATCAAAATCCTTACTGTTTCAATGTAGTCGATATTGGGTTTTTGAGTAAACCCTCAAGCTAAAAGTCTGGCTTTGAATTTATATATACTATCATACGCTTTATATTTGATCTTGTATAGCTATATGGATCCAAATATAATTCATTTTGAAGAGGAGGGAATAATTCCCATGTTTTGTTTTTAATTAAAGCAATACTCATATTTCATAGCATCTAACCATCTTTCGTCAGAAGAGGCTTCTTTGAAATATTGGGGTTCATGTTCATACAAGGTCATCGAATCATGATACGTATGATGACTCCTAGTCATTTTATGAAGGTTTCGTTAATTAGAGTCTTGAATAATAGACTCATCCCATCTAGGTATTTTAGTTACAGAAGCACTAGGAACAATATCATTTCCAGCTATAAGTTCAAAACTAGTTTATTCATTAAGTACATCAATTTTATAATTTTCAAATTCAAATTCATTTTCATTTAAAACATCATAAGTAACAGAAGATGATGAAGAAGAAAAAAAAATATTTTCCCAAGATTTTAACATTCCTATTTTTGATAACTTCTATTTTAGATGGATCAAAGATCCTAATACCTTTAGTTTTTATATAAAATTCCACAAACCGTATTTACATTTTAACCAAATTCCAATTCCAATGCCAATCATTTTAACCAAATGGTTTTGTAAGAAACCCACGACCAAGCTATTCACAAGGAACCAAGCTAAGTACCAATCCGCACCCGTAAGGGACTTTAGTCACACCACCACTACCACACACCAATGCTTATAAAGACTTCTCACCACTGTCTCCATGCCAATGTGGGACAAAAAAAAGTGCTAAGGAGGGGGGCCACGATTAGAGGAGGAGAGGAGGGTCCCACAGGGGACACATGTTGTACGTAGGTGATCACTCTATAGAGTAGTGTAGGGGGTTCCCTTTAACACACAAGTAGATTGGGAGGGGAAAGCCCCCCCTTTGTATTAAAATTTTTTTAATATATATTTTATATATATTTGGCCGGTTTATAAATATTTATAACTTATAGTTATATATAGATATATATTTTATATATTGTATTTATATATGGTTTTCGGTTAGGTCTATATATTTTAATAAAACCATATAAGTTTTATATATGTATATGTATATGTATATGTATGTATGTATATAACTATACATATATTTTTATAACTCAAATAATTTTTATAAATATAAAAATTACACATATTTATTATTTTTTTCATAAAATACAAAAATATTTAAGAAAACATTCAAGTATTATATTTGAATTAAACTATAGGGAGAAGAGAAAAAATTCTCAGGGGCCATATTAAGGACATGAATAAGGGTTTCTAAAAAAAATAAAATGTAAATAACAATTATATGACACAGGACAAGAAATTTACTTGGCCAATGAAAAAAAATAGAAAGGCTTATTTTCTCGAACCTTGTCTCCCGCTGGAAACTCAAAGTTAAATTCAATTTTTTACTTCCCCTTTTTATTTCCTTGAATCCCTGCAAAACTATATACAAATTTTTCAAAAATGTACAACCGTTACCTTATTTTTAGGGTCTTGTAATTCTCGAAGTATAATTATTTCTAAGTAGTTGAAAATCCAAAAGTCCTTTTTCACCTATATAATATTCATTTAACTAACTATGCAAATCATGAAGGTGTGAAATTAAATAATATTTAAAATATTTCAACTCCCTTCCCAACTGCTATGTCATTAGGTTACATTAGGATTATATTTACTAAATTAATCTCACTTGGGTACCATGTCAGGGCCAAGATATTAAATTAATATAACAACCAATGTTTACACATACATTATAAACATGAAAAAAATGGGATAAAGTAAAGAACATTATAATGCAATGACACAAAATTTAATGTGGAAAACCCCCAAATGGGTAAAAACCATGGAAGAATAATCCACTATAGAGAAAGTTTTTACAACACTCATCCAATAACTCCCTCCTCACTTCTAATCCATGTTTTCACCCGAAATCTATTTATTCACGTGATTATATTTTATGACCTATAGCCATATATAAATAACCTGAAGGGTTATAACCATATTAAGTGACGAGGTAAACCTCCCTGATTTAATTAGTTGATTAAATAAATTAACCAATCCCTAATATAAAGTTTCTATTTAAATAATATGAATATACTTTATTCTATATTATTTAAATATAAACTGTAAATTATGATGCACTTAATATTATAGTTCTAAGACTACACCTAGGAATTTTCATTAAATTCGTAGTTTTATGGGAATTATAGGTTACTAAAAAATATTTGTAGAAGGATTTTCAAGGATTAGAAGCCCTGTTACCTCATTGGAAAAGAAAAGGAAGACTTTTTATGGAAAAAATATTGTGAATAAAATTTTTGGCTTCTTAAGGAAAATTTGACTACTACACCAATTTCGAAAGTTGTGAACCCTAATGGAGAATTAATCATTGTTAAGGATGCATCAGGTAATGTTTTTGGAGGATTTTTTAATGCAAAAAAACTTAGTGGTGGCTTATGAGTCACAAAATATTAGTCAAGTGGAGTTGAATTATGTTCTACATGATCTTGATCTAGTAGCTCTAGTGCATATTTTACAGATTAGGAGGTATCACTTGTTGGGGAATCCTTTTGTGCTCAATATAGATCATTCAATATTATATTATATATTCAATAAACCTAAATTGAATGCATAAAAATGGAATTGGTTAGAATTTTATAGTGGGTATTATTTCTATATAAGCTATATAAAGAGAAAGGAAAACTGACTTGCAAATTCCCTTAGCAGAAGGTGGCATATAGTGTTCATGGCCTTAATGAGGATAAATTTTAGACATGTTTTGAGTAATTTATCTTCAAATACATTTTATGGTAAGGTCACATCTGCATTGGAGACTAGTGGTTGGAATCATAGATACTAGTGTGACTTTTTTTATAGAGATGAACTTCTTATCTTCCATGGTATAATCTATGTACCTAACCTTAATGGATTAAAGACATTAATATTGGAGGAGCCATGTGATCCTCCTTATCCAAGTCACACGAGTGTGTTAAATATGAATTAAAAATTATGTAACAAGTTTTTTTTTAAAATGTTTCGAATGTCAACAAGTTAAAGTTGAACATGTTCATCTAGCTAGGTTTTTATACCCACATGAACCTCCCAAATGGAAGTGAAAAGTTATTAATATTAATTTTTTCAAGGAATTATAATGTCCAAGATCAAACATGATGTTATATTAGTGGTTTTGGATAAAATCACCAAATTATCCCATTTCATTCCAAGTAATTTAAAGGATGATTTGTAAATTTTGGAAAATATATTCTTTTAGGATATTTTTCATTTGCATTGAGTACTAGACAATATTATCTCTAATAGAGATACATATATGACATCAAGGTTTTGAAAAACCTTACACACTGCTTTAGGAATGAAATTGAATTTTAGAATCACTTATTACCCAAAGAAAAATGATCAAAAAAAGGGGTGAGAAAAGTTCTAGAAGACATGATTATGATGTATTATATGGATCAATAATATAAATGGGAAGATCACGTAGCATTATTTGAGTTTTTTAACAATAAATTACATCATTTGACATTAGGAATGACTCCTTTTGAGGATTTATATGGGATAAAATTTTGTACAACTATCAGTTGGGATAGTATTGAGGATAGGGTGGTTAAAAGGTCCTTACATAGTTAAGGATATGGAAGAGAAAGTAAAATTTATCAGGCATCACTTGTTTGAGGCTATAGATGGGAAAAATATTTATGTCGATAGGAACAAGATTCCTAAATATTTTGTTGTGGGTGATAAATTTATTCTAAAATTCAAACCAAATAATATCTCTATTAAGTCTAGGAATTCTTCCAAACTAGCAACTCATTACATAGGACCATTTAATATTCTTGAATTGGTCAACCCATTGACATACAAACTTGTGTGACCTCCAAAACTATCTTAGTTACACAATGTGTTTCATGTGTCTTTATTGAAACCTTATCACTTTGATATATATCAAGTTATTTATTGAAAATCTATAGATGTAGAGGATTTGGGAGTTTTTTTTTTATCCCGTATGGATGCTTGAGGTTTTCAAGCTTCACTTATGAAATAGGGAAGTCACTTAGTGTAAGCTTCATTTGGACCAATATTCAGATGAGTGTGCTACTGGGGAGGAATATGATCAATTCTATAAAGAATGCCCAAATTTATTTAATTAGTTAGTTTATTTTACTATTATTAATAATCATCAAGATGATGCTTTCTCTTAGCAGGGAAGGATTCCACATCCTATAACTATGAGCTTATTATTTTGGGAACATTTTAAGACTAAGAGGTTGTTTTTTAATAGGTAAATAGTTTTTTGAAAGGGACTATACCCTTGTACAAGAAGGCTCAAAAACCTAGAATTTAACAATGAAAGCATAATAAAATGATCAAAATCAAGATAGAACAAGGAATGCCTAGAAGTAGGAAAAATCCTGTACATAATAAAACCAAACTAACAATAGATCAGCTTAAAAAAAGATGATGCACAACAAACAAACTACAGTGACATAACAACATCAAAGTAGTAGAGAAAATTATTTCTTGATGACATTCGAGTAGCAGAAGAGAGAAAAAGAAGGCGGGGAAGCAGTATTCTTAGATTTTTTTTATTTTTATGTATCGTTACCCAACCTGTTGAATCATCCACAATTGAAGAATTGAACAAATGAGGAGTATTTTCCTTATCCACTATGATTCCAATTGAGAAAATAATGTTGTTAGCCAAAGATATGTATTTAGTGTTTTCCTTTCTGCCAACAACTGAATGATCTTTGTTGTTAACTAGAATTTCTGATATAGGAGTAGCCGGGATTATACTCTCCTTATTGCCCACTACTGGAATTTTAGAGAGAGGATTTTCCGGGACTGCTTCAGACCAACACCTGAATTGAGATTTGATTCCATATCCTCCTTAGCATAAAATACCATATGTTCTAGGAGGGCATCTTTCCACCAATTTTTTCTTTCAGTTTATCACTTAGCTATCCCACATTCAACTGTAATGTCACCTAGACAAAAACAGACTAGAGATTGTTGCCACATTTGATACATCATTGTATTACTATCTTAATTTACTTTGGTTAAGCATTATGATATGTTTTTATTATCAATGTTTTATTAGATGTAGATGATGAATTAATTTAGATTACATTTATGGAGTACTATTTATACATATATGTTACTTATAGTTCATTTTGGATATTTTGATTATATTGAATGGATAATACACTGGTTATTCATGTCTAATTGTGTTCAGGTTTTCTCTAGAGTGAAAAATGGTATAAATGGGGAGAGATAGAAAGATGAAGATGATGGGTACGGATAGGGATAATTTACATATTAGTTTTAATACATGAGAAATGGTTCTAACCATAATTTTTGGTCATAGATTCCCTTTTGTGTGATTTAGTCTTATTTTTTAATGTGTCTCTTTGTGTGATGGAATCAGTTTAGTTGCATTACCAAAAAAAAATAATAGTACATGCTCTTGTTATGACGAGGAACATACCATTACTTTACATAATTAGTCAAGCAATGTATTATTGCTTATGACATTGACATGCTCACAATTTCATTATTTTCATATCTAGTACATTATAATAAGTACGCCTTTAGGAAAAGAGGAATACCTAAGGATTGATTAAAATGGGTTTTGCATTTAATCCCTAATGTTATTAATTCATTTTTTTACAACTAACTTATTTCATTGATATGAATGAGTTGGAACCAAGTCACATTTCTCTATAGTACAATTGAGCTCGAACATGTAACTGAGTTACATTTCATTTAATGATCCAAGATCCTATTTCACTAACCCAAATCATTGACTTAACCCAGCTCATAGAGCTAAGTTAGACTAAGATGATTTTCTTAGAGCTCTCCTGAGCTATATTTACAACTCGTCAATCTAGAAATCACTTGTATAGGAAGAAAATATATTTAGAGACAACTTCCTAAGAAACTTAAATATCTTTTAAACCTTTTAAAATCCTAAAATCTAGTGCATGTGTGACTATTATTTAAGAGAGCAAGTTGTAATTAGGGTATACTGATTGGTGCAACATGTCACCCATTGGTGTACCCATGATTTTTTTGTTATGGAAAGGAGGAATTCAAGATAATAGGGAATCAATTAGTGTGACGTGGAACTAATCAAGATACCATTTTTCCATGAATATTTTTTTAATTCCAAATCCGTACATTGTAGGCACTTATTGGTGTGGCGTGGCACCAATCGAGGTCCATTTTTTATAAGAACCAACCCTCTTAAGACCAAAGGAACAAAATATATGGGGACATTGATGACACCCACATATAATTCATCAGTGGATCCATCACTAATTTTATCTCCTCCATAAAATTTAATAGTCAACTAGTGAAGCTAAAGTTAGAGTCTAGCTAAATTTAGCTATAAAGATAGGGTGTTATGGGAAAAATTAGTTTCCAAGATAGAGAAAAAGATAACACAGAGTTAAATGATTGAATGGGAAGATTAAAAAGTTTAACTAGATAAAAAATGAGTTCTTATACTTAAAATAAAAATGATAATCCCTAAAATATAAGAGAAAAATGTCAGTTAAACTAAAGGAATAGGAAAACTAATTAACATGAAGTTTAATTAAAATATAGAAAATCTAAGCTAAGAATAAATAACAATGAAATATATATTCTTGTCTCATTTAAGCTTATAAAAGAGGAATTATCTTGACCATAAATGAATAAAATGATTATTTATGGTGAATTTTGGTTAGTTTATATAATGTTGAAATACCAAAAACTTAAATAAGGTAGGGTTTACTGATATATGTGCTAACAAACACAATGTTAGGATGATTGAGTACACAAGTGATGAAAGAGGCTCTTCCTATTTCCAAGTGAGAAGACATGAATACAAAGACAAATAAATAAACAAATACTAGATAAATATGTAAAGAGTTTCTCGACAAAGGCCGATCCTAGGAATCCAAAGAGGCTTCCTTGAAGGGTGTCAACTCATTTGATACGGTCAAGTGATATAATGTTAAGGTAGGATAAAAAAATGATTTAGAATTCAAGAGGGATAGGAAGATCCTTCTTTACGTTATAGGAATCCTAGACTAGGGTTGTGGAAATCTCAAAGTTGTCTTCAATTTTAGGTGTGAGGGAAATGGAACATAGACTTGACTCGTGTGAAATATTGGATTATTCCCAAAGAAAAGACTATTTTATGGTCAGGAGATCATATATGATGGTGATGGGGTGTGAATGACATGAAATAGTCATCTACAGAACATACATTTTGCAAATAACTGATTAGACCATAAACATATTGATATAAATGTGATAATTCTATAAATGACTAAAAAGACAGGGATCATTGGTGGTCAAGGAAAAAAGGTGTATTTTGATAAAAGTTGATAAAAAAATTATTTTTTTATAGAGGATGAGGTTTAATAGCACTTAGACAATCTAGAAGGATTCCCAAAAAATGTCAAATTCTGAAAAAACATAGATCTAGATGTATTTGCAAAAATAATGATGGGAAAATGGACCAAGACACTAATCGACGATGATCGTTGTTAAAACTATAGATATTGTTAAAGTTGGATCAAGTGAGAAAATAAGGAATTGAATGTAAAACAGGTGCAAAGAATAGTGCAAATGACTAATTACATACTATAGTCAATGAAAAATATAAGTGAAATAGGTGAATAGTGATGTAATAACCTTGTTGGTTATGTGCAAGGGTGACATAGCTCCAAGAGGATTAATTGATGATCTGATGAGGTTTTTCAAGACTTTGGTAGTAGGGTGTTGATGATCCCGAGTGTAATGATGTTATACAAAGGTGAAACAATCTATTCTCTAATCCATCTTCTGAATAGCTAGGAAATGGAGGAAGAGGGTGGATAAATAGAATTGATGGCATTCGTAATGATCTCCAATGATTAGTGATCACCATTGAGTTTCCCGTAGATGGGGGAAACCAATAAGGGAAAGATGGAAAATGGTTGAAACCACCTACCATCTAAGGATTAAGGTTGTTTTATAAATGGTGGGAGGTTGGGTTTCTGTGTAAGAAGAAGTTAGGGGGTTAGGATGGGCACAATAAATTAGGCTACGCTGGTTTTAAATGGTTAGGGGGTGGTAAATGAGGTTTTATGACAGTAAGTTAGGATTTATGATGGTAGTTTATAATGTAATTTTATAAGGGTGATAATTATAATAGTGATAATGTGATTAGTGTATGTTGTGTAACCTAGGGGTGAAAAGTGGTGTCCACATTTATCCCTTTTTGTTGAGTTGTTTGTAGGCACAAGATGTAAAATAAAAACTAGTGCGAGGATTTCATAGTTATGTGATAAGGTTATAGTTCCCTCCTCAAGCCAATGAATGATTTTTTTGGTCATTAGATTGAAGAGAGGTGGATTTATTGGATTTATTTTCTTTGAGATGCTCCATGCTTTTGATTGTAATATGAAATAAACATGCTAGAGGAGTTTGTAGAGATGGTAGTAATCTAGGAAACACTTGGTAGGGGACGTTATATGGATTTTGGATGGAAACGTAAATGTGTACATCCTACAAACATGTGTACATCCTTCAAACATGTGTTTTAGGCATTATTCTATTGTGGGACCAATCATCAAAGGAAACATCCATAATGTGTACCAAACTTGATGTATGGTCCAAAACAGAGTTTTAAAAAATTGTTGGGCATCAAAGAAAATGTATAAGGATTTTGATGGTGTTGTGATGTGATAAGATAAGTCTAGGTGAAAAATAGGTAAAACATGTAAAATGGGGAGAAATTGGTGGTGATTCTAGATTTTCATCATTTTGGGATAGGTGATCGAAAAAGATTGATAATCTATGGTGATCAAGGTGATGGGGTTTATAAAAGCCAAGTTGGGCATGTAAATGGCTATTTTACAACATGTCATTTTGCCATTTGAGAGCTCTGGTTAGTCATTTTTTAGATTTTTATAGAGGTGGAGGTAATTGGAAGTGGAAAGAAGAGGAAACAAACCAAGAGAGGGGTAGGTAGATGTAATTTTTTTTTAATTTTATTTTTGTGATTTATTTTATTTTATTACGATTTTTGAAATTTAGGATGGGAATGCCCTATTGAAGGCAATGGGTGGATTGTCATCATTTTGGGTAATGAAAAATTCACTGATTAGTAATTGGTGGTGATTGGTTTGATTTTTGAGAAACATGTTAAGTGATGTATTATTTGTGTTTTTTGACAAGCAAGAGACATCATTTTCTTCATGACAGTCCCAAAGATGTTAGAGAGGGTTCAAGGTGATGTGAAGGATGTTGAGCGGGCCCATTTGAAATTCATTGGTTTAGGAGGATTCTACCACTACCCACATATTTTTCAAGATGTAGGAATTATGGTTACACTGATAGATAGATGGGAGCCAAGTACAAGAACATTTTAGATTCGTACTAGTGAAATGACCATAACTTTAGAGTACATGTACATGATTTTATGACTTCCTATCTAGGGTGGGTAGATAGTACCCATCACCTAAGAGTCCCATTTAGAGACCATGATATGGTTATATGGATATGATGCCATAGATATTGGATATATAAAAGGGGCTTTCATATTGAGAGATACTATAATGCAAAGGTGTCAGGTAACCAACTAATGTCAATGGTTATGTTGGTGATTTCATGTTATGCACTGTCAGATTCAGGGGGTGGTAGGTTTCCAAAAACATTTTCCAGTGTCATAGATGCTATCATGTAGCACCAGATAGTATATGCCTGGGATTTGTTTTCTACTAGCTCAGGTATACCATGAGTTGTGGATGTTTGTTACTAGGAGGAGGTCTTATTTGGATGTGGGGTTCTATTTATATTGTTGGTCTTATGAGCATATATCCATTGTGAGTCCACCAGGTCTACTTTGGAGAGTTCGAGACCCTGTAGAGTATATGGTGGGGTTCATGATGTGGAGATTTGATTGGATGAGGGATGATGGAGTAAAGAGATACCGAGTCTAAAATTCCAATCAACTATGCACTTTATCAGTGGATGACATGGTCTAGAGGCTATATGTGATATTTCCTACATGGTCAGGTATGTATGTGGAATTGGCAGGATTAAGGTGGGTACAATGGATTTGGGGGATGAGGGAAGAGATGATAGAGGTTTTAAAATTCCCTAGGGTGTGGAGGAAGTTCAGGATTTATCAAAGAATATCACGTGAGACAATTATCTATTGGAAAGAAAATTTAGAGAGAATTTATAGCACCCATTGTGGATGAGGTAGAACATGACGAGGAGGCAAGGGATCCAAAGGGTATAGATGTGGATGATGTTGGTGTTGTGGAGGGTATGAGTGGTGGAGAGGTGGAGGAGGAGGGTGATGGTTGCGAGGAGCTATCTCAATTACAAGAATCATTTGATGCATTATGGTAGGAGGGAGATGGGTTGATAGTAGAGTAGGACACTTCTTGTCAGGAGAGGGATGCCCTGCAACATGAGAGATATCAACTACACTTAGAGAATGACACATACCAATAGTAGGGGGATAGGTATCTCCAGCAAGGGGAGGCACTGCGAGAAAAGTATGGAGAGGTGGGGATGACTTTGGAGGTTGTCAAGAGTGTAGCCTAGGGAAAAAGATGAGTTTAGGGAAAGTAATTACACCTATAGGAGGAGTACCAGAAGTAAGAAGGTAGATGGGGCCTCCTATTATAGTTACTGCTGAGAAGTATCAGGAAATGGGAGAGGAGATGAGGTATTATGAGTTCCTAGTGACAAAGTTCCCACCTAGTGTACCTGACCATGTTGAGCACATGGTGAGTGAGTGTAGATCGAGCTAAAAAACTACGTTAGAGAGCATTGGGAGTGTTCCACAGCCTCATAGAGATATGGAGGGAGGCTATGGTGGAGATCGAGTGTTTAATTTTTATTTTACCACATAGTATCTAGATTTTTTGTATGACTCAAAGGTAGATGATTTTATATATGACCCCCCTTGAGGAATTTTGTATAAACATTATTGATGATATTTTGGATTCACATGTTATTTATTCATTTTGAAGTGATTTTTTATATGATTTTGTGATGAGACGTTGAGATATTGAATAGTTTAGATGTATTTTATATGATGTTAGATGTGTAAATGTTGATATGGTGTTTAGATGTATAAATGAAGATATGAAATTTTATGTTGATATGATGTGGCTCAAATGTAGTGATCTTGACATATGTTTAAAAAAAAAAAATTATCGTGGTTAAGGATAAATGTGAAA
This sequence comes from Taxus chinensis, assembly GCA_019776745.2. Classification (NCBI taxonomy): domain Eukaryota; kingdom Viridiplantae; phylum Streptophyta; class Pinopsida; order Cupressales; family Taxaceae; genus Taxus; species Taxus chinensis. The sequence goes on along the minus strand of CM034146.1, from coordinate 499,694,804 downwards.
TACTTTATTTTGAACTAGATTTTAATACGTGTGTGATTTTATGGTAAAGTAAATATGTATGATAATACACTTGAGGCCTTGTAACAAATGTTAACATATAACTAATAATAATTAGTCACATGTAGGATCTTGGATATATATGGAAATGAGATTATATTCCTTATTAAAACATGGTAAGGGTCGATATATATATTTTTTACAGGGGTATTAGGTTGTCCTTTGATGTATTTTAGGCTTATGCCTCAGCTATATTTTTACTGCGCAAGTTAATTAATGTGGGAAGTTTTCTTTTGATGGGAAATTTGGTCAATGTGGGAAGTTTTCTTAGGATTCTTTTTATTATTTTTATTTTGATTGGATGCTTGATCAATGTAGGAATACCTTTTGTAATGATAATGATTATCCACCCTTCAAGGGAGTGGTCTATGAATTTTATTTTTATTTTAGATAATCGTCCTTCAAGGGATCGATCTATATTTGATTGTCATTTCCCCTTCAATGAATCAATATGTATTTTGATAGTATGATTAATAGGTTTCCTTCGAGGGATCAAACTATATATTTCCAATAATGTGCATCTATATAGATATTTTTGAATTTTATTTGTGTTGAGGGAAAGCCTAGTAGACCATTTGAGGAGGGGAAAAGACATGTAAATATTACACATGTGTACCCCTATCATGTTTTCATTTAGTATGTTGCCACCTACCCAAAAATGTGTAATTTTTGAACTTTTTTTTTTTTTTTTGTTAAGTGACCCCTTTTCCTTAATTTTTATGCCTTTATGAAGTTTGAGGAGTGAAAACATTTGACAATTAGTTTATTTTGTGTCAGTCTGGATTTTTTGAGTGTCTTGCAGTTACTACACATTTTTGAGGAAATGGAGTAACAAGTTCCTCCATGCCTCCAATTTCTCACATATCTACATTACCTATAGTCTATTATGTTTATTTTTGTGTGGATTTTATATCTTCCCATAGAAATAGTTTCTTTTGGGTTCCATTTCTTTGTAAGACTTGCTTCTCTCCAACCCTTTTATTTCCTTGAAATACTTTGTTACAATTTTTTTCCATCTCATAGAACTTGTGGAACTTATTCTTTCAGGATTTCAATTCCCAACACACCCTCTTTCTCCACATAGCTTGGTTTTCTCTTTAATTATGGATAAAGTGGAGAATTTTTGAACTCATGGAATCTATTCTCATTGAACCCTTTTTCTCCACATGGTTTTGTTTACTGCATTTTCTTTCCACCCATAATGATTTCTTACCTTAGTTGTACAAAGTTTCTTCAATTGGATAGATCTGTTCCCTTAAGAACCTCATTCCCCTCAAGCTCACACTTTCTGCAAGTCATTCAAGTTATTTGTAACATGGAAAATGTAACTTAGTGGAACAAAAGGAACTTGTTCCTTTGGGCCTTCTATTCCTCGCATTCCCATCATACCTGCATTGTAAAAGAAATTTATTAAATAAATACTCCAAATCCCGTTGACTTTCACATTGCACTAAATTTCTCAAATTAACCCTATTTTTGATTTTTTTTTGTTATAAAAGGGGGTAAATGTGATTCATTTTACCATTCTAGCTTGAATTTTCATACTCCACTACTCACCTTGCTACTATACCCTAGAAAGGTGTTTTTGTCCATATCTTTCTCATTTTGGGTCCTAATTAGAAAATTCAAAGTTCATCAAAGACCCTCAAGGAAAAATTATTTACAAACATGATGCCAATTACATAAATGCAGCCCTAGGGATTCCTACCTTCAATAAATCTAATACCTTGATTCAAGCCCAAGATCACAATCTTTTTTAGCATGAAAAATATAGGTATAGGAAAATGATATCTAAATCTTGGCTTGAATCCCATATGAAAGGATCTTCAAAATTTCCCAAGGTCCTCTACAGGATAGATTTAAAAGAGGAATTTCTAGATATTATTACTCTAATTTCCAAAATGATGGGTCTACCTTCTATAAATTTATTTCAATCATGTATGTGTTTATATATTAACATCATCTATGAGGAAAAAAAATTAATTGGGGGGAGATCATTTAAGAAAACCTAGCTAAGTAACTAGTGAATGTGTAATAAAGTAAAACCTTCTATATGACATCTTACCTCATGTACACCATTACGAATTATATAATTTGGGTTGAGTTGTCACCACAAGATGATAAGAAAAATGCACTAGTTTATGAGTTTTACCATCAAATGACTTATGAAAATTGCAAGAATCATCATGGTAGAGTCAATGATGCTTACACCATATTCATAGTCAGGATTTTGAAAGGAAATACAACTAAGAGGTTATAATAAGAAGAAAGGAAATTTATTTCTACCTATGGAAGCCTCTTCATCCATTTTAGAAAGTTATCATATATCAGGTTGGTTGGTTTAGAAGATGTACCCAACGAATTGCATATGTATTGTAATGATAAATTTATGCTAGTGGAGGTCTACAGGAAATTAGATGTGTTGCACAGAACATGCAAGGACAATAAGATTAATGGCATTCATTTCCCTATCTCATTGGGAAACTACACATGTAAATCTTCCTTGGATGCACATAATGTAGAGAGGACAATCTTTGATTTCAAATTCCATACATATTCAAACATCTAAGAGTGACTTAGTAAATGTTTCGTCTCCAATTATCTAAGAATGAATTACTATCACATTCCCATATTTGAGGACTACTAGGAAGATTGAGTAGATGAGTATGAGGTGAGAAATAGGTTCTTTGGAAGATTATCACTGCAAAATATCAAGAGTATCAACCTATACCATGTACCTGAAGGCCTAGAGGATGATTAGTGTGACTTGTATTTTATTGAGTATCTTAGAACTATTCAACATATTCCTATCCTAACTATTGATTGGTCATAGAGAGACAGAGATAATCCTTGTGAGCTTAATAATATTTTTCTAGCAAGGACCAAATAATGGTTTGATAAAAGAGTGAAAGAGTACAAGAAAAATACGAAGTAGTATTATTCTCAGGAAGCCCCTACTTCACACAAAGAAACATCCACTCTTCTCCAAGAAGACTCAGTAAAATTGAACCCTTCTTCCTCACCCTTAGATTCAACAACCAAGGTTTATATGAAGAAATATAAAGTGAAGGAGGTAGATAAATTTGGTACTCAATCAGCTGAAGAAGTTAACCTTGTGCCTGAACAAGTATCACAACATTCAAAAGAGGTAAGGACAACTGAGGAACAAAAGAATGAATTATAACAAGGAGGTGAAGAAAAATAAAAAAAATGATGCAAAGGGATAAAGTGGTGAATAAAGTGAAGATGAGGAAGATGAAGTAAAAATCATTAGAACTGAACATGAAAATCTAGTAGGACCGATGTTGATGTTAGAAGACCAAATTATTCCTCTATTGAGGTTCCTAATCTTCAAGATTCCACTACTCAGTCTCTTGGTCCTTCCAATGTCCTTGCATTAGAACCTCCTTCAGCTCCACGTTCTAGTGACTCATTCGCATGGGTTCATCTTATGATTGAAAACAAGAATATGAATGATTCTTCACAACTTACTGCTCCTATTTTTGATGCAGTGGCTTATTTTCTTGGTACAAATCCTCCTCCTCCTCCCAAGAAATCCAAGACAACCTCTTGTTTTATCTCATATTCCAAGGGATAGTGATTCCTAGAAATTTCTAATCCAAAGGGAGATAGGGATGAAAAATACATAAATTTTACAGACTTGGAGCTAACAAGAATTTCACTTGGAGAATCCACTCCTAAGGGAGAAGTGCAAAAACTCAAGGAGATTGTAACAAAGTTAATTGAGAAGGTATATAAAGGAAAGAAATCATAAGAAAAGCTATAGGAAAAAGTTCAAGTTCTTTGTAACTTCATAAATTCCTTTCTCTCAACTGAAAAAACTCCTCTGGATTCCACTCCTCTCTTGTAACTATCCTTTCTAAAGATGATATCAAGGCCATACCAAAAATCCACAAACATGCATCATTTTGTAGATTTGTTGAAGCACAAGGAAAAGGAATGTTGGTTTCTAGTTTGATATTTATTGATGAATCATACAAGATGTATGGTAACATCTCTTTGGCACAAGATCAATTCAATTCAAAAATAAATGTCATTAACAAAGACCTCAAGATTTAGTTAGATAAAAATCAAGATTTCATAATCATGAGCACAATTGATGATAAGATTATACTATTTCATAGGATCTTTAATGATTCTAAGAATAAATTATCCAAGAAATGGGTCTACATTGTCAAATGGAGAATCAAATTTCTTGAGGAAGCTGCAAGTGAATTGAATAATTTAGTTCAAGAATGGTGAATCATCTAAAGTTGGAAGTCTATGCTCTGATCTGCAAGCTCTTTGTTGCCATTTCTATAAATAAAATTTTACAGAGAGAAATTCAAATGATGGATTCAAGGCCCAATTCAATTCATTGATTAAGGAAGATTTGTTTAAGGTAGAAACATTCAACAAGGAGAAAATGGAAGAACTATCTGAGATGCATGATGTGGTTGTGGAAGCCACCAAGGGTCATGTCTACAGAATGGTGGGGGTAGATAAGGGGATGGAGTATTCCCTTGGAAGCTAGTTGGCTACCATGTCAAACAAAATCATTCCCAAGGCCATGGAGATTTCTGATTCTGTTTCCAAATTTAGAGTTCATGTTCTCAAGATAAAGGTTTAATGTTGTGCCACTTTCTAATATTTCTAATATTCCTTCTTCCATTTCATAGTCTTTCTTCTATCTAATTGTTATGTTTTGAAGTTGGCTTTGTTATTTTGATAATGAAATTGTAAAATAAAGATCCATACTTATGTAGCTAACTAATTAAGTGTTTAGCACTTACTTAAAAGACAATTAGTTAGAAATTTAGTCTACATCCTTCCCATCATTCTATATAAGGATTTCTTCTCATTTATAAAGGGGTTGTATATTAGGTGCTCTCGAATGTAAAATATAGAATTTTGATCAATACAGAAGAAGACATTTCTCTTTATAATCATATGTGTTATTTCCTACTTTCTCTTTCCTACAATTTGTGAATGTGAAGATTAATATATGTGAATTTTGAAACATTGTGTTCAATTCATAAAATGTGATGTGAAGGAATATTTTCATATCCACATTTTATATTTTATGAGTTTTCATGTGTATTGAGCTCACATTTTCTTAAGATCTTTTGCATGCATTAGTAAGATATGACTCTACAATATTTGTATCTAAATGTGTTGCCTTCTTCACTTCTTCCCTTTACAATAGTGGGTAATATCGTACAACCAAGGAGGGTACTTGTATCCTTGATAAATGAGTTAGCCTGAACTTTGTTTTATTGATTCATACTTCTTGCCTATACAAGCTATTGTTTCTTCCTTGAAAACCTTATTCCTTGTTCATCTAATCTATTGAGAATATTGAAAATATGGAACCATTCATTACACCAATATCCTCATTCATATTTGATTAGAATGTATATTTGTAAATATTTAGATTCTCAAGTTTTTAGTGAAATAAGGGAACTTCCCCATAAAGAGGATGGATTATTATCCCCTTGAACTGTTGATTGTCTTCAACGAATAAATTTCCAACCAATACATTTTGTTAGCACCAACCGTGGGGCACGTATCATGTTTCCCACAAAATAATATTAAAAGAAAGTAAGCAATTTCAACACGCTGGCTGGAAGAAGATATACATGAGGATAAAGAGCTCAAGGTATAGAAGACCATGCCTTCCAATTACAACAACACCAAGGTTTCTAGTTATCTCTGGAGAAGAGAGGTAAAAAAAAATATCCTTAAGTACACCTCCTGTCAAAGGAAGGGTTGGTTCATCCTCTTATGCAAGTACTACCACTTAGCCACAAGTAAGTGATCTATCTCACGCCTTAGTTTTAGCATCAGGTATTGTTATTTCTTTGCATTTTTTCCCACAATGGCTACACTAGTACCCTAGGGCCAGCAAATTGTGCCGCTAGCCCTCACATAACCTTTGCATGATTTTCCCAAATTCAAAGGTGATGAAAAATAAAATACAAATGAACATATTGTATATTTCATTGTTACATGTGGGATTATTGGAGTTAAGCATAAGAGGTGCTTGTTATGTTGTTCATTGATAATTTGCTGGAAAATGTTGCCGCCTAGTTCTATCATCTTTCAATTGGTAACATTACCAACTAGAATACCATGAAAACTCAATTTGAGGCATAGTTTAAATAACATGAAGATGATTGTGAAATTCTGGCCCAACTCTCCCAAATGAATAAGGAGGCCTATGAGCCCATGTGGGATTTTGTTGCCAAGTTCAACAAATTGGTTAACAAGATTTTAGTTGTTGCTCACCCTACTGATTAGAAATTTAAGTGTTTATTTATCAATTCTCAATTTCCATAGGTGATTTACACAATAAGAAGGGAAAATATTTCTAATGTGGAAGAAAATCAAAATTTGGACATAAGTGTAGAAGATGACCTAATTATGTTAGGTAAGTTGAGAAAGGAACCACCTAAGGCCAAATTTTCTACTTCAAGTGCATCAACTTCTGATCAATTGGTTCAAAAATTAGCCAACTACATGATTGCAATCAAGAAAAAAATTGATCATAATGTGCCATATATGGACTTTTTGAGAAGGAAATTCTAGCCAAGGAACCATCTTCCTTCCCCTCAACCAAATTTGGCTATTAAAGCCCCTCCTATGAAGTTCCCAGTCAATTCAGCATGTGAAGTGCAAGAAGTTGAGGATGAGGTAGAAGTATAATTGATGAAAGAGCTTAAAGAAGTCCCTGAAGATTTTAATGACTCTCAAGTTAACTATATTGTGTATGAATCCACTGAAGAAGTAGACAATCATGATTATGATGATATAGTTATAAACATGAACAAAAAATCTTATGCCATCGTGACTAGAGAGAATATAAACAAAAAGTACATTTTACAACTAGAAAATAAAGAGAAAGATAAAAGATCTTATGATGTCATCCCCATGGTTACAAGAAGAGGAACACACATCCCTACCATTTCTAAGAAATTAAGTGTTTCCACTCCATCTAGTAGTCATTCCCCTTATGTACCTACTATAATGAACCCCACGCATGTGGCTAAAACACCTTCAACACCTAAAGCTGATAATCCCAAACCCCTTGTTGTTTCTAGTCAAGAATCTCCATCAACTTTAGGGTCTTTTGATATAATTGATCATATCAAAAATACTAAAATTCAGATCTCTAAAGCGTAATTTATCAGACACACCTGGAGTACTTTACCCAAGTAGTAAAATATGTCAAATCCAATCCAATCCAGTCTTCCACAACCGATAAATGTCTCTTTCCTACCCCCAACTCTCCATCCCCACTAAATTTGATTTCTTCCTCACCTTCCACCTCTAGAAAGATTGATCTCTTCTGTGTAATGATACTAACAGATGGCCATAAAATCAACAACTTGGTCATTGAATATATAGCATCACACAATGTGATGCCTAAAAAAATTTCTTACGCACTTGGTCCTATGCGAACCTAAATTTTTTGTTCTTATTACTCAATGGAGACTAAAGAGGTACCCCTGGTTGGAAGGATAATGAATTCCCAAGTAAATTTTTCTACATTTCTAAAACAATCATGTAGGGCCACCATTCTTGTTACTGACATACCTCTATCCTATGGTATGATATTGAGCATAAATTTTTGCAAAGAAGTTGGATGTTAAATTCAAATTGACTGGTTCCATGTACTCATCCTAGTCACTAGAGATGAAGAAATTGTTGTCAGAGAGGCTATCTGTATACATTCTTAAAAATAAATATGACCATAAGCACAAATTTTGTATGAATACATGGGTCATGGACACTATATGGTGATGTCTAAATCTGAAATCAAAACTCCCAATTTTTTTTAGGAGGATCCTAATGACATTTGGATTCTTGAGTTTAATGGGAGTTATTCCACAAAAGGTTCTAGAGTAGGGATTGTATTGGTGTCACCTAATGGTAATCTCTACCCATTATCTTATAAAATCTAATTTTCCAACACCAATAATACTGTTGAATATGAGGCACTTCTTCTTAGCTTATCAGTAGCAAGGGAGATGGGAATATTGAACCGTCGTGCACATGGTGATGCTGAGATCATCATCAAATAGGTTCAAGGGGAATTTCAGGTGAAGGATAAGAGGATTAAACATTATATAAATTTAGTATGGGATTCTATTGAATTACTGGATGCCTTTTCAATTAATTTTGTGTCAAGAGATAACAATACTAGAGCAGATGTTCTAGTAGTCTCTGGTTCCTTACTCATCCCTCCTCCGTATTTTAGTTAAGAGAAATTTATAGTGGAGATAATTTTTAGGTCCAATGTTTCTGATAAGGTGGACAACTAGAATGTATTCAATGACAAACACAATTTGATTTCCTTCCTTGAATTAAAATATAATTTCAGCCAATTGTATTTTGAAGGAAGTGAGACTAGATATCATGAATCCAGTACCTCTTGGGTGTATGAGGAAGGATTTGATGAATAATATGATTAGGATGGGTGCATAAAAATCAAAGGTAATAAAATAAATAAAGGTCTTGTGATCTTAGAATAATTATTAGATAAAAATAACAAATATATAAAATTAAAAGTGTCACAAGATTCTAGCTAATCATCTAAGTTTTAAAGGTCAACTTAGGAAGTGATGAGGAGCCAAAATCTATCAATATCAGAAAATATTGCTCTGGTGAGGAAAGGATAAAAATGGTTAAATTTTTGAAGAGATACATAGATGTGTTGGCCTACTCCTACAATGAGTTGAATACTTTCAAGCCAAGGGAGATGCAATACTACATTCACTGAAACTAGGCAATCAACCTTCAAGTAAAAAAAAGATAGTACAATCCAAAAATTACAGGTACTATTCACCAAGAAATCTAAAAACTACTAAATGTTATGATAATATTTCATATCCATCATTCAACTTGGATTTCCAATATTGTTCATGTAAGGAAAACGAGTGGAGAAATTTAGATTTATTTTTATATTATAAATTTGAATTAGATTTCTCTCAAAGATAATTACCCACTTCCTATGATGGATCAGATCATGTAGGATGTAACTGATTCATAAATTTTATTCATGTTTGATGGGTTCTCATGGTATAACCATATTGAAGTGGACATGCAATATTAACATAAAAATGCCAACACAACTCACTAGGGTATGTTTCTTTATTGAAGGATGTTTTTTTGTCTAATAAATATAGGTGCAATGTTCCAGAGGGTAATGTATTTAGATTTTGGGATTTGGAGAAAAAATGCATAATGATTTACTTGGATGATCCTATTGTATTCTCTAAAAAAGAGAAGATTATATCCAACACCTCAAATTAGTTCTTTAAAAATGCAGGGATCATGGAATATCATTGAATCTAAAGAAATATTTCTTTTTTGTAACAGAGGGAAAGTTTTTTGGGAATATTGTGTCAAAGAATGGGATAAATATTGATTTGGAGTGTGTTTAGGTCATCGAGAAGATATCTCTTCCAAAAAGTAAAAAATGCTTTAACTCCTTGAGAAAGATTAATTTCCTTAGAATATTTATTACCGATTTTAAAGATTTGATAAGAAGCATAGCCCATATGATGAAGGAAAAGAAATATTTTCATTAGAGTGACAAAGGAAATACTGATTTCAAGAATATAAAGAGGGATATTTCTCAGACACATATTGTTGTTTGTCCTGATTTTGACAAATATTTCATAATATTTTGCTATGCCTCTGAGCATACTTTGTTAGTTATTTTAGTGCAAAATAAATTTCACAGATGTCAAGTTCCCATTACATTCATGAGATATGTGTTGAAGGCTCATGATTTAAAGTAATCCCAACTAAAGGAGCATGCCTTTACTATGGTGAAATATGTCAAGGGATTTTGTTTCTACATTCTAAACTCATACTCCATTGTGTTTATACCTGATACAATAGTGAAGTCTATTATAACCCAACAAAATTTTGGATCAAAAGGAGGCAATTGGGTGGCAAAAGTCAATGAGTATGATCTTGACATCAATCAAACCAATATTATCTAACATAAGGGCTTGTGTGAATTGATAGCTGAAGGTTTGAAAGATGATTCATATGAAAACTAAACTGTTGAGATTCCTATTTTTATTTTCCTAAGTTTAACTGATGAGGTATTATAATATCACTCATATTCTCACCTACAGATAATTCTTGAAACATCTAAGTGCTAAAGAAAAAATATCCATCAAGATCCATGATCGGGCCTATGGAGGTGATTTTCTTCCTTAGTAGAATCTCACAAGATTCTCCATGTAAGGTACTATTGGCCAACTTTGTTCAAGGATGCAACAAAATGGGTTTCAAAATGTGAAGTATGTCATAATTTTTTGGTAGACCCAAGTTGTCAACTTTTCCTCTAAAACTAGTGGTTATTGAAGATCCTTTCCAACATCGGGTTGAAGTAAATCTAGTAAAAAGAACCAATTCTAAAGTATTTTTTGACTTTATCAAGGAAAACATATTGGTTATATTCGAGGTCCCCAAAAAAATGTGATATATAATGCCCATAACTTATCTTCTCATGAGCTCATTTTTTTAATGGGTATGTGATTTCCCTTGCACATTCATCAGATTATTATCTACAAGGGAACGACTAGGGAAAATTAACGTAACCATTATCAGGATACTAATGGATAAGTCATAGAGGAACCAACATAAGAAGTTATATGATGCTCTTTAGGCTGACAAAATTACACAAAAAATATCCATTGGGATGTATCCATTTCAGTCGATCTACAAAATATAGGATCAATTTCCATTCATAGTGGATTTTCCTACATTGCACCTTTCCAAATCCATTGAAGATGAGAAGTTCAATAATTCCTTGGAGAAGAGAATAATGTACTTGAAAAAGTTAGATGAAGAAAAGTTACCAGTTGTGGAGAGGATCTCTACACAATAATACAAATTTCAAGCAAATGGTTGAAAAAAATACATGGTCCTAAGACTTACAAGTTTGATATATTTTTCTACTTTGGGAAAAAATGCATGAACCTCATAGAAGTCATGGTAAGTTCGATTCGCTCTGGCTTAGTCCTTTTAAAATTCGACACTTTATTAGCGAGAATACTTATTATTTGAGCTATATGGATGGAACTTTCCTTCCATTACCATATAATGACCAATATATGAATTTTTTAAAGTCATAATTAGATATTGGTATTTTGTATAATTTTTTTATATAGTCTTGTATGGTATTTATTTTGGTCTGTGTCTTGCATCTTTGTGTCATCTTTGGTCTTGTTCTATATTTTGCCAATGGATGTATGCACTAGTCTTATCACCATGAGATTCTGAGGTTATTTTATTTTTCTTTCTTTCACTATGAATCAAGTCAAGTCAATCCCCAGAAAGATCCATCTGTTGTCACCTACCCAAAAATGTGCAATTTTTGCAAAAAATTAAGTGTTTGGTTAAGTGACCCATTTTCCTTAATTTATATGCATTTGTGAAGTCTGACGAGTGAAAAAGTTTCACAGTTAGTTTATTTTGGGTCAATCTAGATTTTTCTAGTGTCTTTCGGTAATTTCAGGTTTTTAAGGAAGTAGAAGAGCAAGTTCCTCCTGGCCTCCAGTTCCCCACATCTATGTGTTACTTCCATTCTATTAAGTTTAGTGTTGTGTGGATTTTATGTATCCCTACAGATTTAGTTCCCTTTGGGCTCCATTTCTCTGGAATATTTGGTTCTCCACAACCATTTTATTTCCCTAAAATCCTTTATTGCATATTTTTTTGGCATCTCCTAGAACTTGTAGAACTTATTCTTTCAAGATTTTAGTTCCCCACACACATGCTTTCTCTGCATGGCTTGGTTTTCCCTTTAATTATAGATAAAGTGGAAAATTTTGGAACTCATGGAACTTGTTCTTAATGAGCCCTTATTCTCCATATGGTGTTGTTCCCCGCACTTTATGTTTGTCTACAATCCTTACTTCCCTTAGTTGTGTGGATTTTCTTCAATCAGATAGATATGTTCCCTTAAGCACCATGTTCCCCTCAAGCTCACACTTTCCACAAGTCATTTAATTTCTTTGTAACGTGGAAAATGCAGAACTTAGTGGAATCTAAAGAAGATGTTCCTTTGGGTATTATTTTCCCCGCATTCCCATAATACTCGCATTGTAAAGGGAATTTATTAGATAAGTTATCCAAATCCTGTTGGCTTCCGCATTGAACTAAATTTCTCAAATAAACCCTATTTTTAAATTTTTTTATTATAAAAGGGGGTAAACTCAATTCATTTTACCATTCCAACTTTATTTTTCATAGTCCACTACTCACCTTGCTCACATACCCTAGAAATACATTTTTGTCCATATCTTTCTCATTTTTTGTCCAAATTCAAAAATTCAAAGTGCATCAGGGACCCTCAAGGCAAAATTATTTGTAAGGTCGATGCCAATTACATAAATGTATCCCTGGGGATTCATACCTTTGATAACTCTAATACCTATCCTCAGGTTGAGGATCAAAATATTTTTGAGCAAGAAAAAGATAGGTATGGGACAACGATTGCCAAATCGTGGCTTAAATCTAACAAGAAAGGATATTCTAAATTTCCCAAGGTCCTATAAAGGTCATAATTTAAAGAGGAATTGTTAGATATGATTAATCTACTTCCCAAAATGATGGGCCTACATTTTACAAATGAATTTCATTTCTGGATGTGTGTATATATTAACATAATCTATGATGGAAAAATAAAATTTGAATTTAGGGGGAGATCATTTGAGAAAACCTAGATAATATGTTGGTGAATGTGTAACAAATTAAAACCTTCTATATGACATCTTACCTCATGTACACCATTTCAGCCTACCAAGTTTGGGTTAGATTATCACCACAAGATGATAAGAAGACTGTACCAATTTATGAGTTTTACCCTCAACTGACATATGAAAACATCAAGACTCATCATAGGAGATTCAATGATGCTTACACCATGTTCATAGTTAGGATTTTGGAAGGAAATAAAATTGATAGTGTATCTACAAAATTAGGGTAATTGATTTCAACCTATGGCAACCACTTCATCTAGTTTAAAAATCTCTCATATATCATATTGGCTGGTTTTGAAGTTGTACCCAACAAATAGCCTATGTATTATAATTATAAATTGGTTCTAGTGGAGGTCTATAGGTAATTGAATGTGTTTTAAAGAAATTTTAAGGAAAATAAGATGATGGGAATTCCTTTCCCTATCTCATAGGGAAAATACACGTGAAAATATGACCTAGATGTGCAGAATGTGGAGAGGAAAATATCTAATTTCAAATTCCACACTTATCAAAAGAGGACATCATTTGATAGTAAAGGTTTCATCTCCAATAATATAATAATTAATTACTATCATATTCCTATAATTGAGGACTAACGGGAAGAATGTGTAGATGAATATTTTTATTGTAACAGATCAAGAGTATCAACCTTTACCATGTACCCGAAGGCATAGAGGACGATGAGTGTGAGTTTTACTCTATTGAGTATCTCAGAACCATTCATCATATGCCTATCCCAACTATTGATTGATCATAGAGAGAGACGGATGATACTTCTAAGCTGAATAATTTTGTTTTACTAAGGACTAGGTAGTGGTTTGATAAAAGAGTAAAAGAGTACAAGGAAACAATGAAGTGGTCTTGTTATTAAGAAGCCTCTACTTCATAAAAATAAACCTCCACTCCTCTATAATAAGTCCTAGTACAATTGAATCCTTCATCCTCACCTTGGATTCAATAACTAAGGTGTATATGAAGAAAGATAAAGTGAAGGAGGTATTAAAATTTGGTACTCAATTAGATGAAGAAGTTTCCCTTGTTCTTGAAAAAGTATAACAACATTTAGAAGAGATAAGGGAAACTGAGGAAAAAAAGAATGAATCAGAACAAGGAGGTGAAGAAAATAAAAGAATGATGAAGAGGGATAAAGTGGTGGAGGAATTAAAGATGAGGAAGATGAAGTAAAAATATTTGAACCTGGATACAAAAAATATAGTAGTCCTAAGCTTGATGTTAGGAGACCAGCTTCTTCCTCTATTTAGGTTCCTACTCTTCAGGCTTTCACTACTCATGCTCTTATTCCTCCTAATGTCCTTACATTGGAACCTCCTCTAGTTCCACCTTCTAATGACTCATTCACACAGGTTCATCCCATGATTGACAACAGGAAGAGAAAGGATTATTCATAACTTCTTTCTCCTGATTTTGATTCAGTTACTATTTTCTTGGTATAAATACTCCTCCTCCTCCAAATAAATCCAATAAAACCTCTTTTTTGGTCTTAGATTCTAAGGGCAAGAAATTCCTATAAATTTCTAAGCCAAAGGGAGATAAGGATGAAAAATACATAATTGTTGTAGAATTAGAGTTGAAAAGAATTTCACTTGGAAAATCCACTCCTGAGGGAGAAGTGTAAAACCTCAAGGAGACTATATCAAAGGTAATTGAGAGGGTAGATAAATGAAAGAAAACATAATAACCAACTAGAGGAACAAGTTCAAGTTCTCTCTAACTTCATAAAGTCCTTTCTCTCAACTAAAAAAACTCCTTTGTATCTCACTCCTCTCTCTTCACAACCTCATATAACTATCCTTTTTGAATATGATATCAAGGTCATAACAGAAATCCATAAACATGCATCATTTATTAGATCTAATAAAACATTGGTATAAGGAATGTTGGTTTCTTTTTTTAGCTTTATTTATGAAGCATACAAGATTTATGATAATATCTCTTTAGCACAAGATCAATTCAATTCAACAATCAATGTTGTTGACAAAGAAATCAAGATTCAGTTGGATAACATTCAAGATCTCAGAAGCATGGGCACTACTGATGAGAATATTATATTGTCTCATAAGATTTTTTATAATTCTAAGAATAACTTATCAAAAAAATGGGTCTATAGTGTCGAATGGAAAATCAGAGTTCTTGAGGAATCTATAAGTTAATTAAAGAACATGGTACAAAAGGAAAATAATTAAAATTAGATATCTTTACTGACCTACAAGATCTTTGTTTCTAGTTCTATAAATAAAATTCTATAGAGAGAAATTTAGTTGAATAATTCAAGGCAAAATTCAATTCATTGATCAAGTAAGACTTGTTTACGGAAAAATCAGTTAACAAGGATAACATGGAATAACTCTATGAGCTGCATAATGTTGTTGTGGAAGCCACCAAAGGCCTATTGTAGAATGGTGGGGTAGAAAATTTGATGGAGTATTCCCTTGGAGGATGGTTGGCAGCCATGTCAAACATAATCATTCTCAAGGTCATGGATATTTCTGATGTTGGTGTCAATTTTAGAGTTCATGTTCTCAGGATAAAGGTCATAGTTGTACCATTCTCTAATGTTCCTTCTTCCAGTTCATAATATTTTTCTATCTAATTTTTATGTTTTGAAGTGGGATTTATTTTTTCCACCGCTGTGTCAAAATGATATGGGTTCAAAGACACAGTTGGATATTGATATGATATATAAAATTCATATCAATGGAATGATTTGATATATCTGCTGAAAATAGTTCTAATCTCAAATCCAATTTTTTTGGTTTCAATGCAGAACCAATGACCTACATAGAAGGGAAATTTTTCAACAAAAGATGAAGAGGAAACATGAATGAAAATGAAAAAAAAAAAGAATTTTTTTTTTTATAATAAAAAATCCCTTTTGGAAAAATATCCCTTCGGAGATTTCCTTCTTTGATAGATTGATCTTATTATTAGATAATATGAATGGAAAGGGAAATCTTGGTGAAAAAAATAAAATGGGATCATTCCCAAAAATGTCAAGTAAGAGAGACAAATGAATCGAAAGGTTCATGTTTGGTTTGGGAAGATATTATCTATTACAAAGTTGAATAAATTTATAATCTACTTTCATTAAAAAATCTATTATATAACCGTAAACAAAAAATATTGAGTACTATTCAGAATTTCAAAGAACTATGTAAAGGAGCTTCTGATTAGTGCAAACAACCCTAGGCTCACTTATGAGAAGTAGAAATGAGAGCATGTGAAATTTAAGTAAATGGGTACTCTCAAATAGAAAAAGAAAAAGAGGATCTCATAAATGTTGCTTATGCTAATTTAGAACAATAAGATAATTTCAAGAATGAGACTGTTCACTTTGAACAACAAAGATCAATTGAACATGTCTGAAAAAAAATTTCTTACCAAGCCCTACAAAGATCTATAGGAACTTTGAATAGTTGTTTGAATAATGAGTTACATTTATGTACGATCGATCATAATATCATCCTGCTTACAGCCATGAAAAACATAACTGATTAGCTTTAATATATACTAAATCATTTTCTTTTTTCAAAAATAAAATATGAATATATATATATTATAGGTCTTATTTTTCAAAAGAGAATTATTTAGTATTAATGATAACTATTAGATCCAATGAAATTAGTAGTTTCATACGTAAAAATATTGACCAATATAATAACGAGGCCAAAGTTGTTAATATTTGCACTGTACTTGAAGTAGGAGATGTAATTTCTTGTATTCATGGTCTTGATAAAGTAATGACAGGGGAATTAGTAGAATTTTTATATGGTACAATAGGCATTGCACTAAATATAGAATCAAATAATGTTGGATTTGTATTAATGGGTGATAGTGTAATGATCCAAGAGGCTAGTTCCGTGAGAGCCACAAAAAAAATTGATCGGATACCAGTAAGTGATGCTTATTTAGGTCGTGTTGTAAAAACTCTAGATCGACCTATTGATGGTAAGGGTACAATTCTAGCTTCCAAATTTTTATTGTTTGAATCTCCTGCTCTACATATTATTTCAAGACATTTTTTATATGAACCTTTTGAAATGGGTCTCATTGTTATTGATTCGATGATCCCTATAGGATGCGGTTAATGAGAATTAATTATTGGGGACAGACAAACTAGTAAGATGACAATAGCTATAGATATAATTATCAATAAAAAATGAAGGAATATTGAGTCAATGAAAAATTGCGCTTATAACGGGACATAAAAACTAATTATTTCATGACACAAAATGAAAAAATAATGCTGGAAAGAGGAAGAGTATAAACAATATGAATAATGAAATAATCTGTTTTATATAGAGAATGACACTTTTTATTTTCATTTTGTATTGGAGAGGTCAAATAAAATATGTTCCAATCATTCATTTCATTTCTAATTGAAAAATATTATGCCATGATAGACTTGGTGGACCAAAGATCATAAAAGGAAGACTCTCCTCCCTATTTTATAGATCATAACAAAACATGCTTAATAATGAAAACAATGAAAAATATCCTTCTATTAGGATTGAACCGATGATAACCTCTGAACTAATTAGGATTACATAAATGGAGGATGTAACCACATTCTTATTGGTGTGAGATTTAGATATCTCTTTGAAATCGAAGCTATTAATAAATATAAAATTGAAATTCCATATAAGAAATCAAATTATAATAATATAATTCAGATTAGAATGGAACCTTGTTTGAATATATAAAAAAGAAATAGAATCTTATATGTAGCAAATAATAATGGGGCATGGCCCCGCGGTAAGGCAACATGTTTTGGTCCTATTATTTTGAAGGTTCAAATTATTTCATCCCAGATGGGACAAATAGCAATAGTTAAAAGGAAAAAGAGTGGTAAATCAAATTTAATTGGATTTCTACTTTCTTCTTATTTCTCATCATTTCATAGACTATACTTATGGAAGGGAAATATAATAAGGCATAAATATGGAAAGGTATATTTTTTTGATGTATGATAGGAAAAAAAATCAAATTTGAAAAAGGGTAATTTATGAAATTATCCTATTGGATGTATGTTGGTCTTGCTCATCTTCGAACCCTACGAGCAGCTAGTTCCTTCAAAAATGTGCATGCAATTATGCATGATTCTCTAGGAGATGATTATTTTAATGTAATATGTTCTATTTAGAACATGAAAGATATTTTACTCCTACAAGTGCTAGCATGGTAGATTATCATGTATTAGAATGTGGATCTTAAGAAAGAGTTGTGGATAGTATTCTTTGAAAAGATAAGGAGGAACATCCTGATCTTATTATATTGACACCTACATGTACCTCTAGTATTTTGTAAGAGTATTTACAAAACTTTGTGTATAAAGTATCCATAATTTCTTATTCCAACGTTTTTTTTGTGGATGTTGATCATTATCAAGTGAATGAAATTCAGGAAGTGGATAGAACTTTGGAACAAGTAGTTTGATATTATTTAGATAGATTATATAGATGTTATATACAAGAAAAATTGAATCAATTCCTAACAAATGCACCTTCTATCAATATAATTTGAATTTTTACATTGGGATTTCATAATCAACACAATTGTCATGATTTGAAATGTTTTTTATGAGATATGGGCATCAAAATTAATCAAATAATTCCTGAAGGAGGATTTGTAGAAGATATTAAAACTTTACCAAAAGCTTGCTTCAATCTAATTCTTTATCGTGAAGTGGCTTAATGATAGTGATGTATTTAAATAAAGAATATGGAATGCCTTACATATTCATATCCTCCATGGGGGCTGTGGATATGGCTGAATGGATCTGCCAAATTTTTAAAAATGTAAATACCTTAGCTCTTAGTTCATCAATTAAAAGAGTTGATTATGAACATTAAATTGACAAAAAAACTCAATTTGTTTCCCAATCTTCTTGGTTTTCAAGATCTATTAATTATTAGAATTTGATGGGGAAATGAACCATCAGTTTTGGTGACGAAACTCATGTTGCTTCAATAAATAAGATACTTGCTAAAGAAATGGGAATTCATGTGAGTTGTTTAGGTACTTATTGAAAACATGATGCAAAATGGTTTAAAGAGAAAATATAAGGTTCCCGTGATGAAATACTTATCACAAATGATCGTGCTGAAGTAGGATATATGATCTCTCAGATGGAACCCTTTGCAATATTTAGTACTCAAATGGAATTTCATATTAGTAAATGTCTTGATATTCCTTGTGGATTTATTTCTTCACCAGATCATATACAAAATTTTCCCTTAGGATACAAACCCTTCCTAGGTTATGAAGGTACTAATCAAATAGTTGATCTAGTTTATAAATCATTTATTTTTGGTATGGAGGACCACCTTATAGATATTTTTTTATGGGAATGATACTAAAGAAGTGATAACTACATCATTATCCATGGATACAGGCCTAATTTGGAATCCTAAAAGTCAACTACAATGAAGTAAAATCCCTTGTTTTGTTTTAAAAAAAGGTAAAAACAAATACTGAGAAATTAGCACGACAAAAGGGAATTGAAACCATTAATGTCGAAGTAATGTTTGCATATAAGGAAGCATTCAATAGCTAGCTAGGATAATGAATTGACATCATTACAAAAAATGTATGAATTAATGACTATTCATAATTACATATCCATTTTGGATCATATACCTACCTTTATGATAATAATTTTTCTGTCTAAAATGATGTGGTAGAAAGAAACATTTGAATTGAACAACATGATTGCTTTTGCGTATTATGAAATCTATCATTTTTTATTCGAATATTCTCTTAGCTCAACATTCATCTCCTTAAAAAGATATGTAAATTTTCACCAGGAAGTAGATATAAATTAGGGCATAGAATCTAGAGTTATTGTAAATGTTCTAAATGAGCTATAATCATTTTGTAAGTCTACATCGAGTTCAAAAAATGATCAGATCAATTTTGAGAAAAACTAGATTCCAATTCTATAAAGATTAATTACTTCTATTGTTGAACGTGGAAAAGAGAATAACGAAATGTATGTTTTTAAGGGGGGGTAGGGGGTTTATCTTTTCGATCTAACTTAATGAGTTTCCTATCTAATTATAGAAATTGATGGTAAGTATTGAAGAAAAGGAAGATATATCCAAGAATTTGGTCTTTATTATCTAATGAATGAGAATGAAGCCCGCTTAATTTATGTTTTTATTGTGAATTTCTTCGAATTAGGAGCTCAACCTACAGGAACTGTTCATGGTTATTTTATGAGGGTAAAAATTTATCATTTTAAACACATCTTTTTATTAATAAAAAATTAAAACGGGGAGATAAGTCATGGGACTATGTCTAGGTCCAATAAATTTCAATTACGTGATATTTCTATATTATTCAATTTTTGTGTCATGGTTGTTTTCTTATTATCCTTTTTTTTCTCTTATTATATGTAAATTTCATGTATATTAATGCCCTGCAATACTATATATGTAGGCAACTTAGGAATTTTTAGTTTTGAATATTGGTGCTCTGGAATGTAAATATAAAATTTTGATCAATACAGAAGAAGATATTTCTCTTTCTCTCATTTGTGTTCTTTCCTTTTGTATTTCTTACAATTTGGGAATGTGAGGATTAATAATGTGAATTATGAAACTTTGTGTTCAATGTGATGTGAAGAAATTTGTGTCTATCTACAGTTATATTTTATGAGTTTTCATATATATTGTCTTACAAGTTCTTAAGATATTTCACATGCATTAGTAAGATATAAATATGTAGTATCTATATCTGAATGTGTTTCCTTCTTCACTTCCTTACTTTAGAGTAGTGGGTAATCTTATACAACTAAGGAGGATACTTATATCCTTGATAAATGAGTCAGTATGAACTTTTATTCCCTGATTCATATTTCTTGCCTATATAAGTTGTTATTTATTCCTCTAAAACCCTATTCCATGTTTGTCTTATGTATGTCATGCTAAATATCTAACATGAAAAATTGAAATTTTGGCCATGAAAATAAAACCCACACTCAAAGAATCCTCGAATTGCGTAATGTGAACCCTCCCTCCATCCACTCTCTGACTATGTAAACCCCATCATGGCTGAGAGGGATGTGATAACTAGATTTTTAAATTTTTTTTAATTTGTAGGTAATTTTGTGAGAAATAATTTATGAGTTCATTATGATTCACCTCAAAGGATTTTCTCTTTGAGGCCTAAAAAGGGCCTATTTTTAGACTTCTTACACCAACAGAGCACACCCGAGGATTTCCCAAGAAGATATAATTACTTCAAGAAGCGTGTGATAGAGTTGTGAAATCATCTAAGGTAGTTTATGAAGGTTTTGGAAGAAAATAAATGTTTAGGAACAAGTTATTTAAAGTTGGGTCTTTTAGAATAGGGTATTGGGAAATGCATGTCCTAAAAAAGATAGTCACCTTATTTCAAGAGTTTCAAGATCCTTACGAAGATTCATAAGCTCATATCATATGAATTAGAGAGATCAAAGATAATACTTCATGTTGAAATCATAAAGGAAAGGTTTTGGGAACATTGAGAGGTAAACAATTATCTGATAGTGTGACACAAAGGATATGGTACAAGCTGTAACTTGCCCAAAAGTTTTTAGGATCCTCGTGACAATTTTAGATCAGAACCAAATCTCAAATGAAATTATATTTAGTGTTATTCATAACCCATATGATTTTTTATTAATTGGTGATCATAAAATCTTCCTACAACTCAGTCTATCGGTACCCACCTTAAGGAAAAAGTTAAAATTTGGGTTAAATATGATGAAGAATTCATTTTTAGGACTTATATATATGATCATTTGATTTATTAACATTTTTTCATAATTTTTCATATATTATATGACATATTTTAATTGAAAATTTCTCCCGAAATGGTGAAAACAAGTTCGTAGTGAAACTGTCAACTACTGTTAGGCAACAAAAAACCCATTATCACAAGACATCAATTATTGACACACAGAAAAAAAAATTGATGCCTAAAAAATGTATATTGTCACCCAAAAAAAAATTCTTGTCACCTGATAATAATTTTAATCACCTAACGATGATTTTCAGGCATATTAAAGGCTTGAGACATGTGACATCAAGGTGTTAATGCGCAACAACAAGTTTTTTGATGCACGATAACAAGGTTTTTGACTCGCAACAACAGGGTTTTGATGCATGACATGGACATTGGAAACCTAGATGACAACAAAATTTTTGTTGTGTGATAGGAAATTCAAATGTTTTCGTGTAACAGTAAATTCAAATGTTTTCATGCATCAGGAAAGTCAAATACTGACATACGACTGGAAAGTGAAATGTTGACATGTGATAGGAAGGTCAAGATGTTATCGTGCAACATAGAAAATGAGGTCATTTTTTCAAGAATATTTTTTCTGACCCTGTTAGATGTCATGTGTTAGGAAGATGATGTCATGCACATAGGGAATTTTTAGTGGTAGAGAAAATGATGTCATACGTCAAGAATATTTTTAGTGGCTCAGAAAATAGTGTCGCGTGTCAAAGAAATTTTGAGCAACATGGAGATGATTTTATCAAAATATGGAGGAATTAAGAGGTCACATTTGATGAAGCAACATCAAAGGTTGTGACAAGAATTCAAAATTTCAACAGTCACGGAGGAAGGTGAAAGGTCATTTGAGAGAGATGAAAGGGTAGTAATTGCACTATAAATTTGAATGGCGTCCTCATTTAAAATGGATGTTTAATTCTTGTTTACTAACCCTCATTGTCTTTCTAGAAGCAATTTCCTTCGTTTATTATGCTCCTTATCTAATACTATTCTATCTCCATCTCAAATTATACTCCAAGAGCATTGTAAATTATGCAATATGATGTAATAGTACTTTGTGTTTGTTATTGATTGTTCCTCTTTATTTGTAAATGGTTTCTTATATTTGATACAAGTAAAATGTTATGATTTTTATGAAAAAAACTTTGTTATGCTATTTATTGGCTGAAAAATTTCCCTCACTTTTATTTCCCATCTCAGTCACTAAGTTATTTTCTTCTCTTGTATTGAATACATGCAATTTCCATAGGTTTAGGGAAGTATTCCTATGTGATACCCCAGTCTTTAGACCAACCTAAAAAATTATTTTAGATTGTTTTCATTTCCCTAACTCAATAAATGGATCTGCCCTATTCAAGCAGAGGGAATTAATCCCATACACTATTGGCGATAACCCACTAATTTTCTCATTCAAAAAATTATTTTGCCAACAATTTTTGGCACCCACCGTGGGGAAAATTTAGCATATCTGCACCCAATTTTGATTCAAAAAAATTATATTCCAAAAATTAAAAAATATAGAATTTGAAAATTTTCTAAGCCTTATGTACTCTACAGATGGATATTCCTAGTAATACCTCATTCTTAAGGTTTGAACTTCTATTATATACATATGAAGATATTGCATTAGATTTGAGGGAAAAAAAATTTCATAACAAAGAAATATTTTCTCATTACTTCACTACTATGAGAGTTCTATATTCTGAAGAAGAACATGAAAAAGCCTTGGAAAGAGTGAGACAAGTTCAGAACCAACAGATGAGATCCTAGAGGAGTCTTGTGTGAATTGTACATTCAATCTAGTTGACAAAAGGTATATAATATATTCAAGAGATAGTGGCATGTCTGATACCAACTATGAAGAAAAGTTACAAGATGATTTTGGACTTCCTATTTGTAAAATTAAAAGAATAATAGGTTGACAATACTCCCTCCAGTTTGATCCTACTTTTTATTTTGAGTCCACTATTTACGGAGTTGCAGTTGAATCTTTGTAGTCACTTTTACACTTAACAAAAAAGAAAGGAACCCCATGTGCATTGGCCTATCACCAAACAAAATTTGGGTGCTCACCTGAGGCATGCACGGGTGCCGAGTCTCTCTTTTATGTGAGTTTAGTGGGAAAAATCATCTATGATTTGTGTTAAAAAGACATTCAAATGAGCTTAGGACATACAAGAACCATAGAGCTCAGAACAACCTCTAGATCCTTCCAGTCATTTCACATAGAGTACTTAACATAATCTATAACATGTATCATATCAAAAAGAAGCATAAAAACATCCATACTTAGCATAAAAGGAAAGAGAACTCACGAGAGAGAAGTATGCATCATAATCATTGATATTCATGTATATATAATAGGTAACCTCGTTACATCCATGGAGCCATTATAGAGTGTTAGAGAGAAGCAGACCACAGTCATGAATTGCAACTGGACTAATGTAACTATGATACCAAAAAGAAAATTAAAATCCCCATGCACAATACATCCTTTCCCGAAAGCAATTACCCATTAACAGAGTTCTTGTAGTATTTTTGCAGAGCTCTGCCCACACTCAAGGTCTCTCTGTTTACTCTGTAAGTGCTTGTATTTATAGATTTTATGGACTTCCAACTCATCCTCCAACGCCCTCAGATCCGATGCCAAGTGTCTGAATGTGGTCCTCCATGTGAGCATGCTCCTCTAGGTCTGAGCTTCCCCCTTCATCCCATGATGTGCCTCTAGAATATTCTACCATAGGCATGATCCTTCCTGGGCCAACCTGTCATCAGTATGACATCTTATCCACGCATATTCGGGTTATAATTTTCACATGTTCTACCATGAACATCCAATTTTTCTAAGTCCTGAACCCTTGAAACTGTCCACGTGTGTCGTGCATGCCATAAGATTCCTTAAACCCTTTTCTAAAACCCTACCTTACACACTTTGTCCTTGTATGCCTACACACCTTTTTTACTTAGTTAATATTCTAAGGGCCCAACATCACCCCACACTACACCTGTTCTTCATCCATGAGAATAGTTCCCTTAGTGAGAGAAATAATATAAACAGGCTTACACTTAGGAAAAAGAATAAGAGGATTGAAGAATGGGAAAGAAGAAAGAATGGGAGAGTGAAAGAATCACTGCAACAGACTGGGAAAAAACTTTTGTAAGTCAACCTCTAATTTATTTCAGGCATCAAATTCATCCTTTGCTCTTTAACAAAGGTCGCTGACCAGGGTGCTTACCTCCCCAAAATTTAGTCCATCTCCTTACACGCTCATAGTATCTATGATCTTCTCCAACTCCTTATATGTATCCTCCAACATGTCCATTCTTCATGTAATACGTGGATATAGCTCGTTAAATTGGTTTTTGATTGAAACCCTTAAGGTTTCAATGGCCTTTGATTTCTTCTCAACCTCGGTGAGGATTTTTTCTCTCTCATCCCTATTCCCCTTATTTTTCTCCTGGAACTCTTTGAGTTCCGCTTCATGAGTGGTGACCAGGGTTCCTGCCACTTTTTCTCTATCCACACAATTGTCATATGTTTCCTCATCAGTCTAAGAAGTAGCCCTTACAATAACAAGCACTTTGTTGTACTCTGCAATGAGTGCTATGGTTTTCAACTTATCTTCCCTTTCTAAGCGCACTACCACTTCCTATAAAAAATACAAGGCTAGCGGCTATCTTTCCATGGTGAGTACCCTTTTCAAATCCTCTAGGCATCCCAAGGTAGATCCATACTTCTGTGTGGGCAATGCCAGGTCTAGATGCTTTAATATTATGGCCTCATTGATAGATTCTAATTTCTTGTACACAATGCTCACCCTTTCCTTCTCATCCTTCAATTACCACTGCCACTGGGCACTGATTAAATTTTCCTGGCTTAGCTCCTTAGTTAATGTAGCTAGCTCTTCCTCTTTCTCCTTCAGCTCCCCTTCTAGATCCCTGATCCTATCATTTCACCTTAAGAGTCTAGCTTCTATCTCAACGGGGAATTTTTTAAGCATGTTTCTCAATTGTTCATCTGAGAGCTACAAGGTATCCACCACTGGGTTATCTTCTCCTGGTACTAGCAGTGTTACTATTTCCCCTTGGCTTACCTCAAACTTCGGTTCATCAAGGGGGACTCAATTGCCCAAGAGATCATATTCCTTGTCCGTGGGTAGGAAACCTCCTTGTCGAAAGATGACATGCATACAAGCTCCTCCACTGGAAGTGTACTCTAGAACCACGTGTGAAACACCTTCTTGGGGTCATAAATATAACCCATCTCTATCCTCCCCCTTTGCGCTTTCCTCCCATGTGCGTACAATTGGGTATACTTACAATTGAAACTAGGCCTCTAGTGCTGCCGTGTTCCTCTTCCATGCTTTCCTTCTCCTTGTTAAACACTGGCTCAATGTTGCACTCCACCTTATCCTTCACCATGTTCTCAATGTCCCTTGTCTCCTCTTCTTCTGCTCCCTTGGCCATTTTCTCTTTTTCCAATCTTGGAACCTATTTTTTCTACATACTAGCCTCTTCATCTTTTCCTATGTCCTGGGTGATTCCTCCTACCTGGCTATCCTTGTGCCACACAAAAATAAACCCTTGTTCTTCTTCTCCTCCATCCTCCTCTTAATCATGTTTATTGAAAACATGTGGCCGTTGATCTTTCCCGGGGTCCTCTTCCCCACTTACTTCTTCTTCACTACCATCCTTCTCTCCTATGTACTTCCCCATACTTCTAACTTCTTCAAAGGTGGTCTCCTCTTCTACCCTCTACTTTTTCCTAACTGGAGATTCTGGCATAGGTGACTCTATTTCTTCTTCTAACGACTCCTTAACTGATGGTTCTTCTAGTTTTGGAGTCTTTTCTCTGATTACGGCCTTTTTCTTGTGCGAGTACGTGTTGGTTCTGGTGCTTGTCCTGGGGAACCTATTTCTTGTGTCTCCACCACACTTAGGATTTTATTTTCTGGTTATTTTTCCTCCCATTTGGGTGTGGGTATTTTCCTCCCAATTGGATCCTGAGGTATAGATAGCTTGTTCTCTAGGTATGTTCCCTTCTCCAACTTGGGCCTTATGCGAATGTAAACACGTTGCACGGATCCTCCTGCAATGGGAAGAGTCATGTGCCTTGTCATTTACACTTAATGTGACACATACCACTCTATGTACACATGATTTCTATGGTAGACCAACCCTTTGTGTAATTCCCTGTGGTCTTTATCCAAATTTCCAAGGTCCACCTTACACCTTTTGGACTCCTTTGACCTATTTACTCCCTCTTGGAAGTACTAAGCTATGAAGGAAAAGGGGAGCTTGCACTATGGGCTCCATGAGTCATCTATCAACTTGAATCTACCCAAGTAGTAATCCTAGTACACAACAAATTTATCCTCTCCCCTAGTGGCTACTAGAAGTTGTTTGGGAATTCTCCATTCTACCCTGAATACGTTCCATACGCACGTGTACCACTTTTCCAAGCGTGCCTTATGCACTGTTGTCATAGCGTCACAAGTGTACTTCTCAAATATTTTGGTGAGTAAGAGATCTTAATCAAGGTAATCCCATACAAACTTATCTGATGCATCTGCTACCCCAATCTCTAAAAACATGATGGTTAGTAGCACATTTCCAAAAAGGATCCCATCACCTTCCTTTGCATAGTTGATAATCTCATTCGTGATGAATGTAGACAAATTATAGATGGTGCCCTCTGAATTTTTTTTACAAATGTTTAACAATGGCTTACTGACTTGATTCCATCTCTCCTGGCCATTTAGTTTTGACACTAGGTGTGTGGCCATCTTCATTACTAGAACCTTGATGTCTGTGACATCATAATACCTTGACCCCTTTTTGCAAGCAAGAGTGGAGATAGTTTCATTAATCACTTCCTTGTATGTCAAATCATTTTCCAACCCATCTTCTTCACAGATGAGGCTTATGAATTGTGAAATGAGATGAGGAGGTATGTGCATATTGCATCCCAGAAAGTGGAAATAGTCCTTGTGTATGCGTGACATCATCCACTGATATAGTCTCTCAGGTTTCCCAAAGTAGGGCAACTCAAAGAGTTGTAGTAACCCTACCTTCTCTAACTTGACCTTCACATCATCATTATATATGGGTAAACCTTATAACATCCTCTTGTTTTTTGGGCACACTAACTCCATTGCTAACTCCTTTTCAATTGTGGTTTTCCAATGATTATAATAATTATAGACATATTCCTAAGATGGGACTCCCACTCCTTCCCCAAAAACACTCCATCTAGGTACTTCATTTCTCCATACCATTCCTCATTTTTTCTTGCTTCAATTTCTTGCTACTTGCCCTTACATTTTCCTTTTCCCTTCTTGGATGTACTATATGGTTTCCTGGGTGCCATTTTCTAGGTCTTCTACCCACTTCAATCACTTATGTTACTTCATTCTTCTACTCTCTCCAACCCTAGATCTCAAACTTGTGAATAAAATTACTTAAACCCGTGCCCTAGTTCTTTAAACCCTAACTGGGATACTCCCTTCACAAGATGGTGTCTTCTCACACTCTCTCCCATGCCTATGAAATCCCTTCCTCTAGGTTCACAAATCCAAACTAGCTACTTATGCTTCAATTTCTCCAAATGTTTCTTCACATGAATCAGTTTTTTTGGAAGCCCTAGTTTGCAAAGGTGTAAAAAGTGCTTCGTTCTCTTATACGCAAAGTGAAAAAATGAAGTGTCCCGACCCCCTTATTTATAGTTTTTCACTTTTTGAGCATTAAGTGCTACTTCACCTACCACCTTACTTTCTTCATTTAATGCGGATTTTTCAAAAAAAATCCTAACTTAAGCGCTTTACCTCATGCACCCAACCTGCGTAAAAATCCTCTAACCTTCTGACGCGTAACCAATCCAACATGACAGGAGACTCTTATGCATGCAAAACCAGCACCAAAGGCACTTCTTCTATCGTAATTTTTGCTCTTGCCTACCCCGTGTTGCTTAATGAACTTTCTCCTCCTTTGTATGTGGGATCTATAAGTAGCTTTATCTTGGCACCAACCATCCTTTTTCTATATTTTCTCTCCATACCCGTCTTTCAACTGGGCCATTCAACTGGGATTTTTAACACAAACTTCCTTGGCACTTTAACCATGTGCTCCTTCACATTACTCCACCCCACACTTAATCACAAATTCTCCAAAAGTAGTAATAAGGTTATTGGTGCCCAAGGCGCAAAACAAAACAACAATGCGAAAGGGAAACACAAGAAAATAAATGCATAAAGGAAAATTCTAAACTAATTGACAAAATTGCCTTAATTAAAAACACCACGAAGACTTATTTATAGTAGGGCTTTAGCATACTCCCATTGAAGTGTCTAGGAAACTTTGTCCCATCCAACGCTTCTAACTAGCACATGCTCGAATCAAGGATGTATGAGATTGTGTAACGACCCAAACAATGGACTTTCAACTTCCCAGGTTGGAGTAGAAACTTAGAATCATATTGTAAAACCATCTGGCCAACCTCAAACTTCTTGTTTCTAGTATGGTGATCATGTCAATCTTTCTACTTTTCTTTCTTTGTTGTTTGGCTCCACGTAGCAAGTGATCATCTTTCATCTAATTTCATTAACTCCTCAATTCTTTCTTCTAGTGCTTGCTCATCAGCCAACCCTCCTGTGTGTGCTATTCGCAGAGAATGTAACATGAATTCAACCGATAGAGTAGCTTCTAGTCCAAAAAACAACCGAAACAATGTGGCTTTGTTCATCCTTTTAAATGTTGTCCTCTAAGCCCACACTACTGCTGATACTTTGTCATCCTAATCTTGTCTTCTGACATCACAAATTTTGGTTAGAGTATGACTCAATATTTTATTGAATGCTTCCATGGTTCCATTATCTTGTGGGTGCTAGGGTGTAGTCTTTTTATGAGCCACCATGAACTTTGCTAACAAGATCCTCAAGGTATCATTCAAGAAATGTGTTCCCTTATCACTAGTCAAACTCAACGGACATCCATACCTCATGATAATGTTCTCCCATAAGAACCTTGTCACTGTGGCTGCCGTGTAATCTTTAGTTGGGCATGCTTCTTCCTTCCTGGTCAAATAATCCATGCAATTGATCACATAGTGTGACCCATTCCTACGAGCCACTGGTGTAATAGGGCCTACAAAGTTTATTTCCCACTTTTCAAAAGGTTCCATGCTAGGGATAGGGTGCAAAGGCATTTCATCTCTCCTTCTTGGTTTACCAATGCACTGATAATGGTCACATGCTTTACAATAGTCTTTACAATTCTTGTACAGGTTTCCCACCATAAACTTGCCATTAATATATTACGCGTGGTGGCATCACCTGCATAATGCCCACCTGCACTTCCTCCGTGGGCTTCCTCTATGATGGCTAGGTGCTCATGCTCTAATACATACCTGCGCAAAACTTCATCACATCCCAACTTGTATAAGTCTCCACTAATTAACATGTAGGGAGCAATGCGTATGGCTAACTAATTTTTCTCTAATTCCTTCATTCCTTTCGGTGCCCCACCTTCCTTTAAAAACACTACAATATCTTCCAAATCCAAGGGTGTATGTTGTAACCTAAATAGTTGCACATCTGGCATTGTCTCCTCAATACTCTACGCATCCTCCCCTTAATCAATTCTTGATAGATGATCAGGTCCACAATTTCCTTTCCCAGGCTTCACTACAACGGTGAACTCAAACTCTTAAAACAACAACACCCACCGACATATGCACCCTTGTATAACTACCTTGTTCACCAAATACTTTAACGCCATGTGGTCGGTGTAAAACACAATGGGTGTTACTAGTAGATATTGTCTAAACTTGAAAAGTGTATAGATCATCGACAATGCCTCACACTCAGTTGTGGTGTAGTTCTGCTCTGCTGGTGTTAACTTCCTACTTGTAAAACATATAGGATGATTAACAATTCCTTCACCTGGCTATGCAATCAATTCCTTGATAGTGGTCCCTAAGGCATCTACAAGGACATGAAAGGGCTTTTCCCAAGAGGGAAAATGTAATATAGGCGCAGTGACAAGCCTATCCTTTAATGTATCAAATGCCCTCT
Organism: Taxus chinensis; assembly: GCA_019776745.2. Classification (NCBI taxonomy): domain Eukaryota; kingdom Viridiplantae; phylum Streptophyta; class Pinopsida; order Cupressales; family Taxaceae; genus Taxus; species Taxus chinensis. The sequence goes on along the minus strand of CM034146.1, from coordinate 499,664,089 downwards.
ACTGCGCCTCTCCCCAATGGAAGGAAATTTTATGTCTGAGTAGTTCCTCTAAAGGGGCAGTAATCTTTGCATACCCCTTGATGAATTTCCTATAATAACCCATATGCCCAGGGATCTGTGCACTGCACTCTAGCTAGTAGGCTCCCCTAACCCCATAATAACTACAACTTTAGAGGGATCTACTGACAAGCCCTCCTTACATATGATATGCCCCAATAAATTCCCAAAGGTTATAGCAAACACATACTTCTTAATGTTGAGGGATATCCTCAATTGCCTACATCTCTCAAACATTAAACTTAAATTGTCACAATGGTCTTTAACTAGACCATACATTGTCGAATCATCCAAATAGGCTTGAATAAACTTATGGATGAAGTCCTGGAATGCTTGCATCACTATGCGTGAAAAAATAGCAGCGCATTCTTCAACTTAAAGAGCATGACCGTGTATGCAAAACTTCCCCACTAAGTGGCGAAATTTGTCTTCTCCTGGTCCTCCTTTGTAATCTAGACTTGGTGGTACCCCAAAAATCCATCCGTAAAGGAATATATTTTGTGGCCAGTGAATCCTTCCAAAATTTCTTCAGTGAAGGGGGTCAGAAATGGATTAATGACAAAAACAACGTTCAATTCCCTATAATCCACACAAATCCTTATCCACCCATCCTTCTTGATGCTGATTACCTTCAAACTTATCCACTTTGATTCCTCCATTGCTTCAATGATCCCATAAGCTATTATTTTTTCTATCTCCTCCTTAACCTTTACTCGTAAATTGGGATTCATCTTGTAGGGCCTCTTCCTGACCAGGTGCACACCATCCTTTAGATTTATCTTCATCTCCCCCAAGGAATGGTGAATTCCTTTGAGCTCATGGTACCCATGTGGGAATAAATCCTCAAATTCACGCAACAGATCAATGATCTTAGAGACTTCCTTATCCGAATAGTAATCTCTAACAATAGCTTCCTTAGGTTCTTCTCTTGAACTGATGTTAACCTTATTTATCTTTAAGGGCTCATGGTAGGCACGCGCATAAGTATCAACACTATCCACTACCTCACGCATCAATACAGAGTGGCTAACATCTAAGCTTTTTGATTCCTCTCCATCAATCACATACACCAACTTTCCTTTCTCCTTTTTCAAACATGTGTTCTCAAGCTGTAGCTCTTTTGTTTCCTCTACTTCTTCTTCAAAGTGTGCCTCCAATCCTAGTTCACCTAGTAATTCCAACAACCTATCTTCCACTATGGCACTATGCCCCATGGTAAGGTGTTTGATACCTTGAAAGGCCCTATCAACTGATGGCTTGGTACTTTGATACTAAAAGGTTTGAATAAGGTCAACTGCAAGATCTTGCCAATTCCCTCTCTGGTGGCATGTATCTAAATGAATGTACCATGCATGTGCATAACCCTGCAGTGTAGAATACAAATTGTGCACCTAGAGGGATGGTGGAAAAGCTTCTGCACTTTCTCTCTAGATCCTCTCACACTACTACATATGGAAATAGGCAGGCTCCTTCCCACGGTAGTCCTTGATGGTGGTGGGCACATTTCTCCTATAGAATCTGACAGAGAGAGAAATTCTTACCTTGTTCCATTCCAAGAGGCTCTCCTAATGTGTATCCCACCACCGTGTTGCTATGCTGAGAAATAGAAATACATAACTTAGCATCCCTCTCCGTTCCTTCTCATCCTTCCATTGAGCTTCCACCTCTTGTAGAAAGATCTCAGGGAAGGCTCTTCCTGAATACTTGGCCAACTCTTTTCCTCCTAGGCACCGGACTATGCATGCCTTTGTTACCTTGGTCACCGACCCTCTCAACTTCCATCCCATCAATTCATAAGTTCCCCGCACCCAATTGTCACATGTTATACTGGTGGTATCACTTACTGACTAAGCATCCTCAAACTGGATTACTCCGTTAATAGGATGTATTATCTCTGGGTCTCTGATCAATCACATGTATATCCTATCCAGAACTTCTTCCCCTAAAGGTTTAATATAGGGTGTCGACTTCCCATCAGCCAGGGGTATAATGACCCACTCCTAATTATTTTCAAATCTGATGTACCCTTTGTTGAACCAAAGTTCTGCATTGTTCTTGTAACACCATGGGCACCCAAGTAGCACCAAAAAAATTTTCTTCCTTAGTGAGTACTAAGAATTCAAAGTCCTCAGTAAACTTATCTCCCTAGATAGTAATAGATGCATCCTTTAAGACAACGATGGGCATTGCCTTAGTATTATTTTCCATATACATCACATTCACAGATGGTTGTAATGCAGGTCTTCCCATCTGATGCCATGCATCCAAAGTTAGAACATCAACCTCCATGCTAGTTTCAATGAGGATATTACTAAGGATCCATCCATCTACAACTGCATTCAACATGATCTTCTTGTCATAGTCAAGGCTGTGAGGGGGAAGGTTTGTGTGTAAGAACTACCTCTCATGCTCACCTCTGACATGTGGTATCTTCTCTCTCAACCATGATCCTAGAAAGGGAATGATATTCTCTTTCCTTAACATTTTACACACCTCATTGACATTATCCAGGTCATCCTTTAGCACCTCAACTTTCCTTCCTTGTTCCTCCCTCCTAGATTACTCCTTTATACAATGGATTTCCCTTGTAAGCTCCGAATGACATCCATATTGTCTTGATATACCTCCTTCTGATGCATAGGGTCTAGATAATTTCCATGAACTACTTCCTCCCTTGAAACTAGGTTCTTTTGTCTTGGTAACTCTCTTGTGCGCTTGGCTTCTACCCTTATTATTATAGAGATAGGCTCCAAACCTGCATCCCTTGTTACCCAAGGCATCCAATGGGTGTCTTCCTGCTTAATACTAACCATTGCAGTGCCCTTTTCTTTTTGGTACTATTGATTCATGTGCTCAAACAATTTTGGGCACTCCTCATACTTATGCTTCTTTCCACACCACAAGAAATGTAAAAGGTTCGAGCATTCACATTTGTAATGATCTATAGATCCATAGTTGAAATAGGTTCCATGTGGGAACTTAGTCCATGCTCCTCCGCGGTTACCATGACCACAAAATCCTCCTCAAAAACCTCTTCCATGCGCACCTTCATCTGCATGGTCCTCATAATAGTGACCATCACCCTTGGAACTACTGACAACACTGGTTTGACACACCCCATGATCAATGGCCTCATGGATCTGATCAATGAGCCTATAATCCTTAGTATCATGGGTTGCGGAGGTATAAATATTACAGTAATAAGATATATTCTTCCATATTACGCGTTGCAGCAAGGGGCACCTACTTGTATCATGGTCCCCATGACAAATTTCACAATCCACTACCATAGTGTATACTATCCTCTGGGGGAAATTATCCTTAACGTGCCCCTCTACTTCACAATCTATGCACCAAAAACCACTATGAGTCTCATGGGCTGAGTTCGCAGACAACTTTTCCAATTGCTTGGCCATAGTAGCAATCTGAGCCTCTAGGAATGGGATAATGCCAATATCAACACTACCAACAATCTTGACATGTAGAGTATCTTCTAATGCCTCTTGTGGGTTTGTAAACATTTTATGAGATAAGGCCCTTCTAAACAGAGTGATCAACCCTCCAACAAACCAATGATCATGCTGTGAAGGGTGAATATCATATGATAATTTAGACAAGAGAGTTTTAAAGCATGCATCATACTCCTATAGATTCTCTACCATTCCTTGTTGAATCTCCTTCAAAGTGCTGATGCTCTTCTGTTCAAACTTAGGAATGTGGAATTATTCCAAGAATGCATTCTTTAAAGCAGTATATTCCACTGCTGTATGATGAGGGTCATACTTCCTATACCAACTATGTGTGCGCCCTTGCAATGTGGTTGCAAACTAACGAGCCTTCTGTTCTAGGGTTGTGATTCCCTTTATGTGCCATAGAAGTTCACACTTTTGAACATGTTCCGTAGCATCCTCAATACCTCTGTAATCAGGCAAATGTAGAGACATTTCAAAGAAAAATTGTAGGGTTGGTTGGGGCCTGAATCCTCCTATGCCAAATCCTTAGTTTCTACCTATGTTTCCTCCACCACCTGACCCACTAGGTTCACCAGGTCTTGAACCACCAAATCCACCAAGCCCACTAAGTCCTAAACCACTAGATCCACTAGATCCACCAGATCCACTAGGTACACTAGGTCCTGAAGTGGTCATGCCAAGGGTCCCCACAGTTCCACTGAGCTGCATGCCTACGGTCTGTGAAAATTCCCCACTGCCAATAGTATACCCCGCACCACTCCCAGACACGAGACCAAAAGCTTCTGTGTCTATACCTTGCCTAAAAATTCCTAACACTGGGTTGATGTTTGTAGCCATAAAAGGCCCAAACAAGAAATTATACCTCTTGGGTGTAGACTGATCACTTCTAATGTAACCAACTGGACTCATAATATTTTCCCCTTGATCTGGAAAACCAAGCACAGGGTCTGATCACTAGGCAGGATCAGATGCATAACAATGGTTCTTCTTTCTTTGTGTGACGAACTCTCATTAGAAGCTGAAGGGGTCTCTCTTACATGCTTGCTAAGATGGGTTTACACAGAATGCTCAGGTTCCACATCCTCTACGTGAACCTCAAATCCTTCCTACAACATCTTCCACCATATATCCATCACACTTACAACCTCATGTTGTCTAGAAATCTCCCTTTCACGTGATTCAGCATACTTGAGTCATCTTTCCTCCCTATCTTTCTCCGTCGCAACATTTGCCATTTTCATCCACCCTAGCTTCCTCATCCAACACTCAGAATGGTTTAGTCAAGCATTAGGAATGCCTCTAAACTCATGGTAACCATCAAGATATTCATAGCCAGAGGGATAGCTCATAGAAATGATCCTTTAGGCTCCTCCAGAAACTAAAACTCAACAACCTCTAAATAATAATATGCGGAAATGGTGTACTCCAGAGTGTAGCTAGCCAATACTCCTTTCTACCAATGATCCACAACACGGTTCCATGTTAGATTTGCATCATGCAGCCTCTAGTTTTATTCTTGGGTCCACACACATGATCCATAATGCCAACTTGATCTAGATGCATAGGTTGTGAGCCATTCATATAGTTCCATTAGGAAGGAGTGGAAAAATGTCTCATATAGATCATGGTAGTGGTTCTCTTCTACCCATCTACGTTTATTAAACTTAGGTTTAGTGCTGATCTCTGAGTGAATTCGTCTTTCGTGCTCTTGAACCATGATTCAGCAATTCCCAAAGTTAACCACTATGTCATTACTCATTACACAAATCATGATGCATGTTATTTCCCCTATAACTTCAAACAGAGCTCCTAGAAATGGAACCAATATGTAGTCACTTTTACCCTTAACAAAAAAGAAAGGAACCCCATGTGTGTCGGCCTATCACCCAACGAAAGCTAGGTGCTCACCCGAGGCATGCGCAGGTGCCAAGTCTCTCTTTTATGTGAGTTTAGTGGGAAACATCATCTATGATTTGTGTTAAAAATAATTTCAAATGGGTTTAGGACATATAAGAACCATAGAGATCAAACAAACCTCTAGATCCTTCCAGTCAATTTAGATAGAGTACTTAACAGGATCTATAATGTGTATCATATCAAAAAGAAGCATACAAGGATACATACTTAGCATACAAGGAAAGAGAACTCATGAGAGAGAAGTATACATTAGAATAATTGATATTCATGTATATATAATAGGTAACCTCATTACATCCATGGAGCCATTACAGAGTGTCATAGAGAAGCAGACCACAGTCATGCATTACAACTGGACTAATGTAACTAAGCTACCAAAAATAAAATTATAATCCCCATGCCTAATACATATTTTCCCAAATGTAATTACCCATTAACAAAGTTCTTGCAAAATTTCTATAGAGCTCCACCCACACTCCAAGTCTCTCTATTTACTCCACAGGCACTTATATTTATAGCTTTTCTAGACTGCTAACTCACCCTCCAGTTCCCTCAAATATGATGCCAAGTGTTTGAATGTGGTCCTCCAGGCCTGAGCTTCCAAATCCATCCCATGATGTGCTTCTAGAAGCTTCTACCACATGCATGCTCCTTCCTGGGCCAACCTGTCACTAGGATGACATCTTATCGACGCCTAGTCGGGTCATGATTTTCACATGTTCTACCTTGAACATCCAATTTGTCTAAGTCCCAAACCCTTGGTTCTATCCACATGATTGGCGCATGCCACGGGCTTCCTTAAACACTTTTCTAAAACCCAGCATTGGGCATTGTGTCCTTACGTGCCTATGCACCTTGTGTACTTAGTTAATATTCCAAGGGCCTAACAACCTTTAAACTATGTTTGAACCTCCACAAGAGGAAATTTTTGAAGGTGATATCCAAACAATCAAAGTCTTCCTTGAAGTATTTGAAGAAGAATTTGAAGAGGATTAATTGCCATAGGCTCAACAAGCACCACTCCCTTGGGGAAAAAATATAGGTCCCTTAGCTCTCACTCCACCTCTACATGATCTATCTAGAGGGTAAAAAAATACTTTTCCCAAGTTCCATGGTGATGGGAAGCAGCACCACGATGACCACATCATGGCCTTCATCACTGATTTTGGAGTGCTACAATTTAGATATGAAGATGTATCAGTCTACCATTTTGTAGAATGTTTGCAAGATGTAACATCAAACTGGTTCTACCACTTTCCTAATATATCTATAACTAATTGGAATGACATGAAGACCAAGTTTGAAACTAGATACAAACCTTAAAAATATGCTCATGCATTTTTTTCCCAATGATATGAAATAAAGAAATATTCCTTCAAACCAATGAGGGAGTTTGTGGAAAAGTTCAACAGGATGTTTTATAAAATACCTGAGGTGGCCCAACCTACCAAAGACAACAAGCTAATATTCTTCACAAAATCTTAACTCCCTGAGGTGATTTTTATGCTAAGAATAAATCAACTAGTGTATTTGGAAAAAGCACAAAAGATTACAATGAATTGGAAGATCATCTTATCATGTTGGGAAAGATAAAAAATGGTCTAAGAAAGGAGAAAGGACAAATATTGAATGCAGGTACCACAAATTCACTAGTCCACAAATTGACTAATGATGTCTCATCTCTCAAGAAGTAGTTTTCTCAAGTTTTTGTGAGCATAGATGCACCAAAGAAGAACTTTCAAAATAGACAAAGGATCATCCTACCACCTCAAATACTTACTCTAGGGTCTCCTCCTATTAATGTATCTTGTGATACACAGGGTGATGATGAGGATGAGATTGCTGAACAAGATGATGATGAATATGGGTTTGGAATTAAATAAGATAAATATGTTGATATTGGGTATTTTGATTACTCTTCAGGAGATAAAAGTGAAGAAGGTGATGCACCAAGTTTCTCTTGTGTGGTGTTCACTTGTTCTCAATTAAAAAATCAAATTTCTTTTGATGTTACTCCTAAGAATAAGAAAGATGCATATTCTTCCATGATGACTCCATCTAAGAAAATAATCAATAGAGGATCTACACTTACTCCTTGTATGGACTCTGCTAAAGAAAAACCACGCATTGTTGTATCCAAGAGGACCATTGATGAAACAAGTAAGTCTCCTAATTCTACATCTATTAAAACATCTTCTTCTAAGGTTTCTAATGCTACTTCCAATATGGTAAACATGTCTAACAAAACTTCTAACGTACCTACTAAGCCTACAGTACCATCCAAATCTACCTATGCTTCCAAAATAACCCCTTCTCCCGAAGTAGTGTCTTCTTCCAAATATTATATCACTCAGATACATATGCTTCATCCTCTTTTTATATCATAGGTCATGTCAAAAGGTCTAAGGTCCAAATATTGGAGTCTAAATATTTCCAGACCCATATAGAATAGTTTGATAAACTAGTATGGTTTATCAAATTTATTAACCCAAATCCCAATTCTATCATGTGATATTCCAAATGGTTACTACTATCTCCTCCTTCCCCATCATCTTCAAACATGTTATCCCTAATTGCATCCAAGATTGATAATATTGAGCCATTCTGCCTTTATCTTCTTATTCGAGGCTACTAATTAAATAATTGTATCATAGACTCAGGTGCTTATGATTATGTGATGTCAATGAAATTAGATAATGCCCTTGGTTTAACTCTAACATGGGCTAAAGGTCTTTTTTATTCTATGGAAACTAAATAATTCCTACTTGTAGGGATAATAAAGGATGCCCAAGTTGCTTTAGCTAATCTCCCTTAGAAGAAAGTGTTATTGATTATCCTAGTAGCAGACATTCTACCCTCATATGGGATGTTATTGAGAAGAATTTTATATAGATATTTAGGAGGAGGAATTTAGATGGACTAGTCTTCAACAAATATTCTAGTCAAGGGCCAGAAGAAAATGTTTCTGCCAATGAGAAAAATGAAATATACAGTGTAAAAATCGGAAGATCCTAGAGCAGATATTATTTATCAAGACACTGGACATGGGAATTACTTAATGAATTATGAAGGAAATGATTATATGCCTCTTATATCATAATAAGATGAACATATACTATGGACTATAGATTTTGATGGAATTCATTGCCATTCAAGTTCTAGAGCTAGTGTGGTTTTGATTTCCCCATCAAGTAAGTTGTTTCCTTTTTCTTTCAATTTCCAATTTGAAAATAAAAAAAAATACGGTAGAATATAAAGCCGTTCTCTTAGGCATGAATATATTTGAGTCCATGGGAATAAAATAATTGATATTCTTAGGATATGTAGAGGTAATTTTGAAACAAGTTCAGAATCATTACCAAGTGAAGAATTCATGGCTAAAAAATTACAGGAATAGAGTATGGGATTGCATTTAATGCTTTGATGATTTCTCTATACTAGTTTTTCCCCGTGAACAAAATGAAAAGGATGATTCTCTTATTGTGTCAGGTTCTTTGATGATTCCACACCCCTCTTTTGATAAAGATACATATTTCACAGAAATAGTTTTTAGACATAGTGTTCTCGATAATGTGAATCACTGGAAATTTTTCAACAATGACAATCAGCGCTTGTCCTTAGAACAAAGAGATAATTTCAATAGCCTCTTATTTGAAGGAAGAGATAACCCACATAGGTAGTAAACTTAATAATAAGATAAAGGTGAAATTGAAGAGGTTGATTTTGATGGATTTCTCATGTTGAAAGGTAATAATATTCTTAAGGGCTTGGTCTTGCTTGAAGAATTTTTTGATAGGCATGATAAATATGTGAAAGATAAAGCTAGTGAATCTCCCAAGAGCACTAATTATTTTGAAAAGGTAAACATTGGAACAGATAAGAACCTTAGGTTTGTGAATATAGGGAAATATTTCTCACCAGAGGAAAAGAGAATATTCGTTTCCTTGTTAAAATTGTATTCAGATGTATTGGCATATTTTTATGATGAACTGAAATATTTCAAACTGAAAGAGATGTGGAAATCAATACCATTCAAGCCTAAAGAAAATCCATTCTAGAAAAATAAGAGACAATATAATCCAAATATTGATGGAACAATATGAGAAGAGGTGTTGAAAATGATAAATGTAAGGATCATTTTTCCAATCCATCACTCTACATGGGTGGAAAATATTATCCTTGCCCAGAAGAAAAGTGGAGAAATACATATTTGTGCAGACTTTCAGAATCTAAACCAAGCTTCTCTAAAGGAAAATTTCCCACTTTCAATCATGGATTAGATTTTACAAGTAGTCACAGACTGAGAAATGATTTCCAAGCTAGATGGATTCTTTGGCTACAATTAAATTGAAATTTCTTAAGAAGATCAATATAATTCTACTTTTACAACTCCGTGGGGAACCTTTTCCTATAGGTGGATGTTGTTTTGTCTCATAAATGTTGGGGCCACTTTTCAAAGAGAAATGGAATTTTCTTTCAATTATTTAAAGAACAAATGTATTTTCATTTATCTAGATGATCTCATAGTATTTTCTAAAAAGAGAAAGGAACATTTGATACACCTTGAACAGGTTTGTTATAAGGTATAAAGAACATGACATAACATTGAATCTGAAAAATTCAATCTTTAAAGTGACTAAAGGAAATCTCTTAGGACTTATTGTGAACAAGGAGGGAACATTTATTGATCTAGAAAGAGTACAAGACATTGAAAATATCTCCTTACCCACAAGTAAGAATGGATTTCATTCATTATTTGGTAAATTCAACTTCCTCCACCATTTTTTTTCCTTATTTTACCAATCATACTACAAAAATGATGAAGGCCCAAGAGAGCTTAAATTGGATTAAGGAAGGGAAACAATATTTCAATAATATCAAGAAGACCATAGACAAATATCCCACCCTGATATGTCCTGATTTTAATAAATATTTCATTATGTATTGTTATGCATTTGAGCATACTATTTTGACTATTTTAGTTCAGAAGAATGAGGAATAGATTTAGTCTCATATTACCTTCATGAGCTTCTAATTGAAGAATCGTGATCTCAAATACTCTATCATAGAAAATACTACTTATGCAGTGGTTAAAGTGGTAAAGAATTTCAGCTTCTACATCCTACACTCTCATGCCATTTTAATGGTTTCTAGATCCTATATAAAGTCTATCTTGACTCAAAAATATATTTGAGAAAAAAGAGGAAACCGAGAGTCCAATACTCAAGAGTATGACCTAGAGATAAGGCCATATAATATGGTTAGAGGAAATGGTTTATCTAATTTGATACCTGAAGATGAATCTCTCACAAATAAGTATGAAGATAAATAATTTCATTGCTACAGATTTATATGTAAGGACCTACCCTAGATACTCTTTGTGAATAATACTAATGAGTGGTATAGTGATATTGCTTACTTCCTCACTTATTCTGATTTTATGAAGCATATGGATTACAAGAAAATAAGAAACCTCAAGCTCAAAGCTGCAAGGTATGTGATTTGGAAGCATGTATTGTGTAAGAAAGACCTTGATGGATGTTTCTTTAGGTTTTTTGATAAGGAGCAATAGGATAAGTTTCTAAAATCATATCATGACCAAGCTTGTGGTGGAAATTTATCTATCATATTCATTTCACAAAAGATACTTCGAGGGAGGTACTACTAGCCTACTCTCTTTCAAGATGCTCGGAAATGGGTATCTAAGAGTGACCCTTGCCAATTTTTTTGGGAAGACCACAACTCACTGCACTTCTTCTCAGACCGATGGTGATTGAAGAGCCTTTCCAACAATGGGGTTTCAAATTCATCAGTGCTTTTAAACCTCATTCTAGTGTAGGTCATACTTTTGTTCTCACAACAATGAATTACTTTAATAAGTGGGTGTAGGCCATAAAAGTAAAGCAATCCAATTTGGAAATGGTATGTATCTTCATCAAGGAAAATATTATTGTTCATTTTTTAATTCCACAGAAGATAGTTGTTGATTATACCACTTATTTGTCTTCTATTAAATTAAATAAGTTCTTCTATAGATACAGAATATCCTTAGCCCATGCATCTGACTATTATCCTCAAGAGAATGGTCAAGAAAAATCTAGTAATAAGAATCTTGTGACAATTGTGAGGAATCTTGTAGATCAGAATCAGATAAATTGGCATAATAAGCTATATGATGAACTATGGGCTAATCGTATCATTACAAAAAGAGGCTTTGTTATGTCTCTATTCTAAATCCTATATGGGATAAATGTAGAGGTTTCAATAAATTTAGAGTTACCAAAAATTCTATTGATAAAAACAGTAGAAGATGGTGAGTTCCAAGACTCATTGGATAAAAGGATTTTGTACTTGGATAAGCTATGTGAAGATAGGGTTTTGGTATTTTATTGGATAAAGGACCATGAGTTGAGAGTAAATTATTATTTTGATAAGAAGGAAAAGAAAAGAGAATTTTAGATTGGTGATCTAGTCCTACTATGGAATAAAAGGAGAGAACCAGAAGGAAGCCATAAAATTTTTGATTCATTATGGCTTTTCCAATTTCAGATATGGGACACATGTGGAGAGAATACCTCCCAAATATCTTATATAAATGGAACTCACTTGGAATTTCCTTATAGTGGGAAATACCTAAAATTATATAAATAGTGAAAGAGGGTTATCCTCCACATTTACTATAGGTGAATAGAGGTTTGTGTGTTTCCCTTTCTATCATTTGTTCTTGTTTTTCTTATGTTGTGTGCAATAAATATTTTTTGATGTATCTACCCTTGTTTTACAATGACTCCTATAGCCCAATGGATCATGCATTGGTCATATTAGTGTCTTGAGATTCTAGTTTCTTACTTGCCCCATCTTCACTTTGTTCAATCTGAGACAAGTCCCTAAGCTAGAGCCAACTATTTTCATTCTAAATTTATAGCATAAAATTGAATTCTTTTCCATGACAATCAAGCCCACACTCAAAGAATCTTCAAACTAGGTAATGTGAACCTACCCTCTACCCAATATTTGACTATGTATACCCCATTATGAATTAGAGGTATGTACTAACTACATTTTTAAAAAAAAAATCATGTGTAGGTAATTTGGTGAGAAACAATTCATGAGTTCATTATGATTCACATGGAAGGAGTTTCTCCCGAACGCCTAAAAAGGGCTTATTTTCAGACTTCTTACACCAGCAGAGCACCTTAGGTGATTCCCAAGAAGATATAATGCCTTAAAGAAGTGTGTGATAGAGTTTTGAAATCATATGAGGTAGTTTAGGAATGTTTTGGAAGAAGATAAGTTTTTAGGAATAAGTTATGTGAATTTGGGTCTTTGGGAGAAAGGTATTAGGAAATGCACTTCCTTAAAAATATAGTCACCTTGTTCAAAGATATTCAGGATCCTTGTGAAGACTCATAAGTTCATACCCTATGAATTAGATCGATAAAATATCATACTTCATGTCAAAATAATCAAGGAAAGGTTTTGAGAACATTGAGAGGTAAAAACTTGTCTGACAATGTAACACAAAGGTCCTAATAAAAGTTGTAAATTTCCTGAAAGGTTTTTACAGCCTCATGAAGATTTGAGAGCCTAACCAAATCTCAAATTAAATTATATTTAGTGTTATTCATAACCCATATGATATGTTAGTATGTGGTGATTGTAAACTTGTTATACCACTCATTCTATCGACACATACCTTAAGGAAAATGGTTAAAATATGGGTAAAATGTGATGAATAATTCTTTTTTAGGACTTCCAGATATTATAATTTGATTTATTTTCCCTTTTTCATAACTATTCTTATATTGTATGACCTATTTTTTTTAAAATTACTCCTGAAAAGATGAAAACAAGTTTTTTGTGAAACTTCCAACTGTTGTTAGGCAACAATAAACCCATTATCACATGACAACAATTGTTGTCACATGAAAAAAACTTGTTGAGACAAAAAAACAAGCCTATTTTCACCAAACAACAAATTCTTATTGTCAAACAACAATTTTTGTCTCTCGACAATGATTTTTAGGTGTCCAGAAGGCTTGAGATGCATGATAGAAAGGTGTTGACGCGTGACAACAAGGTTTTTGACATGTTATAATAGGATTTTAATGCACAACAAAGAAACCTAGGAGAATTTTTTTTGTCCTATGATAGGAAATTAAAATATTTTCATGTAATAAGAAATTCAAATGTTGTAGTGTGACAGGAAAGTCAGATGGTGATGTGCAAAAGGAAAGTGAAATGTTGACATGTGACAGGAAGGTCAAGATGTTGTCATGTGAAATGGAAAATGCAGTCATTTTTTAAAGAATATTTTTAATGACCTAGTCTGATGTTACATGTTAGGAAGATGATGTCATACATAGATGGGATTTTTTGGTAGCACTGGAAATGATGTCACGCATCAAGTAGATTTGGGTGGCACAAAAAAAAGATGTCGTGTGTTAAGGAGATTTTGAGAAACCTAGAGATGATTTTATCATAAGATGGAGGAAGATGAAAGGTCATGGGTGATGAAGGAACATCAAAGGCTGTGACAAGAATTTGAAAGGTCAACAATCATGGAGGAAGGTGAAATGCCACGTGAGGGAGATGAAAGGATAGTCATTGCACTATAAATATGAATAGCACCCTCATTTCAAAGGGATGGTTAATTCTTGTTTACTAGCCCTCACTATATTTCTAGAAGCAATTGCCTTCATTTCTTATGTTCCTTATCTAATACTATTCTATCTCCATCTCAAATTGTACTTCAGGAGTATTGTAAATTGTGCAACATGATGTAATAGTACTTTGTGTTTCTTTTTTATTGTTCCTCTTTATTTGTAAATGGTTTCTTCTTTTTGATACAAGTGAAATGTTCTGATTTTAATGCAAAAAAAAATGTTATGCTATTTATTGGTTGAAATATTTCTCTCAGTTTTATTTCCCATCTCACTCACTAAGTAATTTTCTTTTCTTGTATTGAATACATGAAATTGCCACAGGTTTAGGGAAGTATTCCTGTGTGATTCCCAGTCTTCAAATAACCCTAAAAATTATTTAAGATTGTTTTTTTGTCCTTTTTTCAATAAATGGATCTTCCTCATTCAAGAAGAGGAACTTAATCTTGTACATTGTTGGTGAGAACCCACTAATTTTTTCATTAGACAAATTATTTTTCCAACATGAATCATTCACTTCACCAATATCCTCATCTAGGTTTTATTAGATTGTATATTTGTAAATATTTAGATTCTAAATTTTTTAGTGAAATAAGTGAACCTCCCCTTAAAGAGGAGGGATTAATTTTCCCTGAAATGTTGATTGTATCTAATGAAAAAAATTCAAACCAACATGATAGCTAAGCGGAAGATGGAATTATTGATTTTGGGGCTCCTACTTATGAAGAGGAAATTATCCATGTAGAAAATGTGATGAGAATATTTTTGGTGCTCATCTATATGGTTATATATATAATATTTTGATGGAGGACCACATAATTTCAAATCATTACAGTAGTAAATGATATGTTAGTGGTGGAATGTGATCTTTGATGTGACTAATGTCATGATAATATATGTGTTAACAATAGAAATTCCACTAGTACAAGGCTTTTAGAGGTTCCATTTTAGGTTTACCATTGAGGGAGGCCACGTGATAACCTCATAACCCATATTTTTTAGTGAAGATATATGGACCAATCTAGTTGGGTGAATACTTTCCATGTTTACTCCTTTATAGAGTAGTGACATTTTGATTCTATTTAAGGAAAATATAACCAATGTTAAATTCATGTTCTTTGACACAATTTTTGTATGCTCTTTTATGTGTTCTTGATAAACATGATGATGTTTGAGGGTTTTTAGGTGGTGTTCATCTAACAATTCAAGTTGTTCTAAGTGTTCTTGTGATAATCCTCGTCAAAGATAAAATATAAGGACACGTTGAGAGATGGAATTTTAAAATCAAATGGTAGGACATCCATGGATCCATAGACTAAACAGAAGGTCATAACACCTGTATGAGTACATATGTTATTCTGATAGTCCCAGAGACAACAAAATTTGGAGATTCCAATTCATGATTATTTGGTTGACAATTTTTGTGAGGATTTTATTTAGTGTTTTTTAGAAGCTTTTGCTTGACCATTTTCTTGTAGAAATTAGGGAGATGAAAATATCATCAAAATGTTGTAGGTGTCACAAATATTTTGAATCTTTTTGTTTTTAAAATATTTTCCATTTTCTATGATAATTTTTTGGGGAATGTCGTAACAAAAATAAGGTGATGGTGGATGAATTTAGTGATTTGATTAGCTTTATTAGAGATGGGGGGAATAGCTTCCACCCATTTTGTAAAGCATTTAGTAGTGATAATTATAGATTAATTTCATTGCAATGAATATAGGTTGATGAGGCCAATAACATCAATTCCCCATTATGAAAAGGAACATAATTCTTGAGCTAGTTGTAAGGCCTAACTCAGGATGTGAGCAAGTTTTGACTTTTTTTGACATATGCGCAACAATATCAGTTAATGGTATACCAGTAATAGCCCATCTGTAAGATGCATTTAAAAACATCCATATTGTTAAAGTTTCCACAACATATGTCTTTGTGGATTTCTTGGATAGCTTTAGTGGATTCATGAAATTTTAGGCATCAAAGAAGGAGGTCATAAAATCCACATTTTTAGAAAACACCGCGTATGATGACATATCAGTTAGCACATTGAATAAAATATATTTTATCATTTTTAGATAGATCGGAGGTAATTTTATATTGAGAGAGATAGTCATATATTTGAGTCTACCAAATATTTGTTTGATTATTTTCAAAAATATTAATAGAAGGGAGTTGGTTGGTAAGGGATGGTTAATCGATTCTATGCATAATAGCAAAAATATTGGAATATTAAGTTGATAAGGGAATAAGTGATACAAGAGAATCCATAATGTCCACAAAATTTTTTGATGATCGAGGAACTATTTAGATTGTATACTGATCAAAGGATTCTAAGAGGAATTCAACGATGTTTTTATATTTTTGTAGAATTTTATTTTTGCATTGGTAAATTCCTTTGATTTTATTGATGATAAGTTGGGATTATCCATATATGTAAAGAATGTGAACACTAATCATGACTTTTGTTTGGAGACCCATGATGAGGGATTCACACTTAGCTGTGTTGCTAGTGCATTTCAATTTCAGTGTAAATGATAGAGGGATAGGATTCCCCCAAGGATGTATGATTATGATACTAGTACCTCCCCTCTGCTAACATTTAGACCCATCAAAGAAGAGTTTCATTTTGATGGGAGTGCATTCTTGATCAATGGTGTTCATGGATTTGTTAGTAAATTATTCATGAGGTAGTCTATTACTATGAAGGGGAGCTTCTGTGAGCTGGTCAGTGATGGATTGACCCTTGATATATTTTTGTGACATGAATTATAGATCAAATTGAGTTATAAACATGATCCATCGAGTGATAGGATAAGTTTGGTATGGTTTATAATGTATAGATTTGAGAGGATTGAAATTGGTGATGAAATAAGTCTTATGATTAAGGAGATAATGATGAATCTTTGAATTCATGAAATAAATGGCACAACATGACTTTTTTGGTTTGGTATGATGAGTTTTGTAATCATGACGAGTGTGGACTACATAGTAGACAGCCTTCTCTCTACCTTTCTCGTCTTGATGTGCTATCAAGCACCTAGGGTATGGGCAGTTAAAGATATGTAAAGATAAAATGGCTTCCCTCATGTGGAGGTGTGAGAATGAGTGGTGATAAGAGATATTGTTTGAGGTCTTCAAGGGAATTTTGAGATTTTTGATCCCATTTTTTAGTGGACATCCTTTTGAAGGAGATGGTGAAAAGGTTGATAGTGATTTGAAAGTTGAGAGATAAAGAGATGAACTGATTAGAGTATCCCTTGGAGACTATGAAGTTGTTTGATATTAGAGGGAGGAGGAATTTTAATGATGGATTTGATGTTAACAAGGTCTACTTCAATACCCTTGATATAAATGATAAACCCTATAATTTTATCAGTGATAACACTAAATACATACTTGGTCAGATTGAGGCATAGAAAATATTGAATAAGATAGTAAAAAATGACGTCAAGGATGACTAGATGGTCTCTTCTCTTCTTATATTTACTTGAGATATCATCCATATAGTCTTCTACAGTTTTACAAATGATATCATGGAATATGTAAGTCATACTGCATCGATAAGTTACCCCTACATTCTTGAGTCCGAAGGGCATGAAACGGTAATGAAAGGTCACCAAAGGGGTAATAAAATACATCTTATGTTGGTCTTCAGTTGTGGTAAGGATTTGATTATATCCAAAAAATCCATCCATAAGGGAAATCATTTCATGGCCTATCGTGAGGTCAAAAAACTAATCGATGATAGTAAGAGGGAAGTTATATTTAGGAAAAGCGATATTGAGATCTTATAAGTATGTGTAGATGCATAAATTTCTAGAGGCCTTTATTATGGGTACAATAATAGAAACCTATTATGGATAGTCGATGGGTAAGATGAATTTTGAAGAGAGAAGTCATTGTAGCTATTATTTAATGAGGAGAACTATGCGATGGTGCATTCTATGTAGCTTTTTTTATAGGCTTATCGTTGGGGATTGTTACAATGTTGTGGATGATAATGTTAGCGTAAATTCATGATATGTCACTATGAGCATGTGAAGGCCTCACTATGTTTGGAAAAAAGGTGATAAAGTCTTCCAATTCTTATGAATCTAAATATTGGCAAACCTTGACTATGTGAGGGTCTTGTGAAGTCCCTATGTTGATGTCCATAGTGGATTCATTAAGGACCATTAATGTGTCAAGCGTTAGATTATTTTGAAGGTAATGATCCTCTTCCCCCATATTGAATAAGATGGATTAATCATTGTGGAATTGAATAATTTCAATGGTAGGGGAGTCTTCCTCTACCATTTTAGGAAATACAAATAGAAGTGTCTTATTGTCATCATTAGTATGATAAGTGAGAGGTCCTAAGATGATCGTGTTGATTAAAAAAAATTCATGGGGGATAGAAATGGAATCATCTATGTTGATAGAGTTGTCATGTGAAGATGGAGAGGATATATTTCGTTCACTTATAGATATAGATGTGGTGATCACTTATGTGTTTGAGAATGTTTTGTCAAAACATAATCCATATTTCTCATGTTGTTTGAGAGAATGGTCAAAGAAAAATTCATGTATACCTTTCTCGTAACATCCTATACCAAAACCTTTACAGGTTGGTGTCCCCCAAGATTTCACTTAGAAATTTTGGGATACCCATTTGAAAATTTTGAGTTTTCATGCCTTACATTGAGTTGTGCTCATGTTATTTGTGCCTCTTTAGGTTATTTAGTATGTTTAGATTATTTCCTTAACTGATATGGGTTCCAAGAATGATTTATAATTATTCAAAAGTTTGTCGGAGGTTGTTTGGGGGTGATTTATGAAATACCCATGTGCTCAAAATTTCTAAACATCCTTTGGAAAGCTAAATAATTACTCTTTTAAGCTATTGGGTTTCTTTGACTTATTTACTTCTAAGTAAAAAAATTTCTATAATCCAAAACCCAATTTTCATAAGTATGCTTCTTTGCGCTGATTGGAAGTTCTTTTAATTGTTATAATTCAATAAGAAAAGTAGTCCCAGAACACCACATAACTGGCTTATACTTTCTTAATTAAGCACTAAACTCAAGTGATTTTACTTATTAGATTTACGCTAAATCGATATGCTTCTAATTCTTATTATTAAATAAGTAAAGTTATTCCTAAACACTGTCAAACTAAGAGCATTCATTACACTAAATCAACACCCTATTAATTTTATTCTTTGCGCTAAAATCAAACAACTTTACTTCTCAAAAAATAAGACTAGTAAAGTAAGTCCCAAAGGCCACATAACTAGTCATTTAAGTTATCAGTGTTTGGGGAGTACTTTACTTATTTTAAAAGAAATAAAGTGAAGTTGTCTAAAAAATCCACATATAAAAGGAGCGATGACATGGAAATTTTAGGACTTACATTTAATGACATGGAATTTATATAATCTCAAGTAATTCCATGTTTGATCCACACATTTGTGTATTTAGAGAGAAGTTTTCTACCTCTCGAAACCTAACCGATATTCGTGTGACTAATTAAAGGAAAATTTTCAAATTCTATCTTTGACCCATTTGTAGGAGAGGTTGGTTCTTTGTTTTTCCTCCTTTCTTCTTGTTTATTTCTTCCTTGTTTTGTTCATTTGTTTGGCTTATTGTCTTTCTTGTGGGTATTTTTCTCTTGTCTCTAGAACTGTGGGTTTGTAAAATTATTAGGATTTAGGTTATTGTTGTCAATTGGAATTAGGGTTTAGTTCATTTAAAGTAACCCATTGTTACCTTTTAGAAAAATATCCTTAAAATTTTATCAGTTATAAAACCCTATTTTTTCCCTAGGTTTGCGTATTTTCTTGCAACCATGGTTTCTTCTTCTTCTCAATGTCAACGTCTAAATTTGAATTACTTTTTCTTATTTCCTCATATTTTGAGATCCTTAGGTTTAATTTCTCTTCTATGTTGCATAGAAGCAAAGTAGTTTTCAAATATTGTAAACCATGTTAAAACTTCCTTTGGTCTATGGGGTTTAGGTTTACTTTTAGTTTTTCTATTGTAATATAAGTAAATAAGTTTAGAAAAACCGTATAGTACTCTTTGAATCTTCTTGCATTGTGAACTTATACCTTACTTATACTTAGCATTTGGAGATTTTTTTTTTTGAAATAATCATCCCTTCAAACATTGTATTACCTTTCCTGATTGTTTACATGGATCTGAATGTCTCATGCTTCCTATGTAATGTACTTTTAAAAACTAATGATACTTGTCCTAATCCAATTGCTTGTTACTTCATATTCAATGCATGGTTTATAATTTCTTTTACTTCCTAAGTCTATGTTTTGTGCTAAACTGGCTACTTAAAAATTCCCATGTATTGCAGTGATTAGAACTAATTTTTCTTCATTACTTGTTTTGTGCTAAATCAATGGCTCACTATTTCTTATGCATTGTACTATTTCGTGTTATTTCTACTTCCTCATGCTTTATGTAAAATTGATTACTCATTACTTCTCACAAGTTTTGCACTAAACTGATAGGTTAATACTTCATATGTTTTGCACTAAACCTAGGGCCAATTACTTCTCATAT
The DNA here is from genome assembly GCA_019776745.2 of Taxus chinensis. Lineage (NCBI taxonomy): Eukaryota > Viridiplantae > Streptophyta > Pinopsida > Cupressales > Taxaceae > Taxus > Taxus chinensis. The sequence continues at coordinate 499,643,422 of CM034146.1, read as the reverse complement.
ATTGTGTTGTTTTAAAGAGTTGTTACTTCTCCTATATTGCACATAATTGAATTACTTCTTCTTATTAACTCCAAGTCTCAAGTAGTAGCACCTTGAAAATATGAAATGAACTACAAAGTGAACTGTTTCACTTTATCACTTCCTGCAAACCTTGACTTTCACTTCTAAAAGGATTTTAATTCTCTTTCAACCTAGAATGAATTTGAATAGCTGCATGAAATTGAAATAATGTTTCTATACTTGAGTTCTATATTTAAAGAAAGAGTTTTTGTTAATCTTTAGTAATTGGAACACACCAGTTACTTGAAGGAAAGATGGTGTCTGAAGCTAGAGAATAATCAATTGAAGTAAGTGAGAATTCAGTAAGGGAAGAATAATTTTCCATGATCAGAGAGGATCCTAATCTTATTGTTGAGGAAACTTCAAAAGATAGGAAAGGTATAGGGAATACTAAGTCTAGTGAAGCCAAAGGAAGAAAGATGAAGTATGAATATAAAGGTTGTCTAGTAGAGTCTTGCATTGTGTCCAAGGTCATAGAAATTAGTGATACAGATATGGGGCATGTTTCCATTATTGAATTGATTGAGAGATGCAAGGATAAATTTCAAACACCCCTCATGCATGCATTGAATACAAGTGGGTTGATATAAGCAACTATTTTTCCTAGTACTACTCGATTGCATGAATTTGTACTGGAATGTGATAATAATTATGATTTTGAGACAAGGATAGATAAGGATACTTCAGATAATCTAGTAGTGAGACTTGATTCTAATTTCTTTAAATTTTTCTTGAAGATTCCTACTAAACCTAAAGCACTATGTGTAATTATAGAAAATTTAGAATAGTATTGGAAGAACAATAGAGAAGATGCCATTCGGATCATGAACCTGAGTTATTTGAAGGAAACGAAGAAGGAATCAAGATTTCCTAGAACTATTGTGAGGTCTAATGTAGTCTGAGAAGCAGATGATATCACTCATTTTTTGTGTAGAATCATTGGAGAGAACAATGCAAAACACTTTTCTACATGGATGTATTACTTCATTAGAATGATTGAGAATAGAAATCCTAGTACTTTGATCAACTGGGATGTGATTATTAGTAATAACATTGACAACCAGTTGCAAAATGTCACCCAAACATTGGAATTCAAGATGAATTCCTATCTTGTGTATGTTACAGTAGCACATGGTGTTTTTTCTAAATTAAGGATGCAAAGTAATACAACTGAGAATCATGTCCATGAATATTATCCACAGTTGGATTTTCCTGGGTATTTCAAGGAGTACATGAAATTTAATGATTTATTTTTCTATGAAGTCATTTGCAAGCTTGATATTGAGTTGAAAGAAAAGAGGGTAATTGATGCTACATGGAATATAGTTATACAATGTGGGTGCATATTTATTAAGTTCTCTCATTTAACATATTTGAGATTTTGTGGTTTCTTTGTAAAACCTATAAAAATCCCAAGGTATCCTAGTGATAGGTGGATTTTACTTGAACTATGTAGACAAAAAGTGGTACTTCATGATTTACAACAAGGGCTTCATTGAGTAGTATTTTGATTTCTAGTTTTTATTGGGAGTTATCACTATGCCAACATACAAAAAGCTCAAAATGTTTCCAAAGAAATGTTACACAACTATACTCAAGAAGACTATAAGGCTAGAATAATTTTTGACTATAGATATATTTCTTGGAAAACATTTTCATTAGATCACACACATTTTCCAGCTCTGGGGGATTTCTAGAATGATAGTAGAGATGAATATGAAATCAGAAGAAGAGAATATAGTAGAATGAAAGTACAAAAAATTCTAAGCTTGGGATCGGAAAAAATTCCAAAGAAGCACCCAAATGATGTGAAAGTAATTTCATATGCCTACTATGAAGAAGGGGATGATGATGCTCCATTGTTGGTTATAAGAAAAAAGTCTAAAATAATTATGGAGTGGACATCTAAAGTATTTCTTTATACTTTGAATTAGCTACTTGATTAATGTTATTTCCTTGAGGTATCTATAATGAATTAAATAATCCAGGGGGCACAAAGAGAAATGAAGGACCATGAGAGAGTAACATACAACCTACAAATTTGAATCCAATCAACAAGCCTAGGACAAAATGAGCAACTCCAAAGCTAACTTATCCAAGGAAAACATCAATTTCAGAATCTAATTCATGTGATACTTCTTATTTATTGGTGTCTTCATCTACTGATACTCCTACCATTCAAGTTCATTCTCCACAGGAAGAGGTTGTGTTACCACCTTTCAAGCCAACTACATTCTTTTTCCCTGTAGTTGTTTCAAAATCCCCATCTCCTCATCCTTCTCCCTGATCTCCACCAAGCATTGAATCTCCTCCATCTATAGAATAATAATAAACTACTCCATCAAAAGGAATACATGATGCCACCTATACGGATATTCCTTTTATGAGGTATCTCAACCAATGGAGAAAAGTGAAGTCTTAAGAGAAAATGTGGAGGTAGATATTGAGAAGGGAAGAACATGAGATGTTCATTTGAAACATTTAAAAATATTTATTACAAGAAGAATTTAAGAAATAAAAAGAGGTCAACATTAAAATTGACACTAGAACTGAAGAGGGGAAGGAAATTTAAAATCAGTTGATAAGTGAGAATATGGCAGAATTGTAAAAAAGAATTGTTATAAGTTTTTACCACTTTTGAAGTACCTGAGAAACATCAAGAAATAATCGTACATCCATTACAGAATTAATTAGTCAAGAGTTGGCTGTTCATTTTGGTATCCAAAAATATTTGGGGAAATACTTACTAACATGGTTGGCCTCACAAACCCTTCCTAGTGCCAAGGAAGTAATCACTTTAGAAGAGATGGATCTTCATTTGCTAAAGAGTATTGAGAAAAAGGGGAGAAGGTCAAAGGAAACTAAGGTGACCTCAAGAATTATTATTGAATCCTCTAGAAATAATTTTTTTGAAGTGTCTACCCTAGCAGTAGGTAAAATTAAGGATGAAATAACTAAAGAAGATATGGTGATAATAAGGGTATTCCTAGGAGAAGGCACCACTAAAGGATTAAAGGAAGACACACAGACTGTTATCAATAGCCATTTTATTAAGTTGGATGAATATAAGGAAAAGAGTACTAAATTGAAAGAATAAACATCCAATCTATGTGATATAATCAAGTAGGATGCAAGGTATTCAACATAGACATTATTAATGGGATAATAGGTGAATCCTCAAGTGATCACCATAATGGAGGAAACTAGTGAGAAATAATAGGTTGTGGATGAATTGGTGGCTAACATGACCAATGTGGCCTTAGATTATTATAAGGAGATACTTATGAAAAAAAATATTGTCATGAAAAGTGGGATAAATTAAAGGATTTAAAGTTAGAGACTGACGATGATTGTAAAACTACTGAGTGGTAACTTCATAGTCTTCAAGAGATAGACTCGTTACCTAAAAATGTGTTGATTTAAGAACAAATGGTACCAGAGGGATCAGTGAAGAAAGGAAAATAACAACATCTTCTCTCATTCAGGAAAATAATTATTAAACATATAATACAAAAGATGCATCTGTTGGAAGAACATCGAGCCAGCCTTGGATGAATTGGATGATGGAATTTAAGAATTAACAAATTATATAATTGACAAGCCTCCAAAATAAATTGAATAATTCCTTTAATTACTTCAATGAAAAATAAATAATTCCATCACTCGTTTTAGTTCTGCATCCCTGGAGAAATTGTCAAAACTTCAAGAAGATGTTTATTATTTAGGGTCATGTCTTGGTAAGGTCAGAGGCAGTTGTAATATTTTGTAAAAGGAATAATTCACATTGGAAATAGAGGTCAAGTCTACTGTGAAGGCAGCTAATGATGTAATCAAATGCATGATAGATCAATATGCCAAGTATCGTGAAAAAAAGAGGGATGCAGATGAAGATGAAATTGAAGAAATGGATGAGGAAACTAATAAGGCAAAAACAAAAGTTGTACATTTGGAATAATTCTTCTTTTACTTCTTCTTCTTCTTCAATTTTAGATTTCAAAAGAGTTGGGAGAGGATTTCAATCCTAGTAAGACCAGCTGCTGAAGAAGCATTTATTTACTTTTTAAAAGCATTAAATTATGATATTGCTATTATGATTTAATATATGGGTGGTAACACATTTCCTAGTGCATATACTATAGTCATTAGGGCTTAAAATTATTTGATCTAAGATGGAAAGCTATCTCTTATGCCACCTATGCCATTGTACCCTAAGATACCCCAAGCATCTTATCCTTCCATTATCCCTATTCTCAAGAAAAAATCTTAGCATAGTACATATAAATCCTATTCTCTTGCACAAAAAAAGGAGGATGAAGACATGAAATCCTTGATAAGGAATATTTCGAACAAGGTTATATAATTAGAGAAGTAGCAGACCTAGTCATATAGAAGTTATTCGAATCAGGGAAAATCTTCAAACCAAGGCTTCAATCAAGGTTATCAACCATAAAAAATAAAAAAAATCAAAGGTATGGATAGAATCAATAGAATAACACATGGCAGGCTCAAAATACCTCTCTGTTACTTGTGCTAGTTATTGCTTCTCATCCATCTCCTATTTATAGCTCTAGTCAAGTGTTGGTTCCTTTGCAAAATAACGTCATTCAATAAATAGAATGGTGTTTCCCTTGTACTACCACATAATAAGATAATTTGTGAAATGGAATTACATGTTCAAGATTTTATGGTTCAAATCTATTCCAATCAATAAGAACCATTGGTGGAGGCTCCAAATTCTAATAAAGAAGGAGCTCAATAGGCTAACCAAGATGCACATCTTATTTTCTTTAGAGAAAATGATTTTTTTGCATTAAATTAGGTAGTTTTTGATAACACAAGGTCAAAGAAAAGGATTTTGAAATCTCAATATACATCCTCTTTCAATCACAACAACACTTCCAACAAAAGGAAAGAATCTGCCATAGATCAAAATAGAATTCGTGAGACTCCTAGTAAAGAGGTAGATTCCCAACCAAAGGGGCCTATCCTAGCATTGAAATAACAAAGAAAGGATAATATTGTACCACAATTGCAGAAATCTATGGGCCTCCCCTTCAACATTGTGAAGAAGATGAAGAGGAAAATTTTCAATGTAACAATGTGGGATGATTTGGCTATCCCATCACAAAGGTACCTCTTGTGTGAAGCTCTAAAGTAACTTCCGCTTGTTAACCAGTAATTCAGAAGGCACCTACTACTGTTAATAATTTCCATTCAAAGGAGGAACAAGTAAGTAAATTCATCAAAATTCCACCATTTTATATGTCATTGATTGTGGTTAAGCACTTGGTTCATAATTGCATGATAGATTTTGGGGCTAGTACCTCAGTTATGCCAAAGAAAATTATTGATGTCCTAGGTCTATAGTACAACACTGTTGCTAAAAGTGTCTTACAACTTGATGGCTCAACAGTTAGATCTTAGGAGTCATTAAAGATCTAATATTAACCCTTCATGTCTTCCCAAGCCTAGCCATAACTCATGATATATCGTTTATTGACTTTCCTCCAATTTTTTCCATTTGTATATCAAGGGATTTTACTACCAAAGTGGGTGGTTATTTGTATTTAGATTGGACTCACATACTTTTGAGAACTAGGTATGGTACGAGATTTACCATATAGGATGACCCTATATTTTCTTATCATATTGATTCATATAACCCCATCCCTATCCAAGAAAAATTTCTAATCCAAGAAAATCAGGAGCATGATTCAATTTCAAAAGAGAAGCTCACTCCTCCCATGCCAGACCTATTTCATGATGAATGGGTTGAAAGAGATAATAAATTTGATCACTATGTTAAAGAACTTAAAGCCTATGAAACTGGTCTAACTACTTATTGTGTTCTTAAACAAGAACCTGTACTACCCAACATGCTCAAAAAGTGATAAGAACATGCTTCAGGATTATGGAAAATGTGTTTTGATGGTTATAGGAGTAGGAATGGAGTTGGAGATGGTGTTGTGTTACTTTCACCTAAGGAGGAAATTTTTTTCTTTTCCCAAAGGTTACAACTTTCATGTTCCAACAATGTGGTAGAATACAAAGCATTGGTCCATGGATTGTTGATTGCTAAAAAGAAGAAAGTTAAAATGCTACAAAATTTTGGGGACATAGAATTGGTAATTCACCAGGTCATAGAAAAGTGTGCTATAAAAATAATCTATTGAAAGTTTATAAGCATAGATTTTGGGATTTGTTGGAGAGCTTTGATGTTCTTAATTTTAAGGTGATACCAAGAAAGTTAAACAAAGAAGCAAATTAGATGGTGGCACTTGGATCAAAATTATCACCTGCTAAGTCTTTGATAAAGGGAAATGTACAACACATTAAACTGGTGGTTAGGTCATCTATTCCAGATAATGAAACCATTTGGCAAGTATTTGATAGTGATGATTTTTTTTTCAGTTCATCCAAAATAAGGCTAAGTTTTCTTCAAATATGCAATCTGATTTGCAGGAAATTTATGGTGAGAAAATTATTCAATTGAAGACAAATAGGTTGCCAAAGGGTTTGGTTACTTTGGAGAATATTTTTGGCTCAAATGAAAAATTCAAAATGGATGAAAAGAACATGGAAACCAAGAAAAAGGACTGCTAACTAGTCACCATTGCATAAGAAAAATATCTTCTATTGGGAAATGTATGTGATGAAAATGAGAAACAAGATTTTGTTTCCTTGTGTAAAAAATTTAGTAATGTATTTTCTTGGTACTATGAGGATCTGAAGGAATTTAATCCAAATATTATGTAACATTCTATAGACCTTGATGCCAATGTTAATCCAATAAGGAAAAAGAGAAGGTTGGTCAAACCTAAAATAGATCCCTTTATGAGGAAGGTGTTATCCAAACTCATTGAGGAGAGAATAATTTTTCCAATCAAGTATACTATTTGGGTGGTCAATCTGGTCCCGGTTAGGAAAAAGAATAGGGAAATCAGACTCTATGTTGATTTTCATGATTTAAAAAAAAAATCCCTAAAGGACCACTACCCTTTACCCTCTATGGAGTAGATTTTGCAAATTTTTACATGAGTAGAAAGGTTTTCCATGTTGGATGGATATTTAGGTTTCAATAAAATCAAGGTTAGGGAAGAAGATCAATTTAAAATTGCATCTATGATGAAATGGGGTACATATTCCTATTAAAAGATGCCCTTTGGATTTTCAAATGTAGGTGCCACATTTTAGAGAGAAATGGATATTACTTTCAAATGTTACATTAATGAGTTCATCCTTGTTTACTTGGATGATATTACCATTTTCTCATAGGTAAAGCAACGATCACATCATCCATTTAGAGAAGGTTTTTAAGAGATGTAGAGAGTTTGGGGTGTCTCTTAATCCCAAGAAGTGTAATTTTGGGGCATATTATTACAAAAGATGGCATTGCTATTGATCCAGAAAGAATTTTAGCCATCCTCTCTCTCTCTGTTTCTACCCATAAAAAATCCTTGCAATATTTTTTGGGAAAGATTAACTTTATCAGGAAATTTATTCCTAATTTTACAAGACTTGTCAAGACTGTCACCTTAATGATAAAGAAGGATGCATCTTTCAAATGGATAGTGGAAGGAAAGGAAAGTTTTTAGAAAATTACGAAGGAAATTACTCAGGATCCTACTCTCATTAATCCTAAATGTAGTAAATATTTTCTTTTGTATGCATATGGAGTTGACGCTAGTATAGATGTTGTTTTGACACAGTAAAATGATGGAGGAATGGAACAACTAGTGGCTTTTTTTATTTAGAAACTAAAGGAATATGAATTAAATTATAGTCACATTGAAAAAAATGTGTTTTCCATCATGAGAGCTCTAAAGAAATTCAAGAGTTTGTTTTCCTCCAATCACATAAACCTTTTGGTCTCACATTCTAGAGTGAGAAATTCATTATGGGGGTAGATATTAATAAGAAAAGATCCAAATGGGTAACAAAGATAATGAAATATGATGTGACTATCAAAGCCAAAAAACTTTAAAGAGGGAGAGGACTATGTGTGCAGCTTGCTTCAGATGCTCAAGGTGATAAAGAGACCTCCTTCATGAACAACCAACCTTTGCATGATACTCAAATTCATCACAATGAAGAACACATGACCAATAGTCATAGCTGGATGAGTGATATGATCAATGTTTTTATCTACAAGTGCATACCCTCTTGGTTTGAGAAAATATAAAATAATACGTTTAAGGCTGCACTCATTTCCCTATGTTTTTATGGATGGTATTTTATTCAAAAGAAACATTGATGGAATATTTATCAGGTGAATTGAAGGAGATAAAGTGGATATAATATTGATAGAATTTCAAGGTAGCTTATCCGGTGGTAATTTTTCAACCAAATCCATAACAATGAAAGTTCTGAGAGCAGGATATTTATAGCCTACATTATTTGTTGATTTTCACAGATGGGTCATAAAATGTAAAGAATGTGCTTTCTTCACTAGAAAAAGAGGTTAGTATATCTTCCTTTGCATCTAATTCAATCATATCTGACATTTTCTCAATGGGGCCTTGATATAATTAGCATGGTCAAACCTCCATCAAGTACTAGCCATAAATGGGTCTTAACAACTACAGATTATTTCACAATGTGGACCGGGGTTATACCATTAAAGGAAGCATCTAAATCAGTTATTCTTGAATTCCTTAAGGAGATTATCACAAGATTTGGTGTCCCACAAACCATAATTTCTGATAATTCAAAGGATTTTCTAGGAGCTAAAATTTGTTATTCAGATCTAAAACTTGGTATTTATTTGAAAAAATTCTTCTAATTATTAACTGCAACATAATGGCTTAGTGGAATCTACTAACAAGAACCTGAATAGGATTATGAAAAGAAAATTAGATGTCAATGAAATAAAATAGCACACAAAGGTGAGGATGCTCTTTGGGATGATAGGATAACCATAAAAAAGGCAATTGGTACTTCACCATACAAGTTAGTTTTATGGCAACGAAGCAAGACTAACTTTGTCATTGGAACTTCCTTCACTCTAATTGGCCCAACAGCTAGAGTTTGAAGGGGAAGATCAAAGAGAAATCAGAATTGTAGAGTTGGTAGAGCTTGAAGAACTGAGGAACTTTGAAATTTTTAAGTTAGAGCAGCATCATGAATCCACCAAGAAATGGTTTCATAAAAGGGCCAAATTTTAGTGATTCAAGGTAGGTGATTTGGTTTTGAAGTGGGATGCTGATAGGGCCAAACCTGGTAGACACTCCAATTTTTATGCGATTTGGAGTGGCCTATATACCATTAGTGCTTGTAGAGAAGTTAATTCTTTTGATCTTACTGATATTGATGGTTATGCACTACAAATACCAATTAATGGGATTTCTCTTAAGCATTCTCCTTAAGACAACTTATTTCATCATTGTACATAATAGTTTAGTTTTCATTTCCTCTAAGTGTTTACAACACGTTATTTTTTTGGTAGTTTAGGTATGCTTTTAGTTAAGTGTTGGTGCTTACTTTGCATGTTCCATTAGGAATATGTATGATATTTTCTTGTTTTTACATAATTGTGCGTTTGTTTCTCTTCCAATTTTCAGTTTCAGGAAAGGTTTTATGGAAGCTCCATATTAGTACCAATCCATGCAGTACTTCAAGAAATTTAGGGGAGTGTTTTCAATGAAAGAAAAATTCATGTTGTATACTAACTCCATGCCCAATGGATGCTTAGAGGAACCTGGTCTCTCCATCTAGGAGGTAGATGTCCCCTACAGGTTATCAAATTGTTATCCCAAATTTACACCAAATTTTTTTGGATAATCTATTCAAAATTTGAAGTAAAGACATATTATGAGATAGACAACCATGAAATTTAGTCAAGTGTCTCAGAAAGGAAGATATGGTTAGATGACTGGGTTGGATAGCTTGGTAGATTGATAGGAGCTCTGGTATTTAATTTTTGTATAGGGTGAAGATCACAGGGTTGGACAGATGTCATATGGACATCCAACCATGTATAGATAGATGATTGTCTAACTCTAGGTTGGACGGTGCAAGGTCAAATGGTTGTCCAACCTCCCTGGTAGGATGATACTGGTGGTTCGCCGATTGGCTGGTCATACGGTGACATGAGATAGATGGTCATCCAACCTAGGTTGGATGGAATATGAAAAACATGTTAGATGACTATGAGGATGACATTCATCAGTTTGGGCGGCTGCCACAAGGTTTATAACCTATAAGTTAGACAATTTTCCAACCATCAAAGGTTGAATGTTAATGGGGTTGGAGGGCCCAATCAAATTTTATGGCTCAATGGATAGACGTCCACCCAACCTAGATATGATATCCAGCCCATAGTTTGGATGGTCCATCAACAGAAATATCACCTGTGAGTAGAACATTAATGGTGGTAGTTGAGGTAGTTCAACTACCTGTCAGGGATTCAATGTAAGGTAGGTGGTAGAATTTTCCCTATATAATGTAATCAAATCCCACATTTTACGGGGAGGGGGGGTTCTGAGTATTGTAAAGGAACTTTGTCAATTTTTTTCTAGAAACTTTTATGAGTTGCAGGCCTCATATTTGAGCATTCTGCAAAGGATTCTTGCCTTATTTCTACTTTGTAATGGATTGTGCATCCTTTTGAGAAATAAAATTCATGTTTTGTAGATCTTTTTTCCATATTTTTTTTATATTGCATTTCTTTCCTTCCATTTCTTTACAGGTATATTACGCATATTTCACTCTTCTTGCATAACTAAGATCTGTTGTACTCAATGAAATGGGGATTTGAATGTTGTTTTGGACTGTGGGACTTTAGTCTGCCCTCTTGTACTTCATTGTCTTCCTATTTTCACTCTCTTGGAATCTATCCAACCCTATATTTTGTGTTATCACCTCCACATTTTAGGATTTCATTTCATGCATACTCTCTTTCTCTCTGATCCCTTGGCATTGATAGTTAGTTGCATTTCACTTCCTAGGAGTAGTTTAGCATTAGGAGTAGGTAGAGGAAGTCGACCTTCTCCCGAGGTCTATCTCAATTCAAGTCATATAGCTTAGAGACAATCCCATGTTGTCTCAAATCCTGAGTTTTGTATTATTCGGGGACAGGTGTAGATTTGAGCTCTAACAATTGTAAGTTCTTCAACACATCTAATATTAATGAGATAACAGATGAATCCTCAAGTGATCACTATAATGAAGGAAAATGGTGATAAATAGAAGGTTGTAGATGAATGGGTGGCTAACATAACCATGGTGTCCATAGATTATTATAAGGATATACTTGTGAAAATAGAAGAGTGTGATGAAAAGTGGGATAAATTAAAGAATTCAAAGTTAAAAGCTGACAATGAATGCAAAATTGTTGAGATGCAACTTCAGATTATTCAAGAGATAAAATCACTTCCTAATAATGTGTATATTGAAGAACAGATGGTATTAGAGGGATCACTGAATAAAGGAAAAAACATCTTCTTATCTCATTCAGGAAAAAAATTCTTAAGTATATAATATAAAAGATGTAGCTCTTGGAATAATAGGTCGAGCCATATTTGGATGAGCTGGATAATGGAATTTATGAATTAAAAAATTATGGCACTGACAAACCTATAAAATGCATTGAATAATTCCTTCAATTAATTCAATGAGAAATCAATAATTCCACCACTCCTTTTATTCTTGCATCCCTGGAGAAATTGTCAAAACTTCAAAAAGATGTTTATTTTTTAGGGTCATGTCGTGGGAAGGTCAAAGGCTGCTATAATATTTTGGAAAAGGAGTCATTCACATTGGAAATAGATATGGAGGATAATTTAAAGACATATAATGATGTAATAAAATTCATGATAGATCAATATGACAATTATTGGGAACAAAAGAGGGATGCAGATGGAGATGAAAGTGAAGAAAAGGACGAGGAAAAGAACAAGGCAGAAACTAAAGTCATACATTTGGAATAATTCTTCTTTTATTTATTATTCTTATTCTTCTTCTCTATACTCTTCAAGTATATTCATTTTAAGACTTAAGTAACTCAGTGGTTAATCACCATTACTTTAAGATTATTGAAAAATTCAAATTACTTGGGGATAGTGGGCAGACGATTATTCTCATTTAATAATAGAACATTCAAAACTTCCATGTGGCATGTAATGAGGAATTTGAGGAAGAAATTGCTCAACTCCTCGCAGTTTTATAGTTAGATATTTATGAAAGTGTAATAGACATTTTCAGTTTTATTTTTTCCTTACAATGACTATAAATAGAAGAGGAGACCTACGGGTCAAAAAATATGAGAATTTTAAAAAATGTTGTTTTACATTGTAGATGGTTATTTTATAGTTTTCCTTGAAATAATTAGATGTGCATATTGTAAATAGTTGAAAGTTGAATAAGAAGATGGAAGAGCTAGTAAAATATGTTGCATAAAATCCTTTAATCAGATATCATCTGGTAACTTTGATGAAGAGATGGAAGAGATGGTAAAATATTCATCATAAGAACCTGAATTTTTCTTAGGAATTATCCCATTATTAGGTCAATAGGTCATGTGACATTCTTTGAAAGGATTTGGACAAGCAGGAATAGTAAAGGTTTTACCTTCATGTTCATATTTTATAAAATGATGTAAATGACATGGGATACAATACATAACATGTATCCAGGGCTGACCTAATAGCATATTATATTGAAACTCTCCTTCTATAAGATAGAAGATCTCGTGAAGGATTTTAACACCCACTTTGATGGGAAAAACAAGTGTTCCTAATTTAGGGTCAATGGTGTTGTTAAATGTGCTTAACACAGTAGGTGACTGGGTGATGAGAGTGTCAGGTAGCTGGAGCTATTTGAAGGTGTGAGAATATATAATACTATTACTAGTGTTGTTACCAATAATGGCTCTCTTGATGAGAATATCATTCATTTGGATGGTGATAAATAGTGGAAGATCATGGTCTTTGAACTGTAAAGTTGGGATTTTAGGGTCATCAAAGGAAATAGCAGTATAAATTTAAGGGTGTTGATGAGATTAGCAATGGTTTAGGGTCATATGATGGTATTGATATGGACTGGATATATTCAATCATTTCTTGTTAGTGATGTGGAGAAGTTCGTACAAGCTTGTAAAGAGACATCTTCACAGGGGGCTTGATGAAGTTGTTTGATGATGGTGTTTTATATGGATGTGGTAGATTGGGTGTGTGGATATGTTAGGATGGACACCTTAGACTTAGAGTTTGATAGAATATATGATTCAAGGGAAATAGAGATGGATACCTTAGGCCTATTGTGATCTGATGTCTTGATGTCTGGTGTGCATGCTCTTATAGTTATGTGAACAACACCAATTTTATGGAGTGGGGTATTACTATAAGAGACTTCACTCTTGCTAGATGTAGATGTGATGTATGATGGTGGTTCATAAATTATGGGTTTAGGGGTTTGATAAGTTGCTTTTATTTGATTTGGAAATTTTGGATCTACAAGTAAAATACCTTGGTTAACAAGGCTTTGAATCGTATCATGAAGGGATTTACAATTCTCAGTGGAGTGTCTTGGTGTTTTATGGTAGGCACAAAATGATTCAAATTTTTACCAAGAGGGTTTCCACCCTTATGATCTAGATGTATTAATGGGAGGTAATGTTATAATATATGATTAGATGATCTTTTCAAGGGTGCTAGTATATTACAATGTCAAAGTTGTTTGAGATTCAGATGAATAGGCTTGTACATTGTTTGAGGATCTATAGGTTGGGGCTGATGAGGTCATTTTCCCACTCATTTAGGTGCCACTCAAGGAACAACCTTGGATTATGTAACAGTGACTATGAATTTAGATGAAGGATAAGGCCCTAAGATGGAGGGAAAGGGATTTTTATTTCAGTCATGAGGTTGTTTGAAAATTTTTTGATAAATTTTTTTATTTTCTTGGATAAGTGGTTTGTGGGTTATTTAGTGGATTTATTTAGATTTTGAATGTGATGTATGGTGATGTGGTATTCAAAATATATATTTTTGATCTCTATGATGTGTTTATTTTCTAGGACTTTAAAAGAGGCCATGTGTGGGTTTAAAGATGATGTGGAAGGTCTAGGGAGGTCCAATCTCTTATTGGTGGAAATAATAGAGGAATTAAGTGATTCGATTGGGGATTATATGGAAAAAGAACTAGATGTTAAAGGTGTATGTGAGATGTCTTTAAAATTGTTGATAATTTGGTGAGATTCAACAACGTTGGATTGGGGTTAACTGGTGGATGGGGAATGATTCTAAAAGGGTTTTTAAAGACATCCAATTTCTGATTCGGAGGAACATTAGGATTTTAAAGTTGTAAGTCACCTTGGTCGATAATTTCCTAGAGGATAATTCTAAATGAGTGACACTTTTCAATTTTGTGGCCTCAGAATTGATAGTATTTACAATATTCATTCTCATGATACCATCAGGGTTTAGAAATGGATGTCTTGATAGGGTGGATAAGAGAAAGTCTGATCATACATGCGGCTAAGATCTAGTGAAAGACCCCATTATAGGATTCCCCAATGGGTGTGTAGTTACTTTAAGGTGAGGCTCATTCAGATTTTGAATGACATTTAGATGCATATTTCACAATGATAGAATTAGCTTAACCTTTGGATTTATCATTACTAGAAGAAGGTTTAAATGAGGACCTAGGTTTTGGTTTCTTTGATTGGATTTTGACTTTACCATCTTTAAGGGAAGAAATTTCTAATTTACGGGCCATGGGAAAGGCTTCATAAAATGTTTGGAAAGACTGGATACAAAGATTTCATGATACGTGTTTAGCGCAAGATTGAGAAAATAAATCAACCAATTTAATTTTTTTGAGGGAAAAGGATAACTGATTGATAATCCCTTGTTATCTAGCAATGAAGTATATAATAGACATTTCCTCAAAAATTTTAATGGTATAGAGATTGGTGATGGAGATTTTTTGAGTAATATTGATGGATAAATTTTCAAAACATAACTACGTAAGTTGTGCAAATGAGGAGAATGATTACTATGGAATATTGTTATACCAGTGAAGTGCGGGCCTTGTTAAGGACATGGGAAATGTCCTCAACATACGGTATTGCTTATGTGTGATGAGATAACATGCATGATGAAAGTATCTAATGTGTTGTTGTGGGTCCTCATTATTATATAACTTTATAAACTTTAGGATTTCCCAATGTGGGGGATATGATTTGAAAGGTACTAATTGATGGATGGGTTTTTTACAAATTTATACATATGAAAGGGTTCTTTTAGGACCCATGGTGATAGCTTCAAGACTTTGAATTCTAGTCTTGATTGTTTCTAAGGGGTCATTTTGGGTTTGTTGTTGAATGTTTGAAGATGAAAAACCAGGTTGGTTATATATATGTGAGTTGGATTTTTTGTATAACTGATATGTTAAAGGGATAGTATCATGAAGGGGAGTAATTGTGAGAATTTTGTGGGGATGTTTGGAGACTAAGGGTTGTGAGTGTTTAATTTACTGAAGAGGAATGGGAATAGAAGTGTTAATAAGTATTTGAGATGGTTATGGTATATATTGAGAAGAGATAGAAGTTTTGATAAAAGGTTGAGATGGATATGGTATATATTGAGAATCGATGTGTGGGATAGGGGCATTATATGCCTATTGTGAATAGGGGTGAGTACTAGCAATAGAACTTTTGTTAATATTAGGTATAGATGTGGGGATAGACATAACAAGATTCTAGATAGAGGAATTAGGTTGTTGTGAAGGGAAGGGTTGAGATACAATAAGGGGAAGTGAAACTGAAATTGTAGGAAGTATAGGAGAAGCACTAGAGGCTTCAAGGATAGATATAAAAGGATATGTGTTAGTGTTGGTTTGTGAGGTTGTCAAGATTGGTAAGGGAGTTGACGAAATATATGGTGGTTGGTTGGATGTGTCTTGTGATGAGGCAATGTTAAGGTAAAAACTGATGACAACGGATGATGAAGTGGTGACTGATTCTCCTAATCTATCAGCAGTGGAGTAAAGATGAATTTGTTGGATGACAGGATCATGATTGGGATCAATGAGTTGGGATAGATTGAAACTAACAATAGTGATAGGAGGTTGATGTTTAAGTGTTGGTTGTTGGAGGAAGACACCTCGGGAAGAAAGGTAGGCATTAAGGGATACTAGGTTAGAATCCATAATTTCTATGAAAACTAGATCACTATTATCAAATAACTATGGGCTAGGTGGATCTGTCATTTCTGATGTGGCTGACTAGGTACTAGCAGAATGTGGGGGTTCTTGATTGATTGCTAAAGGTGACTGTAGTTTCTCAATCACTTTGAGAATGTTTCGAAGGTGGGTTTCAATATTATCCAAGGATTGTTTAAGATGACTAGACATATTATCAATGTTTTATAGATGGGACTATTGTCTATTTAGAACCATGAACTAAACACACAATCAACAAAGAAAAAAATGGTTTCTTCAAACAACTATCAAAAAGTCATGCGATAGATTTTTCCTTATCTTTTTCAATTTAAGAAAAAGTATGAAATGAGAAAAATGGCTAAAACAGTACTAAGAAGAGGTTGTCTAAGGCTAGTTTCAAGTAAGTGAAATTTTAGATTCATTGATATACCCTAAGGTACATGAGGCCAAGAGCTATGTTGGTGTCAGTATGAGGCATGGTATTGGGACCTACCCCCTCACTTCATGGTCCTACATCAATAAGGGTGTCTGGTACTTAGCCTATATACCACCAACCAAATTTTTTATACTTGACTAGAACACCGAGTCGACTTATCCTCTTGGTGATGAAATCCTATTAGGTCCACTTGGGAAGGATTTTTTAGTTGTGAATTGATTTTAATGTGGTTTGGTTGTGTGTGAGATATCAATGTTCATTTTACAATCCAAAGGAAATGCTTAATTTAATGAGAACAAATCACACAAAATGCAATGCTAAAAGAAATGATGAAATAATAATAAGAGTGTACCTATAATCACTTTTCGTCGATAGTTTTTAATTTTAAATTTAAGTATTCTTTTAAAATATCAAGAACAAGGTGCTCCAAGGTGAAATGTTATGCAATATGACAAGAAAATAAATGAAAGATATGAAATCTAAATGAAAAATGGACTAAGAGGTTCCACTAGGCAAGCTAAGATGTTTATAATGAATTTTAGTTAGTTGTTATAATGCTGAAATACCAAAAACTCAAATAAGGAAGGGTTTATCGATACCTACACTGACAAATGCATTCTTGAGATGATTGGGTACATGAACGATGAAAGAGGGTCCTCCTTTTTCCAAGTGATAAGAATTGTGTATAAAGACAGCTAAACAAAATATTATGAGATAAATATGTAATGAGTTGCTCAACAAATTTCGATCCAAGGAATCTAAAGATGCTTCCTTGAAGGGTGTCAAGTTGTTTAATATAGGATAAATGAAAATGATTTAGAATTTAAGAGGGGTATGAAAATTTTTCTCTATGTTGTAGGTAGTGATGAGGGTCATCAATCCTCTCCATTAAAAATGTAAATCCTAGGTTGGTGTTTCATGGTTGTATGCATTAAGAGAAAAAATATCTTTGGAAAACAACTCTATTAAACACAATCCAAACTTGCATAAAATAAATCACACATGCAGAAACGTAAAGACACACTTGCAGAAATAAAGTTGGCATGAAAGAAATCACACTTTGTATAAATGAAATTTCTGAATTAAAAATAAAGGAAAGATAAATGAAAATCCTGCACGTTCACAAAAGAAATTGTACGGATAGAAGAATTACATAACATAAAATCAGAAATCACAACAAAAGGAAAATGCCAGAAATAAATAAATGAACATAAAACATGGATCCATCTTCCTTGGAATTAATGGCCAGATCATTCCTTGGAAGAGGACTTAATTCATAGTTTTAATTCAAAATCTACAAACTAATTTCTCTCAGAAGATGAATGAGAAAGAACAGATATAGACTTTTGGTAATGAAAATTAGATATAAGAGTGTGGGAGGTTGTGTTTATAATTCATGCATCCAACCAAATCATTATTTTGGGAAAAATAATCTGATCTTATCTTTATCCCAATCCTAACAACTAAGATCTCCATCTCCACAAAATATGGAGAGAGATATATTTTTGGAGTCAAAGTCTTATCTTGCTTATTTTAGGAAGATTTGCTCCCAAATCTTCTCCTTGATTTTTAGTAAAAAGAATCACATTGATTTTATTCTCCTACTTTATTACAAGGAGGATTTTACTAAAAAAATTACTTTGACCAAATACCTCTCCTAGATTTTCCATTTGACTTTTCTATTTCTAGCTATGGAACTTTTGGTTCTTGTCTGATACACTTTTTCCTTGGACTGCAGCTCACTAAACTTCAAATTAATTTTTATTGGTAAAACATTTAGAAAATCTGAATGAGGTTTTTGTTAAAAAAAAATTTATGAACAAAAACCTCTCTCAGATTTTCGATTTGAATTTTCTAATTCTGGATGTGGAACTTTTGGTGCTCATTTGATACACATTTTCCTTACACTGCAACTCAATAAAAGTTAGATTTATCCTTATTGGTAAAACCTGTAGAAAATATGAATGAGTTTTTTGTTAAACACATTTATATTAATCAAAACCTCTCTATGATTTCCCATTGGATTGTTTGATTATTCACAATTCCTCATTCTATGTAGGTTCTAAAACTAAAACTGTAAGTTCCGAAACTAAAACTACAAGTTGTGGAGCTAACTCCAATTGTTCCAGAGCTAACTCTCATTGTTTCAAAGCTAACTCTAATTGTTCCAGAGATAAATCTAATTGTTTTGGTGCCAACTCCAATTATTCTAGAACTAAATCTACAAGTTCCATAACTAAATATGCAAGTTCCATAACTAAATTTGCAAGTTCTAGAACTAAAACTGTAAGTTCCGGAGTTAACTTTAATTGTTCCAAAGCTAACTAAAAATAGATATAACTTTTGTAAAAAATCTTGGATTGAGATGATTATTTTTTTGAACTTGCATAATTTTCCAAGAGGAATCTAGATATGAAATCATATTTGAGTTTAGATATACTATTCATTAACAATTTCACTTTTCTCATAACTAACATTATCTTTCCTTTATGGCTTACATACACAAGACTTTGCATATTTCCTAAAAAAAATAGGATTATTCAACAAAATAGATAACAAAAGACTTCTAAAGAATGAAACAAATATATATCCTATATTCTACCTCAAACAAACTATAAGTTCCTAGATTACATTAAAATCCACTTTCAAAGGAAACTTTGAAGGAAACAATAATGGTCATTTATGGCCAATTTATGGAATCATCAAGAAGCCCAGGATAGGACCATGGAAAGCTCGAAGTCCTTAAAGTAATCAAACTAGAATTTCTCTGTAGGTTCACATTATTCTTGTATGATCTCAAGTTGATCCTTGATGTCTTCAACTTCTAGTGTGAGGGAAATGGCACATAGACTCGGTTCATGTGTGATATAGAATTTTTCCAACACAAATAGTTTTTGGATGATCAAGAGATTATATATGCTTTTGATGTGGTGTAAAGGACCAGGAATAGTCATCTACATAACATACATCTTGCAAACAACTAATTATTCTAGAAATCGATTGATATAAATGTGATAATGCTAAAAAACACTAAAATGACAGGGATCGATGGTGATTAGGGATCAACCACAATTAGGGAGAAAAAGGTGTATTTTAATAAAAGTTGATAAAAAATATTGTTTTTGACACGTGATGAGCTTTGATAGTAATGAGACAAGCTATAAGGAATCCTGAAACACATGAAATTCAAAAAACAAAGATATGGATGTATTTGAAAAGCTAATGACGAGAAAAGGGTCGAAGACATCGATCAATGATGATCGGGAATTGACAATGATTAATGTTAAAATTGTAGATATTGTAAAAGTTGGATCAAGTGAGAAAACAAGGAAACTTGTAAAATAGGTGGAAAGGATGGTGTAGATGACTAATTAAAAACTATATTCAATGAAAAAATATAAGTGAAATAGGTGAATGATGATGTACTAACCTTGTTGGTTATGTGCAACGGTGGCAGAGCTCTGAGAGGCTTAACTGATGATCTAATGAGGTTTTTTAAGACTTTGGCAGTAGGGTGTTGATGATCTCGAGCGTAATGACATTATACTAAGGTGAAGTAGTCTATTCTCCAAACCAACTTCTCACTAACAAGGAAATGAAGGAATAGGGTGGCTAAATAGAATCAACTATTAGGAAATTATATTTTTAGTGCTCCATTAGTAAATAATAATTACGTGAAGTAATTATTATGTTGTAAGTATGTGTTAGTAAGACTATTATTAGTTTTTATATAAAAATAAAATAAAAATTATATTTGGTTAGTGTGTTAGAAACAACTCACGTAAGTTAGTGAATTGTTATAGCTACTTCTTATTATTTAGGAAGTATATTTCCTATATATTTGTATGTTCCTGAATAGAGAAATATAGAGAAGGAATTATAGTTTGTGTGTTTATTTCTATGTGTATCTGAACCTGCTCTTTCATTTGATATCAGAGTGTGATTAGTTCCTTTTAATGATGGATGTGTAGCTGCTTTGTGTGGGGGATGTCATATTTGTCTTCTCCCCATGTGGATGTGAAATTATTTTTTGAGAAGAGTTTATACATCATTTTCATTAACGTAACATGTTGTTATTAAGTTCATTAGATCTTCTGTACACATTTAGTCACCCAATAGGTTAGCCTACCTTTCTTCAAAGGAATTCATCGACATTAGACAACTCTCCATCATTAAGAGATAACAATCAATTTTGCGTCAATTTTTTCAGCTCTAATTTCCATCTGCGGATTTCTCTTGCACAGGGTGATGTTTTCCAAATAGTCGTTTGCTAGCTTTGTTGACTTTCTAGAGCTTGATGTAGTCCTTCTAGATTTGACTATTTATTCTTTGTTTACTTATATGGGATTCTCCTTGCAAACATTTCAATTCTCCCATGTCAAGGTCAATTCAATTCCTTTATTCAAAATACGGAAACCTATCATTTGATTTCCTATTTCATTTTGGTGTGTGAGCTACGCACATGGCTGGAGAGATATATAATTGCAATATTTTGTGGTATCTAGCAAATTTGACATCCAAATCATCTATTTGAGGTTTGAAGTATTATTCAGATATAATAGTTCTTGATCAACAATGTTTATTGGAGCAGTTTTAAGATCTATGATTTGTGCAGTGGTAAACTGTGTGGATCAATTATAACATTGGCGAGCCTAATCCAACGACTAGATCAATGTGTGACACCCAATAGTCAGTTAATTCTGTAGCAAGCAAGTTCATTTAATCAAATATTTGACCAATCTTCTAGACTAGTATTTTGATAGATCATGATCATCTACATATGGCAGCATGTGACGTTAAGCTGGCCCGCTTCACTTAGTTGTAATCTTACTGTCGATATGCATGATTTGATTCTCAAAGACTTTTCAAATTCATTAAGCGAGAGAATCAACTATGACATGTTAAAGATCTCTCATTGATATTGTTGGCAGACATTTAATTTGAACAGATGGAAAAATCTCGACACTTTTCTTTCCATACACGGTCAGCTAGCATTGGTATTCCATTTCTGATTTCATATTGATATTAGTCTTTAAATTTGATTATTCATTTAATGTGTTGTGGTCGGTTTATATATTACAATTTCTTAGATTTAAAGTCTCTACATGTTTGAGATCCGATTAGAGTTTCATATTTAGTTTTAATTCAAACATTGTCAATTACGTATCCCTTAGGAAAATTGGGTATTAATGTTATTTAAAAAGAAATAAATTTGATTA
This sequence comes from Taxus chinensis, assembly GCA_019776745.2. Classification (NCBI taxonomy): domain Eukaryota; kingdom Viridiplantae; phylum Streptophyta; class Pinopsida; order Cupressales; family Taxaceae; genus Taxus; species Taxus chinensis. Next base: position 499,621,546 of record CM034146.1, on the reverse strand, counting down.
CTTTTTAAATTAAAATAGGTCTTCCACTTTTTTAAATTATTTTATTGATATAATCATGTCCTCCCGCCTATGTATTTAGATTTTAGTGTGTCATGTGCTATAGTCCATTAATATTGTTATTCATATTTTAAGAGTAAAGTTTGTATTATAATTAATAGTTATAGTCAAATTTGTAGTGTTGTCAAGTGTCACAAGCTATTTAAAAATTCAAAGTCAAATATTGTCCTCTCAAATTCGAGTCAAAAGTCAAAAATTGAGTCATTAGTCTTTGTCAAAATAGTCAAAGTAAAAGTGTTGTCATCTAAAGTCTGAAAAAAAATTTACCCGCATTTCAATTTTGGATGCATTTTCGCTTATATGTGATGTCCAAATTATTGAAGGTATTTTGAGATTCCTGATCACATCCAGCTAAATTAACATCCATCTACCAGAGGATGGAGAAAAACGGAGGTTGGAGGTCATTCAACGACCTCTCGTTAGTTGCCAATGACGGGGCCACATAAATGATTTGGTGGCATTTTTTTCAGTTGTGTGTTTGCTTCATTTTGTAGCGTTCAATAAGTGGAAATTTCACATTGAGGATGGGAACATGATCCCAATGTTCCATTTCCTTTATGTTAGCTTTTTCTATGTATGTACGAGGAATAGATTTCAACAGAATTTCCTATATTGTTCCCTACAGTGAGATGTGATGAGGGTTGAGAATAGTGCTTGGCATATCATGAAGTGGTTGTAGGTAAACCACTTGAAAACCTTCATTTGTGGTTTTTGGTAAACCAATAGAAAAACCACCATTCTTGGTTGTTGGTAATCCATTTGCAAAACCATCACTTTGTGGTTTGTGGTAAACTAATTGTAAAACCACCATTCTCGATTTGTGGTCAACCATTTTCAAAACCATTCTTTAGGTTTGTGATTATCTTGTGAAAATCACTAGATCATGAGCAGGTGCAATTACAAAGGAAAGTTTTCCCCATGTTCGCACTAAGGGGGAAACGTTAGAAAATTATATTGTTAGTGCTCCATTAATAAATAATAATTACGTGAAGTAATTATTATGTTGTAAGTATGTGTTAGTAAAACTATTATTAGTTGTTATATAAAACAAAAATAACAATTATATTTGGTTAGTGTGTTAGAAACAACTCACGTAAGTTAGTGAGTTGTTATTGCTACTTCCTATTATTTAGGAAGTATATTTCCTATATATTTGTATGTTCCTAAACAAAGAAATATAGAGAAGGTATTACAGTTTGTGTGTTTATTCCCGTTGGTATCTGCACCTGCTCTTTCATCAAAAACATCTACAATGATTTCAAGTGATCATAGATCACCATAAATTTTCCCATAGATGGGGAAAATGGTTAAATCCACCTTCCATAGTAGGATTAATGTTATTTTCTAAATGGTAGGATGTTGGGATTCAAGGTAAGAAGATGTGAGGGGATTGGGATGGGTAGGATAAATTATGCTAGGTTGGTTTTAAGTGGTTAGGGGAGGGTAAATGACGTTTTACGATAGTAAGTTAGGATTTACAATAGTAGTTTATAAGGCACTTGTGATAAGGATAATAGTGATAATGTGATTAGTGTATTTTAGGTCATTTAGGGGTGAAAAAGTGATGTCTATAATGATATAGAGATTATCCAAGACTATAAGACTAGAGAAGAAGAAAACAAGAAAAAATAGATAAACACATAGAAAGGATAGGTATAAGATGCATGAAAAAAATTTAGAACCAAGAAAAGAAGCCAACAAGGTATAGAGACAAAAGATAGATCATGAAATTGTAGCAATAATTACCAGGTTCCTATTAAATTCTTTTTTAATGTGTTAACTCTTTGAATGGTTGCATGAAAACATATGCCTTATTGGCTAGTCTTGTGGTTTGTATATGACTATTTCAATTTTCAAATCTGATGGCTTTAAATTTTAACTTTTAAACTTTTAAACTAGAGCTGATTGAGAAAATTAATTTCAATTAAACCTAATCCATGATTCTCTTTGACAGTGAGTTTCAGCACCTTGGTTTGTAGAAGGATGTTGGGATTAAGATGTCCTAGGTTTGACTCTCTCAACCCCTTTGATATTTTGTTTAAACTTAAAATTAGTGAACACGATTATTATAAAATGGGTTTTTATTTAGTAAGAAATTTAAACTATTTGTTTGAATGGATAAGACTCTAGACCTAAAGGGAGGGGTCATGAGTTCAACTCTCTCCCTATTTATTTTGAACTTCAATTATTTAAAAATATATTATGGTTTATAAACATTAAAGATTAATATAATGATAACAAACCTAAGAGTGAGTTAGGTTTAATTCATTAGAGTAAATAAAGAGATTAATTGGTTTGGCTAGGAGCACCATGAGGTATAGATTTAAAATAGAATTATTGGTTGGGGTAGGAGCACCCTGAGGTATATATTTAAAAGGAAATTATTTACAAATTTTTATAATGAACTAAAAGAGATAAAGTTATTATTAGTGAAACAATGGAAACCCTAATGAATTATAGAAACATGGAACAAGTAATTTTCATAATAAATTATTATTAATGATAAAATGAATTATATAGTTATCTACCATGAAATATTAACCAAATAAATGATGAATATGAAAATAAAGGTTAATCTATGATTATAAGTTATATACATAGGGAAATAAGTAAAAGACAAATTTTTTTATTACAAATTATGATTCAATTGTATATTGAATGTATTCATTATTAAATGAGTTAAGGCATAAATAATGCAATTACATGGATTATAAAATAATATTCTTATCAATTATATCAGAGATGTTGATTTTAAATTTATTTTATTCACTATAAACCTTAATTATAAATTATTATTAAATCTCAGAACATGTGAAATTGAAAAACATGTATATGAAAACTATTATGGGTAATTTATAGTCCTTTTCATGTGATGGTGAACCAGGCTTATGATTATTGAAATAATTACTTCCTTGGGTGGTATGGGAAATACAAGAAGGTTATTGTTAACCTTTTAAGTTACCTTTAACAGGAGGGTAGTTTTAAAATTTTCTACCATTCTGTGAAATTTATTGCCTAAGTTTATCAGGGAATCAAGAGTTTTCCAAAGTCTAAAACTTCAGACTTCAGAATGCGGAGGTTCTCTTACTTCAGGTTTTGTGTCATTTGTAAGAAAATTTTTTTCTTAAATTTCCAAAGTCTGAATCTTGAAGTTCCAAAATTTCATAACTTCAGGATTTTGAGTTTTGGAGTTCTCTTTGACATTTTCGATCATTTTTGTGTTTTAGTTATGAAATCCGAAAGTCCAAAGTTTTGAAATTTCAAAAATTTGGGTTTTCGGGTTTCAGAGTATCACTTTACACCTGGGGCTATTTTCATTTTTGAGTTCCAAAGTCCAATATCCCAAAGTTCCAAAATTTTGGAATTTCAGTTTTTCAGGTTTTGAACTTTGGGTTTCACATTAGAATGGTCACACTTGAATTTCAGAATTTAGAATCTCCACATAATATTTAATTCTAAACCACCCCACACGTATCACATTTCGGGCATTAATTTCAGGTTTACCTATATAAACTTGGATTTTCACCCATCATTTTCACCCTACTTTCACTCTGACACCTCGATTTTTACTGCACCATATCATAATTTTTAGGCATTAATTTCAAGGTATTTTTTTGGGGTTTTCTTTAATATTTTTTGTTTATATTTCCATGGTTTTATTTGTTATTTCTTTCCAATCTTATTCTTATTTATTTTTTATATTTCCATGGACACCAATGTGGATTCATTATTCATTTTTGTTCATTTCAAACATGTTGTTTGGTCTTTCATTCAATATTGTGAGCTTCAAATCATGTAGGCATCAAGTCTCACCGAACCCAAGGATTTTGTAAAAATCTTGTTTCAAATCTTTAAAACCTTTAGTTTTTGGAGTTGGTGTGCTTTTTTGGTGTTTTACAGGTCTCTGTTTTAGGTGTGGTTTTTACATTTTAGAACTGTTCTTTTAAGAACTATGAGTGTTGTTTTGGGGTTCATTTTGAGAGTTAGCATCATTTCAGACCTTTGAAACTAGTTTCATTTTAAAATTTCAGAGGTTTGTTTTTTGGGTTTTGAAACTGAGCACAGTTTAGGGCTTCAGTGTTTCAGAGTCTTCAAAATTTTTTTTATAAAATTTTCAAGGTTTGATCAAGTTCTAAGCCCCGAAGTGATGTAGACTTCTTCATCAAGAGGCAAGGAAAAGATGAAGTATACCTTCTTATGATTTTCCCCTCATACATGCCTTTCCTCATATTTGGAAAACATTGGTAACATGGACTTGGGACAGTTGGATATTCAAGAATTATGGGAAATACTAAAATCCCCTAATAAAAAATGTTGGATATAATCCATATTTTACAGTGGGCTGTCTCTCACTACTAGTTTTCCTTCATCCATGTATTTCCCTTAGTTTTTCTTGGCTACAACAACTCACTTTGACAAAGCCTCTAAATCAATAAACGATGATGATGGTAAAATTGTGATTAGGCTAGACACCTTTTTTTGAAGACTTATTCAAACTTTCAGATGTCAAGTTATATGTAAAAATTTCCCCAGAGGCTACAAATTAATAATGGGATAATGAATATGAACTATAAAAAAATATCATGATAAAGAATTATTGTCCAAGAATGTTATTAAACTCCCTAAAACATTGTTCCACTCAGAATTCATCCAAGAAGTCAATGACCTTATTGTTATTTTGAGTAGAGTTTCAGGTCTCAGTTCAGCAAGAGAACTTTAAAAGTGGATGTTTTGTTACATTTATACCATTAAGAAACATAAGGAGTTTATAAGATGGGGATACCATATTAGTAGTTCAATTTGTTTTCAGTTTGGTAATGTCTTGACTTTGAAAAAATTCTTCATGACTTCTTTCCTCATCTATGTAGCAAATGCCACGGGAGAATTTAATGGGTTTAATGCAAAGGGTGTTAGGATCATTTCACATATTTATGATTTTTATCCTCAACTCATAATGGAAGAAGGAAATAAACATTTCCGTAGAGTTAATGATGCCTTCTTTGTTGTCTTCCTTTATCGTTTTGATAAGAATTTTTACAATCGTAGAATATTTGATGAAGCTTTCAAGGAGGTAAGGGAATGGGGAGTCATCTATCTCCAATTCCCAACATTTATATACATCAAGGTTCTAGGTTTCATAGGTGCTCCAAATAAATTACCAAGATGCTCAACTGATAAGTGGTTCTTATTTGAACTGGTTCGTTAGTTGTTGGATTATCATAAGATTTAAAATAAATGACATAAGGAATGAGTCCAGTTTCCCATTTCAATTGGAATATACGCTTGTGCTAGTATTTAAAAAGAAAATAATGTCGATGGATAAATGTTTGAAGTTACCTTGCGAACATACCACCTTAGAACTAACTTTGATTATTGAGGAAAATTTGAAGAAACAGGGTTGGCCAGTTCTCATGTTCCTCAATTAGAAGATATCTGGATCCACTATCAAGATGAGGTCATCATTAGATAGTGAGAGTTTGAAAGGTTAAATCTTGATGAAGTTAAAAAATATGGTCTTACAGATGTTACTGATGGAATCGAAGATGATGATGATAATCTAGACCAAGTTTAATAGAGTGATAACATTGCTAATAAACCAATACCATGGATTGATTGGTATTAAGAATAGTGTTCTCAAAAAAAGGAAAGGGCGGGACCCATATTGCAAAGAACATATGATCGGTTAGCTACCTTGGGAATCTCACCCAAATGGTTAAAACAACCTATAAGAATAGAATCCCAGCCAACCCAAAGTTTTTCTACACCTACAAAAGGTAATAAATCTACTCAGAAGGCCACTATAGATCCAAAAAAGATATCATTTGTTATTTTTGGTTCTTCTCTTGCAAAAATCCCTACTACCAAGGTTGTGTCTTCTATAGTGCAAGTATCTGAAGTTATTGATGTTAGTGTTTCTCCAGTTATATCACAATATTTACCAAGTTCTCTTTCACTACCTTTATCACCATCCTCAACTACACTTCCTCCATCATTGTCTACCACTCCTCTATTTGTATTTGCTTTTCCATCACCATATATGGCCCATGTTTTCTCATCCCTCCCCATTCTCTCGGTTGGAGAGATGATTGGGTCTCCACTTTCTACTCTATTTTCTCAGCAAATTACATTTCCTTCTATTTCCATTTCCAGTCCTATTTCATCTAATCCCAAATATATTCTAACTTCCACACCATCTATCATTACCACTTCCATTTCAACTATTGTACCCGGTGCTATTATTTTACTCAGTGCTCCAAGTTTATCTATGACCATGCCACTTTTTTCTACATCTATTATACCTAAATTGATATATCACCAGACCCCTAAGAGAAAGAAGAAGGTGACCCTCGTAGATGTGATTGATTTGAGCGTGTTAGAACCCACTCCAAAAAGGCAAGCCAAATGGAAAAATATTGTTTCTAACTTATTAGTAAGCTAGTCAGGAGAAAGGTTCATGGATATATCCAACCCCACTGAGGGAAAAACCAAAGAAAGCATTACTGCAAAATATTATCAAATCTCTAGGTTTTCATCAGGAAACACAACACATGAGGGTTCAAAATTGGATGTTTAAGTGGCCCTTAGGAATTTGTTAAAAAAGTATGACAAATGTAAGGCTTCAAAGGACAAATTGAAATAAAAATTTGAGTATATCACTACTCTTTTGAATAATTCACACAACCTACTCTAACCACATATCCTTGAACTATGATTTCTCTGACTATCTCTTCATATATTGATGATATTTCATATCATGAAATTGAGAAGATAGGTCATAAGGGATGATAAGTGGATAGGTGGATTAAGTATATGCTCCAAGAGACCAATCCTTTGATCAAAATAGCTATGGAACTATATAATGATTTGTAGACGAAGAAACTTTCCATTCGGAAGATAATTGAAATCCTCTCTGAAGATATTAATAATTTGAACCTGAATTTGACTAATAGGAGGAAATTAGGGTTATGAATCTAGATATACTTCTTTAGGAGGGTGTAATTGATAATGTCTCTAAGTTTTTTGAGTATCAAAAGGCCATGGAATTTAGATCTCAAGTGTTGTAATATTTAATTCAGAAATTGGAGGATAAATGTGTTGAAATAGTGGATGGACTAAGTGACATTTCAGAAGAATTTGATAACATCGATTATAAATTATTCAAAAAGAATATTTATTCTATTCCAATTGATAAAATTAAAGAAATTTTCAAAGGTCTAGTTAAGGGGGATGACGAGGTAACTAAAATTTTCAGTATTAATTCAATTCATAGATTAGTTTCGTGTCATAATTTCATAAGCCAAATGAAGAAGGTGGTGGACAAATTGAAAAGGCTTCGAGTCAAGCTATGTGAGAGGTTGACACATCATATGTCATTAATCATTATGTGTGTGGGCCAGAGGAAGAATAGATATAAGTAATTATCAAACATTTCATTTATTACAAGAAGCGTTTGGCTATGTGGGAAAAACATCAGGAGAAACCTGAACAAGAAACAGATGCTACAGGTCCCAACTAATCCTGGAGGCCATTGTTGGAATGACTCCAAATCTCTGAGTAAGTCAAAGTTATAGGGTTTACTTGGTCAAACTTATGCCACAACTTTTCTATTTTTATGGGAGCCTACTCCCTTGAACTTAATTGCACTCTATTTTTAGAAACTAGTTAGTTAAAGGATTAGGTTGAACTTATAAATAGTTAGATGCATTAAGTTTTAAGGAGATTATTAGATCATCTAGGGAGTTACTCTTTAAGCTTGGAAGAGTGCTTCAGATACTTTTAGCCTTTCAGTTATATTCTGAACAATATTTTTCTATGAAATATCTGGTTTATTGTGTTAATCATTGATCGATTCATAACTTGTGAATGTTTAATTCCTTGATGTGATTGGTTAATATAATTTTATCTCAGTTATCTTATTTCAATCTATGTGAAAAAATGATATAGTTAATTTGAATATCAGTTGTGGAAAATTTATCTCCTTTATGTTACAAAGTTGTGTTATTATTTACAATCATAGATGGAGGAATATTGCAAGACATTAGCATATCATATATTGTTATGAGGAGTTGACTATGAATTTAAGTAGGTATATCTCTTAAATATGCTTGGTGCATCACCTTATTTTGATTTTTTTTAATCTCTAAAATTAAGCCCCATAAATTGAGTACATTAGAGTTATTTTCAAATTTTTTAGCCTTGCATATTGATCTTAAATCAAGTGCTCCAAGTCTCAAATTCAGTTGGCCTTCTCTGGAGGTTCATCCCAAGGCGACAAGATCCCACACCTTGGGGATGTTCCAATGTTTCACAGGATCACACAGATATTCAACGGGTGCACGATCCATGTGAAAATAGTTTTTGGCATTCCCGGTGGGACAAATTTGGTACTTATATTCATATTTGCATGATTCAAAGTACCTTAAAAACTCCATTTCTTTGGATTTTTAATCCCAGTAAGTTAACTTATGCAAATAATTCAGACAAGAGCTCCTTTGAAATGAGAAGGAAATTATCAACATATTGAGTTATCTTTGTCTCCTCCAAGAAGAAGAAGAGGCATTTCAACATCACCAGTTACAGTGTCACCATGTAGAGGTCATTCAAATCCTCCTTATAGAAGGTTCCCTCCACCTAGGAACAATCAACCTCTTGTTATAATGGTGAGGAACCAAGTGTTTCCTATATTTAATGGAGGCATCCCTCTTCTATTAGCCTAACGGGATCTTATACATGTTGATATAATAAAAATTCTACCCTTTTACATAGGGGAAAATGATATTACTCCTATGGAACATATTCTTGATGTGGCTAGCATTTGTGCAATACATAATGTTATAGAAGACAACATTGTGGTCAGACTCTTTGCTACTTCCTTTAAGGTAAAATCACTTCATTAGTTTCGTGGGTTAGAGGCTAGTACTATAACCATTTGGGATGAGTTGGGGGAGAATCTTTGAAAAATATTTGAAGAAAATAGTGACCACTTGTTGCTCATGAAACAACTCACTACCATAAAGAGATCTCCTTAAGAGTACATAAGTGATTTAAAATTCTGATACCAAAATTCTTGGAACAGGGTTCTAGCATTCATAAATCCTTATCCTAATAATACATTTTTGTATTATTTATGAGCTTTAAATAGTGATATATAATTTATGATCGAGTCCATGGGAGGGAAAACACTTCCTGATGCCTATGAAGTTGTAATAAGGGATGAAAAATATTTGATCCAAGAAGGGAAAATTGCACCCAGACCTCTTATGCCTGTGTTTCCTAAACTTTCAAGTAACTAGTTAGTCATTGCCCTTATTCCATCAACTTCTAGCCAACCAGCAATGAATACATCTATTCCTTCAAATGATCTGGTTAAGTTCAAGTCACTGCTATAAACTTTTTGGAATGAACTCATAACACTCAAGAGGCAACAGTCTCAATATGCTCATCCATACCCATCAAAGAATCAACAATATAAGTCAAATCACCCACAATTTTAAGGGAATAATCAGGCTGAAAATCAAGCTACAATTCAAGCTGAAAATATTAACCCCCTAAATTTCAGGAATCCCCTTGCTAGTAGTTCTTCTAGAGTGTTGTCATGCAAATATGAAACAAGAAAATTGTCAATTTCTAAGCATGACAACTATACCCATGTGCCATATTTTTCATGTTTTAGCATTCTGAGGAACCCCAAGTCCATCCAATCAATTCCAATGACCTTCCAGTTGATGTTAACACAACCCCTTGGTGAATTAGCTAGGTGATTTTAGGAGTTCTTGAAAAATGCTATCTTTGGGAAGTGTTGGGAAGGGCTATCACTAGCCTTCAAAGGGTCAGAGTGACCCCCTGGATCATAACGAAGGATAAAAATCCAAAATGAAGGTGAATTGAATGCTTAAAAACATCATGGAAGTGATTTTGGAAGATTTGGGGAATATTTTGAGAGTTTGGAGTAGTTTGATCAAAATCAGGGTTCACAAGCCTAGGTAATGCATAGGCCAAAACAAATGCTAAGATTCCTAAGGTGATTCCAAGAGCTCAAGATGGATTTAGGAACAAAACAAAAAAATTCAGAAAGGTAATTCCAATCCCTAAAATATGGTGAAATTATTTTTTCACAACACTTTGGCACAATGGATCTGTAAGCAGTTTTTCTCATGCATGGGTGGAGTACCAAATCAAAAGTACTCTTTTTCAGGGATTAAATGGATGAATCAAGACTTGTGACTCCCATAATTAGATTCAGAAGGACATTTATAGTCAATATCATATAAAATTTCATCAAACATGTCTATCGAAATCTCAAGTTATTACCGTTTCAAGTTTCCCTCTTGGAGTGAATTTAGGAGTTAGTCAAATTTTGGAAGGACACATGTCAGCCCTAGGAGCCGTGAGGGATTTTGTGTCCCTCACATCCCTCAAGGTTAGGGACATCAAGGTTTAGAAAATACTCCCATCCCCCATGAATCCCTTTGGACTCACATACGAGCTATAAGATTTCTAGTTCACCCCCAGATGTTTGCAGAAGCTCAAATCCTGCATCGTTCTATCTCTGCCACATGTCATCGCCTTGCTTTCCATGGAATTTTATGTCCCCCATGTACCTTTTAGGTCAGGTAAATCATGGTCACAAAAATGTTCCTAGCCCCTAAGGAGACTCTTGGTCACCCATGTGACCTCTTCAAGACCAATTTTTTAGCCCCAGGAGCTGGTGGAGCTTTCATCTCTTGCCATCAGATCTCTGCCATATGGCATCACCTTGCTCACGATGGAATTTTATGTCCCTCATATCCCTTTGAGGTGAGGGATGTCAGGGACATAAAAATTTTCCCCTCCTTTTTTGTGCATTTTTTTGAATGATTTAAATCATACACTTAGCCATTATTTCCCCCCATTTCTCCTTCACAGCTTCACACCCTATCATGGCTTTGTTCATGCTTGTCCAGACACCTAGTCTGAAATTACTGATCTGAACCAAATTCTTCATTGTCATAAAACCCTTCAATCCATGAAAATACACAAGTTAAAATGAAGGATTGATCAGAAGAGTTGAATAAATAAATAACAAAGAGAAAATGAATAGTTTTTACCAAATAACTAGGAAGTCAACTAGTCAAAAAATCTTCATATCTTGCAAAATACAAGTCGGATTGAGGTGCTATATTTTTTAGACTTCCAAAATTTTCAAGATGATCAAGATGTAAAAAATGGGAGGTTGAATGGTGCCCTGAAATATTTGTTCCAAAAAAATCCCCATTTCGTGCATCGACTCACATTTGACAGATTTCCCATCGATATGGAAATGGAAATAAGATAAAAACTTGCACACTGACTCCAAATGAAAAACCTCTCATAGTGGAGTTATTTTCATCACAAATAGAGACAAAAACGGGACCTATAAATTTTGAGCTCCATTAATGGCCTCCATGGCAGCTCTATGCTCGAAGCCACTGCCAGGTAATATTTTTAAATTTTATTTCCAAGCATTCTAGTGAACAAAATCATCTAAAATTTGGAGGACATGATCACAAAAAATGAGCCAATTCCAAAAAAATATGTTCTTTCGCAAACCAAGTAGTGGAATTCCACTTTATAAAAATAGTAAGTTTTCATATACATACTTGTTATGTTTGGGAAGTCACCATCAAAAGAGGTTATGACAAAGGCAGTGTGCACTGAAGATCACCAGGAAGCTGAAATGATTGTCCAAAGCAGAAAATAGTGAAAATGACAACTTACTAAAAATAGTAAGCCCCATATATCGGTGCTTACTAAAAATAGTAAACCCCATATATCGGTGCTTACTAAAAATAGTAATTCACCCCAAGAAGTGGCCAAGCTGAAGATAGTGTGCACATGAGTGAATGAGGGAGTTCATCACATCAGGATGGAAGAGGCAAGAATCACCTCTTACCAAAAATAATAACTTTCCCATTTGGACACTTACTATTAATAGTAATTTACACTCAAAGGTTAGTTTTGGCATAGTGGGACATATAAGGATAATCATTCAGGGGTAAATCATTATTCACAATCATCATAGGAATTTGTCACAAGGCATTCGAGATCCATCTCAAAAATGTGACAGTGTTTTTCAACGCACACTTCATGGCTTGATTTGCAGGAGTATCTTGTGTAGGGTGGAAGTTATGGTCATTGGTAGAACCATTTAGTAGTGTTTTTAAACACTCATTCCAAAGAATCTATGAGCCAATTCGAAGGTGAAAGGTGTTCAAAGATTTAGAGTTTCACTACATTTGAAGCTTTCCATCAACAAGGATCAACAAACTTCATCAGGAACAATATCTCCTCTTCTTATTCTCTCTCTTTCTCTACCCTCTTCTCCCAACTTTCCTCACTTTCCAATATTCTAATTTCATGTTGGGGTTGCACTTTTTGATATGGCTTAATGTTCCTAATGTAATAAGTCACCTTTATATTATAAAATGGGACTTAAAATTTTCCTAGCAAGTTGAAAATTTTTAAGTTGTGCGACAACATATGAAAAGGAATTGGGGGGAAGATGATGAGTCACCTCTCATTATATAAATTTTAAATCCATTCCCATTTCAAAGGGTTGGTGATTGATTTTGTAAACTCAAGAGTGTATTTTACTTTTAGAGAACAAAGGAGATAGCCATTTTCTTCCATTCCCCCCCTCACAAGTTTTCCTCCATTCCCACACTATGTAAATTTTTTTAGCAATCAATACAAGAAGAAGGATTTTCTATCATTTTTTGATTGAGGGATTTATAGATACTTTGTGCTCATAAATTGCAATCAGTCTTATTTCTATCTACAGAGTTTTTCCTTCTCATAAGTGCATGTGTTAAAATTTCTAACTAGTGTGTGCAGGAATATGATTTTCTACCTACAACATTAGTTTTCCTATCTCATTTCTCAACCCCCTTTCCCACTTTATAGAAAAAGTCCTCTCTAGTAAGAAATTTCTAGCTTTTCTAGAGGGTCAGTGGAGTGCCCCTGTTTGATCCCAGGTCGAAAGGCCACCACATAAATCCACTTTTTAAGTCGTGCATACATATATGGTAGCTGCACTAGTTAAGTAGAGGGAATTAGATTCCTAGAGCATTGATACTAAATCCACAAATTTTTCACATGATAATTTTTATCACCAACATAGAGCTATTTTACCAGTCGAAAATTATCTAGTTCAAGACTATGAATGGTGTTATTCCTTTTCTCAACCTCAAATTCAAAATATTTTCCCAAATGGAGTTATGAGATAGGCACTTATGGTTCAAAGTGTATCTACTCCACCAGAGGCAACAAAAAATTCATCCACACAGGAAGTGTTAGGAATTAGTCCCAACATGATTATTGTGATGCTCCATATTAATTATTATTATGTGTGTGGAGAAATTAAATTAATGTTGTGAGTTATGAAAAAAACTCATGTAGGGTGTGAGTGTTTTAAAGAATGGTTAGTTGTTGGAGAGAGAATCAAGATTGTTATAACATACAACCTTGATTCATATTTGTTGTTAGAATATCTAGCCCTATATAATTTTATATTGTAATATTGTTTAATATATTGAATGAATGACTGATTGAATTATTGTTCTTTACGCATTTGAGCTTTGGATCTTCCTAGAAATGGGGCTCTACTTTCATTTAGTATCAAATAAGGTTTCTATGATACCTCTCTATTCACCCTCCATTGATTATTCTTTCATCCAACAGATCGTATTAACTAATGTTGCAGTGCAGACCACATACAACAATGGTTGTTACATCTATACATTTATCTTGCATTTTTTCAATCTCTTGTAGTGCAGACCACATGCAAGATCTTGGAATTCACCATCCATTCTCCTCTCTTTTCCAATTTTTTCATCCCTTTCCGCAATGTGCTCACCCATTTTTGTTCATCATATTCATACCCCAAAAATCATAAAATAAAAAATATTTAGATATACATATATTAGCTTCTAATTTTGTTTTTTGTGTTTATTTAATTTTTGGATCGGTGTTTGGAGGATTTTTTATATGATTATAAGAAACCCAAGGATGCATGGAAATAATTTTTGGCAAGAAAATTATGGCAACAAATGGTATCCTCTTGAAAATGACACCGGTGATCCCTGTAGCTCCTGTTCTGGATTGGATGACGATCTCTCTCTCTTTGAATCATTACATTGTTTGATCATTTTACAAACCACAAATTATTAATTTTATATTTGGAATGACTAATCCTAGGTGATCTTAATGGCTTGTGATAAGAAAATAGTTCATTTGTATTTGGTTAATCTACCTTGAGTAACACAACTCAGATCAACAAAAGGCAAGTAATTGGAAAAGACATCAATTCAGATCTCTATGTTGCTTAGAATAAGGCACCAATTTAATCTATTAAACTTTATATCAAACCATTGATATGATTGTAAAAATTCTACCTCAAATCAGGTCTCCTTTGCTTTACGATCTTGTCTGCGTCGAGTAGATCAGATCATCCTCCTCTCAGTGCCAAATCCCGTGAAATATTTTGTATCTTCTAGTTCATGTAATACTCTATCTTCTTTAGGAAAACAAACTCTATTTGGTTTGGTTGCATATTTTTTCTTCTCTCCATCCCACTCAAGCTCCTACAATCAAGCTCTCTTTGATAGGAACAAGACATTGTTGTGGGGCCCCGACTAATTTTTTGAAGTTTTGTCACCCAGATATATCAGGGAGAGGTGTACCTTTGGCTAGGGACAAAAACATCTGAGAAGATTCAACTGGGTTAGGTGTATTGTTAATGGATCTCACTATATAATTTAGAGACGAAGGTTATTGAAAATTTAGGCAAGACCTCAAAGATTGAGCTATTTTAGGGTAAAAATGGCTTCTGGCTTGGTGTTTTCAGTCCACGAAGCTCAGATAAACAACGATGAGAACTCACCTAAATCATAGAAAGTATGGTCCATGTTATGTCCTTTTCTATCTTTAACTTGGATTTGGTTGCATCTCACTACTTTAATGGAGAAATATTTAATGACCCTTACGGATCGGTATCAACACAAACTTCCAAACCAATGCAATGATAATATCTCCTAAATGAGCTATAACAGATAAATGATGCCCAAAAAGTGGATAGGTGAGATATTGTGTTTTTAAGAAATAATATTTTCTATGTAAAGAGGTTGATTATTACAAAGGAGAAAATTTTGTAATAAGAGAGTATTTTTCAAAAAAGGGGGGAAATATAAAATTCAATAGCAATAAAGTTGTTTTCAAAAAATAAAGGTGATCAAATTATGATTGGATGCATTATCAGTTGAAGCCAACATCCATGGTTTTTTCAATTTAGGGGGGGGGGGATTTCAAAATAGGGTAACCTTCAACCATCAACAACCACTGAGAAGATGGAGGCAATGACCGACCATGGCCAATCATTATCATATATCTCTAGAAGGTTCCTCACCCCATGTTAAAACTAAGGGGGGGAATGTTAGGAATTAGTCCTTAATGATTATTGTAATTCTCCATATTAAATATTATTATGTGTGTGGATAAAATAAATTAATTTTGTGAGTTGTGAAAACAAATCACATAGGGTGTGAGTGTTTTTAGGGATGGTTAGTAGTTGGACAAAGAATTGGGGTTGTTATAGCATACAACCTAGATTTATATTTTTGATTAGAATATATATCCCTATACAATTATCTATTATAATATTGTTTAATATATTGAATGAATGAATAATTGAATTATTGTGCTCTACAAATTTAAGCTTAGGGTCTTCCCAAAAATGGAGCTCTGCTTTCAGGAAGGATCTGATCAAGCATAGGTTCCTAAAGAAACGACTATGCTAAATTGGCAAAAGGACAATTTCTACAATTTCAATACTGATTCTTCATCAGTCACAAAAAATGCCCACTCCAAAAAGAGGGAAATGGAATCCCAAGCTTCCAAATATGATCAAGCATCTACTTCATAGATTTGGCCGCAAGTAGTAGTTGATACAGAGGTAAAAAAGAAACTGCCAGAATCACAGCCTAGCTAGGTTATGAGAAAATAAGGATATTCAAGCATCACATTACACAAGAAGCATTTTCCAAAAAAGGATTCTAACACCCAAATAAATATCAGAAAATTAGGATAAATTCCTTTTAGTATTTTAGAATAGATGAAGATGACCAACCTAAGTGTTACGATGTGTGATGCACTCTCAATTCCTTCTCAAATAAAATTGTTGCAAGAGGCTCTAAAAAGTTTTGGTATAATCGACAGATCATCAAGTCATGGATTAGTAACTACTACAAGTTTGTGTCAGCTGGAAGGTAAAAGTATTTTTAAGACAAAAAAACCACCACCATTCTATATTTCCCTAATCATTAGTGATCATTTGGTATATAATTACATGATTGATTTTGGTTCCAGTAGCTCATTCATGCCCAAGAAAATTATAGATGTGATAGGAATCCAATACATACTAGTATCTAGCGGAATTATTCCATTTGATGGAACAGTGGTGCAAACTATTTGAATTATCAAAGGACTTCAAATTACTATTCATGCATGCCCTAATTTTTTGTTAACATAAGACATATCAGTCATCAATCTTCCTCCTCTTTTTGTCATTTTCCTATCACGAGATTTCACTACCAAAATGGGTGGTTACCTATTAGCTGACTCGTCACATATAATTCTCAAGAATTGGTTTGGAACCAAGGTGACTATAAGGGTAGAAACATTTTTTCATAATCATGAGGATCCTCATATCGCTAGTCTGATAAATGGGAATTACACCATTTCATGATCCAGAAGAATAAGATCTTGATCATGAACCAACAACTCTTGTAGAAGATGTCCCAAACATTGTTCTAGGTGAGGGAAGTATAAATCATCAGTATGACCCATATGCTAAAGCATTAGTGGAAGAAGAGCTGAAGGATTGGGTAAATATTGTATTCATGAAGAGGATGTGATCATACCACTTGTCACACCCCAAAAATATCTCTGAAGGACTTTGGAAAATACTTTTTGATGGCTCAAGGAGTAAAAATGGAGCAGGTGTTGGTTTCATGACGATTTCTATGAAAGGAAGTAAATATTTTTCATCCTTTCGATTACAATTTATCTACACTAATAATGTTGCTGAGTATGAGGCTTTGGTACATGGAATTCAACTAGCCCTAAAAAGGGGTATCAAATCCTTGACCATTATTAGAGATAGTGGTTGATAGTGCATAGGGTAAGAGCTTGCAGTGCATCAAAAAATGATCTTTTGATATCTTATAAAAATAAAGTATGGATTTTGATTGAATATTTCAAAGATTTTGGGATTCACATGGTTCTTAGGAATCAGAACCAAGATGCAGATAAAATTGTAACTATCATCTCAAATTATGACATTCCTACTAATGTAATAAAGGAGGGAAAACAGTTCGTTAAGATGATTCTTCATCTAGTAGTTCCTAATAATGCAAGAATTTGGTAGGTTTTTGAAAGTGATAAGTAGATCATTCGTTTCTTACAAGAAGAAGAAGAGTTTACCACAAAAATTCAAGCTGAGTTAAAATAACCATACAGTGACCAAATCATTCAATTTAAAAGTAAGAAATAACCAAAGGTTATGGTCACTCTTAAGTCCATTTTTAATTCAGATGATCAAGTTAGAAGGAAGAATTTGAATATGGTAATCAAAGAGGATGATTTTGAAGAAGTTGAGGTAGAAAATGAAAGAGTTATAAAGATTAGAAAAGTGTGTATCCCTAAGGAAAAAAAGGCTTTCTTTAAAATTTGTCAAGAATATAATGATGTTTTTTCATGGATTTATAGAGATTTGTGTGGTTTTGATCTAGGTTTGGTACAACAAAACATCAAACTTAATCATAGTTCCAAACAATTCCATCAGAAACAGAGGCTGATTAATCCCAAAATTGAGCCAATGATGAGAAAGGAGATGACTAAGCTTGTTGAGGTTTGCATCATTTTCGCAATCAAGCATTCCTCTTGGGTAGGAAATCTAGTTCCCATAAGAAATGAGAAAAGAGAAATTTGGTTGTGTTTAGACTTCAGGGATTTGAATCATGCTTATTTTAAATACTATTAACCTCTTCCATCAATGGAGAAAATTCTTTAAATAGTGGCTAGAGCAAAAAGGTTCTCTTTGCTCGATGGATATTTAGGTTATAATAAGATTTTGGTCAAAGAATTTGATCAATTCAAAATTTCTTTCACTACCAAGTGGGGGCACGTATGCCTAAAATAAAATTCCATTTGGGTTATCTAATGTTGGCACTACCTTCCAAAGGGCCATGGACATAGATTTCCAGGGACTAATCAATGATATTATCTTGTTATACTTGGACAATATAACAGTGTATTCCAAACACACGAAGGATCACATGGCTCATTTGAGGAAAGTATTCAAGAGGTGCAGTGAGTTCAAAGTTTCTTTAAATCCCAAGAAATGTATTTTCGTTATACAAAAAGGTAAGTTTCTAGGGCATGTGGTATCCGTCGAAGGACTATCCATTGATCTGGCTAGAATACACTCGATATTGTCCCTATCTCTTCCAATTCACAAGAAAGGACTTCAGAGTTTTCTTTGAATAATAAATTTTGTGTGAATATTCATCCCTTAGTTTACAGCCCTAGCCAAACCATTAACAACCATGTTAAAGAAAAATATAATTTTCTCATGGACAAAGGAAGGGAAGGATATTTTTGAAGACATTAAGGAAATTATTTCTCAAGCACCTACGTTGGTGAATCTAAGGTTTGATAGGTATTTCATTCTCTATGCCTTTTTTGATCAAGAAAGTATTTATGGGATTCTCACTCAGCAAAATAACAAATCAGTCAAACAACCAATTGCCTTATTTAGTCAATACCTAAAATATTATGAGCTCAAATATTCAATTTTTTAGAAATAGGTTTTTGTTGTTATTTATGCTTTGAAGAAATTCAGACACATGTTTTCAAATAAAAAGATACATTTGATGATGTCTCATCCTGGAGTTAAAGATTTTTTTCTAAATAAATATTTGAATGAGAATGTTTCGGATGGGTCACTAAAGTGATGGAGTAAAATTTACACATTAAGGTCACTAATTTTGTCATGGGTAACGGTCTTTTTCAAAACTTATCTATAGATTTGGAGTCTAAGGTAGAAGAAGACACAATGTTCCTTAATGAACCTCAAGATGATAACCAGATTGAATGGATATCAACGATGAAATTTTTTCTCCTTTCAGAAGAGTACCGTGTAAGCATGGAAAAAGTTCAAAGATGAAGATTCTGTCTTCAATCTATTCCTTATGTTATGGTGGATAATGTTCTCTTTCAAAGGGATTTGAATGTTCTTCATCTTTTGTGTATAGGACTAGAAAATTTAAATAAGCTACTAGAAGAATTTCACAATGCTCTATCAGGAGGGAATTACTCTACACGTAAAAATTCTACAAAGATCATGAGATTCAGTTAATATTGGCTGGATTTATTAAGGATACCCATTTTTGGGTAAGGAAATACAAGGAATGTGCTTTCTTCATAGGAAAGAAGAGATTAAAATCCCTGCCTCTTCAACCAATTCAGGTCGACCAACCCTTTGTCAAGTGGGGGTTGGATTTCATCGAGATGATTAATCCTCCATCAAGTGATGGAAACAAATTGATCCTCACCGTGATGGATTACTTCACTCGTTGGATGGAATCTATGGCACTTAAAGAGGGAAATGAAAACATTGTCCTTGATTTTTTGGAGGGGATAATGACACGTTTTGGTTTCTTATTTTAGGTAATTCCAGACAACCCAAAGGCATTTCTCAGTTTTAAATTAACCAAATGGGATGTCAAGAATGGGGTTTATCTCAAAAATTCATCCAATTATTACCAACAGGGGAATATATTAGCCGAGTCCAGTAATAAGAATCTCATATGGATCATCAAGTGTACAATGGAAACCGATAGAAAAACTTGGCACACTTAGCTCAAAACTACCCTATGGGAAAATCAGATCACACCCAAAAGGGATATTGGAAATTCACCTTTTACGTTGGTATATGGGAGGGAAGAAAATATCCCGCTATCTCTAGAGATGCCTTCTTTGGAATTGACACATCAACTGGAACTTGTGGAAAATGATTAAATGACAGTCAGTTACTCCAAACTGATGGAGCTAGAAGAAACAAGGAACAAGGAAATGAAGACTCTATAACAACACCAATTTGAAGTTAAAATATATTTTGACAAAATTGCATCCAACAAAGAGTTCCATGAAGGAGATTTGGTTCTTAAATGGGATGCTAATAGGGCCAAGCCAGGTATGCATTCTAAATTTGATTCCCTCTAGAACGAACCATATATCATCACAAGTTACAAGGAAGCAAATTCATTTTTCTTATCTAGACTTCATAGAGAATAATTTACCATTCATGTGAATGAGATTCACCTCAAAGCTTTCTTATTAGAATTATACGTGTGTACAGTGTCTTTTTTGTTCATTTCCTCAAAGTGCTTCGTACATTGTTTTGTTTGCTTTTCTATTTCTTTTCGTTTTTGTTTTTTGTTTTGGTGTGTGATCTCAATATATTTTAAAGAATTTTTTTCCCAATGGATTATATAAGGATACTGACCTAATGCTTAGCAGGAAGGCATTCCCTGTATGTCTCTAAAAATTTTAACCTTTTAAGTTACCTTTAACGGGAGGGTAGTTTTAAAATTTTCTACCATTCTGTGAAATTTATTTCCTAAGTTTTCAGGTAATCAAGAGTTTTCCAAAGTCCAAAATTTTAGACTTCAAAATTTGGAGGTTTTCTTACTTTAGGTTTTGTGTCATTTGCAAGTAAAATTTTTGCTTAAAGTTATGAAGTCTGAAATCCTGAAGTTCTGAAATTTTAGAACTTCACGCTTTCTGGTTTCAGATTTCTCTTTGAAATTTTTGATCATTTTCATGTTTTAGTTATGAACTCTGAAAGTATGAAGTTCTAAAATTTTGGAACTTAGGTTTTTTGGGTTTCAGAGTCTCACTTTACAACTGGGGATATTTTTCATTCCTGATTTCTGAAGTCTGAAATCAAAAAGTTCTAAAATTTCAAAACTTCGGTCTTTCAAGTTTCGGACTTCATGTTTCACATTAGAATGGTCATGTTTGCATTTGGTATTTAGGAATCTCCACATAACATTTAATTCCCAGCTACCCCACATGTGTTGGATTTCAAGCATTAATTTTATAGGTTTACCTATATAAAATTGGATTTTCACCCATCATTTTCACTTCACTTTCACTCTGACAGCTCAATTTTTACCACACCAGATCATACATTTTAGGCATTGATTTCAAGGTAAATTTTTGTGTTTTATTTAATATTTTTTGTTTATATTGTCATGGTTTTGTTTGTTATTTATTTCTGTTCTTCTTATTTCTTAAAAATGAAAGAAAATTTTGATTCATTGTTCATTTTTATTCATTTCAAACATGTTGTTTGGTATTTCATTCAATCGTGCAAGATTCAAATCATGTAGGCATCAAGTCAGATTTTCTGAAGATCTCATTTTAGATCTTCAGAACCTTTCGTTTTTGGAGTTGGTGTGCTTTTTCGGTGTTTTGAAGGTGTGATTTTCACATTTTAGAACTATGAGGTGTTTAATTTTGGGGTTCATTTTTAGATTTAACATCATTTTGAACCTTTGGAACTAGTTACATTTCAGACCTTGAGAACTAGTTGCTTTTCAGACTTTCAGAGGTGTACTTTTTGGGTTTTAAAACTAAGCAAATTTTGGAATTTCAAAGTTTTAGGATTCATCTTTTTGGGATTAGATTTTTTTCAAAATTTTAGACTTAGGTGTTTCAGAGTCTTCAAAATTGTTTCTATAAAAATTTCAAGGTTTGATTGGGTTCCAAGCCCTGAACTGATTTCAACTTCTTCATAAAAAGGCAAGGAAAAGATGAATTATACCTTCTTAGGATTTTCCCCTCATACATGCCTGTCCTCATATTTGGGAAACATTAGAGACACCGAATTAGGACATTTGTAAATGACATAATTCTAGGAAAGACTAAAATCCCCTAATAAAAAATCTTTGATGCAAGCCATATTTGATAGTGGGCTTGCTCTCAGTGCTGGTTTTCCTTCATCCATGCATTTCCTTGAGCTTGTCTTGGCTGTAGCACCTCACTTAGATAAGGCCTCTAAATTAGTATAGGATGATGATGGTAAAATTTTGATTCAGCTAGAAACCAATTTTTTCAAAGACTTATTCAAACTTCTGTATGTCAAGGGATATGTAAAAATTTCTCAGAGGCTATAATTGAATACTAGGATAAAGAATTTGAACTATGCACAAAGTTCATAATAAAGAATTATTTGGCCAAGAATGTTACTAAACTTTGCAAAACATTGTTCCACTTAGAATTTATCTATGAAGTTAATGACTTTATTGTGATTTTCAGTAGTTTTTCGGGTCTCAGTTCATCAAGATAATTTTAAGAGTGGATGTTTCTTTACATTTCTACCATTAAGAAACATAAGGAGATTATAAGATTCAGATAACATATTATTAGTTTAATTTGTTTCTAGTTTGGCAATGTCTTGACTTTGAAAAATGAATTCATGACTTCTTTCTTCATCTATGCAATAATTTCCATGGGATAATTTAATGGGTTGAATGAAAAAGGTGGTAGGAGCATTTCACAGATTTATGATTTTTATCCTCAACTCATAATGGAAGGAGGAAATAAACATTTCCGTAAATTTAATGATACCTATTTTTATGTCATCCTTTATCATTTTGATAAGAATTTTTACATTCGTATAATTTTTGATGAATCTTTCAACGAGGTAAGGGAATGGGGAGCCATATATATCCAATTCCCAACATTTACATAAATCAGGGTTCCATGGATTGACTGGTATCAAAAAGAATGTTCTAATAAAAGGAAATTGTGGGGACCATCTTGCAAATAACATATGATTAGTTAGCTACCTTGATAATCTCACCTAAAGGGTATGATCAACCTATAATAATAGAATACCAACCAACCCTAAGTTTTCATACACCTACAAAAGGTAGGATATCTACTAAGAAGGCCACTACAGCTCCAACAAATATCTCATTTTTTATTGGTGGTTCTTCTCTTGTAAAACTAATTACTACCAAGGTTGTATCTTCTACAGTGAAAGTATCTGAAGTTATTGATGTTAGTGCTTCTCTGGTTATATCACAAGGTTTTCCACTTTCTCTTTCACTAACATTTTCACTACCCTTAGCTCCACCACCTCCATCATTGTCTACCACTCCTCTTCTTGTCTTTTCTTTTCCATCTCCATCTATGGACCAATTTTTCTGATCTCTTCATGTTCTCTCAGTTGAAGAGATGATTGGGTCTCCACTTTCCACTCCATTTTCTCAGCAACTTCCATTTTCTTCCATTTCCATTTCCATCCCCATTTCATCTTCTCCTGAAGCTATTCTATCTTCTGCACCATCTATCATTACCAAATCCATTTTAACTGTTGTACTCGGTGCTGTATTTACCCAGTGATCCATGTTCAACTATGAGCATCCACTTTCATTTGCGTCTGCTATACCTGAATGGATATATCACTAGACCCCTAAGAAAAAGAAGAAGGTTCCCCTCACAGATGAGATTTATTTGATCTTCCTAGAACCTACTCAAAAAAGGTAGGCCAAATGGAAAAAAATTATTTCTAACTTATCAGTAAGGCAGCCGGGAGAAAGGTTCATGTAGATAACCACCCCCACTAAAGGAAAAACCAAAGAAACCATTACTGTTGGGGTGTGGATCCTATTTTTTGTCTTCTCAAATTAGTATTAAAGTGTTGGAGTTTGAACGGTTAAGTTTGGAGACTTCAGGAGCATTCTGTAGTCATCTGTTGTGATGTTGTTGTGTTGTCGTTGTGTCATCACTATTAATATGTTGTTAATTGGTTGTTAACGTCGTGACTATTTTTCTAGCTGTGGGAAGTTGAAAGGTCACGAATTTCAAACTTCTAGGGTTGGATTTAAGACTTCTTCAAAGGATTGTAATCCTATAAATACAGGTGTTAGGGTCTCTTGAATATATCTTGAGTGTTCAATAGGTCTTGAGTCTTAATGATCAAGAGGTGATCAAGAGAGATCAAGGTTAAACAATTGGGTTTCAATTGTGTTTTAGATGTGGTTTAGAATCTTTGGAATTATGTTGTGAGTTCATAATTGAGAGAATACTGCAATATTTGTTTTAATCTTGTTAATAATAAAATCTAAGAAAGTTCTTGGTGGATGTAGCCCACATTGGGTGAACCACATTAAATATTTTCTTGTCTTATTTTGTGCATTATTTATTTATGCTATTATATTTTTTCAAGTATAATTCTGCTATATGGTTTCCTAATGCTGTGGTTTGAGGAATTATTTTTGCATATTTGTTCTCTAATTTCCTACAATTGGTATTAGAGCTTTGGTATTTTTTTACTGAAGTTGTAAATCACAGGGAAAGTTTATCTTGAGTGGGATCTATGAGAGATGAGGGTAGATTGAGGGTTGAGAAGTTCAATGGGCAGGACTTTGATTTTTGGAAGATGCAAATGGAGGATTACTTATATCAGAATGACCTCCATGTTGCTTTGGCTAGAAAAGCAAAGAAACCTATAGCCATGTTGGATGAGGATTGGGATTTTCTAGATAAAAAGGAATTCGAGGCAATTCATTTATGCATTACATCTTTGGTTGCTTTCAACATACTACAGGAGAAGACCACAAAAGGTCTCATGAGTGCGTTGGGGAAGTTATATGAAAAACCCTCTACCTCTAATAAAATATTTTTGATGAAAAAGTTAGTTAATATGAAGATATCTGAGAATGGTTTTGTTTCTGATCATTTGAATGAATTTAATACGGTTGAAAGTATGTTAAACTCTATAAAAATTGGCTTTGATGATGAGGTCAAGGCTTTTCTAATTTTGTAGTCCTTACCAGATAGCTGGGATAGCTTAGTTATGGCTATAAGTAATTTAGTCTCTAATAACTCAAAGATGAAGTTTGAGGATGTAATAGGTGTGATCCTACGTGATGAAATGCAAAGGAAGAGCACAAGAGATTATTCTACTTCTGGAAATGCTTTGACGATGGAGAGTAGAGGGAGACAAAAGAACAGAGGGAAAGGTAACTATGGGAAGTTGAATGATCATGGAATGCCAAATTCCAAGAGTAAATTAGAATGTTGGCACTATGGGAAGGTTGGTCATGCTAAGAAAGATAGTTGGGCTCTTCGGGATAAGAAGAACAAGGAGGAAAATAAAGAGGTAAATATGGTAGTAGGTGATGTTTGTCAAGATGCCTTAATTCTTTCTTTAGATAATATTGTTGAATCTTGGGTGTTAGATTTAGGGGATTCTTTCCATGCCACCCCACATAGAAATTACTTTAGTGATTTTGTTCAAGGTGATTTTGGAAATGTATATCTTGGTGATGATGAACCATGTAGCATAGTAGGGAAATGTTGTGTTCAGGTGAAAATGTAGAATGGGAACACATGGCTACTTAAGGACATCAGGCATGTGCCTAAGTTGAGGTGGATTTTATATCAGCGGGATAGATGGGTAGTGATGGTTGTATGGTTAGTTTTACAGTGGATTCTTGGAAGGTTACCAAGGGAGCTCTTGTGGTTGCAAGAGGTAAGAAAATTGGTACTTTGTATTTAACTAGTGGTGTTGATTATTGTAATTTAGTTGCTGCAGATGGAGATGCAACTTTTTGGCACTAGAGACTCAATCATATGAGTCATAGGGGCATGTAGATTATAAAGAACAGGTTTCTTGGATTAAAGGAGTTAGATTTGGACTTCTATGAGGACTGTGTTTATGGGAAATAGAAGTGGGTGAGATTCCTCAAGGTTGGACCTACCAGGAAGGAGGGTAAGTTGGAGTTAGTGCATATAAATGTATGAGGGCTAGCTAAGGTAAAATCTATTGGTGGTTCATGTTATTACGACACTTTCATTGATGATGCAACTAGAAAATTTTGGGTATATTGAATTAGAAAGAAATTTGATGTGTTGGAAACTTTCAAAAGATGGAAAGCCTTAGTTGTAAATGAAATAGTTCTCAAGTTGAAATGTCTCAGGTCGGATAATGGAGGGGAATATTGCACTAATGAATTTTTTGATTACTATTCAGTAAATGGGATCCATAGGAAAAAAAATGGTTTCAAATACTCCATAGGAAAATGGATTGTTAGAGTGAATGAATAGGACAATCATGGAGTGTGCTAGGTGCATGAGATTACATGCGGGGCTGTCACTCATGTTTTGGGCGGAAGCAGTAAGCACAGTTGATTATCTGATTAACAAAGGACCCTCTATGGCTTTGGATGGAGGTATACTTGAGGAGGCTTGGTCTAGTAAGAAAATTAATTACTCATTTCTTAGAGTATTTGGATGTGAGGTATTTGTTCACATTGATAAAGATGATAGGACAAAGTTAGAGGCTAAGTCTGAGAAATGCACCTTTGTTGGATATGGGAAGATGATTTTGGTTTCCATGTTTGGAGTCTTAAAGACAAGAAAATATTTCAGTCTAGAGATATTTTATTTAATGAAAAATGTATGTATAAAGATCATTTGTAGGAATAGAAAGAGAAATCAAAGAAAGAATACATAGTGTTAGAGGACATTACAGATAACAAGGTGTACAAGGCACTAGTTCAGGTACAACATGTTCCGGCACAACCAGTTAGGTACCTACTCATTAGGAACCCCAAACTCCTGAGGTGAGAAGGTCTTATAGGATAAAAAGGGAACCTAAATGATTTACTCCATCTTTGAATTATTTATTGCTCATTGATAGTAGAGATACTGAATGCTTTCAGGAAGCAGTGTAGGTGGATGCCAATAAGAGGTGGGAGTAGGCCATGGATGAAGAGCATAGATATCTTATGGAAAAATAGACTTGGGATCTAGTGGATGTACCCAAGGGCAAGAGAGCATTGCAGAACAAGTGGGTGTATAGAATCAAAGAGGAAGATGGAGGTAGGAAATGATACAAGGCCCGGATGGTGGTCAATTGATTTACACAAAATAAAGGTATAGATTTTGATGAATTTTTTTCTCCAGTTGTTAAAATGACTTCTATTAGGACTGTTATTGGTTAGTTGCAGTAGAAGACCTGCACATAGAATAGTTGGATGTGAAGACTGCATTCCTTCATGGTGAGTTGGAGGAGGAATTATACATGCATTAGCCACAGGGTTATGAGGTCAAAGGGAAGGAGAGGTTAGTGTGCAAATTTAAGAAGAGCTTGTATGGCCTAAAACAAGCTCCACGGCAGTGGTACATGAAGTTTGACCATTTTATGCAGGAGAAGGGTTACTCCAGGTGTCACTCAGACCATTATGTGTACATTAAGAAGTTTTTTTATGGTAGTTATATTATTTTGTGTCTGTATGTGGATGATATACTTGTTGCAGGGAAGAACATGCAAGAAATAAAATTACTCAAGAAGTAGCTAGGTGACTCCTTTGCTATGAAGGATTTGGGGGCAGTAAAAAAAATCCTTGGTATGAGAATAACTCAGAACAGGAAGGAGAGGATGTTGGTATTATCTCAAGAAGAGTACACAAAGAAGGTCTTGGAGAGGTTTAGTATGCAGGATGCTAAACTAGTTGGTACTCCTTTGGAAGGTCACTTTAAATTATCAAAGCAGTAGAGTCCCAAGAGTGAGGAGGATAGAATCCATATGTCTAGGGTACCATACTCATCAGCAATTGATAGCTTGATGTATGCTATGGTATTCACTAGGCCTGAAATTTACTGTGTAGTGGGAGCAGTGAGTAGGTTTATGAGTGATCCAAGTAGAGAGCAGTGATAGGCAGTAAAGTGGATCCTTTAGTATTTGAGAGTAACCATGGGAGCAACATTGTGTTTCGGTAGATCAGCCACTACATTACATGGCTATATAGATTCAGACATGGCAGAAGATTTGGACAGTAACAGGAGCACAACAGGTTATGTATTTATAGTTGGTGATACAACAGTGAGTTGGATTTCACGCTTACAAAAGGTCGTGGCTTTGTCAACCATAGAGGCTGAGTATATTACTGCCATAGAGGTAAGCAAGGAGATGATTTTGATATAATAATTGCTTGATGAGTTAGGTCATAAGTAGGAAGTTGAGAAACTACACAGTGATAGTCAAATTGCTATTCATTTGATGAAGAACTTTGCTTTCCACTCTAGGATGAAGCACATTCAGTTGAGATATCATTTCATCAAGGCATATTTGGAAGAAGATAAGTTGAAGCTGGAAAAGATTCATACCAGTCAAAATCCTGTGGATATGATGACCAAGGTGGTCACAAGGGAGAAGCTGAAGTTGTGTTCAACTTTGATTGGCCTTCATGGTTGATAATTAAGGGTTAAGAACTTTTCTCAGTGGAAATAGTCTCCAAGTGGGAGATTGTTGGGCTATGGAGCCTATTTTTTGGTTTTCTTGAATTAGTATTAAAGTGTTGGAGTTCGAATGGTTAATTTTGCAGACTTCAGGAGCATTCTACAGTTATCTACTGTGACATTGTTGTGACATCACTATTAATTGGTTGTTAACATCGTAAATGTTTTTCCAACTGTGGGAAGTTGAAAGGTCGCGACTTTCAAACTTCTAGGGTCAGATTTAGGAATTCTTAAAAGGATTGTAATCCTATAAATAGAGGTGTTAGGGTATCTTAAAGATATCTTGATTGTTCAAGAGGTCTTGAGTCTTAATGGTTGAGAGGTGATCAAGAGTGATCAAGGTTAAGAAATTGGGAGTCAATTGTGGTTTAGATGTGGTTTAGCATTTTTGGAATTATGTTGTGAATTCATAACTAAGAGAAGACTGTGAGAGTTGTTTTACTCTTGTTGATGATAAAATCTAAACAAGTTCTTGGTGGACATAGCCCACATTGGGTGAACTGTGTTAAATCTTGTCTTGTCTTCTTCTGTGCATTATTTATTTATGCTGTTATATTTCTATAAGTATAATTCTACTATATAGTTTCATACTACTATGGTTTGAGGAATTGTTTCCACATATTTGTTCTCTAATTCCTAACAATTACTACAGAAGATTATAAAATCTCTAGGTTTTCATTAGGAAATGCAACACATGAGGGTGTAAAACAAGATGTTCAAGTGGCCCTTGGGAATTTCTTAGAAAATTATGAAAAAGATAAGGCTTATAATGATGAATTGAAATAAAATGTTGAGTATCTCACTACTATTTTGAATAAATTCACATAACCTAATCCAACCATGGATCCTTCAACTACGACTACTCTTATTATCTCTTCCCATCTTGATGATATCTCATGTAATGAAATTGATAAGATAGGTCATAAGAGAAGATCAGTGGATAGGTGGATTAAGTGTATGCTCTAAGAGACCAACCCTTTGATCAAAATAGTTGTGGAACTATATAACAATTTACAGACGGAGAAAGTTTCTATTCAGAATCTAGATGAAATACTCTCTAAAGATATTAATATTTTGAACCTGAATTTGACTACTTGGGAGGAAATTAGGGATATGAATCTAGATCTACTTCTCCAAGAGGGTGTAATTTGTAATGTCTCTAAGTTTTTTGAGTAGCAAAAGGCCATGGAATTCATATCTAAAGTGTTATAGGATTTAATCATGAAATTGGAAGATAAACATGTTGAAATAGTGGATGGACTAAGTGACATTTAAGAAGAATTTGATAACATCAAATTTAAATTCTTCAACAAGAATATTGATGTTATTTTGATTGATTAGATTAAAGCAAGTTTGAAAGGTTTAGTTAAAGAGGATGATGAGATAAATTAAAATTTCAATATTAATTTAATTCACATATTAGTTTCATATCATAATTTCATAAGCTAGCTGAAGAAGGTAGTGAAATTTTTGAAAAGGCTTGCAGTCAAGGTTGTGAGAGAGGTTGACACAACAGATGTCGTGAATCATTATGTGTGTGGGCCATAGGAAGAAGAGATACAAGGAATTATAAAATGTTTCATTGATTACAATCACCATTTGGATATGTTGGAAAAGGATAAGGAAAAACCTGAACAAGAAATAAATGTTACAGGTCCAAGATAAGCTTGGAAGCCATTGTTGGAATGGCTCCAAAGCTCTGAGTCAGTCAAAGCTGCAAGGTTGACTTGGTCAATACTGTGCAACAAATTTTCTTTTTTTTATGGGAGCATTTTCCCTTGAGCTTAATTTCACTCTATTTTTAGCAACTCGTTATTTAAATGTTCAGTTGTAATGGCTCAACCTCTCGAACTTATAAATAGTTAGATGCATCAAGTTTTAAGGATATTGTAGACACATAAATTAGGTTGTACCACCCTTATAGCCCCATTAATTAAATAAGCCATACCTTACATATTCATATCCCATAGAGCACATGATTAATTGAATTAATTACTTTAATTTTTTTAATAAATATCCTCACTTGAACACCTAACCTAGCCACATCACCTAGACACCTCATCATGGACCTATTCTTAGCATGTTTATTTTAACTAAGACTTAATCTCTACTTACCATAACTAACTAAGAATTATTCTAACCCTAACATTAGATGCCTATTCTTTATTTACCAACATTCCCACTTACTTAAGTGGAAAATACCATTTTAGATTCTGACCAATGGGAAGAACTGGAAAAAACGATAGCCAAGATATACTATTTTGGTAAACCTAGGATTTTCTACCATAACCAACGTCAGTTAACCCTAAAATGACACTAGTTAACTTAAACCATCGTTAGTTACCATATATTCACTTTGGTAATCATACGCACCCAAAATTATATGTGGTACATTGGTGGGGAAATGGTTATAAAGGTCCCTAGTGATGATTCAAAATCCTTTCAAGAAGGTGTTCGAGCTCCAAAAACCCATTTGTAGTATATATTTGTGGCCTAGATAGCCTTATTTATATTTTCCTTAGATTTTTCATTTTTCCCCTTTCATTATGTGCTTGTTTTGGCCTTCAATGCTAGGACCGCCGCCCTACCTAGGAGGTGGAGGTGGTTTGTAAACCGCCGCCCTGACTGGGGCGGTGGTCCTGAAATCGACACCCTACATAGGGCGGCGGTCCTGATCGATTTTTCTAGAATCTTCACGTGATAAATTTCATGTGATGATTCGATTAAGTTTATCTTTTGAATGCATCTGTGAGTCGAATTTGCTAAAAATAGATTCGTTTTCTTGGTTCTCCTAGTTCCTTATATTTTTAAATAGATTTAATGAGTGGAACTGCCTCTTCAATTCCTTGTGCATGAAGTAACCTTCTAGCCTCAATTCCTATATATTCCATGCTTGTATTCAAGTAAAATTCCTGAGAATTTTGTGTATCTTGCATAGTTGTGCTGTAATAATCTTGCTAGGAATTACATAGCCAAATTCAGATCTCTTGTGATATCTTTCTTCTACCTGCATTACACCCAGATTTCTTCCAAGCTTTCATCGCTCAAGCACCATCCTCTTATTGTTGTTCTTTGAATTCCCATCCTTGGAATCACATGAACGCTCAGAGAAAGAAAGGAAAGAACTGAGGGGACATATACTCATACTTCTAGATTTGCCAAAGCTCTTACTCTTCTAGGTTGGAGTTGTGTATTTTTTTTCTTTGTTTTATGAAATTACATGTCAAATTACATATCAAATAAAGTAGAGAAATAATTCATTTCAATTAATCAGATAGTTACAAGTAGATCAAGTCAATAGGAAGTTTTCTCTTCAATATTGTTAAGGAAATAGTGGGTGAATGAAAGTTCTGTTAAAGTCCTGATTTATTCTTCACTTTTGAGGTAGAGTTGGAGAGATTTTATTTGAATTAGAGTAGATCTTAGATTTAGATTCACACATCTACACAGATAGCTAGCTACATCTGGTAAGTTATTTATTTTCTTTAAATTTTTTGTTAGATTAGATGCATTATCTGAAAAGTTAGAAAAGTACAAAAAATATTTATTTCAATAGATTATCTTGTTTCATTGTTTTGTTCTTATATATTGAGAAAACACCAAAAATATAGTTTAGATTTCATTTGAGAGATAGTTTATTCACTGAAAATGAATCAAATTCATTTTGTATGACCATCAACGGTCTGCAGCAGGAGAAGACCTATGGTTGTGATCCTCTGGTCCCACAACCCAATGACCCAGATTTAGTAACCGACATTGACACAAGTCTGCACTTAACAATATTATGCACACGCGCCACATAGACAAAGAAAATAAGATAGTTAGAGACTTTAAACATAGCTGCTAACAAGGCCTACTAGTTTTGGATTGCTCCTGGGAATAGGATTTGACTGCATGTATGACCATTCTAGGGCCTCAACCTCAATGAGTCTTTGGTTGTGACCCACAAGTCCTGCAACCCAATGAACCTACTAGTCAGTTAGATATCGACACTAGCCTACGCATGCAAGTATTCATATCCTCTCCGATTCCATGAGATATTATCACACAACTTTCATTTTTGAACGTAGCAGTCGATCAGGCTAAGAATTTCTAGACGAGACCAGAGAATCACCCTTAGTTCCTGTAGTTATACTAAATATCTTGTCTAAATTTCCATGACCTTATCCAGAAACCCATACGAGGCACCTATAAGTTACTTTCCACGTATTCCACAACCAATCAATAGAATCTCAACTAGGCTAGACATCAATTGGAGTTTCCGAGTAGCTATTATATCATACCCAACCATCATACCTCTTTAGGTTAGGAGATAATTCTTTGCCTTAGATTCACATATTCCATTATTGCATGCTAAAGACATAAGGTTGTCCAATTATCTTGGTCATCACCATCACTTTCACTCCCATTTCAAATTCCACACTGGCTATCTCGGCATGACCTCGAGAGTTCAGGTGCACAAAATGTCACGTGTTGATTTTCTGTCATACAAATTGGTGAACCCGACATGAAGATCTAGTCTCTAAACATTTTTTCTATCATCCATCCTTTATTCAGTGGGTATTCTTATACCCCCAGAATATGTCAGGATATGATGAGTACGGTCAACCCATCGTAGGTTTCGAATTGTACCAGCACCACTCAAACATACAACAATAGTCACCTTCACTTTTAACGTGGACAGAAAATCACTCTCCACTTAAAACCCTCTACTTTAGGGAACCAATGTTGGTTCTTATGTGTGCATCGAAGAACTGGATCAGATCACTCAAACTTACCCCCTTGAACAATCAATTTCAAATAACATGACATGTACTGGAGAAGCTAGTTCATCTCTTCAGGTATTGTTTCAACAACCCATCATCATACAATCCGATCCACTCCCCCATCTTGATGAGGAGTATCTAGCACGATATGCTAGGAGTGAGAAGAAATTCCAACAAATGAACCAATATTTTGATAGGTTGCAAGGGCAAGGTAGTGTCCCACTTCAAAACAATAACGCTACCCTGCCACCAACTGATAATACAAGCAATGAGGGGTGACAACATCATGACCAATTCATAGCGGGATAATGTTGGTTGTCAAAAAGGACTTCAAGAAGGAAAAAAGTTAGGGGATAAGAAGTCCCTCCTCTTTTAGTGGGAGAGGTTCCCTTATTCAAAAGCAAAACTTATTTACATATGTACAGAGCATAGTTTTACTGTGGGACTTGGATATCATGAAAGCATTTTTAATAGATCATCAATCAAAAAAGTATAGAGGAATGAAGATGTGGAAATGAGTAGAAAATCATTCTCAAGAATTATAGATGATAAAATAATTCCTTATGCGTGTCAGAATATAATGAATTGGAATGAGACTATTCGTACTCAAATTAATGAGATGCAATTTAAAAAGACACACAGTTCCATAAATAACATCTACAAGAATACAAAGCTTCTTAGCATAATGCAGAAAAATGATCTAACAATATTCAACAGATAGCTTGTGAATAAAAGAATCAGATGAACAAGGAAAGAATATCCTTTTATATTGATTGCTTTACTATTTCTTACACTTTCAAAAATAAGCCAAGTACCCCCCTTTCAAAATGTTGGAGAGAGGCCACTATATAGTTTTAAAAATTAGTTACTCTTAGTAACTACCTTTAAAAAATGTTTAGTTAAAAGGATTCTCAACACAAAACCCTAACTAATTACAATAAATCTAAGATGAGGAAAGAAAGAAGGGAGAAAAGTCAGGAGAAGAAGAAAATTGTTCATGATTGAGAAGGGCCCACTGATTTGAGGATCCATTGTCTAAACATTTTTAACGTCTCTGCTATGTCTCTGCCATGTGGGACCGATGTGTTGGCAGTGGACTAGGTCCAAAATCCAAGGCACCTCTCCATCTCTTTGTCACATTTGACGTGTGTATGATAATATTTATTTGTTTCTTCAATAGTAGACTAGAGAGAGCATATTTCCTTCATCTTTTCCTTGGATACAGAATCCTCTTTGAACAAATTATCTTTGACAAAAGCTCTAAATTGAGATTTGATTTCTTGTAAGGAGAGAGGCATACCAAAGGTCTCATCATGGAGGTGGCAATGTATATCCTTGAAAGTAGATACCACCAAAGTCTTGAAGGCCTCACCCTTCTACCATATATTTCTCAATTCTCCCAAAGCTTCCTCCAGCATCTTGATTTTTCATTCCACACTGTATACCCATGATTTTGAAAAGTTATCTTTTGCATCATCTAAGACCTTGCTTGCCATTAAAATATTTTCATCATCCTGTCCCGTAAGGCGAAGGTCTACTATACAGCGACTCCATAGTTTGAGCTCTTTATCTATATTTCCAATGCTGAAGGAGAGTCTCTATTGCAGATTAGTTACCTTCTCATTGAGTTTGAAGGCTTCACCAATGAAATTCAATCCTGCAATGAGCATATCATCCACCATGGCCTCCATAGCCCTTCCATAGATGGAATATATGTGTATATCTGTAACACCTTAGACTGTAGTTACTTCCTCCTGAGTATACAAGTGTTGATATGTGATTTCTTTTAACAGGATGTGTTCCCTTGATTGAGAAGTCATGCTTGATATGTAATGTATCTTCTTTGCAAATTGCAGATCTTTGACTGAGTCGGAATATGATTGGACTCTTTTATTTCTTTCATTTTACACCTGAGTTTAATATGATCTCGGAATGAATTATGGAGTTATCCATCTATAAGACCTAGCCTTGGATCAGTGGTATTGATCCAAGTGGTTCTTTAAGTTTATTCGTGATGAATTAAAATTATAGACCTTAAGAAGGTTGCGAGGTCTGGATGCATTGAATAAGCTAGTCCGGAGCATAACTCAGGATGATCATGTTAAATGAACTGGTGCCCGATATTGTGATATATCTGGAAGGTCTTGATCGCGGACCAGGTAATAAATCAGTTACATAAAATTCAATAGCCTATTGGCATTGCAGGAGTGAACCCTGTTCATGAATGTATGTTGTAGGTTATTTTTCTAAGCATTTGAAATATTAGACCTAAACAGGATTTATTAAGGTTAGTAACCTAAAACTAAACTTTAACCTAGGGGATTAGATTAGTGTTAATCTAACCTAGGCCTAAGCTATAAGCTAATGTTCTAAGTTAGTATCTATGTGTTAAGAGGTTAGACTAAGTGTTATCCTAAATCCTAACCTAAGTTACTAACCTAACTATGAACAAGGAAGAAAGGGGACATATGGAAAGGTGCGAACCATGGGCGGCAGTTTCTATGGCATTAAATACATGGATAAGCATGAGGGACATGTAATTTGGTAGAAGTTTTTAAAACGGCTAACTAGAGTTGACGTGGCAGAGTCGCCAAAGTTAGAAATGGTCTTTGATGTGCATTTTTCCATCACCAACTATGGCAGTCGGTGGCAATGGAAATTTAGTGGGAAATTTGGAGTAAATGTCATTTATGAAATCGGTCTTTGAGCTCGGGTTTCACGGGAAGGAATGTAAAATGGAAAGTTAGTAGTTTGTTTGGTTTTTCATGCGCTCTGGTTTTCCCTTTGTCTGATCACTGGTTCTTCGCACCAGTCTTCTTGGAGTTGCATGGCAAATATGAGTGTAACTCACTCTTTCCTCTGGCAAGGAAAATTTATAAGTCATGGTAATAGCAAATGTTTGTTGGTGGATCTAACTTGGAAAAGGAGGAGAAGGTTCAAGCTCTTTCAGTGGTCTACTTCGAAATTTTAAGCAAATAACCAGGCATGTTAGGCCCCTAACCTTTAAAAATATTGCTTTCTTTCAAGTGATTTCATTATAACAACTTTGTTCAGGATGATTTTTGGATTCAGTTGCGTTTTTTATGATAAGCTGTGCGTGATTTGGTTGCTATCTCTTCTTACTGGCTCAATTTTTCAATAAAACCCTTAACGGGTGTGTGTTGTGTTTCGAACTGTTACACTATCTTGTTGGGTTTTGCATTTCGGTTAGAATTAAAGAAATGCTTGCAAGGAAAAAATACACGAATTCAGCTTGTGGGAGTTTCATGCATTGTTTTCCCTTGTTTGATTCAGTCGATACCTTGCTGTTTTAACTTGTTGAGAAGGATACTGTTGAAACTCTTGAAGGTGCATGATATATCAACTTCTGTATATGATATGTCATGGGTAATATATGTTATTGATGCTGTTGAAATTCATTAAACAAAATTACGTCTTGTTTTCTAAGGAAGTACAGTTGTGAATGCACTCTTGTTATTGAAT
The DNA here is from genome assembly GCA_019776745.2 of Taxus chinensis. Taxonomy (NCBI): domain Eukaryota; kingdom Viridiplantae; phylum Streptophyta; class Pinopsida; order Cupressales; family Taxaceae; genus Taxus; species Taxus chinensis. The sequence goes on along the minus strand of CM034146.1, from coordinate 499,584,845 downwards.
ACTTGAGTTGATAGTATTTTGACTTCTGAAGCAGTTTTTGATGGAGAATATTACTTGGGTTCGACTTATTTTTAAACCATTGATGCGTATGTTATGTTTTCTCCTCTCTGTGTAACTTAGAGCGGATATTGTTTTTTTCTGGGCTCAGTTAGAATCCTTGTTACTTAACCAGTATTTTGCTTCTGTATAGGCCTGAACAGTGAATATTATCATTAAAATGCATTCATCTTGTATAGCGGCTTCTGTAGAAGTTTATTTGTAAAATACCACATGGGTAAGACCTCTTTTTTATCCTGGAGGCGTATATTATGTTTTCCTTCTGAATTTTTTCAGTTGTGAATACTATTGTGAAATTCTTGAGTCGTGGTCTCATGAAATCAATTTCAGTATAAACCTATTTAGAGAATTAGTGGTATGGATATAGTTAGAGAATTGAAATGATGCGAAGTGGCTTGATTTTTGATTTAACCTTCGCTATACATGTATAACGTTCGGACTCTTATTTTAATTTCTCGTTTTCCTTCTGTCTGTTGTTGTGGAAAGTAAAGGAAGAGTTTTCTTTTCATAACTTACTTGGTTGAGACCTTTTTGAAATTGTTTCTTGAAAAATGACTCCTTGTTAGTCATGGCTGTGTTATTTTAAATTATGTTCCAGTTATTGAGGCTGTGCATGTTGTGTGGATTCAGTACAAATATCTCTACATAGGCATAGGGAAAAACATCATTTGTTTTAATGTTGTTGAGCCTCTTGGTTGATTGTGATAAAAAGGTTGTTTTTTTTATTACGGCCTTGGAAACTAAGTCCTCGTAGAGTTTTAGTTGGGATGAGATTGAGCTGTACGTTGCTGGGTGGAATTGTAGTCGTGCTTATGCATAGTTACGTCTTCTAATAGTATGAATATCCAGTCTTGAGCTTGACTGAACTCAAGAGCTGATTTTGTACCTCGACAAGCGATGACATTGGATACTCTTCTCATTTTTTGATTGTATGGAAGGTTATGTGGGTCTATTAATAGATTCTCATTACTGTCTTGGCGCGAAATCTACTGTATTTCTTGGAGGCTACAGGAAGTTGTTATCATCCAATTCTAACAAAACTGTGGGTCTTCTTATGGTCTCGTTTGACTTATTCGCATGTGTATAAGGTGAGTGCTTACTCTTAAGGAGACGGTATAGTCATGAGCATGATTGGAAGGGAAATATGAATGACTCGTTTTCTTTCTCTTCTGTTGTAAAGTATATGTTGATATATTTTTATCTAACTGTTGGAACTATTTTAACGACTGCTAGAATCATGGGTTGTTATGATATTCATTTTAATATGATGAATGTAATGATCTGTCTGATGTTTGCTGTCCTGGGGACTCAGATGGATAGTTGTCTCAGATACTTTCATTCTTCTTGATCCCTAATATTTTGATGAAATATGTTTACTTGTTGGGTGAATTGATTTCATTTAAACAGGGTGTTTAATGAAAACAATTGATGGATTGCAAATAGTTTTAGGAGTTAGTGCTTATCATGCTCAGTTCATTGAACTGACCCATGTTGACAATTTTTGCAGATGGATGCCGTAAGTGGTAAAAGCATGCAGATCTGATAAGATGATCAAATTGTTTAATTTGATTTTAAGTTACAATATAGCTTGATTTTCTAAATGTACTATATGAGGAAAGATGTTCTTTTTCCGTAGAGTATTGTATCAAGTATGTTGAATGCATAAAATGTATTTGATTAGTTCTGAAAGGAATGGAAATTGATATTTGTTACTTATGTGTTTGTATTCTTATCTTGATAGTTTGACCTTCTTCGGTTCAAATATCTTAAGAGCATTGTTATTATTGTATAATTTAGAGACTTTTGTGATTATCAATGTAAGCTTGCAAGAATATGTGACTGAATACTTATGATTGTTTAGCAATTCTAGTGTGTTCTATCTAAAGCTAAATTGAAATATAGATCACTGTCAAACTGGAAACTAGGTTTTAAATAAACCTAAGCAGGACGCTACACAAGCTGAATTAAATTATTAATTCCTAGTCTTGATTAAACTAGGACAACGTGTAATTGGAATCTTAATCACTATATCTCGATACTTATAAGTAAGATATAAGTTCAGTTATGAGAACTGAATTAAACCTAAATGGGGTTCAGATGGCAATCTCATGTGAAGTTTATGAGTTATCATCCAATTTCGTTGATTTAGAATTATGTATATTCTATGAACTCCTTGATGGGACCATAGTTTAATAACTTCATTATGTAATGGGTTTTATTAAGAAAGGTCATTCTAAGGTGAGGAACTCAGGGATCGGGAAAGGCTAACCTTATGGGAACGTCTTTTAATATAATTTAAACTCAATGTGCGTAACGCTTATTATTAAGTAGATCTTTTCGAGGTGGATTTAAAGGTTGACGGCACAAGTCAACTGCAGGGTTGTACCTTCGATAAGATTAGGATCTTCTCGAAGATACAACAATGCAGGTGACTTATGACGACACCCTTTGCATTGATCGTTAAGATTTACACCTTAACTCGAACAAGTTACTCTCGGACCGATTAGAAATGTGGTCACGTTATAAGGCTGCCTAGGAGACTCGAGGTATCTTGACACATTGGTTTAACTCGGGTTGACCCAGTATGTCATCATATCCCTAGTCCTCAGGAGCGTCCATATAACGTTGTCACCTTACTAATCCATTTTCGAGTGAATAACTTGGGATAAGGGGGACTGACAGAAGTCGGTATAAGACATTCCATATAACATAAGAAGGGGGTGAAGGACATATTCCAGATTGACGAGAATGCCGTTAAGGAATACGAGACATAAGCAGTATGTTTCAAATCTTTGGCCAAAGTATCACAAGCTTCTGATTGCGTTGTCCTGAGTCACCTAGTCTAAGGGATGAGATGCCGATGAATAATGGTAACAATTATTCAGTTAGGTTCCTTAGACAGAGCATTCTGAATCCCAGAATAGGGAAGAGAACCGCGAGAGTGAAGTGTTAAATGAAAACTCCAACTCTTATTACTCATGAATAGATCGATAGATTACCGAGTCATGGAATGAATAGATCAGAGGTACTCCAAGTCATTACAGCTGCATATGGTTATCTGTTATAAGAATGGTTATTTGATTTGTGAGTTCTAAATTATGTATTTAGAACCTGGAAGCATTTATAAAAAAAAAAAAAAAATTGACTTGTTCTAATGTATAAAATGAGGATGTTACAATATCTTTGATACTCTGGAATTATTCTTGGCTGAAGATCACAGGTGGTGGAAGAGTATTCAATAGGGTGGGGTCTACAACTTTATCTTTGGACAACAATTACTTGATGAAACCTACAAGAACCTGAGCCTACTCTTCCAACTGATCTATTGTTTGTTTCCCTTTTTCCACTCTTCCAATGACTTTGGTGACTATTTCTTGAAGATTGTTAATCTCACCTTCAGGGATGGATTCTCCCATGGGGATCCTTGAGAGCTGTAGAGAAGATGCTTGCAAATCCTGTTCTGGCTTGTCAACCTTCAGTTTGGCTATCTCTAGGAATTTTTCACCCTGAGCATCGGATACTATTTGTGAGGTGGTCCTGGCCTTCTTGGCAGGAGTAGGAGAGGGTAGTACCCAATAAGGCCGGCATAGCATCAAATTTGGGTCCTGAGATTTGAGAGGAAGACTTTCTCTTCCTACTATAAACGAAAGGTTGTACGCATGGAAAATAAGAGGAGGAAGAAGAAGGCGGGGTAAGAGGACCAAGAGAAAGATAACTCATGACACTCAAAGTGTACACTACTGTTTCCTTTAGTTGAGATATGAGTGGGGCACTCAGGGCTTCTGGTACATAGGAGTCAATGGTGTTCGAAATCTCAGTGCTTTGAACTTATTTTTCCTTATCCATTGGGGATTTTGGAGCGCTTATAGAGTATGCAACTTCAGTATCCTCACTTTTACTGAGAAAAATGATGTTCTCTGGTCCTGAGGGTAGTTCTAAATGCTTCATCAGGGGATCTTCTTCAATAGGATCCTTCTTAACTTCTTTGATTTTTTTCTGATATACTTGGGTGGATGAGGAAGGAGTGGAGGATGTAGGACCTTTAGTTGATGAGGCAGGAGGGGTATGTCCAAGTGCATCTGAACTGGGTGTCAATGCCTCCTTTCTTGGTGTTGAAGTATCCTTGGAGGAGGATTCTCTTGAATGCCTTATAAACTCACGAACTCTCATGTCAAACCAGATTTTGGTTCTTACTAGGATAGGGGCTAAGATTTCAGCCAGATCATCCTTCTCCTTTTTGAACCAATCCAAATCCTCCAAGGGAGTGTGTTTGACCAAATTGTCATATTCATATGAAAACAGGTCAAAATTATCATCCTGAAGCCCTTCAGGAACTTGGTACCAGTTAAGTTCTTGGATTAGTTGGAGAGAAAACCTACCATAGTGTCTCCTCCTTGCCTCAAAATAATCAACACATTCATCCTAATAGTCTTGTGTGTCTTCCATATGATGGTAATTGATTCTGAGGTTTTTCTTAATAAATTTCTTCAATTCAAAACAATTTCTTGGCCTGAAGAAATTGAAAGTGATGGGAGCCAGGGCTCTCTCTATGTTTTGTGCATCTAGAGCTGTCTTGCAGGTGTAGTTTCCCAAAGATATAGGGAAGTGCAGGCCAATGAATTTATTATCCCTACAGGTTTTGTGTAACTTGTCCAATTACCTACATATATTGATCAAGGCCATTTTAGCATTACAGAACATAGGAAGCTTGAGAGGGGTGCTCTCATAGCCTGCAAGCCTAATATAGAAGAATTTTCTGAACTAAATGAAGTAGGCACTGTACTTTTATATTAGGTTCATGGCTTCATCAGAGAACCTCCTTACCATGTCGCTCTCCAGAAGTCTTACAATGTACATGGTGAAAGCAATATTCACCCTCCTAAAGTTGCGATTACTAATTTCCAAGGTGAATTGAGGATAGTAAGCATATATAGGGTCACCTTCATGAGCATCAATGTATTTGAATCCAAACCATTTCCTTGATGCTACTAGGGTATACATCATATATGAAATCATGTAAAACTTATTTGTTTTTTGTACATTAGATAGCTGCTCTGCTAGGTTCATGCTGATGATTTCTTCCCAGTTGATATTTTGAGTTCCTTTGCACACCATGTTGATAAGTAGGCACATCCAAAAAAGGAACTCATTGGTAGAGGGTAAACCCATGACCTGAGCTAGTAGGATTATAAAATTTGACAGCTCCTCATTAAAATCGACATGAAATAGAGCTTTGGACAGATGAGACGCCCCCTTTTTAGGGTTTTTAAGCCAAGACTTTGCCACCCTCGCCTTTTATTTTTCACTATCCTGGTCGGAGAAGACCTGTGCTTGGTTCTGAGAGATTACTATAGAATTGTCCATTTCAGGAATCCTTAGGGTAGTGCCAATGGCAGCAGCATCGAGCTTGGCAATGAGCTCCCCATGCACATTCGTAAGTTCACTTGAGTTGGGATTGAAATGAGTACCACAGGTGAGTACCATATCTGCACATTGCACTGAGATTGGCAAACTAGCGGTGAATTCCAAGGACTATCATGAATCATTTGTGCCATAGGAGAGGGGTTTGAGTCTGTCATCCTAGTCCAGAAATCTCCAAACTCCAGGTGACGAACTTCACTGTCCCCTATATGGGGAATGGAAGACTCAAGCCGTGAAACTGGCTCCTGACTTTGGAATTTAATCTTCATGTTGATAGTGATTTGAAAAACAATGTCACAGTCTAAACTCTTGATGGAATTACAAGGGAATCAGGTATGTGCACAGAAATTTTGATTACGAGGGTATGAGCAATTGATAGAAAGAAAGTAGTGTGCAAAAATGTGTAGGGGAAGAGCTTATTAAATAGTCATTTAGGAGAGAGAAATATAATAAATGTGCATTAAATACACATCTACCAACTTAGAAAGTAAGATATTCAGGAAGAGTGGGAAAAATTAGCCTAAATGGCCTTTGGTTCATTTGGGACATGTGGGACACGAAAGAGCGATTCGGCCGATGCGGGTGACGTGGGGACAAGATGCACAAATGTTCACGTGACATTAGGGAGAAAAGTATGTGAAGTGCGCGATGTGGCTGAAGCAGACGAAAGGTGAACAATGAGTCCTGAGCGAACTTGGAACATTTGGAACCAAAAGTTTTGACGGGCCCGCAAGAGAACAAATTTTCGAGTAAAGCGGCTGATCAGAAAATAGGGAGCCCGAATGAACGTGGGACACATGGGACAAAAATGTCTAACAGACCCACAAATCACACAAAATGACTCAAAAAACGTAGTTTTTTTGACTTCTTGACTTTTCCCTTTACCAGAACAGTAGAAAGGGCGTTAACTCAATAAAAAATTTCAATTTTGAACTTCTCAAAAGAGGGGGAATTTTGAGAGGACAATAGCTGGATCCTTCTGGGGATGACTTGGATAAAGTCCAAAAGAATGAGACAAGGTAATAACTCTTATAAAATGTAGGGGAAGCAGACCAATACCTTATCCATTAGGCCACGGATTCAAAAGAAAACTAATACAGAAGACAACACCCCAAACAAACAACACACCAAAACAAGGAAAAGAAAAAGGAAGGGGAAACACACACATGCTATACAAAATATACAAAGGACTTCCTAATCACCTATGACTTAAATAATTTTAGGTACTGCCCACAATAAGGAAGTGGGAGGGAAGAACCATTCATATAATCAAGGTAAAAAGATTTCTCACTAGCAAAGTGCCTGATCTTGAAAGGTCTGAGCCAAAGAGAATGAAACTTGCCATGGCCACCACGAGGTTCATGCCTTTTATCCCACAACAAAACAATGTCTCCAACTTTGAAATCCTTGGATCTGGATTTTTTTATCAAACAAGGCCTTTACTTTTTGTTGGTGAGAATATATTCTATCAGCGACCTTCAATCTATCCTCATTCAATTTGTGAAGGTACATGATCCTTTTATCCAAAGAATCATTGAAACGGGTGTCTTCAATGGCCTTCATTGAATGTAAGGCTGGTAGTTCCACTGTTACGGGAAATTGAGCTTCCACTCCTCATACTACCTGAAAAGGGGACATCCCAATGGCTCTTTTAGGTGTGATCATATCTGCCCAAAGAGCATCATAAAGTTTCTTGTGTCAATTCCTATGAGATTCATTAACTAGCTTTCTTATTATAGCCACCTGATTTTTGTTTGTCGATTTTGCTTGTCCATTCCCCTGAGGATAATAATTTAAGGAGTGAGCCAGGGAGATGCCATATCCATAACAAAAATCCATCATCTCAGTTGAAGAAACATTTGAAGCATTATCTGTCACTATTTTATTTGGTACACCAAACCTCATCAATATGTTTTCTTTGATAAAACTACATATACCTCTGAAGTAGTACTCTTCACTAGAATGGATTCTACCCATTTAGTAAAATAATCTGTGGCAGTTAATACGTGGGTGTGACCAGCAATAGAAGAGGGATTAAGTGTTCCAATGAAATCTAAACCCCATTGTTGAAAAGGCTCTTCGATCACAACTTGTTTAAGGGGAAAAGAAGCCAACTTGGGTCTACCCACGAAAGTTAGACAAGCTTCACATTTATCAATCCAATTTGATGCATATTTGAACAAGGTAGGCCAGTAATATCCTGCACGAAGAATCTTATGAGTAGTGATAGTTGATGAGTAGTGCCCTCCACATGCTTGATTATGAAAAGCTGAAAGCATCTTCCTCTATTGTTCCTTGTCCACAAATTTTAGAAATCTTTCATCCAACCCATGCTTAAACAAGGCATTTTCCCACAAAACATATTGGGCTGATCTTAGCTTAACATCTCTCCTCTCTTTGGTGGTCAAATGAGAGGGACATTCTCCATATGTGAGAAATTGTGTGATATCAGCATACCATTCATCAACTGAGCCAAGAAATAGAATGGTAGGGAGATCAACTTTATCGTCTGGTAACTCATGTCTAGCTCCCTCAGCGATGAGTTCACATAGGCATTTTCCACAGATGAGCTTGCTTGGTTTGATGTCAATGTCATATTCTTGAACCTTGGCCACCCAGTTTCCTCTCTTGGATCCAAACTCCTACTATGTGAGAATGGACTTGATGGTTGTATCAGGTACAAATATTGTGGAGTGAGAGTTAAGAATGTAAAATGAAACTTCTTGATAGTTTTAACCACTGCGAAAGCATGTTTCTCCATTATGGTATATTTTAACTCATGTTTTTTAAGAATGTAGCTCATAAATGCAATTGGGAGTTCGTGATTATTAGAATCTTCTTGAGTCAAAACAGCAGCTAGGGTATTATTTGTGGCATAACAATAGATAGTAAAATCTTTACTGAAATATGGACATGCTAAGACGGGAGTTTTAGTGATATCCCTTTTAATACCTTCAAAGGCTTCTTTACCTTCAGGAGACCAGCCAAACGTCTTTTTTCCCTTCATCATTTGAGAGATATTCAAGGTTATCTCTACGAAATTAGGGATGAATCTTCTCAGGAAGTTAATCTTACCAAAGAAAGAATGCACTCCCTTTTTGCTGGTTGGAAGGGGAATCTACTGAATAGCTTGAACTCGCTCAGGACCAATTTTTATACCATCTTTAGAGACAACATGCCATATCAATTTTCCCTCTGTGACATAGAAGATAGATTTCTTAGGATTTAAAGAGATCCCGTGTTTTCTACATTTTAGAAGAACCATTTCTAGGTGCTGAAAATGATCTGCCCTTTGGAAAATACAGTCAAGTCATCAAGGTACATGACAATACACTTCCCTTTTGAACTTTCAAAGGCCAATTCCATAGCTCTCTAGAAAGTGGCACCGACATTAATGAGCCCAAAAGGCCATCTTGTGTTGATCTACAATATTAACTTCCACCTGATTATATCTTGAGAAGCCATCAAGCATAGACAACATTTCAGATCCCGTTACAGCTTGTGAGATTTGATCCATCATGGGAAAAGGATAGTTTTCCTTTAAAGAAGCTTGATTCAGATTTCTGAAGTCAACATAGATACAAATCTCACCATTTTTCTTTCTAACAGGTAGAATGTTGGCAATCCATGTTGAATGGTGGATAGGAAAAATGATTTTGGCTTTTAATAACTTCTGTATTTCCTGAAAAATAGTGTCAACTATCTTAGGATTGTATTGCCTTTGTTTCTACCTAAAAGGCTTAATCCCAGGTTTGAGAGGAATGAAATGCTGCATCTCCTTGGGTTGAAAAGATTTTAAATCCTCATAAGAATAAGAAAGAACATCTTTATACTCCCTTAAAAGATTAATTACTTTCTTATTTTCTTCTAGTGTGTAACATTTTCCAATGTTCACCAGTTTGGGGTCAATAGAACTCCCAATATTAGTTTTATCATACTCAACTGATTGTTGTGATCCAGTAGAAGCTTTAGACCTCACATACCTATCATGTTTGTCAAAAAATTCTTCTAAACTCACTAGTCCCTTTGGAATCTTGTTCCCTTTGAGTTTGATACATCCATCTTGATCTTTCTCTTCTTCTTTGACATCTTCTTTATTGGAGGGCACACTCTCACAAGGCAAATTATCACTTCCCTCAAAGTACAACTATTCAAAGTTATCCCAGAGTTATAAGAAAGAAAGAAAATGTTGATCATCATTGAAAAATTTCCAGTTACTTGCATTATCAGGTACACTGGGCCTATGGATTATTTCAATGGTAAACCTATCTTGAGAAAAGTTAGGATGAGGTATCAGCAATGATCCTGAGACTACTAGTGAATCAGCCATGGTGTTCTTCTCCCTAGGCACTACTTCAATAGAGAAGGCGTCAAGAAATTTGATGCAGTCCCACACCTGATTCCTGTAATGTTTCAACCTTCTATTCGTAACCTGGAAAAGGTTTCTAACCTACTTAACAATTAGCTCCACGTCTCTGCGAGCTAGAATATTTTTCACACCCTTTTCTTTTGCCACATGAAGCCCAAGAATGAAAGCTTCATACTCTGTTGTATTATTAGTATTTTCAAATTGTAACTTGAATGAGAGAGGAAAAACCTTTCCCTCAGCAGATGATAATACTACACCAGCTCCAGAACCAGCTGAGGAACAACTTCCATCAAACTGTAATATCCAAACACCATTAGGATCCCCAAGTGATCTTTTGGGAAGTTGGATCTCTTCCGGAGACATAATCATATAGTTTCCATGCCCCATATCCTCATAAAGTATTTGTGCTTTGGGATCATCTATTTTTTGTACAATATACTCAGATTGCTTCTCAAGCAACAACTTCTTCATTTGCCCATTAACAGGTATGAGGGAATGCAACCAATCCATTTGAATTTCTCCTCCCACATCTTTACAGAAGTTCCTACTTAGTAGCATTCCATATGAAGGAGGAATTTCTGCTACTAGGATAGTAGCCAAAACCTTATTCTCAAGTAAAGCATCAAAAGCTACTTGTGCATCCTTAATTCTTCCGACTAGGGGTACTTCCTTACTCTCCATAGAATAACAAGACCCATAAGTGCGTGTGAGAGTTAGGCCTAAGGCATGGGCTACTTTCGTAGGCATTACATTGTCTGATGCCCCTGAGTCTATGGCCTGCTATAAGGAGGGTTACATAGAATGGTTTGATCTTGTCATTAGGTGAGGTGATAGAGGCTACCAGATTGGGTTGTGGTGCAAAAGATGGAGTGGGTAAGAGGCCTTTAGAGGTAGTTTTGGAATGAGAATTGACAAAGTGAAACATTTTGGAAAAATCCTTGGGGTGGGTTTGATAGTACTTACCTCTGAGATTTGAACCTTGGTCTTTTTCAGGTGATCAATGATATTGAAATACCCAGAAGTGAACGAGCTATACTCACTTGGAAACCTAGGCTTATCGGTCTTAGGATTAGAAAAAGAAGTAACTTTAGTAGTAGAATTGACATGACTCACTTTGGGTGTGGATGTAATGGGGATAGGAAATCCTCTTTTTGCAATTACAAGAATAGTCATTGGATGTTCCTTAGATCTTTTGGCCAGCTACATCACTTTCTCCTTTTTGTTTTTCTGCTCTCGAGTCATGACAGTGTATGATTCACTATTCATGTCCACCACTCCTTCTTCATAATCATCTTCTTCATCAACACCTTCAGTAGTGAAGAAATTAACTTGAGATCCCTCAAGTTCCTCTACTTCTTCATCAACCTCTTCAACAAATTCTTCACAATCTTCACTGACCTCTTCATCATGTCGTTCTTCAACTTCACAAGTTGTGTTAACAGGGACTTTAATAGGAGGTCTTTCAAGTGCTAGTCTTGTTTGAGAAGTAGGAAAATGATTTCTTAGCTGAAAATTCCTCCTTGGAATGTCTGCATACAGGTCATGCTAAGCCAATTGTTTCTTAATGGCGATGAGATCATTTGTAATTTTTTGTACTAGTGGATTAGTATTAGGCCTAGGAGTGGAAGAGGAGGAAGAAGAAGACCTAGATTTAGAAGGATCTCTTCTTAACTTCCCTGACATGATTAAATCATCTTCGACACTAAAAACAAGAGTTTGATCTTCGGCCAATTTTGTAAGATTAGCTCTTCTCAATGCGTAACTAACTTCCGAAAATTGGACAGTCAGGAAGAAGCATTTTTGAATTTTATCTTCAGGTTCAGTATCAGGTGGGATTTTATTAATCAACTTGTTGAATCAGGCTATAACTTCTCTCATGGGCTCTTGTGGTTCCTTCTTTATTTGAGAAATTTGGGCCAGCAAAGCATGCACATCTTCCATCGGTTTGAAATGATTCTCAAACCTTGCTCTCATTATGTTCCAGCTAGTCATAGCTCCGGCTGGAAGGTGATAGAACCAATCAACCACATTATCTTGTAAAGTTTCAACAAAAATCCTTACTGAGACATCTTCATGTTCAACTCCCAGAAATCCACATGCAACTATAAAGGCCGCAATATGCTCATCAAGATGTACCTTACCATCACCTCTGAATTTGGGAAAGTTCTTCTGGTTACCTCTAGGTAACGCATGCAAAGGCTGAGGAAGGGTGAGAGGCCCAACATGATTACCTCAAGGAAATGGTACCGCCATTCTCAGAAAAATGGTTTGAAGGGGAAATGAAACACTAAAAAGAATCAAAGCATAGAGATTAGGACTGAGTTGCTCATAAAAACCACCCACGGGGGTTCTACTTTTGACAGGACTAATGCTTGTTGAACGAGCTCTTCTATTTCTTCCTGTTGAAGGGAAGGGAAAACTCTGTTGTTCCAAAAGATAAAACTGAGAATCTTCAATACCACGGGCCCTTCTCCCCTGAGTAAAATGTGGAGTTTCCAGATCAAAGGATGATCAATAAATGATTATAGAACTGGAATACGTAAAGAAACAATATCCCCAGTGGAGTCGCCAAAAACTATTGGTCGTCAAAAAGGACTTCAAGAAGGACAATAGTTAAGGGATGAGAAATACCTCCTCTTTTAGTGGGAGAGGTTCCCTTATTCAAAATCAAAACTTATTTACATATGTACAGAGCATAGTTTTACTGTGGGACTTGGATATCATGAAAGTTTTTTTAATAGATCATCAATCACAAAAGTACAGAGGAATGAGGACGTGGAAATGAGTAGAAAAGCATTCTCCAGAATTATAGATGAAAAAATAATTCCTTATGCGTGTCAGAATATAATGAATTAGAATGAGACCATTCGTACTTGAATTAATGAGATACAATTTTAAAAGACACACAGTTCCATAAATAACGTCTACAAGAATATAAAGCTTCTTAGCATAATGCAGAAAAATGATCTAACAATATTCAATAGATAGCTTGTGAATAAAAGAATCAGATGAAAAAAGAAAAAATATCCTTTTGTATTGATTTGTTTACTATTTCTTACACTTTCGAAAATAAGCCAAACCCCCCCTTTAAAAATGGCAAAGAGAGGCCACAATATAGTTCTATAAATCAGTTACTCTTGGTAACTACCTTTAAATAATGTTTAGTTAAAAGGATGCTCAACAAAAAACCCCAACTAATTACAATAAATCCAAGATGAGAAAAGAAAGAAGGGAGAAAAGTCAGGAGAAGAAGAAAAGTGTTCATGATTGAGAAGGGCCCACTGATTTGAGGATCCATTCTCTAAATGTTTTTAACACCTCTTCTATGTCTCTGCCATGTGGGACTGATGTGTTGGTAGTGGACTGGGTCCAAAATCTGAGACACCTCTCCATCTCTTTTTCGAATTCGACATGTGTATGATAATCTTTATTTGCTTCTTCAATAGCAGACTGGAGAGAGTAGATTTCCTTCATTTTTTCCTTGGAGACAGAATCCTCTTTGAACAAATTATCTTTGACAAAATCTCTGAATTGAGATTTGATTTCTTACAAGGAGAGAGGAACACCAAAGGTCTCATCATGGAGGTGGAAATGTATATCCCTGAAAGCAGATACCACCAAATTCTTGAAGGCCTCACCCTTTTGCCAGTTATTTCTCAATTCTCCCAAAGCTTCCTCTAGCACCTTGATTTTGCATTCCACACTATATACCCATGATTTTGACAAGTTATCTTTTGCATCATTGAAGAGCTTGTTTGCCATTAAAATATTTTCATCAGCCTGTCTGATAAGGCAAGGTCTACTATACAGCTGCTCCAGAGTTTGAGATCTTTATCTATATTTCCAATGGTGGAGGAGAGTCTCTGTTGCATATTATTTACCTTCTCATTGAGTTTGAAGGCTTCACCAATGAAATTCAACACTGTGATGAGCATATCATCCACCATGGCCTCCATAGCCCTTCCATAGATGGAATATCTATGTATATATTTGATACTCTGGACTTCTTCTTGGCTGAGGATCACAGGTGGTGGAAGAGTAGTCAATGTGGTGGGGTCTAAAACTTTATCATTGGACAAGAGTGACTTGATGAAACCTACAAGAACCTGAGCCTGCTCTTCTAACTACTCTATTTTTTGTTACCCTTTTTCCACTCTTCCAATGACTCTGGTGAATGTTTCTTGAAGATTGTGAATCTCACCTTCAGGGGTGGATTCTCCCATGGGGATCCTTGAGAACTCTAGATCAAATGCTTGCAAATCTTATTCTGGCTTGTCAACCTTAGGTTTAGCTATCTCCAAGAATTTCTTTCCTTGAGCATCAGATATTATTCGTGAGGTGGTCCTGGCCTTCTTGGTAGGAATAGGAGGGGTAGTACCCAATAAGGCCGCCACAGCATCAAAATTGGGTCCCGAGATTCGAGAGGAAGACTTTCTCTTCCTAATATCAACGAAAGGTTGTACCCATGCAAAAGAAGAGGAGAAAGAAGAAGGTGGGGCAAGAGGACCAAGAGAAAGAGAACTCATGGCACTTAGAGTGTGCACTATTGTTGCCTCTAGTTAAGATATGAGTGGGGCACTTGGGACTTCTGGTACAGATGAGTCAATGGTGTTTGGAAGCTCAGTGCTTTAAACTTCTTTTTCCTTATCCGTTAGGGCTTCTGGAGCACTTACAGAGACTGGCACTTCACTATCCTTTCTTTCACTGAGAAAAATGATGTTCTCTAGTCCTAAGGGCAATTATGAATGCTTCATCAGGGGATCTTCTTCAACAGGCTCCTTCTTGACTTCTTTGATTTTCTTCTGATATACTTGGGTGGATGAGGAAGGAGTGGAGGATGTAGGACCTTTAGTTGATAAGGCAGGAGGGGTCTGTGTAGGTGCTTCCAAACTAGGTGTCAATGCCTCCTTTCTTGGTGTTGAAGTATCCTTGGAGGAGGATTCTCCTGAATGCCTTCTAAACTCACAAACTCTCCTGTCAAACCAGATTTTGGTTCTTACTAGGACAGGGGCTAAGATTTCAGCCAGATCATCCTTCTTCTTTTTAAACCAATCCAAATCCTCTAAGGGAGTGTGTTTGACCAAGTTCTCATATTCATATGAAAACAGGTCGGAATTATCATCCTAAATCCCTTCAGGAACTTGGTACAGGTTAAGCTCTTGGATCAGTTGGAGAGAAAACCTGCCATAGTGTCTCCTCCTTGCCTCAAAATAATCAGCATAGTCAGCCCAATAGTCTTTTGTGTCTGCCATATGATGGTAATTGATTCTGAGGTTATTCTTAATAAATTTCTTCAAGTCAAAACAATTTCTTGGCCTGAAGAAATTGACAGTGATGGGAGCCAGGGCTCTCTCTATGTTTTGTGCATCTAGAGCCGTCTTACAGGTGTAGTTTCCCAAAGATATAGGGAAGTGCAGGCCAGTGATTTTCTTATCCCTACGGGTTCTTTGTAACTTGTCCAATTGCCTGCATATCTCGATCAAGGCCACTTTATCATTGTAGAACATAGGAAGCTTGAGAGGGGTGCTCTCATAGCCTTCAAGCCTGATATAGGAGAATTTTCTGAACTGAATGAAGTAGGCACCGTACTTTGATATTAGGTTCATGGCTTCATCAGAAAACCTCCTCACCATGTCGCTCTCCAGAAGTCTTACAATGTACATGGTGAAAGAATCATTCACCCTCCTAAAGTTACGATTGCTAGTGTCCAAGGTGAATTGAGGATACTAAGCATATATAGGGTCACCTTTATGAGCATCAATGTATGTGAATCCAAACCATTACCTTGGTGCAACTAGGGTATACATCAGATATGAAGTCACGTAAAACTTCTTTGTTTGTTGTACATTAGATAGCTACTATGCTAGGTTCATGATAATGATTTCTACCCAGTTGATATTCTGAGTTCCTTTGCACACCATGTTAATAAGTGGGAACATCCAGAAATGGAACTCATTGGTAGAGGGTAATCCCTTGACCTGAGCTAGTAGGATTATGAAATCTGATAGCTCCTCATTAAAATCAGCATGAAATAGAGCTTTGGACAGACAGGACACCCCCTTTTTAGGGTTTTTAATCCAAGACTTTGCCACCCTTGCCTTGTATTTTTCACTTTCCTGGTCGAAGAGGGCCTGCGCCTAGTTCTGAGAGATTACTATAGAATTGTCCATTTCAGGAATCCTTAGGGAAGTGCCAATGGCGGCAACATCAAGCTTGGCAATGAGCTCCCCATGCACATTCATTAGTTAGCTTGAGTCAGGATTGAAATAAGTACTGCAGGAAAGTACCATATTTGTAAATTGCATTGAGATTGGGAAACTAGTGGTGAATTCCAAGCCACTATCATAAATCATTTGTTCCATAGCTATGGGGTTTGAGTCTATCATCCTAGTCCAGAAATCACCAAAGTCCAGGTGAAAAACTTCACTGTCCCTTATATCGGGAACGACAGACTCGAGCTGTGAAAATTACTCCTGACATTGGAATTTAATCTTCATGTTGATAGTGATTTGAAAAACAAAGTCACAGTCTGAACTCTTGATGGAATTATCAGGGAATTGAGTATGTGCACATAAATTTCAATTACGAGGGTATGAGCAATTTATAGTAAGAAAGCAGTGTACAAAAATGTGTAGGGGAAGAGATTTTTAAATAGCCATGTAGGAGAGAGAAATATAATAAATGTGCATTAAATATGCATCTACCAACTTAAAAAGCAATATATTCGGGAAGAGTGGGAAAAATAAGCCCAGATGGCCTTTGGTTCATTTGGGACATGTGGGATACGAAAGAGCAATTCGGTCGATGCGGGTGACACAGGGACAAGATGCATAAATGTTCACAGGACATGAGGGATGAAAGTACATGAAGTGCACGATGTGGCCGAAGTGGGTGAGAGGTGAACAACAAGTCCTGAGTGAACTTGGAACAAAAAGTTTCGACGGGCCCAAAAGAGAATAAATTTTCGGGTAAAGCGGCTGATCGGTGAACAGGGATCCCGAATGAACTTGGGAAACATGGGAAAAAAAATTCTGACAGACCCAAAAATCACACAAAATGACTCAAAAACATAGTTGTTTCGACTTCTTGACTTTTCCCTTTACCAGAACAGCAGAAAAGGCATTAACTCAAAAAAATTCCAATTTTGAACTTCTCAAAAGAGGGAAAATTTTGAGAGGACAACAGACACCAAACAGGGCACCACCTCATCAACAAGCAATGTCATTTCAGCTTTGGTTGAAAGGGTCAAGGAGTTAGAGTTTGCCTAGAATGCAAAGAATTCATACGTAGGGAAAGTGTGGGCTCCTTCCTACCCATTGAACCATGGGAAAATACTGATTTCCTAGAACCCGCCAATCTACATGAATATTATGAACTATCTAGACTTGTTAACTGATATGGATACCTTGGGTATACCTCCTCAAGCCACATATGGTCATCTATAATAGGCACAGCCGAAAGTGCATTCTCAAACACTATACCAACTAGAAATGTGACGTTCCCTAGCTTCGTGCCTTCAGCTCCATATCAAGGAAGTCAACCCCCATATATACACATGTATTCCAAATCACCACAGGGGGAAATGTAAACCTACCCAGGTCCATATGGAAAAATGCAAGGGATGTCATATGCCCCACCAAATATTTATGCTATCCCATTTTAGAAGGCAACGCAAGGCCCACCTCCCCAGCAAGGGTCTTCAATGGTGGAAACATATGCAATGGGGACTTATTCTGAATATCTCAAAGAACCCTTATATTTCTCCATTCGAGAAGTCATGTTCCTGAGACCCTTTCCTGATCTCCTGAAGTTCAAGGGGGAGGGTGATCCAAATGCCCACATTAAAGCTTATGCAATGACCATTCGAGAGCTACTCCCATAGGATGCAGTCATTGCAAATATTTTCCCTAAGACACTTGAAGTTATTTCTCTTAACTGGTATTATAGGATACCAGATGCTTCAGTACACTCGTTCAAGCAACTGCTGTCAGATTTTATCAAAGCCTTTGATATGAACAATCTTTTATGAACAGGAATTAGAGAATTTCTTCATATCAAACAAGAACATAACGAGTCTATAGTTCACTTCATTTAGAGGTGGCAACATGTTCTCTACTCTTCCACAAGTTCTCCAAACATGGACAAAATGAAACTTTTTGATTTGTTCCTCCACTCCCTCAACTGAGAGATGAAGGAAGAGGTTTAAAACTTCCCGCTAATGAGCTATGAAGAGGTACTAGAGGGTGCTCTTTAGATTGACCAAACGGCCATCGACAGTGGTCGTAGGACCTACGGAGAAAATGGGAAGTTAGTTACCCCTTCTCAAAACACTCCCAGCTACTCCAACAATACAAATAACAATCAAGGACAAAATATCATTAACAAGAATAATGGAGTCATGACCAATGGTGTAAGTGACCAGCCTAAAAATCCTAATGTTGTTAATCCCACCGGTATAGGTACAATGAATGAAAACAACAATGGGAGTAACAATGGCAACAATTAGAGGAACAACAATTTTTCACCCTCAGTAAACACTATGGATTTTAATTGTCCCCAACAACAACAACAACCTTAGCCACAAAGATAAATGCCAACCCAAAGCCCTAGTCAATACCCCAACCAATTCAAGAACTAGGGAAAGGTTTCCAAAGTGTTAACTATAATAGTCAACAACCAAACAATAACTGTGGTTTTGAACCATAACAAGGAACAAACCAAAGGCCTCAGGATTATGATCCTGACTTGTATTGTGGTTTCTATAGGGTTTATGGGAATGACATAAGAACTTTATGTGATTGTAATAAGTTTTTGTAACACTTTCCAGAAGACCAAAGACATTTGTTTGTTGACATGTTTCTAGCCAACCCAACTCCACCTAATAAAAAAACCTATATGGGACCAGTGTCTCCACAGAACACGCCATTGGGAATCTTCAATGATCCTCTCCCCATGCATTTGAATGATGGAAGGTTGGATCCTAATGGTTTGAATAAAGGCATTCTAATAGGGACTCATGATCATGAAGCCTCAACTTCATCAAACCCACAGATGGAACCTCCTTTGGATGGTCACTTGTAAACAAAGATCATTAGTTTGGTTGAGTTGGACGTTGAACTCCAAATTAACACTACAACAAGAGCCAAAGACTATTCATCGTAGCTGATCCTGATTTACCCAGTTGTCTCGAATAATGAGCATGTCACGCTAAGCAATCCGGTAGGGGCTTAGGACTTGATCAGTGATCTAACAAAGACCTTTTCACACATTTCCTTCTTAGATCTACTAAAGAATTATCCTTCTCATCAAGCCGCTCTCTTGGAAGTGCTTGGTCTCAACCATTTGGCTAACATTACCCCACCTCCAGAGGTGCAGATAAACCATATAGACTTTTATGTTTTCCCTCCAGGGCATCCCGAAAGGGATATTGGGTTTGTATTTGACATAAGCAAGATGCCTACGGATGTCAAAATAGCTCGTAGAGGTGATCTAGCCCTGTTTTTAAAATTTTGGAACTCCAACAACTATGTGGAGTGTGCAATGATTGGCAATGGGGCAGCAGTTAACATATTTTCCTTCTCTTTTCTTCAAAAGTTAGGATATGGGGAGAATAATTTCTCCTCGATGTGAAACACATTAAGAGGCTATGATAGTCTCAAGGTGACCTCAATTGGGACCATAGTATTACTAGTCACTCTTGGACCCAAGATAGTGCTTATTGATTTTTATATTATAGATTGGGAAACCAACTATAATATGATTCTTGGTTGCCCTTGGATACACTACACGAAAACAATCCTGTCAACCCTATTCCAAGAAGTTAGATTCCTACATTTAGGGAAATTATTTATCACTCAGGGTGATCCAAAGCACTTTGACATACATCTGGACAACTTGAAGAAAAGGCTAGGGGTCCACTTTGAATTTGAGATTTCCACCAACAAGTTAAATAAGCCAATAAGCATGTTACCAAAAGAAAAGTTGGTTCCCATGATGGAATTAGAGGTTATAGGTTTGATCGAGGGTATTTCAGATGTCAAGGATGAAATCATTGTTGTAGAGATAGTTTCACTAGGAACTACAACAAATATTGTTGAACTATTAGAAAAGGATTTCCATATCCTTCTTCCCTTCGATTCCATGGGTACGGGACATGCTTTAGGACCTAGTTCCCTTCGAGCAGATGAGGTTTCCATGGTAGTTGTAACTGAGATAAAATAAGAAATTACAAAGGATGACTCAACATCTATCTTTTTGAGTAATTGTTGGACTCTCTAATTTGATGGGGCCAAGTGTCACTTTGGTGCCGGGGTAGGTGTAATCCTTACCTTTCCCGAAGGAAGGGTTTTACCTTTTACTTTCAAATTGAATTTTAAATGCACAAATAATGGGGCTGAGTATGAAGCTATTCTATTAGGTCTCATTTTAGCCAAGAGAATGGGAATCCTTAATATTAGGGTGTTGGGTGATTCATAGCTAGTCACAAATTAGGTGTCCGAGGTATACAAGACTAGGGATGAACACTTACAGCTCTATAAAATTGTTGTGTTAGACATAACTAGGGGGTTTGATTTCATATAAATCGAGGCAGTTCCACGTGAACAAAACCTTCTAGAAGACTCTATAGTGACTTCCACCTCATGCTTCACCCCAAGTAATGATTTAGAGGACACCAACTTCATGGTTTCACTTTGCATTGAATTCTTGATTCATAAAGTGCCTATGGCGTCAATGTTGACATATGTGGAAGCTAAGGGCCATTTTGACTCTTCAGACCCTATCGATGGGGCTGAGTCAACTTTAGCTTATTTAAACACTTTGGTGGAATTGCATCTTACTTGTCAAGAGGTAGACTTTTCCCTAATTCTGTGTTCCTCCTCTTATTTTGGGAATCCAATGATTGGGTCATCTCTGAGAAGAGATATTGAAATTTATGAGGTAGAAGAGGAAGGGGACTTGGAGTTGCCACCAGCCCCACCTGATTTTAAGGAGGGTAATGCCTCCTTAATTAAGGGAACAATTGATATAAATAGCAAAACGAAAGAGGAACCAAAAATATTAAAACTAGGGTCCTCTTTACTCTAGAGGAAGTAGAAATTCATACCCAAGTCCTTAAGGAACATCAAAAATCCTTCACATTTAGTTATAAGGAAATGATGGGAATTGCACCACACATCATAGTTTGTAATCTCATTACTAAGATAGACGCCAAACCAATTAAGAAGAAATCAAGACCTATGAAGCCAAAGGTAGCCCTTATGGTAAAAGAAGAAGAAAAGAAGCTTCTCCAAGTAGGATTTAACAAGCTGGTTGATTATTCACAATGGGTATCTAACATTATCCCCGTTCTCAAAAAAATGGAAAGATCCATGCTTGCATAAATTTCCAGGACATCAACAAGGCTTGTCCCAAGGATGATTTCCCACTACCATCCATTGATGTTATCGTCGATGCAATGAATGGATTTGAGTTGTTGTCCCTCATGGATGGGTTTTTGGGATACAATAAAATCAAAATCTCTGTCGAGGATCAAGCTAAAACTATGTTTATAACTCTTTGGGGAACTTATTGTTATGTCATCATGTCATTTGGTCTTAAGAATGCTAATGCTACATACCAATGAGGAATGACCTACATATTACATGATCTTATTCATAAGATTGTGGAATCCTACATGGATGACCTACTGGCTAAGGCAAGGAAGTGTTGTGATCACCCAGAGGTGCTTCATATCATTCTCTCATGCTTGATTGAGTACGGAGTCACATTAAATATAGAGAAATGTGTATTTAGTGTAATACATGGAAAGCTCTTGGGTTACATTATATATTCATGAGGAATTGATGTTCACCTGGCCAAAATCTAGGCTATGTTAGAAATGGTTCCGCCATCAGCCAAGTCTGGTATTAGATATTTTCTTAGGAAACTCGGTGCAATCTGAAGGTTCATCCTTGATTTGACCTTCGTCATTCATCCAATCAATAATTTTTTAAATAAATATTATAGATTGGATTGGATGTTGGAATGTGAGGAGGCCTTCAAGGAAATTAAGTGATTTTTGTTATCCCCTCCCATGCTAATGCCACTAAGGCCAGATCACCCTTTTATCTTATATTTTTGAGCTACAGAAATTTTTCTAGCATGTATGTTAGCACAAGAGGATGATGACAAGTGATAACGGGATTTTTATTTTATCAGTTAGATGTTACTCAATTACGAGACATGCTACAAGCAGGTAGAAAATAAATGCCTTGCCACATTTTTCACAACCAAGTGCTTAAGACATTACATGCTTAATCAAGATACAAGGGTAATCATCAAGTCATACCACTTATGGACATTCCTCATGCAAGGATCCTTGTCTAAAAAGGTTGGGCATTTCATTACATTAATGGGAAAGTTCAAGCTAACTTTTGTAAATCAAAAATAATTTATGGGTCAAATCATCACAGATTGGATGTCTGATAATCCATTAGACGGGGGTGATTTGGTAGATTTGGACTTTCCTGACAAGTGCGTATATTTTGTTGAAACTAGTCCCCTTATCTTTGTATGTCCTTGGTACACTGACATCATCAATTTCATCTTAGACTACACGTACCCAAAAGTGGAAACATCGCAACAAAGAAGGCGGTTACACATAATTTCCACCAAGTACATCATCCTAGAATAGGTGCTTTATCATAGAGCCTCTGATGGAATTCTATTGAGATGTGTTGATTATGAAGAGTCTGAAAATATTCTTTATGAGTCACATAGCGGGGTATGTGGTGGTCACTTCAGTGGCCTTGCTACTACCCGAAAGATACATCAGATGGGTTATTTCTGGCCCACCCTTGAACAAGATGTGGTAGAGTTTATGCGTAGATGCCACAAGTGTCAAGATTTTTCCAATGAAATCCACATACTGGCACAAGCTTTACAACCGATCTCAACTCCATGGCCCTTCTCCATGTGAGGCCTAGATCTGATAAGGAAATTCTCTCCCTTGTCAACAGATGGCCATAATTTCATATTTACAGCCATGGATTACTTTACCAAGTGGGTAGAGGCCACGCCCCTTACCACTTTCCCTGGCTCTGTAATTGCTAAGTTCATCTTGAACCATATCATTTGTAGGTATGGGGTGCCATAGGTCATTATTTATGATAATGGAACATCTTTCAAAAATAACGAGGTGTGTGAGTTGTGTGAAAATTTCAAAATAAGTCATCACATAGCTTCTCTCTATTACCCTCAGGCTAATGGAAAATTCGAGGCTACCAATAAGACTTTAAAGTCCATTCTTCTAAAAATTGTTAAGGAGAATAAACGAGATTGGCATCTGAAGATTTTTTGGCTTTGTGGGCCTACTGAACATCAGTTAGAATACCAATGGGAGAAACTCCCTTTTCTTTAGTGTTTGATGTTGAGGTAGTTCTACCAGTGGAGGTCAAACTACCTAGCCTCCACATTTCATTACATGGGATCCTAGGAGAAGAGGGTTACCGAGAATCTCATCTCTCCTAATTAGAAAGCCTCGATGAATTTAGATTGAATGTTGAGCAATGAAACAATGTGTATGCTGACTACATGGCTTGGCAATACAATAAAAGGGTGTATGAACATGAGATCTATGAAGGATATTTGGTATTAAGACTCGATAGCCAAATTGATAAGAAGATCGGTGAGGGAAGAAAGTTCTGACCTATGTGGATGGGTCCATATCAAGTGGTGGAAGATTATAAAAATGGTGCATTCCATTTGTGTACTCTAGAAGGTGAGGATTTTAGTGAATCTGTGAACTCCCTTCACATAAAGAGATAATATGCATGATCCATCAACATTCTCATATGTACATTATTGTATCTACATTGCATTTTAATTTGTCTGTTCATTTTGTAAAAAGTGTGATCAAGGAGCTTATCCTTATAGAAATCCCCAAGAACTTATGAAAATATTGGTAAAACATTTAAATCATGTCTCTTCAAATCTTCATTGTATCATCAACTATTTCTACATCATTTCATTAGTTCCAACAGGATAAGATGAAGTTTTGATAGTAACCATACCAAGGCCTGCATACTTGGTTCTACTTTTGGTTTCTTCTTAGGATAGGTGCCTTTTATTCATGGTCTATTCTATAATCTTCATGGTGTCACATCCATCCCACATACATCTCCTTGGAAATAAGAACATTCTAAATATTTTTCCCAAATAAGTAACTCAAGTACAAATCAATAGAAAATTTCATTTTACACATTTATTTTCCCTACCAACCTTCAGTGTTGAACCTGCGTCTCTTACTAGTGACGTAGGGTTTGGAAAGGAAGAAAATTCCATTACTCACCTATGATTTGTCCATGGTGATGAGCTCATGCTTCCTACTGGTAGCATGGGTCAAGGTATAGGGGGTCTCTTTGATAAACCTGAAAGTCATAAACAATTAGACCAATTACTGGGAAATATTAAGTCAAAGAAAAGTGGATTATATTGTCAAAATTCCAAGAAGAATTCAAAACCTTAAAACTATAATTTGTCAATCAAGTGGCCATCTATGGATCCAAGTCTAGATAAACTATAGAGCAATTCAAATTCTAAACTATGAGGTAACATTAGTGGGGTAAGGTTGTAGCATCCCAATTTGGCTCTGTCAAACCTCTGTCATCATCTCACCACTATAATTCAAAAAATTTCATGGCTTGTGCCCTTCCTAGCTCTCGGTGTTGATCCCTTCCATCTTATTAGTTGTGTGGATTTAGGAGTAGAGCAAGCATATCTATTCATCATATCATTATGTCTTCACATTTTGTCAAGACAAATACAATGTCGAAAATTGTAAAAGAAACTAAGCTTTAAGATCACATTGTGTTTGCATCATCATATATCATAATCATGAAATACAAAAATAAATCATTCTATTATCATTTCACGTTCATTGCATACATTCTAAAAAACATAGGAAAGTGAAGATTCTAAACATCTAGATTACACATGAGAGATAAGCCAAAGAGATTCAACTCAGATACAATGGAATGTTGAACCAAAAATAGAGTCTATATATCATAATGGATCAAGTTTGTATACAATGTCATCATGCACCAGGCATGGTCAAAAACCCTCGTAACGATCCCAAAACACACCAAAATAAATCGTAGAATGTCAAAAAATGGTATCAAAGCAATAAAGGCTCAGTGACCTTTCAATCCCTGTGGGATCCCTCCGATGGTGCATGGCCATTCCTAGGGCTCCTACTGTGACTACAACAGTGTTGAGAATCGACTGAATGGTGTGAGTGCTCATGGTGGTACCCGCTACCCATAGCCTCACTATGAGAATGGCTTCATCTCATCAAGTGCTTGGTGGTCTCGTACCTAGCTATTGTGGCATGAAAGGAGGTCGCCATCTATGTAATATTCTAGAAAAGAGTAAATATGTCAGTATGTTAGCCAATGGCTAAGGGATGCCTTGAATTAGCAGCTAACTCAGCCTAAGTCTTCCCTGAGGGGATCAATAGGGTGTCTACACATACTCGCTAGATGAGCTCTCACCACTCATGTACATATGCTATAAAAATGAAAATAAGAGATAGTGAGAAAAGATAAAATCACAAAACGCAAGTCAAAATAGAATACTAAACTAAACTTGAAAAAATAAATAAACAAAAATAGAGAGAGGAGTATTGAACATACTCAAGTCTCTAGGCATCCATGTGGGATCAACGACTATTGCGGAAGGTGCTACTGGTGGCTGTGGAGCCTCCCCGAATCCAAAGGCATGGTGTTGTCCCATCACAGACTCATCATATCGTCTAAGGGTCTCCTCTGAGACTAGAGTCTCTCTCTCCATATTCACATCCTCATGCATTGCTTTGAGGATCTCCTAGGTGTTATGCCACTCAAGGTCACTCTCATATCCCTCCAAAGGTCTTCCCCCCTCATCCTCCTCTCCACTTGACTCCCCCTCTATGTAATCTCCCACCTCCTCCTCAGAATTGGATTCCAAGTCAATTGGCTCATCCTCCTCCCCACTATGAGCAGGAGCCACCCCAATCTGAAGTAAAGGTACTTAAGGAGCACCAACTACTCATTGATCCTGAAGTATGTGCCTAACTGTAATAAGAGCACTAGGAGTATCAGTTTTCATGCCAAGATCCCCTCTAAGACTTCTCTTTTCCTCCTAGATAGTCCTGTAAACAGGTGTCACTGGAGGAAACATGACAAGGTATGGAAGAAAAAACTGCTGAGGTACAAGTTCAAAGGGATGAATCTCTAGTCTCTCGGCCCTATCAACTAGCTTGCTCATGGAAGAACAAGCTACCATCATCACAGTCTCCTCACCCAATATCCTTGCCATATCCTGATAGGGTGTGGGGGTGATGTTGGCCATAGCCAGAGAGGACATCGACTGATGTGGAGTCCGGAGCACTGACTTGCTTGTCCATCTAGCTTCCCAGACAACCATTGGATCTAACACCTCCACCCCCTACCATACAAGATGAAACGCTCATAGACACAGTTCATAACCAGAGTGGGGTAGCTCAATGACTGCCCCTGTAATCTCACAACTCTGTATAAATCATGGCTGCTCCCCAGGCATACCTATAGCCACAAGCCTCTATCTACGCAATGATGGGGTCCCAAAAGTACAAAAGTGTATCCCCCGCTTGTCCTTGATTAGTCTCGAGGACAGGATACCCATGATGGCTTTCCGGAGGGTAGGAATGGGAGAAGTAGCAATAAACCAAACTTTTATTCCCTTCTTCAAGCTAGAAGAGACAATAACATCTCCCATGCATGTAGCTTGTTGTCTCATCATGGCTCTGGACCCTGCTGTCTCCAATATCATTTTCCTACCAAGTACTAGAATACCAAGAATGTGATAGAAATCCTCCAAAGTGATGGTCCACTCCCCCCTGACACCTGGAAACCGGAAAGTGTTCTGGTCTGCATACCAATAAGAAAATAAGTCACACAAAATATGACTAGCAGGAGTAACATGGGGAACCTGTGCTATCTACCATATGCCTTCTTATTGTAGAAGATTTGTCTCAGCCTGGGTCAATTGACCTAGAATCCCAGGGAGCCAATTGCACTCTCTCTCTCTTCTCCAATGTATGTACTCCACCTTTTTCTGCATCCACAAAAACATGAGAAAAGAGTAAGTTAATAAAGCATGCCACATAATAATATCATAAAAACATAGTAAACTTTCAAAAATCCAAAAAATTTCAAGTTTTGAGCATGTTTTCATGTTCTATCATCACCCAGTGCAGGACGGTGGTTCCTGGACTACCACCCTAAATTAGGCTACAGTCTTGTGACCGCCGCCTTGCATTGGGCAGCATTCCTGAAACAAATTTCAAAATGTGCTGTGAACCCTAAGAAAGACAAAATAATGATAAAATTTACCATTTTTTCTAAAAAAAAAGCATGACCTATGGGCACCCCCCCTAAAGACTTATTCAAGACATTTTTTTTGAAAATATCCCCCCCTAGGTGAAGTTTTCAACATTTAAAATTTTAGGGTACAAAAAGACAAAGAAGGAAATAACTAACATGGGAGCGCACTAGTCGATGTCCCACACGCGGAGGCATGATCATAATCTCGACATGAACGTATTTATTGTATTCTTGTTGAAAACAGTCACCGTAAATCCAGAACTCAAAATCAATCAAACAATCCAAATCAACAACGCACAAATGAACTAGAAAATTAATTTGTTTTGATATATATATATATGGTCTTTCTAACCTCATCTTTATTATATGTGTTCATAGGGTTGGAGCATTGGCGTAGGTATATTTCTACATCCACGCGCAAATGGTATGTCCTCTTGTCATTTTAATTTACTGCTTATTTTTAAATTATTTATCTATTTAAACTTGAGTCTTCTTTTTCTCTTACAAGTAGCGGGAGCTTGGATGATGAGATTTTGACACATGGACATATCAGGTATAGCCTCTAACTCCCCAATTCGGTAACGCCATACTCAAACTTTCCATTTTATGCCTCTTTCATGGCTAAAACACTTCTTCGAGGGGGGCAATATGTAAGCACCCAAAATTGCATGTGCTACATTGGCGGGAAAATGGTTCTAAAGGTCCCCAGTGATGATTCAAAATCCTTTCGAGAAGGTGTTCGAGCTCCAAAAACCCATTTATAGTATATATTTGTGGCCTAGATAGCCTTATCTTTTCCTTGAATTTTTCCCTTTTCCCCTTTCATTATGTGCTTGTCTTTGCCTTCAGTACTAGGACCACCACCCTGCCTGGGCAGTGGTTTGCAAACCACCACCCTGACTGGGGTAGTGGTTCTAAAACTGGCACCCTGCACAGGGCGGTGGTCCTGGTCGATTTTTCTAGAATATTCACATGAGAAATTGCATGCGACAATTCACTTAAGTTTATCTTTTGAACGTGTCAGTGAATCAAATTTGCTAAAAATAGCTTATTTTGCTTGGTTCTCCTAGTTTCTTCTATTTTTAAATAGATTTAATGAGTCGAACTACCTCATCAATTCCTTGTGCATGAAGTAACCTTCTAGCCTCCATTACTATATATTCCATGCTTGTATTCAAGTAAAAGGCTTGAGAATTTTCTGTATCTTGCATTGTTGTGCTACAATAATCTTACTAGGAATTGCATAGCCAAGTTCAGATCTCTTGTGCTATCTTTCTTCTACCTGCATTACGTCCAAATTGCTTCCAAGTTGCCATCGATTAAGCACCATCCTCTTGTTGTTGTTCTTTGCATTCCCATCCTTGGACCCACATGAAGGCTTAGAGAAAGAAAGGAAATAACTGAGGAGACAGATACTCATATTTCCAGATTTTCCAAAGATCTTGCTCTTCCAGGTTGGATTTGTGTATTTATTTGCTTTGTTTTTTCAAATTGCATATCAAATAAAGTAGAGAAACAATTCATTTTAATCAATCAGATAGTTACAAGTAGATCAAGTCAATAGGAAGTTTTCCCTTCAATATTGTTAGGAAAATAGTGGGTGAATGAAAGTTCTGTTAGAGTCATGATTTATTCTTCACTTTTGAGGTAGAGTTGGAGAGATTTTATTTGAATTAGAGTAGATCTTAGATTTAGATTCACACATTTGCACAAATAGCTAGCTACATCTCAAAAGTTCTTTATTTTCTTTAAATTGTTTGTTAGATTAGATGCATTGTCTGAAAATGTAGAAAAGTACAAAAATATTTATTTCAATAGATTAGCTTGTTTTATTGTTTTGTTATTATATAATGAGAAAACACAAAAAAATAATATTTTAGATTTCATTTAATAGATAGTTTATTCACCGATAATGAATCAAATTCATTTTGTATGACCATCAATGGTCTACAGTAGGAAAAGACCATTGATCCTCTGGTCCCACAACCCAATGGGCCAAAGATAGTATCAGAGATTAGATGCATTGTCTGAAAATGTAGAAAAGTACAAAAATATTTATTTCAATAGATTAGCTTGTTTTATTGTTTTGTTCTTATATATTGAGAAAACACAAAAAAAAAATATTTTAGATTTCATTTGATAGATAGTTTATTCACCGATAATGAATCAAATTCATTTTGTATGACCATCAATGGTCTGCAGTAGGAAAAGACCATTGATCCTCTAGTCCCACAACCCAATGGGCCAAAGTTAGTATCATGAGTACGTTGTGCACACTTCTGGGCTTAACAATCTTATAAATATGTCTACCACATTAAGTGCCAGTGAAAATGCCCGACTAAGTTAGAGATGTTGGAAACTAGACTCCTAACAATGCACCTCTAATGGAAATTTAGATGTGTAATCTTAGGAATAGGATTCACATAACATATAATGCCCATTTCTAAGAGTCCTCAGCCTGATTTAATATTTGGTTATGACCCATATGTTCTTGAAGCCAATGGACCCTACTAGTCCCAGTTATGATATCGACACTATTTCCTACGCACGTAGGTATTCATCCATGCTAAACAATTGAACCTGATATTTTCACACAACTTTCATTGTTAAAGGATAACATGCCGATAAGGCTAACAACCTATTTTTTACGAGGGCAAAGAATTTAACCCTGTAATGCCTATAAGATCCACTACTAGATCTTGTAAAAATGACTTCCATGACATTCATCTACAAACTCCATAACAATATGGAAATTTATATGGTGGTTAACAACACGTATTCATGTAACCAATCAATACAATCTTGGCCTTGAGCTAGTGGTACCCTACATATTGGAGTCTCCGAGTAGGGATTATAATACAGACCCTATCATATTTTATTTTGTGAACCATTTAGTATGTAATGCATAGAGATCTATTCCTTAGATTCACAGTAATTTGATAAAAGTTGCGTGTTGAAGACATAAATTTTCCCAATTATCACAAGATTTTTTAAAATCAACTTTCACTCCTAATTTAAAAGCTCCACACCAGCTTATTGATCTAAAGGATAATTTCACATGGGAGTGTTATTTATAGAAAGTCACATGTTGATTATATATCAACATGAGTTACCTTATTAATGACTGTATTACCAATAAATTATCTCCTAGGATCCTATGGATATACATTGAGTCCTAGAGAGAAATATTTGAGTATAGAGATTTATATATCAAATATTGAGTTCTAACCAGATCCCTCATCGCGCATCTAGACACACCCTATCATGACACCAAGAGTAAGAAGTATCAACGCCATATTTGAATTCATATTTGAAATAGCATATCAGGATAGCACCCCTATGGCATACAGAGGATCAATTTTATGAGCCATCAACGGAAGACCTAAATTTAACCACCAGTTACCTTACTAAGATAAAAGTGAAACTTGAATGTACATTAATTCCATGCACTCACTTTGATCATCATTTATTAAGGGAGGTAGATTTCTTGTAAACAACCTACGATCTAATTATTGCAAACCCATCATTCTCACCTATACCCATTTTGATCCACCCATCTAACCACCCATAACCTTCTATCTCTGCACATTCAACCGCCAAACATCTCTGAAGCATATCTCATGCATCTATACCAACCTAGCCATCCTTCTTCTATAATGTGTGTAATATAAAGAGAACCTCATAAGGCTCAAGTCATGAATTAAAATTAGATATGAATGAGGATTTTGCCTCTATCAACACTAGTCACCATGTAACCATCATCCCATTTGGGCATGCTAAACCGTAATAATTCATACTAGTATTTTGTCAGTATGTGTAGACTAGAAGATCATGAACAACTATATACAATATACCTAAAAACCTGGACTCAAACATAGTTACAACCTGATCTTGACCTTTTCTAATGACCTGAGGAGAATTACCTAATCTTGAGCCCGAAAAATATCCATAAAGTAAGTTAGATAAAAAATTGCATTACAATAGTCCACTTAATCTAATCCCATCTTGTCCTAATAACTTGTGATATTTATCTCTAGTGGTGACCTAATAAGGACATCTATTTCTTGACACTTGATAACCATTTATTTTGATGTACAATGGATCTGAAAAACATCAATGCAAGTATCTCACTTCCTAGATCTGGAATGCCATAAGGGGCCTCTCGGGATTGGGGTATGATCATTTAATATTCTTCCTGTGGTCTTTTTTGTATAGACAGATAAAATCCTCCTAGAGAAAGGATGTTCTCGCATTCATCATTGGATTGGGAAATCAAAACGTATGCCTACCTCATTATACCTTCCACTTTCATTTCACGGGTATCCCTCCTACACCCATACCTGTCTACATGTTTACTTCATACGTATGCACACTATTGGTGAAATAGTTTTGGCATCACCTGGTGGGACCTCTATCATTTAACTGTATTTATCTCTTAGCACTTGATTAAATAAAATTGAAGAAAATAGGGGAAATCTATAATGATATTTAATCTAATCTAGGAGGACATAAATGTTGTAAACAAATGTACTAAGCAATATAATATTATCCCTAGTAACAATTAACTAATAGAAAATAAATCTTCTAATATGCTAAAGAAAAGGTAAGGAAATAACTCAGCTGATTACATATGAAGGTCGCATAGTGTCGTAGTTGTGACATCCCAGATTATAGCATAGTAGTGAACAGACTACACAGGGGTTCAAAAATTCATCAGATACTAGATTGAATCTGAATAGTCGATTTGAAGTTACTTAGGAGGGTATTGGGGCAGCCTAGGGTGCCTTGGTATGGTAGAATTAGGTAGCTCACTAGTCTCTGAAAAATCTTAGCAAGTTATATTCTTCCCTGTCTATGCACTAGCTGGATTTGTTGGACTATGCCTAATTGTACCAAATATAACAAGATGATATTGAAGACTCTATAAGAGACAACATAAGTATTGTCAAACCCTACAAAAATACAAAGATGAATACATCTAATGGGTCAGACTGACCTCAGCTTGCCACAGATAGATGGGCTTACTAAACTGAGTTTTACACTACATTTTGGACCCAAATGTAGTTGATGGTGTGTGTATACATGTCATGCCCTAGGTGATCTTATGTCCAGTCATTATCGTCAGTGAAGTAGTGAGCACCCCCACCAAAACATAACCTGTAGAAACCACCCTTAATAGTATGTGTACATGGAGTAGAATATAATCCCTGCCCCTATGAAATGTGTGTTGATGTGAGATTCTCAACTCAGTCTTGAATGGCACGGAACTATGTGGATGCAATGGAATGCAACTCTATTATGGATTGATCAGTAGTAAGTGACACTAGGGCCTTCATTATAGAGTCTGCATAACTTTATATTTATGAGGGTTATCATTGCTCTAATTTCCTCTTCAATTATCACACTCGATCATGGTCATACTAGGAAAAATATGAGGGATGAAAAATGTGCTAGAAAGAGCCCAAAAAGAAACAAATGGGTATGTCTGCAAAAATGTGTGGGAATGAAAAATAAAAAGTAAAATAAGATGGCCAAAAGGTGGTATTAGTTAGTCCATTTCTTCACTCAAGATCCTTCTAAAGTAGTAGTAGGAGACCGGGCTAAATAATGTCATTAGTTTATATCTGAACATCATTAGTTTACTAACTAGTGTCTATTTCCCCCACTATTATGTTGGTGAGTGGAAATCTCAGTAATATACCAGTAGATCAGAGATGCGTACCTGATTTCCATGTAAAGTGTAGTATAAAACGTGCCATAAGGACTAGACAAAAGTGTAGAATGATAAAAGGATAGTACAGTTTGCATGGATTTTCTTTAGATGAAAAATTGCCTCATTTGAAAAAGTGATGAGAGTGAACCTCATAGTAGAATGTGTGTCGTAGTTGTCATGCGGTGTCATCAGTGTACCCTGCATGGTATCAGTCAAGGCAATGTAACCTATCGTCAAGTTTATGTGATTTGATTTCATTTAAAACGCCTTATTCAGATCATTATTTCCTTGAATTCATCCTTCTCCAATTCCTGACTGCTTGTCTGTCTCATTTGCAGAGTATAGACTTGCAAGGAAAAAATGATCAAGTAGTCAAATGGTGTATGTATGTCATCCAAATACGCAATGTGCTATAGAATTTCATGTAGTCTTCAACCTCTCGCAAGTGTAGCCCATCACCTCCTTAAATCCTATCACCTAGTGTATCCAACTGGAACCCATGTGCACCTTTATTACCAAAAACGAGGAGTTTTCAAGGGTCCTTGACCAAGGATATTCATGTATTGCCTTTACAAGTTTTTCGGGTGATCTCACGCCACTCATCTAGCTGAAGAAGTCCTCAGGGAGGACAACTAGCTCTGTGTGTAGACCATGCTAAAATCAGGTCACACTGCCCCTTCGTCCCTCGACATATAAGCCCCCCTTTATTACATCTACCTAGCCATGACCCCCCTTCACCCTACTAATATTAATTTAATTAATTTAATTAATTTAATGCATTATCCTCACTATATTTATTATTTAAATAATATTTACACAATATCTACACATATAGTTCACTTAGACACCTCACCAAGCTAACTCAACCTAAGACCTATTCTTAGCAAGTTACCATAACTAACTAAGACTTACCCAAACCCTAAAAATCAATGCCTACACTCCCTCTAACCACATTCCCACATGCTCACAAGAATCTCCCAGTCTAATCCATGGGAGAATGACACAAGATCCAAGGAAATTAGGAGGATCTCCCCTAAAGTTTGGTAAACATAGAAAATCCTACCTTGACCAACGTTGGTTACCCCTAACCGTCGCTGGTTAAGCCAGACCACCATCAGTTACCCCTTGTTAACCCCAAAACAACCTTATTCTAAAAAGGTTGGAATTTAGAACCTGGAAGTTGGAAGCAAGAAATTTGACAAGAAAGAACGAGATCTCAAAAGATAACACATCTTCAAAGAGTCAATTCCAACAAGAACTCACATCCAAGGAAGGAGATTGAGCATCTTCTCCTGCACAGCCATCCCAGCCACGTTCGTATCTATCTAAGTAGAGAGGAACGTGCATGCAGCCCATGTAGAAGCTTTTCTTTAGTTGGTGATCACTTGCAAACTTCAAACCCATCATCAACACCTCCATCCTTCACACATAGAATTTCAGAAATGAAATTCAAGTAAGTATAACGTCATACTTTCTTGGTTATTTCATTTCATCATTAGTTTATCACCCATTGTTTATCTTGCTTCTTATTGATCATCTGTAATGATTTTCACCTCCATAGACACATCAAAACCTCGTAAAAACCTATTCTAGCCACCCAATACCTCATCCCGACCAACCAAAATCCTTTGTGTAATCACAAAGAGGACCAAAAACCCCATTCTATGACATTCCCAAATCTCACAGTAACCAATGCCGATTATACCTAATCATGGTCGATCACCCTTGACTAACGCCGGTCTCTGTTTTTTCCCACACAGCCTTAAACAGAGACCTATCCACCTAATTTTACCTCACCCTCACTCACCTGTGACCTACCCGAGACCTTTATCAGACCTGCAGAACCTAGAACCAACCATTTGGCTCATGGATTCTATTCTAGATTAGCCTGTTAGATTAGATATATTTCTTATTTTGTTTTTAAGTGAGATACCTAAATGATTTTAAAATAACAATAGGATTTACCTTGTTTTCATAATTAATTTGTTTAAATCCAGTGGACTGACAGCCATCTAGGAAGTATCATACTTCTCAAATCTAGTTTACACTAGGCAGTTCACTGCCCATATTGTTTAATTCTTTCTAGCGGTCTTAATTTCATTACAGGTAGTTCCTCCTAGCCAAAGGGAAGCTCTCATGATTATGTGTGGATTTGGAAGTCATACGTGCACAACAACTAATCAACCAACATTTGAATAGGTATTCCTCCTATGCCTGTTACCCTATCTATTTCATCAATAATTCAAAGAAACAATCTAAGAAAAAGGTGAAACATTTTGGCACACCCGGTGGGACGCATCCAGGGTTCCTTGCATTTCATTCATTCCTAGGATAAATTTGTGTGTTTTTTTCCCTTCTAAAAAGTGTACACACTAATTTTCTTCCCTGGTAATCCACTCCTTCTTTCTATTTTCTCTAAAGGAAACTTTTCTTTTGGTGTATTTAAAAAGAATCATCTCTTCATATTTTTTGCATTTTAGTGAAAGAGCATCCCTCTTCCTATACATCTCTTTTTGTCATTGAATATCATACTTTCAATTTGGGTTTAAAACAAGTGCATTGCATTTTTATTTGGCTCATTATCTCACATTAACTGAGGGTAACCTATACGCTAGAATTCATTACCAACTGATGGTTGACAAACGAATCATAGAAAAGCACTTCTATCCTTTTCTCTTTCTCTAAGTCTTACCAAACCACACAAAAATTAAAATACATACATTCTTAAACAACATCTTACCTGGAAGAAGTTGTAGGTTATCAGATGATCATTACATAGTGGGCACCCAGCTTTCTACTTTGTCGAGTCATACTTCAGAGTGTAGCCCACCCCCACCAAAACAAACCTGAAACCTCACACTTTAGATCTCCTTCTTTGTAGGAAGACATCCTCACCAAAAAATATATTTCACAATTCATGTGTCAATCCCTAAAATAGCTTAAGTTGAACAAATGTAATCGAATAGGCACTCTAGGAACGTTCTTTCTTAGTGTTCTGTTTGATTTACGTTTTGAGGTGACAGCTTTCGATCATCATTTTTGTATTTCCTTGCACACTCCTCATCATAGTTGGTGTATTCTGGCTTCACCTAAGTGTACCTGGGCCATATCACCATCATTCCCATAATTATGGGTCTGATTCCACATCAAATTCTAATTCACAACCACTTTTTCTCATCACTATTTCAATCTCACAGTAACCATCATCGGTTACCTCTAACCGCCATCAGATAAACACAACCGACGTTGGTTCCAGGTCCTTTTGCTAACCTATTCAAAAGGAAATTTTTACTTAACTTGCTTCCACTTTCTATAGTCTCTGTCACTGTCACTTTCTCCATTGACATTTTACACATCCCCAAATTTGGCATACTTGTTAAATTTTACCTTTTACCTCACTGAGTACTCACTGCCTATTTTCCACAGTAACTAGCAGCGGTTATCCCTGACCAACCTTGGTTTTCCCTAATTGAAATCGGTTAGCCTATTTCACATTTCACCCAACATTTGTTACTTCATCCATTTTTTATCACCAGATTCACCTGTTCCTATTATTCTCTATATTATTTACAGAGAAGCAACCCCATGTGATCAGTACTGGTTCACATGGTACTAACCCGAAGACAAGCGAATTCCCTCATATTTCATGTCAGTCACCAACCACTCCCACATTTTCCTTCACCACCCTTTATTTTATCACCAACCATGGATCCCATCCAGCCTACCAATATCGCTACCGGAGATGAGGAGTTCGCACAACTCCTTGACTAGAACCATGTTGCCTTGTAGTTTTACCTCTCCCATTCATCCATTCGAGATGCCTCGAGTGAGTTGATGTATGACATGCCCATATCTATCCCCTTAACACTCACACCCACTTCCATCTTAGCCCCATCTGGCTCCGTGTTGCCCGCTTCCACTTTACCCCTAGTCATTTCGCAGTTAGGTTCTATACCCGCTATGACTGCCACATCTGCTACCCTTGTAACACCCATAAATCCACCATACCCTTGAAAATTACCCCAAACATGACCTCATCCACCCCTAATGTCTCATACTTACCCATAGCTATGTTCCCACCTCCAGTGTTGGTGACCCCTAACCCATTTCAGAACATATTTCTTTCCATTCCATAATCACTAGCCCCTATTTCCACTAGGGTTACCATGACCCTCCCTCCCCCATATACATACTACCAATAAGTTCCTATTTCATCTATTGTTCATTCTAGGTACATACCCCCTATTTCATTTGCTTCTTCTCCACCACCTTACATGGCAGCCCCATACATTGGAATGCCCCACCCATTATACACCCAAAACCAACCTCCTCACGTTATAGGAGGCATCCAATCATCACAACCCACCAATGACCTAATTAAATTAATGATGGTAAGATGTAAACAATGGAGGCATCATTTCCAGCTCCCGTAACACTCTCACCTATGATGAGATTTGCAACTAGCCTATTCACCCATCCATTCCCATCCGTTCATACCCTGTGCATTGGGAAATGCCTAAATTCAACTACTTCAATAGTAAGGAAGACCCACAACAACATTTTCACTCATTTAAACATGGATGTTATTTGATTGCTCATGAAGATGCCTTACTTTTGAGAACTTTTCTCATGTCCCTCACTAGACCTACATTAGACTAGTATAGTGGGTTACATAAACACTCCATATTTTCATTCAACTAGGTAGCCCAAGATTTCTTGGATCATTTTTCTATCAACATCGCCAAAAAAGTTACCATGACTAATCTATATTCCACACGTCAGTATGAGGATGAATCTATCATAGATTTTGTCACTCACTAGCATAGCCTAATCAATCAACTTACCTTTCAACTACCACAAACTGAATTCATCAAGCTCTTTACACGAGATTGTGCCAGACATATATCCTGATCTTATAGGTCCAAAATTTTATAACATTTGATGAGGCATTCACTATGGCATGAAAGTTAGAGATTCGGGCCATTGAAGATAAGAAAATCCAATTACGAAATAAGAATTTGACATTTAATTCGAATGAAACCTCTTCTTCTTCTAAACCACAAACCAATTATTCAAAGGATAAAGGTACCGCTAACACAGTGGTAATCAAGGCTGGCCCAGCTCATCCATCTAATCAAGCTACACCCTCATCTAATCTATCACCTGTTCAGGTTTTTCAACTTAGACAAGAGCAGTGAAAATATACCCCAATTGGGGAACCTTACTCTTTTGTTTTAGAAAAGCTTACTAAAGCTGGTGCCATCACCCTTCCACCCATAAAACCACACACTGGGTTTGACCCTACTTTCCCCATGCCCACGTGGTATAAGGAACAATATTTCTATAACTATCACCGAGTGAAAGGACATAGTGACGGAAACTACATCACTTTTAATAATATCATCCAAGAAATGCTCGAGAAATGTGAGTTGACTATGGATAATCCCAATGCCACCCCTAACCAAAATTTAAAAATCTTTAAAAAACCATTTCACAATCATGTTCCTTCATCCAATCAAATAGGTGAGACATCCACTCACGATACCCATACTCGTGAGGTTCATGCAATCTTTAACGAGGTACCTGTTTCATCTCAATTACCTCACATCCCCTTCATAGAGGAAATTCTAGCCCAAAACCCTCCTTCCACGTCTAAACCAACCTTCATTGTTCCTTCCCCAATAGAAGAACACCCTTCATGTCCTACATCACCTACAGAGGATTTTTCTACAAACATTGAGATCATCTCACTCCTAGCTTCTCCGCTTAGTGAACCTTTACCTACCATACCTCCTCCACCTGTAGAGGAGCACCCATTACCTCCTCCACCTATAGAGGAGAACCCATTACCTCCTCCACCCACACAGGAGAACCTATCAGTTCCTCCACTCATAAAGGAACTCCCATTATCCCTTCCACCCATGATAGACCCAGTGGGGATACCTCTATCTATTAGCAAACATTCTCCATGTGCTACCCAACATCCAATAGACCTACTATCAGCTCTCTTACCCAAGGAACCTGAAGCCGACTAATTCCCTATCTCTAAGATGCATTTTATGAGAATTCCCATTAGGTCTTCACCAACTCCACTCAAAAATGTGCCATTCTCATGTTTGGCTAATCAATTAGAGTATGTGGTTTATTACATAAGCCATACTCTTTTGGACTATGAAACCCGATACAACCACCCAGAAAAGCTTTGTTTAGTCTTAGTTTTTGTTGCCACCAAACTCCGCCATTACCTACTTAACCACAAAACCTATGTTGGGACCAACACCAACCCTTTACACTTCATGTACACCAAACCCTATCAAAATCAACATGCCACACATTATCTCATGCTTTTAGTGGATCTTGACCTCAAATTCATTCACCAAAAGTCCATTAAGGGCCAGGCTATCGCTGATCAACTGGCTGACACACCTATTACCAGGTACCAACCTCTAATTTTGAATTTCTTGATGAATCCATTGTTACCCTTTCCCTGGATGAACCCCCTTACCAAATGACATTTTTATTTGACAGTTGCAAGTGTCAGCATGGGGGTAAAGTTGGTGTTATCCTCGTCCCTCTGGATGGAGAACCCATGCCTTTTTATTTCAAACTAGACTTTGAATGCAGTAAAAATATTGTCGAATACAAAGCACTCTTCCTCAGTCTCCAGACTGCCTATGCCCTCGATGTCAAATTACTACCTCCACATCTTTGGTGATTCACAATTGGTCATAAACCAAGACAATGGTATGTACCAATGTCGTAACGAGATACTTCAAAAGTATAGACATCATGTAGACATACTTTTGACCACCTTTGATCATTACACCCTTCAAACCATCCCATGTTCAACCAACAAATTTACAGATACCATGGCCTACTTAGCTTCCCAAATACCCGCTTCCCCTACTGATTCCAAAATATTTTTCACTGTACAGTGCCTCCATTCACCTTCTTATTTACCTCATGATTTTTACTCAATCGGAACCGACAATTGGTATAAAAAATACCCTGACTACCTTTCCCTCTCCATCTTACCACTTGATCTCACCCATAATGGACAATGTGCCTTTCTTAAAAAGGTCTCTTGTTTCATCTTTCTAGGGGGACTCCTCTATAAGTATGGATTTGATGGTATTCTCTTACGATGCGTCACAAGTTCTAAAATTCCTTATACCATCAAGGAGGTTCATGATGATACTAAAATTCCTTATACCATCAAGGAGGTTCATGATGGCATATGTAGAGGTCACTTTAGTTCCCTTGTTGTTACTAAGCGTATTCTTTGCCTAGGCTATTACTAGCTAACCCTTAATCATGATTGTTGTGACTATGTCAACGCTGTGTGAAATGTTAACAACATTCCAGCCTTAATCATACACCTAGTCATGCCTTACAGGTCTCTCGTGACCTTTGGCCCTTCTCTCAATGGGGTTTGGATCTTTTCAGAGAAATCAATCCTCATTCTTCCAAACGCAATCAATGGATCATAAATACTACTGAATACTACACAAAATAGGTATAAGCCATACCACTTATCTCCACAAAAGATGAGAAAATATGTGAGTTCATTAACCA
Organism: Taxus chinensis; assembly: GCA_019776745.2. Classification (NCBI taxonomy): domain Eukaryota; kingdom Viridiplantae; phylum Streptophyta; class Pinopsida; order Cupressales; family Taxaceae; genus Taxus; species Taxus chinensis. Next base: position 499,544,329 of record CM034146.1, on the reverse strand, counting down.
TCACATCATTTGTCACTTTGGTGTCCCTCATTGACTCATCACTGATAATGGAAAACAATTCAAAAACAAAACACTACAAAAACTTTGTGATGCCTTTGGCATTCATCCTAGTTTCTCCTCACCTTATTCCCCAAAAACCAACGGCTAAGCTAAATCCACTAACAAACCCTTAAAAAAATTCTTATGAAATTCGTTGACGATATTGGGAAGGATTGGCATATGCACATTCCTTTTTCCCTATGGAAATACCACACTAGTATTTGCACCTCCACTGAGGCCACACCCTTTTCTCTGGTCTACAGTATAGAGGTTATTCTACCTTTCAAAGTCTAGATCCCCTCACTCTACATTTCTCTCCATGACATGCTTATTGATGATGAATTTCGTCAAGACTTCTTAGCACAACTGGAGTTATTATACGAATGTCGTCTTAATGCTCTAGATCACCTTCAAGTTTATCAACAATGTATCAAATGTGCTTATGACAAACGTGTTCATGAATGAACCTTCCAAGTTGGTGACCTTGTTTTGAAAGAAAATCAACATGTAACCAAAGCATAGAAAAGTAAATGGGGAAAAGTTTCTCCTAATTGGCTTAGACCATACATCGTAACTCATACCTATAGATCAGGTGCCTATCGTTTGTCCTTGCTTGAGGGTAAACCCGAACCTGAGCCCCTTAACACATTACATCTTCAACCATTCTACTGTTGACCTCTAGTCCTACATCACTATTTATCTATTTCATGCTCATCCCTTGAGCGCCATTTACCTTTTCCACATCTCATCTCCAATGATTAAACAAGGATCATGTGAATACCCGTCACCCTTTTGCCTTATCTTAAATATGTGTACCACAGCTCTACACAGGGCATGATTCTCATGGATAATTTTCATCTTCTTTTAGATGTGATCCCATGGTCATTCACCCTTTCCTTCTCAAAAAGAACCAAATGCTTCATTATAGTCTTGTCCATGACTTACAAGCCAAAAAATAAAATAAAATAAAATAAATCAAGATGAATCCCTCAGAAGGACATCTTCCAAAATAACAGATCAACTCCTTGAGTCAAACTTACAATATAAAAGATGAATTCCTCAAAAGGACATCTTCCACCCTCCATTGTCACTATAAGTAGACTACTCCCTCAAAGGACAGCTATAAAAAGATCACAACTCTCTACATAGTTTTTCCAAAAAAAAGACTATCTTCTCAAAAATCAAAATTTAGAAGCTTCCCGCATCAATTAGCTTCGCGAAGACCTCAAGGAGCCATGTATTCATCCCATATATACTTCCCACATCGATCAGTCTATCTACAAATTCAAAAAGAAAAGAAAAAAAAAAGAAAAAAAACTTTTTCGTCATGGACTTGCCTATTATGATCTTGGCTCTATTGCCCAAGGCATTCTACTTCCCATTTTATGACCCAATCACCTGCACCTCTCTACCTGTTGTCTTTTCACTTCATACCTCAAGGGACCTACTGAACCTATGACATTTGGTGATCATGTGACTCTTCGTCACTCTTAGAACTAACAATAATGTAATGTCTTTAGGGTCTTACATTCATTAGCTTACCTATAGATGTGTTTCATATGTTTTGATCCTTTCCAATCGGGTGGCTTTATTGCCCCCTCTTATCTTTTCTCTTCTTCATCACCTTTTTATTTTCTTATACAGGACTCATTCCTCAACACTTACCTTTTGGGGTCATCCTCCCCTTTCACCATAGTCACCCTCACCTGCAACATTTTTACTATCATTTACCTCCACCTATTAAACCCAAAACCACAACATGACCACCAACCTACCAACTCATTTTCATTTTCTTCCCTAGCTTATGGGAGAACTACATCGGTTTGAGGTCCCTTTTTTCCAGGACAATGTAGGTAGAACTTATAGGGCATGGAGCCCTAGAAGGTTAGCTCAGTCACTCTTTACCCTAACCACTTTCCCCACCTTTTACTTGATTTCCTATTCATATAAAAAAAAAACCTCGACATCTAAACCATATACCACATAAATTTTACCACTTATATTATTTCACATTTTCATACCTTACCAAAATTTTCCACATTTTACACTATCTCATGCATTTATATTGCCATTTTTTATCCAAATACTAAAATAACTCAACCATGCCTAACAACCTCACTCAACCATGCCTAACAACCTAATTCAACCATGCCTAACAACCTGACTCAACCATGCCTAACAACCTGACTCCACCATGCCTAAACCAACCTGATTCGACCATGCCTATAACCTAACTGATACATGCCTACAACCTGACTCCACCATGCCTAAAGCAACCTAATTCCACCATTCCTATAATCTAACTCATCCACGCCTAAACCAACCTGACTCCACCATGCATATAACCTAACTCATCCATACCTATAACTTGAATTAACCATGCCTAAACCAACTTGATTCAACCACGCCTAAACAACCTGACTTGATCCATGCCTAACAACCTGACTCAATCTATGCCTAACCAATCTAACTCAACCATGCCTAACCAACCTGACACGATCCATGCCTAAACTGACCTGACTCCATCATTCCTAACTCACCTAATTTCCATCCATATCAAACCAACAACCCATATCTCATCTAATACAAAGTAACAAACTCATATCTCGTCTAATACAAAGTAAAAAATCCATATCACATCTAACACAAGCCATAAATCAATATCTCATAAACCCATCAACACATCATCAAATACCATGAATCTTATCATATAAATCAATAAATGCGTATCTCAATATACATGCATGTCTCATCATGGATCTCATCTCAAAAATGTTAGCATGTAGGCTAATATACAATACAAAATTTTATCGGCACGTAGGCTAGTCTCATATATACAAAACGCATGAATGAATCAATAAAAAAATCTTCAGAACGCAGGCCGGTATCATGTACAACAAAATAATCACTACAAAATCTCTTCAGCATGTAGGCTAGTCTCATATATAATACATACAAAAATGACTCGGCATGTAGGCCGGTCCACAACAGGTCATTGTGTCTCTCTCGATCCCTTTGCTGCACCTGTCTGGGGTCTAACACCTGCCTCACCTTCTATTGATGGCCCCTCACCTGGGGCTAGCCTCTACACACTAGTGGCCTCACCACGACCCTGTCCCTGGGATTTCCAACCCCCTATACTCTCCACACTGTGAGTGTGGGATCTAGTCCTCTCACTAGAGGCATGTTGTGCTTTATACTTGGCATAGGAGGGAAAATCTAGCCTGACAACTAACAAATGATCTTGGTAATACCATGCCTCTCCTAGGGAATCTCTGAACTTGGCCATGGGCATTGTCTATGGAGGATACATGGGTCCTACTACCTACGTGGGTACCTATATAATGGGACTCTGTCCCTAAACCTACACTAAGCCCTATGTTGGTACTAGAACCTGAGTCAGCCATGAATCCTATGCCTATATCTGGGCATGTAGGGTAGTAATTTGTGTCTGTGATACTGTCTGCTAGCCCTGTAGACCCGAAACCTACCCCTGCATTATGTCCAACTGGCCCTATAAAGCTTTCACCTACATCTATAGAATGGATATCTCCCCTCCATCTCCACCTACCTCCTCTCCATATCTATCTCCCCCTACCTCTACCTACGCAGGTACCTGTCCCTGCCCTGCCTAGGCCTGTAGTGTCGCTATCTGGGCCTATACTGTGGCAACCTATGCCTCTAAACCTGTAAGCTGCCCCTACATGATCCCCAGCTATGTCACCAAAGTAGCCACTTGCCCTTTTAGGGTGTCTCTCGGAACTGTGATGGTGGCTAAGTTTACATTCCCTGGCCTCAATGGTATGGCTCTCAGCTATTCTACCCACCACTTCCTGTACCCATCTGCAACCCTAGCATCATCAATCTATACATTTACTGGCTGCTCCTCCTACCTAGTCGGCACTGTGGGTCGTGGTGGAGACATAGGTCTCTCCACATCATCTCTCTAGTACTGAGGGAATGGAAGTGGTATACCTTGGACCAATCCACACTGGCATCTAACTCACTCTATGGGTATCCACTCATGCTCTCCCACTCTCCTCCCCTCTATCCATAGATGTATCTGTAGCCCAGCTAGCTCCGTGGCCATCTGTCTATATGAAGGGAAACCCACATACGACCTCTAAATGAAGTCCACCCTGGAAAGCCCCTGCAGTAACCCCCTGTAATAAGCTACATCATGCATAGCTCTAGAACCTAGGGCCTCTCCCATGGCCGGTACCCACCACCTGTACCTCACTCTCAAAAATATTCATGGGAATGCATCTGCCCGTGGCATCCCCACTGGTCGAATAAAAACAATGTGCTCATAAGCCCAACAATGTAGTAGTATGATGCAACAGATGTTGAACCTCCGTAGTCGCCCATAGGCCCATAGATCTCTATACACCTATGTCAGTAATGCAGGTGCCCATGTGAACCATGTTCGATGTATCTTCATGTCATGGAGGACTTCCATCAGTGACCTCGGGAATCTACCCCTTTACATCCGGTACTGTGAAGTAGCACACTGCCTCCATCACAAGTACCACTAACCTCATCTCCTCTAGATGATCTCTATACAGTGCTCCATAGCTTAGGTTAGCACTATGGAACATCATGTCTGTTACACCCTTACCAAAAACGGGTGCCAGTAACTCCTCAGATGCCTCTGAAGAGATAGAATACACCTGGGCACCCAATATGGGCAAATGAAGGATCCTGTAGACATCCTCCAGGGTGATCGTCATCTCACCCATTGGAAAATGGAAGGTATTGGTCCACAAAATCAATGTATTGGCCCACAAAATCAATGTATTAGTCCACCTTCCCAACTTACGTAATTTTTACCCCACATCTCGACCTACTCTCTTTCCCCACCCCCATCCCATTGGCCTTATCGCTCACCTAAACCTACCCAAACCTATCCACCCTACCTATCTACCCTAACCCTCACCCACACCTACCCACACCCATTTACCCAAACCTATCTACCCTAACACTCACCCACACCTACCCAAAACCATCTACCTTACCTATCTACCCTTACCCTCACCAACACCTACCCACACCCATCCACCTAAAACTATCTACCCTATCATCACCCAAAACTACCCTCAACCCATACCCACCTACCCTAATTTATCACCCTAAACCCTTCCCCTCTCACCTAACTTCTTTCCCACCCTACCCTTACTCTCTTCCCTTTTTTATCCCAATTTACACTTAGGATTAACTGACCCCAGTTATCCCTAGACCGACTACGGTCTCCCTTTGATCGGTACTGGTCACTGTTCTTGTGATCGGTACTGGTCACTACCCACCGACATTGGCCACAAGTTGACCGACATCACTCACTGTCCTACCACCTGCCCCGACTTCCCAACCCTATTTTTTTCCCTTCCTAATCATTTTACCCACCCAACTCCCTCCTTACACCCCTCATTGTTCCTACATTACCCTTTTTCTCTACCCCTACCCTTCCTCATTCCCATTACCCTCTATTTTTCCTGTTTTGAAATTCTTTCCCCCCAAAAACCCCAATTTTTCACTTTTTTCATATATTTACCAAATTAACTCACACATTAATCACAAAGTTTTAACTCCTACCTGACCCCACCACCACCATCGTGGTGGAACCTTTGGCCTTCGCGCTACTTCTCCTGATCCCTCTCCGGCCTCTGCCATCCTCAAATGACCTCCAATTCTCTCCACCAATCACCTCGCTCGATCCGATCTTGTGGCCCCACCTCTCACCCACTCAATCTCACCTATGTGGCTCGCTGACCAATCTCTCTGCCATACTCTTTTGACTTTTTCCTCTTTTCTCTCCTTTTTTCCTCTTCTTCTCCTTCACAATGCACAACTTAATTTTAAAACATGGTTTTTCCACTTTTTATACCCTACCCGATTCGACCGATGTCGGTCAACCCTTGACCACTGTGGGTCTGATCTCCTAAATAACTTCCTTCATTTCCCCTACATCGTCATCAATTCATACTAACCAATGTTGGTTACCGTGCATACTCATTTCCCTTACATTCACCTACTTCTCCTTACCTCCCCTTTCTTTTGGCTTCCCTACACCTACCTGGACCACTTTACCTTCACTTCTAGCCCTCCACCTTCAACCTCACTGCATCCGCTATTGAAGCCTCCTTATTTCACCCCTACCTTGACCTTACCCATGTTGTGACCTAACTACCTAGACCTGGAACACTGCTAGTGACCTTCTTCCCTCATGTGTTTGTTATACCTTGCAGCACTATTACCTATGTTGTTTGACCTAATGACTTTACCTAGCCTATTTTTGTGACCCTTTATCTTGACTCTACCTTTGGTGTACGAGAACATACCTACATGTTCATGCACCTAACCTACATTATTTTTCCTTACCTTATCCTATACCTTGGATATTGGATTCACTTCACCCTTTTTTGGATAAACCTATTGACCTTAGATGATGTAGAATTTCAATGCTCTTCAACCCGGTAGCGTGCTGTAGTTTATACATGTGCGTGCATTTTATTGTTTCTACCTTTGACCCTGACCCATTACCTAGATCCCCCGAGTAGACCTTTCACCCTCTTCCCCTACACGCACTTACCTTTTCCTCACATTTACCTTTTATAAAACCACTCACCACTTCACCTTGCTGCCTCATTAGTTCTTGGTTTGAGGGGGATCACCTTCACCCTCACATGGGCCAACCACATCTTATTTTTGTTAGCATCACTTACCAATACAAGCTACGCAACAAAAGGGGAAAAATGTAGACACGAAAATTAGGTCACACTCCCCCTTCATCCCTTGACATATAAGCCCCCCTTTATTACATCTACCTAGCCATGACCCCCTTCACCATAGTAATATTAATTTAATTAAATTAATGTGTTATTATCACTATATTTATTATTTAAATATCTTATTTAAATAATATCTACACAAACAGTTCACTTAGACAACTCACCAAGCTAACTCAACCTAAGGCCTATTCTTAGCAAATTACCATAACTAAGTAAGACTTACCCAAACCCTAAAAATCAATGCCTACACTCCCTCTAACCACATTCCTACATTCTCACAAGAAGATCCCAGTCTAATCCATGGGATAACAACACATGATCTGAGGAAATCAAGAGGATCTCACTAAGTTTATTAAACCTAGAAAATCCAGCCTTGACTGACGTCAGTTTCCCCTAACCATCGCCGGTTAAGCGAGACCACCATCAGTTACCCATTTTAACCCCTAAACTACCTTATTCTCAAGGTTGGAAAACATTGGGAGAAGAGTAGAGGAGCAAGAATGAAATATCAAAGAGGTAATGCATCTTTAGAGAGCCAATTCTAGAAAGAATTGACATCCAAGGAAGGAGATTGAGGATCTTCTCTTACACAGCCTTCCCAGCCACATTCTGATCTATCCAAGCAAAAGAGGAGTGTGCATGTAGCCCATGCAGAAGATTTTCTTCAGCTGGTGATCACTTGCAACCTTAAAACCCATCATAAGCACCTCCATCCTTCACACATAGACTTTTAGGAATGAAATCCAAGTACAACACCATACTTTCCTGGTCATTTCATTTTATCATTATTTTATCATCCATTATTTATATTTCTCCCTATTGACCATCTGCAACATTTTGTACCACCATATACCCATCAAAACCTCCTAAAAACCTATTCCATTCACCCAATACCTTGTCCTAACCAACCAAATCCTTTGTGTAATCACAAAGGAAACCAAAACCCTGTTCTGTGACATTTCCATATTTCACAGTAACTGATGCTGGTTATACCTAACTGTGGTCAGTCACCCCTGACCAACGCCGGTCTCTGTGTTTTCCCACATAGCCTTAAACAGAGACCTATCCACCTATTTTTACCTCACCCTCACTCACTAGTGACCTACTTGAGACCTTTATCAGACCTACAGGACCCAAAACCAACCATTTGACCCATGGATTCTATTCTAGATTATCCTGTTAGATTAGATCTATTTTCTTATAGTGTTTTTAAGTGAGATACCTAAATCATTTCAAAATAACAATAGAATTTACCTTGTTTTCAGCATTAATCTATTTAAAACAGTGGACTGATAGCCATCTAGGAAGTATCACACTTCCTAGATCTAGCTCATGCTAGGCAGTTCACTACCCATATTGTTTAATTCTTTCTGGTGGTCTTTCTTTCATTACAGGTAGTTCCTCCTAGCCAAAAGGAATCTTTCATAGTCATCTGTGGATTCGTAATTCATACATGTGCAACAACCCATCAACCGACTTTTGAACAGGTATTCCTCCTAGGCCCGTTACCCTATTTGTTTCATTAACAATTTAAAGAAACAATCTAGAAAAAGGTGAAAAAATATGACATACCCGTAGCTATCCCTTGTGCCCTCACTCCCAATTCTGTATCATCTATAACTAGCTCGGCAATACCCTCTTCCACTTTACCCCTTGTGGTCTCTCATCTAGGCCCCACATCTGTTATAACTACTTCACCAACAACATCTATCGCACCCGTTGTGTCGACCATTCCTTCACCAAAATCCTTGAGCATGGCCCCATCTACCCCCTTTTCCTCATATATACCAGTTTCATCATAATAACCATCATCAACCTCCCTTTACTACAGGAGGAACCCATTCCTCATAACTCACCAATGACCTCATTAGGATGATGATGGAAAATATGCATACATTATGAGCATCAGTTTCTGAATCTCGTAACTCCTTAACTTATGATGAAATTTTTAGTGAGCCTATTCATCCATCTATTCCTATTTTTCCATTTCCCGTGTATTGGGAGATTCCTAAGTTTAATATTTTTAATAGTAAAGAAGACCCGCAATAGCACTTTTGGTCATTCAAACATGGGTGCTATATAATTTCCCATGACAATGCTTTACTCCTATGGACATTCCCTATGGCCCTGACAGAACCCACCTTATATTGGTACAAAATTTTACCCAGATAATCCACTTACTCCTTTAACCAAGTGGCTCAAGCATTCCTGGACCACTTCTCAATTAATGTAGTGAAAAAAGTCACCATGACTTACCTATATTTGACACGACAGTATGAAAATGAATCTATCACATATTTTTTTGCTTACTGGTGAATTTTTATCAACCAATTAACATTCCAGTTACCTCAAGTTGATCTTATAGATTTGTTCACTAGAGCTTGTGCCAGAAACATCTCACCAACTCTGTAGGTACAAACTTTCCGTACCTTTGATGAAACATTTACCATGGCACAAAAACTAGAAATTCCTGCCATCAAAGAGAAGAAAATTCAGCTGCGCAACAAAAATGCCACATTCAAATAAAATGAAACCTATTCATCTTCGAACCCCGAAAAAAATTATTCAAAAACCAAAAAATCTGCCAATGCAATAGCTCATAAAGTTGGTCCATCTCATCCATCTAATCAAGTCAAACCTTCCTCTAATATTTCTCCTATTCATATTTTTTAGTTCTGGTAGGAACAATGGAAGTACATTCCAATTGGAGAGTGCTATTCTTCAGTCTTGGAAAATATTCTTAAAGTTGGAGCCATTGCACTACCCCCATAAAACCTCATACCAGTTTTGATCTCACTCTTCCTATGCCCACTTGGTATAAGGAACATGACTATTGTAATTATCATTGTGTCAAAGGCCATAGTGATGGTAATTGCATAGCTTTTACAAACATTGTTCAGGAAATGTTAGATAATGGAGATCTCGTCCTAGACAACCCAAAAGCACCAGAAAATCAAAAACTACATATCTTTAAGAAACCATTCCCTAACCATACACCATCATCTAATCAAAGTGGTGAACCTCAAAACAATGATAGCAATGTCCATGAAGTCCACGTTGTCTTTTAAATCATACTAGTAGTTCCTCAATTTCCACCTATTATGTCTATTAAGGAAATTTTAGCATGATATCCTCTACTCACAGAGGATCATACCTCATCCACTTATTCACCCATAGAGGAGCCTTCTTCATCTCCCCCTTCACCCCCAGAGGAGACCACAATTTCTATTGATTCTATTTCATAATATACCTCACCCACCTACCATCTCTCCTACCCATGGGAGATCCTTTAGACATGCCACTACCTATTGGGGACAATTCCCCATTAGTGTTTTTTTTCAACCCCAAAATTCCCCTCTTTTGAAGTCAAGTTTAAAAAAAAATTGAGTCTATGCCTTGGAGTATCGAATCATGTTGAGCCTGACATTGTTTATAATTTACCTGTTCATGGAGAATAATTTAAAATTCAGGTGTATGGTAAAGTTACTTTCCTTTCCTTTTTATTTTCTTACCACAATCGGAAAAGACAGGTGTATTTTCTCCATTAATTTTTTTCCCCAGAGTCCACGGGTAATATGTGGATATTTTTTATTGGATGCAGTTTGGCCATATTTCAAGGTTTAACAGAAGCCTCCACGTGTCCAAATGGTGCAACTCCAGGGGCAAGGTACAAGGGAAAATCCTCAAATAATTTCAGGCTTTCCACATGTCCCAGCTATAAAATGAAGACAGAATAAGCTAAAATCAGCTAAGTATGGAAGGCTCAGTAGATGGCGCTATGTGCCTCATCGGCGCAACTTCAAGAGTTAAAGATGGAGGTAGATCTCAAAATTGTGCCAGTATTCCACCTTTCCTAGGTCTAAAAAGGGACAAACCTGATTATTAAAATTGACTAAGTATGGGTGGGTTAGTAGAAGCCACCACGTGCCTTAATGATGCCATTTTGGAAGTGAAATCAAAGGGTCAATCTCCAAGTAGTGTCAGCCCACCATGCGGTTAAAGTCAGTATGAAGACAAAGTTGGTCATTGAAAATTCAAAGACCGGTGGAAGGGGACACGTGTCATCTCGGTGCTATTTTAAGGGGCACTTCCAAAATGGAAAATCAAATGATTGTCAACCCTCCACTTGTCTAGGGGTCAACATAGGTCAAGTAGGAAATAGACCCAAATCAGTAAAGTATGAAGGAATTGATGGAGCTCTCCACATGTCAGCTTGTCGTGGCTTCAAAGGAAAAAATTGTAGAAAGCGTCTGCAGGCCCACTCCAATTAATTTCTCCCACATGGGTGGCCCAAATTTGAAGTTGTAAAAGAAAATCAAAGGACCAATGTTTTAATTGGTAAGAAATGTAACAACCATATATTTAGAAACTATTTTTCTTCCATTAACTTTTCTTTTCAAATCGATAATTTGAAGGGGCCTGTATGATTGGAATAAGTTGTAACTATTTATTTCTTGCTCGAGAAATTTGTAACCATCTCCTATGAGATATATCATGGGATTTCAAAGCCATTATAAAGGGTTGGAATTTTTATTATTATGAAACTTTAATTTCTAATTGGAAGAAATCAATACAAAGGTTTTTCCCTTTTTCTTCTACTTTCTCTTTCTTTCTAGTTCTGATCTGTGAATCATATAATCCTTGCATGCTTGGAAACTTTTTGTTCTATTTTGTACAATCTCTAGAACTTTGAGTCTGTGAATTGTGTCTGTTATAAACATGGATGGTTCCATTCTGTATCTTATTTGCACAATACATATAACGGTATTCTCTACCATCTCTTTTCCCTGAAAGTATTGTTTGCTTCTACCTCCCTCCTCTCTTCAAATTCTTCTATCCTCGTGTATTGATGATAAATTTCCATGCTTAAAACACATTTTATGATATCGGGAAACCACCATTGAATTAAATACTATGCATTTATACATAGTTTTTTCTCCCGATTTCAATAAGGGAACCTCTCCCATTAAAGAGGAGGGAATTGCATGTCCCCCGACTGTGGTTTCATTCCAAGTGCAAATTTGAAACCCAACAGTTTTTGGTGACTCCACTGGGGAATTTTTTCAACAAATTTCCTTTCTAAAAGAACAACTAATTTGATCATTTATTTAATCGGGTGACTCTAAGATATACTCATGGTAGAATGGCTCTTGGAATTGAGGATCCCCAATTTCAACTCCTAGATCAATAAGGTTTTCAACTTCCTTCAATAAGAAGAAATATAAGAACTCGTTCCACAAGCACATCTCCTGTTGAATACAGAGCTTCTAGTAGTAGCATTCCTCAAGCATAGCTTAGTCCTAATATCCATGCCCTAATCCTTTTCAGTGTCTCAGTTCCACTTCAAACAATCTTTCCAAGGATGGTAGTACCTCAGCCTTGGGGATAAAGAGTTGGGCCTCTGGCTCTTCCTCAACCATTTCATGAGTTACCTAGGAGTAACAGGAAGAATTTTCCCAAATTTAAAGGTGATGGAAAAGTACACCTTGATGAACACATTTCATCCTTCATTGTTGCATGTGGGGTTCTTGGAGTTGAACATGAGGATGTATTTATGAGGCTGTTTGAGGAAACCTTGCAAGAAAATGCTACAGATTGGTTTTACCATCTTCTTGTTGGAACCATCAACAATTGGACTACTATGAGGACTGAATTTGAGTAGAGTTTCAAACCTACTGAAGATGTGCATGCTTTTCTAGCTCCAATTTCTCAAATCAAGAAGGAGCCACATGATCCTATGAGAGAATTTGTGGCCAATTTTAATAAATTGATTAACAAGATTCCAGAAGATACTAGGCATGTTGATCTGATTCATAAGTTTTTCTTCTTGAATGCTCAATTATTGGAAGTAAGTTATGCCCTAAGGAGAGAAAATATTGCAACTTTGGATGCTGATCAGATATTGGTTGTCAGTGTGGAAGATGACTTGATCATGTCTAGCAAGCTGAAAAGGGAGTCTTTAAAATCCAAAGAATCTTCTTCTTCCCCTTCTCCTGGAGGTAAAGTAGATCAGTTGGTGCAAAAGCTAGCTAATGACCTCATTGATATAAAGAAGCAATTGGATCAACATGCTCCATATCAAGATGTTCCAAGGAAGAACTTTTAGCCTAGGAAACACTTGCCCTCTTCCCAAACTAGGTTAGGTATTGAAGGTCCACCTCTCAAGGTTCCTGTTAATGCTACTTGTAACATTCTTGAACTTGATAATGAGGAAGAAAATGAACTCTATGATGAAAAAGAAGAGGATGCTGATGAAGAACTAGAGGAACCTGGTGGTTCTCGAGTTCATTTCCTCACCATTGAGGGCATGGATGATTAAGAAGACTATGATGAGGTAGTGGTTGAGATGAATAGTTAATCATATGATGTTATCACATGGGAGCAGACCAAAAAAAGGAAAAAGTAGTGCAACCTGAAAAAATATCCAAGGAGTACGCCATCACCATTCTGGTGATTGTAAGAAGAGGAGATCCTATTCCTACTACTTCCACCTGAAAGGTAATCTCTGCTAGTCCTTCTTCCTCTACTTCTACTTTTGAGAATTCTTGTCCAACAAATGGTAATACTGATAGATCAAAAGCTCCTCCTAGTCCTAGTAGTGATTCCTCATCCATATTTGGGTATTTTGACATTATAAACCATCTTAAACAGACCAAGATTTAGATTTCTGAGGTAGAATTCTATCAAACCCATCCTAAAGCCTTTTCCAAAATGGTTAACTTTGTAAATTCTAAATCTAAAATCCTATCCAGTTCTTCTAAAGGTATTTTTACCACTCCTTCTCTACCTCAACCTAGCCTTGTGGTTGCATTCGCTTCACCCAATGAGAAGATCAAACCCTTCTATGTGACTCTCCTCATAGCTGGCAAAAATATTAGCAATTATATCATTGATTCTGGTGCATTTGATAATGTAATTCTTGCAAAAGTGGCTCATGCTTTGGGTCTAACCTTAACCCACACTTATGGCTCTTGCTATTCCATAGAAATTAGAGAAGTGCCTTTGGTTGATAGAATCAAGGATGCACAACTAGCTTTTATTGCTTTACCAGAGAAGAAGGTCTTAGCTACCATCTTGGTTTCTGATATCCCTTCTTGCTATGGAATGTTTCTAAGTAGGAACTTTTGTAAATATGTTGGAGGTGAGATCCAAATGGATTGGTCACATGCCTTGATCCCTGTCAATGGGAAGATGAAGAAGATGCTTCCCAAGAAAAAATCAAATTATATTGTGAAAAAGATAGATGATCCTAAAGTAAAAATACTATAAGAAGACATTGGGCATGGGAACTACATGATCATGTCACAAGAGGAGACAAGTCTACCAAAGGAAGTGTTGCTTGATCCTAATGGTGTGTATATTTTTGAGTTTAATGGAAGTTCTTCCTCAGCTTGTTCTAGAGTTGGTGTGGTATTTATTTCTCCCAGGGGTAAGGTTCATCCTTTCTCTTTCAAATTCCAATTTTAAAATACCAACAATATTGTTGAGTATGAGGCCCTTATTCATGGGTTGAGCATGCCGAAGGAAATGGGAGTGAAGAGCCTTCTTGCTCACAAAGATGTTGAGATCATTGTAAAATAAGTTAGACACCTTTATTAGGGAAAGACCAGAAGGTTGAAACACTATAGGAATCTTGTCTAGGATTCCATTGAATTCCTTGATGCTTTTTCCATTGAAGTTTTGTCAAGGGAAATGAACGTTAGGGTGGAATATCTAGTTGTTTTGGGGTCTTTGTTGATTCCTCATCTTGATTTTCCTTAGGAGAAATTCACCATTGAGTTGATCCATATACCCGATGTGCTTGAAAATGTAAATAATTGGCAAGTTTTCAATGATGAAAAACATTTTATTTCTTTCTTGGAGCTTGGAGACAACTTTGATCAACTTTACTTTGAAGGAAGTGATAATCTACCTAGAGAGTGTGTGTCATCAAATGAAGAGGGTGTTAAAGAAGACATGGATCAAAATGGATGCATCAAGCTGAAAGGCAACAATATTCCTAAAGGGAAAGGATATTTTTGATAAACATGTTAGGTATATGAAGTCTAAAGTTTCCCAAGGAGCCCGACAATCTTCTGAGACTGAGAAAGTGAATATTAGGAGTCTTGATGATCCCAAAATGGTCAACATTGGAAAATGTTGAACTCAGGAAGAGAAAAATAAGGTGGTGAATCTATTGAAAAGGTATGTTGATGTTTGAGCTTACTCTTATAATGATATTAAGGCTTTTGAGCCTAAAGAAATGTAACATTTCATTCCTCTTAAGCTTGTGATCCAAAGATAGTTGATACCATTTTCCAAGAAATATAGATGCTTCTGAAGACTAGGATCATTTTCCCCATCCATAATTCAATATGGATTGCTAATATAATTCCTGTTAGGAAGAATAATGGTGAGATCCAGATCTAGGTGGAATTCATAAATCTAAATCAAGGTTCTTTGAAGGACAATTATCCTCTCCCCGCGATGGACCAAGTGTTTCAAGATGTTAGAGGCTCAGAGATGCTATCTATGTTAGATGGATTCTTGGGGTATAATCAAGTAGAGGTGAATACTGCAGATCAACATAAGACTGCCTTTACAACTCCTTGGGGCACCTTTGTATACAAGATGATGTAATTTGGTTTCATCAATTCTGGTTTTACTTTCCATAGGGCCATGTACTTGGCTTTTGGAAGTTGTAAAGGGAAATGCATTATTGTGTATTTGGATGACTTGACCATGTTTTCTAAAGAAAGAAAATATCACTTCCAACAAATTGAAACAATACTATGAAAGTGTAGAGAACATGGAATTTCTTTAAACCCTAAGAAGTCCATGTTTTGTGTCACAGAAGGAAATTTGTTGGGAAATGTTGTTTCAAAGGAAGTGATCAAGATTGATCTAGAGAGTTTAGGCTATCCATAAAATTCCTCTTCCATCAAGTAAGAAGGGTGTCCATTTTTCCTTTGGTAAGATCAATTTCGTTAGGAGATTCATCCTCAATTTTATAGAACTTACTATGAGCATTTCTCTCATGATGCAAGGGAAGAAAACTTTTGGTTGGTAATCTGAAGGGAAAAAATCATTTGAGGACATGAAACAGGCTATTGCAAAGACTCCAATCTTGGCATGCCCTAAATTTAATAAATATTTCATTATCTATTGTTATGCCACTGAAAAGCTATGTTAGCCCAAAAGAATACTGAAGATCATGAGCTCCCAATTGCATTCATGAGTTATGTCTTGAAAAATCATGAGCTGCAGTACATTATGATGGAGAAAACTGCTTTTGTAGTTGTCAAAGTTGTCAAATAGTTCAGGTTTTCCATTCTTAATTCTCATTTTGTGGTGTTGGTGCATGATACAACAATCAAATTCATTCTTACTCAAAAAGAATTTTGAACCAAGAGAGGTAATTAGGTAGAAAAGGTGCAAGAGTATGATCTTGATATCAGGAAAAAAAAGATAGTTCAGGGTAAGGGCCTGTGTGAACTCATTTCTGAGGGAGTTATCAAGGAGTTGTTTAAAGATGAAGTTGATGTCCCTATTGTTTTGTTCCTCAACTCAACAGATGTATGACATGCTGAAATTGCTCACTTTCTAACATATGAAGAGTGTCCTTCTCACTTGAGTGCCAAAGAGAAGAGAGATATCAAACTGAGGTTTTCCCAATATGTGCTATGGGAGAATGCTCTATTCAAACAAGGCATAGATGGAAGGTTTTGAAGTGTGTAGATAAGGAGAAACATAAAAAGTTGTTTTATGCTTTTCATGACCAGGCCTGTGGAGGTAATTTATTCTCTACTGTAACATCTCATAAAATACTTCATGCTAGTTATTATTGGCCCAATCTATTAAGATATGCATCAAAATGGGTTGGTAAATGTGAAGCATGTCAAATGTTTGTTGGAAGACCTAAGTCAGTTGTTTTGCTGCTAAAGCTTGTAGTGATTGAAGAGCCCTTTCAACAGTGGGGATTGAATTTCATTAGAAATCTTAACCCACCTTCCAGTGATGGAAATAACCATGTGTTGATTGTCATTGATTACTTCACCAAGTGGGTGGAATCCATCCCATTCAATAGCACTACCTCCGAGGTAGTTTGCAACTTCATTAAAGAGAACATATTGATCAGGTTTGGGATCCCAAACAAAATTGTGGCTGATAATGCTTCCAACTTTTCTTCTTCTGAGATGATGGAATTTTGCTATGGGTACATGATATCCCTTACTCATTCTTTAGACTACTACCACCAAGGGAATAGACATGCAAAATCAACAAACAAGAACTTGGCAAGAATAGTTAGAAAGCTTGTAAATGATTCTCAGAGGAATTGGCATAAAAATCTAAATGATGCACTTTGGGCTAATAGAACTATAGACAAGAGAGAAATTGGAATGTCTCCTTTCTAAGTGGTGTATGGTGTGGAAGCTCAACTACCAATCATAGTGGAATTTCCAGCCTTACATCTGATGAAAACCATTGAAGATTCAAGTTTCAGTAGCTCTTTGGACAAAATAAT
Source organism: Taxus chinensis (assembly GCA_019776745.2). Taxonomy (NCBI): domain Eukaryota; kingdom Viridiplantae; phylum Streptophyta; class Pinopsida; order Cupressales; family Taxaceae; genus Taxus; species Taxus chinensis. Next base: position 499,527,001 of record CM034146.1, on the reverse strand, counting down.
TTCGTACCTTCATAAGCTTGATGAAGAAAGATTGCAAGTGGTTGACAATATAACAGCTCATTAGTTAAAATTGAAGGCTTTTTTTGACAAGAAATCCTAGCCTAGAGTCTTCCAAGTGGGAGACATTGTGCTGCTTTGGGAAAAAATACATGAGCCACGAGGAAGCCATGGTAAGTTTGATTCTGTTTGGCTTGGTCCTTTTAGAATAAGAATTTTTTTTGGAGAGAACTCTTTTTATCTGGATTACATGGATGGTTCTCCTCTCCCACTTCCTTATAGTGGGTAGTATCTAAAGTTGTTCAAGTCCTAGGTGACTAGGTGGCCCTCCTGTATATTATGTATAATGTTTTGGTTTTGGGTCATTCCTTTGCTTTTCATTTATGTTCTTCCCTTTTAGTTTGTTTTGTTTATTTTCCTGTCTTGTGTGTGTTGGAATATATTGGTTTTTCCTTCGAATCCTTTCCCCAATGGATAAATCAATGGTCCTTTTTTCCCTAGAGTTATCTGTAGTTCTTGATGTTGCCTTGTGTTTCTTTTCCAAGCAAATTCATCCCTAAAAAGAGCCAGCTGTTGTAGGCCCCAAAATTCCCCTCTTTTGAAGTCAAGTTTCAAAAAAATTTGAGTTTGTGCCTTGGAGTATTGAATCACATCAAGCCTGACATTGTATGTAATTTTAATATTCATGGAGAATAATTTGAAATTCAGGCATATGGTAAAGTTCCTTTCCTTTCCTTTTTATTTTCTTCCCTCAGTCGGGAATGACAGGTGTATTTTTCCCTTTAATTTTTTCCCCAGATTCCACAAGTAATACATGGATATTTTGATTGGATGCGGTTTGGCCATATTTCAAGGTTCATCGGAAGCCTCCACGTGTCCAAATAGCATAACTCCAGGGATAAGGTACAAGGGAAAATCCTCAAATAAGTGTAGGCTTTCCACATGTCCCAGGTACAAAATGATGACAAAATAAGCTAAAATAGGCTAAGTATGGAAGGATCAGTAGATGGCGCCATGTGCCTCATCGGCATAGCTTCAAGAGTCAAAGATGGAGGTAGATCTCAAACTTGTGCCAGTCTTCCACATGACCTAGGTCCAAAAAGGGACAGAGCTTATTGTTAAAATTGACTAAGTATGGGTGGGTTGGTAGAATCCACCACATGCCTTAACGAGACCATTTTGGAAGTGAAATCAAAGGGTCAGTATCCAAGTAGCACCAGCTCATGAAGTGGTTAAATTCAGTATGAAGACAAAGTTGGCTGTTGAAAAGTCAAAGACCGGTGGAAGGGGACATGTGTCAGCTCAATGCTATTTTAAGGGGTGCTTCCAAAATGAAAACTCAAATGAGTGTCAGCCCTCCATGTGTATAGGGGTCAACATAGGTCAAGCAGGAAATAGACCCGAATTGGTAAAGTATGAAGGAACCAACAGAGCTCTCCATGTGTCATCTTGGCACAACTTCAAAGGTGAAAATTGTAGAAGGTATCCACAGACCCACTCCAATTAATTTGTCCCACGTGGGTGGCCCAAATTTGAAGTTGTAAAATAAAATCGAAAGACCCATGTTTTAAATGGTAAAATAATGTAACAGCCATATATTTAGAAAATATTTTACTGTCATTAAAGTTTCTTTACAAATCAAGAATTTGAAGGGGCCTGAATGATTGGAATAAGTTGTAACTATTTCTTGCTTACTTGAGAAAGTTGTAACTATCTCCTATGAGCTATATCATGGGATTTCAAAGCCATTGTAAAGGGTTTGAATTTTTATTATTTTGAAACTATAATTTCGAATTGGAAGAAATAAATACAAAGGTTTTTTCCTTTTTCTTATGCTTTCTATTTCCTTCTAGTTCTAATCTGTGAATCATCTAATCCTTGCGTGCTTGGAAACTTTGTGTTCTAGTTTGTACAATCTCCAAAACTTTGAGTCTACAAATTGTGTCTATTATAAACATGGATGGTTCCATTTTGTATCTTATTTGCACAATACATATAAGGGTCTTCTCTACCATCTCTTTTCCCTGAAAGTATTTTCTTCTTCGACCTCCCTCCTCTATTCAAATTCTTCTATCCTCATGTATGGATGATAACTTTCTAGGCTTAAAACACATTTCAGGATATCGGGAAACAACCATTGAATGAAAGACTACATTTTTACATAGGTTTTTCTCTTAATTTCAATAAGGGAACCTCTCCCATAAAAGAGGAGGGACTTGTTTGTCCCCTGACTGTGGTTTCATTCTAAGTGCAAATCTAAAACCCAATAGTGTTCTAGGATTACGTTGATCTTGTCTCAAATATTTTACCCACAGAGTCCAAGGATAACAAATTCCCTATCTCACATACATATTTCAAAGGGGTTTCCACTAAAATAATTGCATCTCCTCTTATAGCAATACCATTTTCAAGACTAGCAATCGCTTGGATTAAGTTGATAATTCCATGTTTTGGGGACTTCTTCTGCTCCCCTTTTTGACTCAAATTAAAATGTTGCCTACAGATACCTCCACAATCTGTCCAAAGGTATTTCCAATGACCAGATAGACCCTAACTATGTCTATCAAAATGACTTCTTCTTTGTCACCTTTACCTACATTTGAACCTTTACCCATGAATAAAAGAATTCCAATGCCTAATAACCTACCCACACCTACATCTTAGTCCATATATAGACCCATAAATATGTTGGGTGTCATGCAGAAGTCAAGCCTTACCCATCCACCCATCAAATTGGATTTATCCACGTCTTCCCAAACCCGCACCAAAATTATTCCTCCACCTAAAAGGAATACCCAACCTTCTAGGCCACATACACCAATCTCACCTACCACAACTTTGTCCCCTTCGCCCCTTCCATCCATCCTAGAAACTAACCCATCAACCTTGTCCAAAAAACCTCCTACCCAAGATAAATCAAAAGATAAACAACCTACTACTCCATCATGATCCTTTTTTACACCTCATTTACCTACACAAAATAAACCCTCGCCCTCATCCACACCTTTTTTACCACCTATACCTCCACCAGCTACCATAACCCTAACTTTTCCTATATGACTTCAACCCATACCTTCCACCCAACCTCTACCAACAACTTCGACTGCAACTCTATTATCTTCATGGGTAACTCTTCCTCTTCCACCATCTTCTTTCCCTTCTGTATCACATACTCTGACCTCACCTTTACCCAAGAAGGTGCAATCTAAAGAAATGAGCCCACTACCCTCAAATAGGGTAGTTAAAATGACAACACCTTCCATTACTAGTTCTTCTACTAGAAATTTACCCAAGAAAATACCATCAAAACCTAAGACAATACCACCTACCAAACCAATGGTCAAACCTATTCCACCTCCTATAATGCCTCTTCCACCACAATCATCTACACATTTACCCAAAGCCACACTCACTTCCCACTGTGATCCATTGACAGGGTCTTACCCCAACATTATAGCCAACCTCTTAGAGACCTGAATCATCACATTACTGCCGCTTAGACCTTACGATCCCCTCAAACCCAAAATAAAAGGGTTTGATGAAAATAAATTTTTTTCCTACCATCATGTTCCAGGACATGATGTTGAGGGTTGTAAGGCTCTCAAAACCATTCTCCTCCTATTATGTCCTCCTGAAACAAATTTTATATAATGATGATTATCTTGATGAGGACCCTATTCCACCTTCACCTATCACCACACACCTTCATTCCTTAATTCTTCAACAACCTTCATCTCCACCTCCACAACCATTTTATCCACTTCTGAAGTTCAAGATCAACATGGTCCGTATCAGAGAGTTGGCCAAACCACTTCCTAAATTCTAGTGTGCCCTACTCATTTCGCAAGGTTCTTACCCCGCATTAGGTTTTTGTCCATCATGTTATTATACTAATCATGACATACCTTCTCCATCTACCTCCTTCCCTCATATTAACAGGGTCCAAGTTGCCACTTGCGCCCAAAAGGATAGAGGAAAGAAAAAAAACTAGCCCATCAACCAATCTCGTGCCCAATATACCATCTACACCCACACCCAAAATCACCATTTGAGGAACCATATAACCTATTTATGATGGGGTCACCCATCATACAATGATAAAACAATTACACCAATACCCTCCAAAAATGTCTTTGTACAATCTCATCTAAACCTCTAAATCTCATCGATAAGCTCTTATGGAGGTTTTCTAATCCATCACGGTTTTACCTAAAAAACCCACACTAGTAGCCTCCATTACCACCCCTCACCATGTGTCCTATCTTACCAAATCATCTCCTTCTTCTACCCCCATGCCCACTCATCAAGTAGCTACCCTCATTTTTTCTAATGAGGAGATTATATGTCTCCAATCATGCGACCCTGATCCCGCCCTTTTTTATCTTCGTCTATCTCAATAATATATGTGTACAAAGTTATGATCGATGGTGGTGCTAGCATCAACATCATCTCCTCCCATGCATATAATCAAATGCACATCCCTTCAAATTGCATGCATAATAACAAAATTATGTTGTGCTCCTTCAATGATCTCATCACTTCCACCCTTGACACCATTATTCTTCACATTTGTGTGGGCCCTCGCACTATCCTAAAAATTTTCTACATCTTAGAGGGAGATTTCTTGTATAAACATGTTATTTGGATGACCTTAGATTCACGTCATGGGTTGTGTTCCTTAAAATTTACACCGTTGTGTAAAATTTGATCATGAAGGACATAGCTATACCATCCCAACTGACCCGTCACCATTCAAAACCTGTAACATGTTGTACCGACTTAATGATGTCCTCATACTAGTTAAGGCATCTACCACTACCCCCACTTCTCCTTCACCCACAATCCCAACCACCAATGCTTCCACCACCTCTCCCACATCTAATTCTTCTATTCATACTACTATTGCAGCCTCTGTAACTAGTCCATATATTTCCCAACCAACCAGTACCCCTCCTTCCTAATCACCTAGTAATTCATCTATTCTCGCTACCCACATATCTGTTACCGATCCATTAGAGGGTGTTTTTCAATGCCTTACTCTAGGGGATTACCGCCTCTACAATATCAACACATTCCTTACTTCGTAAGAGTATGATAACCTATACACCAACATCCTCATTATGACTATTTCATAGGAGAGGTCTTCCCTTATGGTCCTCCCCACCCCCTTCGCAGCTTTCCAATTAACATATGGGGGGCTTGACACTTCCACTTATTCACCTGAACCACCATCCCAAACACTACCATTTTCATATGAGCTCCAATATCTCACTAACTACCACTTCCCCCACACTTTCCTTCACTGTTTCACATGGAAAGGCTTTGGCTTTGGTTTTTACAAACACGACCATCATACTATCATCTCATGTACCATCCATAAGCACAAAGATTGCAGTGGCATTATCTTTTCTAAACTATCTTCCAAGAATACCTACATCAAACTCATTGGGGATGAAAAACCTTCTCCACACCATTCACCAATGTCACCACCTTCACCCATGGAGTCCATAGATCCCGAATCTATTCCTCCTAACTTTTTTTTTCATGAACACCATTTCCCTAGGACCTTTGACTTATCAGCATGATGGCGATGCTCCCTCTTCTCTTCCCTTCCTATATCTTGACATGATCGATGATGATACACCTTCTATTAATGCCATTTAATGTTAAGACGATGAGTCTATCCTCACCTACCTTAGTGTGGAAGATTCTTATATTCACAGAGTCATTTCCTTTTGAGATGCAGACCATGTTAAATGAATCAACCATCGAAGTCAATATTAACACTCACAACAACCCCCACATTCTAAAGATAGGCCAATCTTGATATGTTGCTGAACAAGAAGCTTTTAATTATTTCCTCCGAGATCATAACAACAATTTTTCTTGGTCCTATGATTATATGCCTAGTATTGACCCAAACATTGTGGTCCACAATATTGTAACCATTCCTGAAGCCAAACCTGTAAAAAAGAAGCTGTGGAAAATACATCCTCACATTAACCTTCTTATCAAAGAGGAAATTCAGCACCTTCTTTCATGTTCCTTCATCCTACCCATTGACTATCCCCAATGGATTTGTAACATCGTTCCTGTCACAAAAGCAACATGGGACTTTACATTTGTATGGATTTTTGTGACCTCAACTTAGCTTTCGCCAAAGATGAATTTCCTCTACCAGGTATTGACCAGCTAGTTGATCTCACTACTGGTCATGAGATGTTATCACTCATGGACTGTTTCTTGGGATATAACCAAATATTACTAGCTCTAGAGGATCAACACAAAACTACCTTTATCACTCCTTGGGGGACCTTCTGCTATCGATTCATGACTTTTGGCCTTAAAAATGCTAGTGATACATATAAGCGGGATATGACTTATATCTTCCATGAAATAATACATCACATATTGGAAGATTACGTAGATGACCTTCTTTCCAAATCCAAACATCAGGCTGAACACCTTACAGTACTTTGAAGGTCATCTTTGACTACCTCATCAAGTATTGTGTTAACATTCAACCTAAGAAGTGTGTCTTCGCTATGCTCTTAGGAAATATCTTTGGTTTCATTGTTTCTTTGGATGACATAGAAGTAAATACTGCTAAAGTAAAGGCTCTTCTTGAAATGCCTCCGCCTACTAATCTCTACCAACTTCTAAGTTTGCAAGGTAAGTTACAATATATTCATCACTTTATTTTGTAACTTTCCAACCACTGCAAACCATTTCACCACCTCCTCAAAAATAACATCTCCTTAAAATGGGATGATGAATGCCACAAATACTTTGACACCTTAAAACAATACCTTCTCCAACCACCAGTTCTCATTCCTCCTAAAGATGACCAACTATTTTACCTGTACATTTCTACTACTGATCATTCTTTGTGGTACCATGCTCACTCATCGCAATGAGAAACATAGGGATCAAGTGGTTTATTACTTAATTTGTACCATTTTGGATTACAAAAATAGGTACACCAATGATGAAAAACTTTTCTTAGCCTTAGTTTTTTTCGTCACTAAACTTTGTCATTATCTACTCAACCAAAAAACCTTTTGTCATCACTAAAACTAACCCCTTACATTACATGTATGCCAAACCCTATCAACATCAACATGTTGCACGTTAACCCATTCTTCTCACAAACCTCGATCCTGGATTCATCCATCAAAAATTTATCAAGGGCCAAACTATTGCTAACCAACTTACAGATGCACCCCTCTCTGGAATTCAATCCTCTAACTTCGATTTCCTAGACAAATTCATTACTAACCTCTATTTGGATGCTATCGTTTACCAAATGACCTTATTTTTTGATGGTTCCAAATGTCAGCTTGGGGATGGTGCCAAAGTTATCCTCATTCCTCTTGATGGAAAACATGTACCATTATCATTAAAACTATATTTTGACTGTACTAACAACATCACCGAATATGAAGCACTCGTATTAGGTCTTCAAATTTCCATCACCTTAGACGTCAAATAAATTAATATCTTTGGTGAATCTTAACTAGCCGTAAACCAAGTTAATGGTATATATTTTCTTGACAGATCTATGCCCAATTTTAATATAGGGAAATAGATCGGTTGTCAATGCCGAAGCCGTGTTAGCTAGAAGTTTAGTTGAATTTCTGGTGTATTGTGTAATAAGCAGGTAGCGGTTTAGTAGGCACATAGCATTTTAGTTCGGGGGTTGGGATCTCATCCCAGTAGAGCGTTCTAGGCTGCGAAGAGAAAGGAATAAAAGGAGAAGAGAAAGAACAGATCCGAAGGAAGAAAAAGAAATGAGTTCCAAAGCGGAAGGTCAGAAGATCTATGCTTTGGGCTTGGTAGTAAACATAGCCAAACCTACTTGCATAAATAAACAAAGCAATACTGATAAACAAATGAACGGAAAAGTAGATGTGAATCTAACAGATCAAACACATACAGATCTAACGTAAGAAAGATCTAATGTATAACACAGCTATTGAGCACAAAGTCTGAATAATTATATTCTGTTCTTCTCTGTTACAAGAAAGCTCAAAGTCTTTCTCTCTCACTTCTATTTCTATCGAAAAAATGTTCACACAGAATACAACAAGTATTCTTGTATTTATAGAAGATGAGAGAGAGAGAAGGCAAAATGGAGCCAACAACTTAGCTACAAGATAGTGACAAAATATCTTAAAGTCAATGTTGACTTTTACCATTTTTGAGTGGATGACATCATCCATCCCATGATGCAACATGGATGAGGGCATCGTTGGCAAACCACTACTGGAGGAGATTGCGAAAAGAAAGTCGGGAGATAGCGAGAGGAAAGAAGAAGACAGGAGAAGAAAAGACAGAAGCTAGTCATCATCATCGGCCTGCGGCCGAAAAGGGGTGGGGTCGCCTGCCTTGCTGAGATGACTGACTCAGGAGATGAAAAAAAGAATGGGGTAACGGAGGCGCGGTAGTCCAAGAACTTGCTGAGCATTGGCCCGAACTGATCCTGTGATGGTCCTTGTGCCGATCTGATTAACTTACTTACTTTCGCAATTTTCCCGCTCTTCTATTTTCTACAGGATTTTCGGGAAGTTTGAATATCTTTTTTCTCCCGCCTCAAATCAGGAAAACGCGATGAAGTCCCTGAAGCCACAGGTTATTGTGCTGATTCGTTCAAAAACGTGACTTCTGGACCTGTCACTTGAAAGCTATACTCCTTGAAACTCCGGATAGTATCATCAGCCGTTCTCGGTGAGGGAAGGAGTGAGCAACCCTGGATTACATGGATGGTTTCCCTCCCCTTCCTTATAGTGGGTAGTATCTAAAGTTGTTCAAGTCCTAGGTGACTAGGTGGCCCTCCTGTATATTATGTATAATGTTTTGGTTTTGGGTCATTCCTTTGCTTTTCATTTATGTTCTTCCCTTTTAGTTTGTTTTGTTTATTTTCCTGTCTTGTGTGTGTTGGAATATATTGGTTTTTCCTTTGAATCCTTTCCCCAATGGATAAATCAATGGTCCTTTTTTCCCTAGAGTTATCTGTAGTTCTTGATGTTGCCTTGTGTTTCTTTTCCAAGCAAATTCATCCCTAAAAAGAGCCAGCTGTTGTAGGCCCCAAAATTCCCCTCTTTTGAAGTCAAGTTTCAAAAAATTTGAGTTTTGTGCCTTGGAGTATTGAATCACATCAAGCCTGACATTGTATGTAATTTTAATATTCATGGAGAATAATTTGAAATTCAGGCATATGGTAAAGTTCCTTTCCTTTCCTTTTTATTTTCTTCCCTCAGTCGGGAATGACAGGTGTATTTTTCCCTTTAATTTTTTCCCCAGATTCCACAGTAATACATGGATATTTTGATTGGATGCGGTTTGGCCATATTTCAAGGTTCATCGGAAGCCTCCACGTGTCCAAATAGCATAACTCCAGGGATAAGGTACAAGGGAAAATCCTCAAATAAGTGTAGGCTTTCCACATGTCCCAGGTACAAAATGATGACAAAATAAGCTAAAATAGGCTAAGTATGGAAGGATCAGTAGATGGCGCCATGTGCCTCATCGGCATAGCTTCAAGAGTCAAAGATGGAGGTAGATCTCAAACTTGTGCCAGTCTCTTCCACATGACCTAGGTCCAAAAAGGGACAGAGCTTATTGTTAAAATTGACTAAGTATGGGTGGGTTGGTAGAATCCACCACATGCCTTAACGAGACCATTTTGGAAGTGAAATCAAAGGGTCAGTATCCAAGTAGCACCAGCTCATGAAGTGGTTAAATTCAGTATGAAGACAAAGTTGGCTGTTGAAAAGTCAAAGACCGGTGGAAGGGGACATGTGTCAGCTCAATGCTATTTTAAGGGGTGCTTCCCAAAATGAAAACTCAAATGAGTGTCAGCCCTCCATGTGTATAGGGGTCAACATAGGTCAAGCAGGAAATAGACCCGAATTGGTAAAGTATGAAGGAACCAACAGAGCTCTCCATGTGTCATCTTGGCACAACTTCAAAGGTGAAAATTGTAGAAGGTATCCACAGACCCACTCCAATTAATTTGTCCCACGTGGGTGGCCCAAATTTGAAGTTGTAAATAAAATCGAAAAGACCCATGTTTTAAATGGTTAAAATAATGTAACAGCCATATATTTAGAAAATATTTTACTGTCATTAAAGTTTCTTTACAAATCAAGAATTTGAAGGGGCCTGAATGATTGGAATCAAGTTGTAACTATTTCTTGCTTACTTGAGAAAGTTTGTAATATCTCCTATGAGCTATATCATGGGATTTCAAAGCCATTGTAAAGGGTTTGAATTTTTATTATTTTTGACACTATAATTTCGAATTGAAGAATAAATACAAAGGTTTTTTCCTTTTTCTTATGCTTTCTATTTCCTTCTAGTCTCTAATCTGTGAATCATCTAATCCTTTGCGTGCTTGGAAACTTTGTGTTCTAGTTTTGTACAATCTCCAAACTTTGAGTCTACAAATTGTGTCTATTATAAACATGGATGGTTCCATTTTGTATCTTATTTGCCACAATACATATAAGGGTCTCTCTACCATCTCTTTTCCCTGAAAGTATTTTTCTTCTCGACCTCCCTCCTCTATTCAAATTCTTCTATCCTCATGTATGGATGATAACTTTCTAGGCTTTAAACACATTTCAGGATATCGGGAAACAACCATTGAATGAAAGACTACATTTTTACATAGGTTTTCTCTTAATTTCAATAAGGGAACCTCTCCATAAAAGAGGAGGGACTTGTTTGTCCCCTGACTGTGGTTTCATTCTAAGTGCAAATCTAAAACCCAATAGTGTTCTAGGATTACGTTGATCTTGTCTCAAATATTTTACCCACAGAGTCCAAGGCTAACAAATTTTCCCTATCTCACATACATATTTCAAAGGGGTTTCCACTAAAATAATTGCATCTCCTCTTATAGCAATACCATTTTCAAGACTAGCAATCGCTTGGATTAAGTTGATAATTCCATGTTTTGGGGACTTCTTCTGCTCCCCTTTTTGACTCAAATTAAAATGTTGCCTACAGATACCTCCACAATCTATCCAAAGGTATTTCCAATGACCAGATAGACCCTAACTATGTCTATCAAAATGACTTCTTCTTTGTCACCTTTACCTACATTTGAACCTTTACCCATGAATAAAAGAATTCCAATGCCTAATAACCTACCCACACCTACATCTTTAGTCCATATATAGACCCATAAATATGTTGGGTGTTCATGCAGAAGTCAAGCCTTACCCATCCACCCATCAAATTGGATTTATCCACGTCTTCCCAACCCGCACCAAAATTATTCCCTCCACCTAAAAGGAATACCCAACCTTCTAGGCCACATACACCAATCTCACCTACCACAACTTTGTCCCCTTCGCCCCTTCCCATCCATCCTAGAAACTAACCCATCAACCTTGTCCAAAAAACCTCCTACCCAAGATAAATCAAAGATAACAACCTACTACTCCATCATGATCCTTTTTTACACCTCATTTACCTACACAAATAAACCCTCGCCCTCATCCACACCTTTTTTACCACCTATACCTCCACCAGCTACCATAACCCTAACTTTTCCTATATGACTTCAACCCATACCTTCCACCCAACCTCTACCAACAACTTCGACTGCAACTCTATTATCTTCATGGGTAACTCTTCCTCTTCCACCATCTTCTTTCCCTTCTGTATCACATACTCTGACCTCACCTTTACCCCAAGAAGGTGCAATCTAAAGAAATGAGCCCACTACCCTCAAATAGGGTAGTTTAAAATGACAACACCTTCCATTACTAGTTCTTCTACTAGAAATTTACCCAAGAAAAATACCATCAAAACCTAAGACAATACCACCTACCAAACCAATGGTCAAACCTATTCCACCTCCTATAATGCCTCTTCCACCACAATCATCTACACATTTACCCAAAGCCACACTCACTTCCCACTGTGATCCATTGACAGGGTCTTACCCCAACATTATAGCCAACCTCTTAGAGACCTGAATCATCACATTACTGCCGCTTAGACCTTACGATCCCCTCAAACCCAAAATAAAAGGGTTTGATGAAAATAAATTTTTTTCCTACCATCATGTTCCAGGACATGATGTTGAGGGTTGTAAGGCTCTCAAAACCATTCTCCTCCTATTATGTCCTCCTGAAACAAATTTATATAATGATGATTATCTTGATGAGGACCCTATTCCACCTTCACCTATCACCACACACCTTCATTCCTTAATTCTTCAACAACCTTCATCTCCACCTCCACAACCATTTTATCCACTTCTGAAGTTCAAGATCAACATGGTCTGTATCAGAGAGTTGGCCAAACCACTTCCTAAATTCTAGTGTGCCCTACTCATTTCGCAAGGTTCTTACCCCGCATTAGGTTTTTGTCCATCATGTTATTATACTAATCATGACATACCTTCTCCATCTACCTCCTTCCCTCATATTAACAGGGTCCAAGTTGCCACTTGCGCCCAAAAGGATAGAGGAAAGAAAAAAAAACTAGCCCATCAACCAATCTCGTGCCCAATATACCATCTACACCCACACCCAAAATCACCATTTGAGGAACCATATAACCTATTTATGATGGGGTCACCCATCATACAATGATAAAACAATTACACCAATACCCTCCAAAAATGTCTTTGTACAATCTCATCTAAACCTCTAAATCTCATCGATAAGCTCTTATGGAGGTTTTCTAATCCATCACGGTTTTACCTAAAAAACCCACACTAGTAGCCTCCATTACCACCCCTCACCATGTGTCCTATCTTACCAAATCATCTCCTTCTTCTACCCCCATGCCCACTCATCAAGTAGCTACCCTCATTTTTTCTAATGAGGAGATTATATGTCTCCAATCATGCGACCCTGATCCCGCCCTTTTTTATCTTCGTCTATCTCAATAATATATGTGTACAAAGTTATGATCGATGGTGGTGCTAGCATCAACATCATCTCCTCCCATGCATATAATCAAATGCACCATCCCTTCAAATTGCATGCATAATAACAAAATTATGTTGTGCTCCTTCAATGATCTCATCACTTCCACCCTTGACACCATTATTCTTCACATTTGTGTGGGCCCTCGCACTATCCTAAAAATTTTCTACATCTTAGAGGGAGATTTCTTGTATAACATGTTGTTTGGATGACCTTAGATTCACGTCATGGGTTGTGTTCCTTAAAATTTACACCGTTGTGTAAAATTTGATCATGAAGGACATAGCTATACCATCCCAACTGACCCGTCACCATTCAAAACCTGTAACATGTTGTACCGACTTAATGATGTCCTCATACTAGTTAAGGCATCTACCACTACCCCCACTTCTCCTTCACCCACAATCCCAACCACCAATGCTTCCACCACCTCTCCCACATCTAATTCTTCTATTCATACTACTATCGCAGCCTCTGTAACTAGTCCATATATTTCCCAACCAACCAGTACCCCTCCTTCCTAATCACCTAGTAATTCATCTATTCTCGCTACCCACATATCTGTTACCGATCCATTAGAGGGTGTTTTTCAATGCCTTACTCTAGGGGATTACCGCCTCTACAATATCAACACATTCCTTACTTCGTAAGAGTATGATAACCTACACCAACATCCTCATTATGACTATTTCATAGGAGAGGTCTTCCCTTATGGTCCTCCCCACCTTCGCAGCAAATTAACATATGGGGGGCTTGACACTTCCACTTATTCACCTGAACCACCATCCCAAACACTACCATTTTCATATGAGCTCCAATATCTCACTAACTACCACTTCCCCCACACTTTCCTTCACTGTTTCACATGGAAAGGCTTTGGCTTTGGTTTTTACAAACACGACCATCATACTATCATCTCATGTACCATCCATAAGCACAAAGATTGCAGTGGCATTATCTTTTCTAAACTATCTTCCAAGAATACCTACATCAAACTCATTGGGGATGAAAAACCTTCTCCACACCATTCACCAATGTCACCACCTTCACCCATGGAGTCCATAGATCCCGAATCTATTCCTCCTAACTTTTTTTTTCATGAACACCATTTCCCTAGGACCTTTGACTTATCAGCATGATGGCGATGCTCCCTCTTCTCTTCCCTTCCTATATCTTGACATGATCGATGATGATACACCTTCTATTAATGCCATTTAATGTTAAGATGATGATTCTATCCTCACCTACCTTAGTGTGGAAGATTCTTATATTCACAGGTCATTTCCTTTTGAGATGCAGACCATGTTAAATGAATCAACCATCGAAGTCAATATTAACACTCACAACAACCCCCACATTCTAAAGATAGGCCAATCTTGATACGTTGCTGAACAAGAAGCTTTTAATTATTTCCTCCGAGATCATAACAACAATTTTTCTTGGTCCTATGATTATATGCCTAGTATTGACCCAAACATTGTGGTCCACAATATTGTAACCATTCCTGAAGCCAAACCTGTAAAAAAGAAGCTGTGGAAAATACATCCTCACATTAACCTTCTTATCAAAGAGGAAATTCAGCACCTTCTTTCATGTTCCTTCATCCTACCCATTGACTATCCCCAATGGATTTGTAACATCGTTCCTGTCACAAAAGCAACATGGGACTTTACATTTGCATGGATTTTTGTGACCTCAACTTAGCTTTCGCCAAAGATGAATTTCCTCTACCAGGTATTGACCAGCTAGTTGATCTCACTACTGGTCATGAGATGTTATCACTCATGGACTGTTTCTTGGGATATAACCAAATATTACTAGCTCTAGAGGATCAACACAAAACTACCTTTATCACTCCTTGGGGGACCTTCTGCTATCGATTCATGACTTTTGGCCTTAAAAATGCTAGTGATACATATAAGCGGGATATGACTTATATCTTCCATGAAATAATACATCACATATTGGAAGATTACGTAGATGACCTTCTTTCCAAATCCAAACATCAGGCTGAACACCTTACAGTACTTAAGGTCATCTTTGACTACCTCATCAAGTATTGTGTTAACATTCAACCTAAGAAGTGTGTCTTCGCTATGCTCTTAGGAAATATCTTTGGTTTCATTGTTTCTTTGGATGACATAGAAGTAAATACTGCTAAAGTAAAGGCTCTTCTTGAAATGCCTCCGCCTACTAATCTCTACCAACTTCTAAGTTTGCAAGGTAAGTTACAATATATTCATCACTTTATTTTGTAACTTTCCAACCACTGCCAAACCATTTCACCACCTCCTCAAAAATAACATCTCCTTAAAATGGGATGATGAATGCCACAAATACTTTGACACCTTAAAACAATACCTTCTCCAACCACCAGTTCTCATTCCTCCTAAAGATGACCAACTATTTTACCTGTACATTTCTACTACTGATCATTCTTTGGGTACCATGCTCACTCATCGCAATGAGAAACATAGGGATCAAGTGGTTTATTACTTAATTTGTACCATTTTGGATTACAAAAATAGGTACACCAATGATGAAAAACTTTTCTTAGCCTTAGTTTTTTTCGTCACTAAACTTTGTCATTATCTACTCAACCAAAAAACCTTTGTCATCACTAAAACTAACCCCTTACATTACATGTATGCCAAACCCTATCAACATCAACATGTTGCACGTTAACCCATTCTTCTCACAAACCTCGATCCTGGATTCATCCATCAAAAATTTATCAAGGGCCAAACTATTGCTAACCAACTTACAGATGCACCCCTCTCTGGAATTCAATCCTCTAACTTCGATTTCCTAGACAAATTCATACTAACCTCTATTTGGATGCTATCGTTTACCAAATGACCTTATTTTTTGATGGTTCCAAATGTCAGCTTGGGGATGGTGCCAAAGTTATCCTCATTCCTCTTGATGGAAAACATGTACCATTATCATTAAAACTATATTTTGACTGTACTAACAACATCACCGAATATGAAGCACTCGTATTAGGTCTTCAAATTTCCATCACCTTAGACGTCAAATAAATTAATATCTTTGGTGAATCTTAACTAGCCGTAAACCAAGTTAATGGTATATACCAGTGTTGTGTTGGTCCGAAAATCTATCGCGCGGACAGATCTATGGATAAACGGGCCAACGGTGTTGCAGGGCTTAGCCCCTCTTTGAGACAGCAAAGCAAAACTGGTTTATTGCTACTTCTACTAGCAGGAACCTATGCAAGTCTCACAGATTCTGCCTTCGGGGGTTGGGATCTCATCCCAGTTAGAGCGTTCTAGGCTGCGAAGAGAAAGGAATAAAAGGAGAAGAGAAAGAACAGATCCGAAGGAAGAAAAGAAATGAGTTCCAAAGCGGAAGGGTCAGAAGATCTATGCTTTGGGCTTGGTAGTAAACAGAGCCAAACCTACTTGCATAAATAAACAAAGCAATACTGATAAACAAATGACGGAAAAGTAGATGTGAATCTAACAGATCAAACACATACAGATCTAACGTAAGAAAGATCTAATGTATAACACAGCTATTGAGCACAAAGTCTGAATAATTATATTACTGTTCTTCTCTGTTACAAGAAAGCTCAAAGTCTTTCTCTCCTCACTTCTATTTCTATCGGAAAAATGTTCACACAGAATACAACAAGTATTCTTGTATTTATAGAAGATGAGAGAGAGAGAAGGCAAAATGGAGCCAACCACTTATCTACAAGATATTTACAAAATATCTAAAGTCATGTTGACTTTTACATTTTTGAGTGGATGACATCATCCCATGATGCAACATGGATGATGTCATCGTTTGCACCAACATACTTGAGATATTGCGAAAAGAAAGTCGGAGAATAGCGAGAGGAAGAAGAAGAAGAGGAAGAAGAAGAAGCTAGTCATCATCATCGTCCTGCGGCCGAAAAGGGGTCGCCTGCTTCTGATGCTGCTCAGGAGATGAGATGTGGAACTGAGCGCGGTATTCCAAGAACTTGCTGATCATTGGCCCGAACTGATCCTGTGATGGATCCTTGTGCCGATCACTGATTACTTCGCAAGTTTCCCGCTCTTCTACAAGATTTTCGGGAAGTTTGGAATAATCTTTCTCCGCCTCAATCAGGAAACCGATGAAGTCCCTGCAAGCCAGCAGGTTATTGATGGATTCGGTATCAAACGTGACTTCTGGCCCTGTTCCTTGAGAAGCTAACTCCTTGAAAATCCGGATAGTATCATCAGCCGTTCTTAAGGTGAGGGAAGGAGTGAGCAACCCTGGATTCATGGATAAAACAATTTTCTCCATTTGATGCATCGCATCCAGGGCCTCTTCCTTCACCTTATCTATTTTTTCTAACACAAACTCGAGCTGATCTATCCGATAGTCCAGAGTGGACATAGTCTTGTTGAGGGTCCTTGGGTGACCGAATACTCCGAACTTGACCAAATCTTCGACTGAACAGTCGAACATCTGTTGGAAGGCCTCGTGTTGGAGTCTAGCGTTTTCTAACTCTTCTGATATCGGGACTGCTAATGCTTGGAGCTCCTTGTTCGCCTTTTCAATGTTCAGGGATAAGCTGATATATTCGGCGATTACCTTTTCGCTATCTTTGAGAATCTGACTTCTCCAAGCAGAAACAGCCATGCCCTGCTCACCGATCTTTGAATATTCATTGATCTTGTCCTGACTGAGTAGCTCAGGAGTCTCGGCGGCAGTTGTGGGAGGTGCACTTCCCATCTTCTGTAAGGCCTGAAGCAGGTATTTATTCTGTTCTTTCAGCAGCCTTTTCTCTTCTTTGGCTTCTTGAAGCTTTTCACAAAGTGCATCAATCGCGGAACGAGCTTCCCCCTGGAGACTTTCAGAGGACGTCCCCATTGTGACTTGGGTCACTGTGAAATCTGCTGGAGACAGATCTTCTTTCTCTTTGGTGGGATCGGGGTAAGCTATTTCCAGGACTCTCTCACCTGCAGCGCTCTTTGAGAAGCGTGTAACCTGCTTGTGCTTCTTTGCTCCTTTAGCCGGAATAACCGAAAAGTCCATCGGAGCGATGGGGACTTTCCTCTTTGGCTAGCTCAGCTGCTGAGAGATCCAAGCTGGTCCTATTGAAGAAGGACCAGAGACAGAGGGGGAGGCAGCAACAGTAGAAGAGGGGAAGAACGTGGAGACAAGCGGCGGTGGCATTGAAAGAATAGCCGCGGAGGTGTCCACGGGAGGAAGGGAAACCGGGGCTGCAGAAGACATAGGAAGGGAAGGGAGCCCGGAAAGGAGAGAAGAAATGGAAGGAGACAAATCAGCAAGAGAGGAGAAGATGGATGAAGAGGCAGGGGAAAGGGTAGAAGAAGGGGGAGAGGACACAACCAAAGGAGTGGTTGCTGACACCTGGGGAAGGGGAGGAAGAGAAGAAGAAGGGACAGAAGGAACCTCCGTAGTTGTAGCAACGCCGACATCCTGAGTGGATGGGCCTTCGGGAACGTCCTCCATGAACTCCTCTTCCAAAGTTATGACTTGCTCAGGCTCCGAGGGAAGAGGACTTTCAGGGGCTTCCTCCTGACTGGTGCTTGATTCACCTACTGCACCCTTGCCTTTTAGCTGCTTCTTTGATCTTGGAGGCGCATTACCCAAAGGAGAAGTTATAAAATCTACGCCGAGGTAGATCAATCCATTCATACGGCACCAGAGCTCTGTTCTCCGCATGGTTTCTTTGACCCTCTCCTCAATTGTCTGAGGAGCCTTGCTTCTATCAATGGCCGGGAAGGGCCAATTGTCCCCATCTGTGTTATTATACACCTTGTCTACTTCATCTTCCGAAGTTTGGAAGCCTTTGGGGACGATGGCCACTCCATACTGAATAATTTCTGCCAATGCTAAGTGGGAGTGATCCTGTCTCCTGAGTGCCACCTCATGGATGACGTCAATGTAAATGTCCTCAATTTGAGGGACATGGATAGGATCAAGCTTAGCCCTTGGCAAGCAGCCTCTTGGGTCGAATGTAGGCCTTGCTGGGAAATCATGCTTTAGATTGAGTAATTCTAGCTCGGCAAACATCTCCTTCGCCTTGTGATAGCTGGAACAAGTGTATCGGCCTACTGTGAGGGGGAAAGGAGTTCCACCCTTCTTTCTCTTCTGGCACTTCTCATGATATGTGACCAGCTGCCTTGACAATTCCAATAGAACCAGCTTTGGTCCAGCATACCTTGGCAACCTAGTGGGCTCGCCCAAGAAGTTAACCGCCCTCAGATAGGTGAATGTGGGAAATTGGGTGAACAAGGCCCCCCACTTTTCCACAGCAGAAACAGTATTCTTAATTGTGCGGCCATGAGTCAACTTTGGTCGCAGCATGCATATAATATGGTAGAAGAAAGCATCATTGATTTTTGAAAAGTGTTGGATGCTATTCTCCAGCTTTAGCTCTGGGTAGTATTCATATATCTTGGCCTGAGGCCAAGTTCCACTTCGGTGCAGCCCTGGATAGTCCCTTTCAGACGCTGCAGCATACACTACGTAGGAGTTCATATGAAACACTCCTGTTGTGGCAAACTGTTGTAGCTGCTCAGAAATGGCGCTGCTTATTATTTCCCCCCAGCAGAAGCGCTGATCGGGCAAATTTTTGTTCATCGTCTCCAGGTACCGCAGCATCCATTTATGGAAGTAGTGGGCGTCTGAAAGCCCGAAGACTCTGCTCAGGAAAGTGATGGTGTCACTGAGTTCTTCAGAGAAGTCGCTTCGGTGGATAGTCTGGGGCCACCGGGTCACTACCTTCTTATTTTTGAGGTAGACTTCATTCATTAATTGCATGCATAGGTCCTCATTGTCCTCCCAGGTCTTGACACATTCTCCTTGGGTAACGGCCATGAAGCTTCGGTGATGAGGGATGCCAAGAATCTTTTCAAAATGGCGAATGGTGAGGTCAATGACCACTTCTCCCTTACTATTTTCGACACACCTGGTGTCCTTGTTGTAAGATTGGGCAACCACCATTATGAACTCATTATTAATAGCGCTGACTGGAATCCCACCGGCGAAATGTAGAGCACTACCCATCAATTTATCCATCCAGGGGCTTCTTGTTACTTTCTGAGTTCTCACCCAGAATTCGTCCATGTCAATGTGGCCCAGTTCAGAATCTCTGACATCCATATTGCATTCCACCTGAGATTCGGGCATTCTAACCCTTTGGTACTTATACTTCATTTCTTCCTCTGTTAGCTTAGCTTTTCCTCTTGGTTTGGCGGGTCTCTTGCTTGAGGTAGACATGTGTTCTTCAAGGCTTATCTGATGATCTGCACGTAGGAGGAGTGAAACCCAATCCAAGAAGCCTGAATTAGTCATTTGATTTTCAATGGGAACGCTAGCAGAAGAAAGAGTTAGAACTTTTAAGGCTCAGGGCGCAGGGCGCATGGAAAATGTATATAACAGGCTGAATAGACAAGGCGCACAGGAAAAGGATGCAACAGAGGTAAAATTGGCGCCAAAGGCGCATGGCGCATGGATGAAGCAGACTGCATTTTATAGAAGGGCGCACAGGAAATGCATGCTACATTGATATTTGGTGCGCCCTTTGGCGCATGGGCAGATTGTGCGACATGGGAAAAAGACGCGCCAAAGGGATGAAGGAGGCGCGGGTTTTGAGCGTGTTACAGGCCGAAAGGGTGCGCCTAAGAGCGCATGATTTTTAACTGCAGCATGCTGGGTAGATGCGCCGTGGGGCGCGACTGTCTTCATTGCAACATGACGCAACAGTGCGCCATGGAGAACACTTAATCATTTAATCGTTTTTCAACTCAATCTTCCACCCGAAAGGAGGCTTGGTATGACAAGGTTTTTATAAGGAGGATCTCAGATGGCGCTGATGCGAAACCACCCCCCTTTTTCCAACAAATCCGGAAAGAGGAAAGGAGTAGGAAAAGACGAATCCGACAGGACAGGGGAGAAACAAGCCCAACAAGACCGGCTAGCCATTAAAGAGACAGACCATGCAAGCAACAAACAGACCCGCTAAAGAAATAAGCTCGAACGAGAGAAAACACAGACCAAGAACGTGAAAGCTTTCAAAAACAAACCAGGAGAACCACCTACCTCGAATATATATCGAAAATTTGTGGCGAGTGGGTCCACAGAGAAATGACGGCGACAGGGCAGAGCTGACAAATCCAGAGCGATCACGTGCTTGTCAAAATGGAATGAAAATGACAGGGCGGGCACTGTTATATATAACAAAACTTTGTCATAAATGCGCCACCCACTATTTGAAAAGGCGCGCGAAAACGACTGTCGACAGAGGAAAGCATGCGCCCTTTGGCGCATGGAAGTAACTGACAACAGGAGAATGGGTGCGACTTTGGCACATCAAACGAGTTGTCGACATGAATTTATGTGCGCCCTTGGGCGCACCAAAACGTGGTGTAACAAGGAAAATACATGCGCCCTTTGGCGCATGGAAAAGAGGCGCGACAAATGATATGTCAACATCGAGGCGCATGCGCCTCGGCGCACGCAAATAAGGCTTAACATGCTTTGGCGCACCGAAAGACGTGTTGACATGGGAAACCATGCGCCAAAGGATTTTTAAAGGGGCGCACCAAAATGTGGTGTTACAGTGCAAATCCATGCGCCCAGCCAAAAAGGATCAAAAAGACTAAGTTCGAAAGCTAGATTTCCCGAGAAGGAATTTTAAATCGTTTCGAACGCGAGGGATCCCTATCGAGGGATCAAGACAAAAATTTTCGGTATGGTTATCGGTAAAATTGCCCTTGTCAATTTTACGGGATAACATGTTGTAATGAAATATTTCAAAATTATAAACACCATGTTGACATACTTTTGACTGCCTTTGACTATTACGAACTTTAAACCACCCCACATTCTACTAATATATTTACAAATACCATGGCGTATCTACCTTCTCAGATACCCACTTCACCTGCCAACTCCAAAATCTTTGTCATAATAGAAAGGTTACAATCACCTTCTTATTTATCTCACTATGTCAACCCTATTGGAACCGTTACACCCGACCCACTTGACCTTTGATATAAGTAGTTCATAGACTACCTTTCTCTTTCCATTCTTCCTCCCAATCTTACTCGTAATGGAAAATACACATTTATTATAATTGTTCCTTGCTATGTCATCATCAATGGTCTTATTTATAAATGTGGATTCAACAATATTATCTTACGATCCTTACAAGTTATGAAATTCCCTACACCATCAAGGAAGTTCACAACGGAATTTGTGGAGGTCACTTTAGTGGCCTAGCTATTGTTGAATGCATTCTTCTCCTAGGCTATTATTGGCCACCCCTAAACCATGAATTTTGTGACTATGTCAAACATTGTGTGAAATTCCATAGCAACACACTAATATTCATCACATATCTAGTCATGTCATGCAGGTCACACGAGACCTTTGGATACTTTTTATCAATGGGGTTTGGATATTATCAGAGAGATCAATCCTCATTCTTCATAATGCCATCAATAGATTTATAACCACTAATGAAAACTAGACTAAATGGGTAGAATCCATTACCCCTCATTTCTACAAAATACAAGAATTTTTTTGAATTCATCAACCATCACATTATTTATCGCTTTGGTGTTCCTCACCGTCTCATCACTGATAACGGAAAATAGTTCAAAATATAAAACCTTATGAAATCTTTGTGACGAGCTTTTGGCATTCAACTCAGTTTCTCTTCACCTTACTACCCACAAACAAATGGCCAAGAATAATCAACCAATAAAACCTTGAAAAAAATTCTTATGAAAGTAGTTGACGATACTGGGAAGGATTGGCATACGCACATTCCTTTCACCTTATGGGCTTACCACACTAGTATTCGCACTTCGAATGTTGCCACACCTTTCTCTCTGATCTATGGTACCAAGGCTATCTTGCCTCTTGAAGTCTAGATTCCATCTCTCTGCATCTCACTCCAAGACATGCTCAACGATGATGACTTTCACCTCAGGACCGTTTGGCACAACTTGAGTTATTAGATGAACTTCATCTCAATGATCTTGATCATCTCCAAATCTACCAAAAAATTATGAAAAATTCCTATGAAAAATGTGTCCATGAGTGAACTTTCTAGGTCGATGACCTATCCTGAAGTAAAATCAACATGTAACCAAAGAAGAGAAAAGTAAATGGGGAAAATTTTATTCTAATTGGTTTAGACCCTATATCATTACTCATACCTATGGATCAGGTGCTTATCATTTGTCTTCACTCTGAAGATAAACCCAAACCTGAACCCCTGAATGCCTTACATATTTAAATGTTCTATTGTTGAATCAAGTCCTATATCACCTTTTTTCTATTTCTATCTCGTCCCTTGAGCACCTTTCACCTTTCATGTTACTTATTCTTTGGGTCAACGAATACACAAGAATCATGTTATTAACTTTCACCTTTGCAGCCTTATCTTCAATATGAGTACCATGGATCTACTCATGGCGTGATTTTCATGGAAATTTTTCCTATTTTTCAAGATGGAATCCCATGGTTGTTCATCACTTGAAACCATCTCTTTCATAGTTAAAATCTATGTGTTATGATTTTTTTCTTCTAATCAAATGTCTAATCTTCCTCTATAGTATTTTCCATGAATTAAACATCCAAAAAGTAGAATAATTTCAAAAATAAAATGTGATTAAACTCCTTGAGTCAAAATTCCTAGCAATGAGATGAATTCCCTCAAAAATGACATCTCTTCTCTCTATCTCATCCACTATAAATAGACTACTCCCTCGAAGAACATCTATACAAAGCTATCCATAGTGCACATAGTGTATCATAAAAGGGGACTATTCTTGAAAAAAAAACCAAATATTCAGAATCTTCTCACATCGATCAGCTTCATGAAGACCTCAAGGAGATAATATACTCATCCCATATATACTTCGCGCATAGAACATATCTATCAAAAACAAGAGAAAAAAGAGACAAATATTACCTTTTTTTCATGGACTTGCCTATTTTGATCTTGGGTCTCTTGCCAAGTAGGATTTTTTTCTTGCACCAGGTTATACTCAAACCAACCATTTTCACCTCATTTACTTATCACCCTAATCTACTACCTTCTCAAGGGACTTGCTGCAAAAATGAAAATTCGTGATCATGTGACTTTCTTCACCCTTAGCATAGTCAATCATGCAATGCCTTTAGGGTCTTATGTTCATAATCCCACCTTTAGTATGGTAGACTTGTTATGGTTCTTCTAATTAGGTGACTCTTTTGGTCACCTCTTACCCTTCACCTTCTTCACTACTTATTGATTTTCCTATACAGGACTAGGCCATCGACACCTACACTTTAAGAATTCCTCTTTCACCAAAATCACCATGCCTAACCATGACCTAAACCCAACCATACCTAAAATAACCTAAAATGTAATCATGCCTAAATGACCTAGACCCAATCATCCCTAAAACATACCAAACCATCCTCTACCTCATCATATTCTTCCCTAGCCTTATGGGAGAACTACATTGGCCTGAGGTCACTTTTTTGTTAGAGCTATGTAGGAAGAACTCCGAGGGCATGGGGCCCTTGGAGGTTAGCTTGGCCACTCTTTACCCTAACCCATTTTCCCCCATTTTTCTATTAACATTCTACCTTACTTAGTTTCCATTTTTATAAACACTTGGAAGTTAAACAATCAACAAACATACATACCTACCATTTTATCACATCATCAAAACATATCCAATCAATCATTTCATATTTCCATGACATCAAATATTTGGAAATTTACACCATAACATACATATACATCATCATTTATGTTCCATACTACCAAACTTGGAAATTAAATCAAACCCAAAAACATGACCAAACCATGCCTATATCTGACTCTGTCATGCCTACATGACCTCGACTGCCTAACTCACCTAGACTCCACCATGCCTAACTCATATAGATTCCACCATGCCTAACTAACCTAGACTCAACCATGCCTAAATCACATAGAATCCACCATGCCTAACTCATCCAGATTCCACCATGCCTATACTTGACTCAATCATGCCTATATAACCTTGACTCCATCATGCCTAAATTACCTAGTTTCCATCACATACACAATAACAATGGAAATTAAAAACATAGATAACATCATCCATCTAATAAAGAATCTATAAATTTGGAAAATTTTGTGTATCCATACATATATACATAGGTACAAAATCAATACAAGTATCTATGATACAACCTCACTATCTTTAGCACATAGGCTAGATATAATCTCAAAATCTCAAAAACTCTCATGTACATCCTCGCTATCATCAGGACATGTAGGCCCGTATATGCCAAAAATGAGTACACTAAGCATATAGGGTGACTAATCGTCACCCCACCTAATATCCATCCTATGTCTCATCTGTCTCCTCCTCTCGGCCTGTCTGGCACCCTATCCAACATCTCTCCACCTTCACATAGGTCTTGGTCCCATATCTCCTGCCTAGCCTACAGCTGGGTATGGCCTCTGTGAACTCATTTCCTCACCCTAAACCTATCTCTGGGATCGTTTTCCCCCTTGTGCTCTCTAGAGCTATGAGTGTGAGAGCTCATCCTCTCACTCGCTGCCCATTGTGCCCTATACTCATCATAGGAAGGGGCATATATCCCTATGGTCATCATGTGATCCTAGTAATACCACTCCTCATTCAAAAAATCTCTAAACCTATCCATCAATACTATCTGAGGTGGTGTCATAGGTCTCATAGTAACCTATGAGCTATGTGTTGTTAGGGCTAGCCTCAGACCCTGTACCTATGTACCCTATCCTCTTCCTTGTACCATGGGACCCTGTCCCACTATTGTATGTGATATGGGACCCTATCCATGAGCTTACAGTGTTGCCTTCACTGTGACCCGGGCCTATAGGGCCACAATATGAGCATGTGTACTAACCAACTGACACTACAAACTTATTATCTGCACATACAAGGTGACTACCTATACCTCGTTTCCATCACCACCCTGTGTGGGCACCTGTCCCTATAAACTTGGCCATCCATGGATACCACCTACATATGTAAAGTGGAAACATGTTCCTCTAAGCTTGTGAGATGCCCCTACAATAATCCAAGCTATTTCTTAAGGGTGACCACCTAACCCTGCAAGGTATCCTATTATACTATGATAGTTGCTAAGTCAGGCTTCCCTAGCCTTAGTGGTGTCACTCCTGTAGCTACGTGCTCACACCATTTCTACATATATTTATCTAGTGACCCCAACATCATCAATCTACCTTTCCATCACTTGCTCCTCCTTCCCTGTTGGAATAGTCAGTTATGGTAGAGGATATAGGACTCTCTATGTCATCTCTCCTATATTATGGGAATAGTGGAGGCATGTCCTGTGGTAGCCCAAAATGCCATCTGACCCTATCTACGGGTATCATGTTGTGCTCACCGACATGGTGCCCCTCTATCCACCTGAGCAGCTACAACTCCTCCAACTCCTTGCCATGTGCCTGTATGAAGGAAAGCCAACATATGGCCTCCAAACAATATCAACCCCAGATAACCCCTCCAACACTCTCCTGTAATATGTAACATCATGTGTGGCCCTCATCACCCTATGCTTTCCACCAAGTGGTAACCATCTCTTGTAACCAACCCTAACTAAACCCCCTAAACCATTTAAATCAGGGAAATCCAACTAGATGTATGCATATGATTTGCTCATAAGCTCAATAGTGTAGAAGGAAGGTACAACATAAAATGAACCTCTGACAACCTCCCATAGGCCCACAATTCTCTATACAAACTACACCAAGAATGTTAGTGCCCTAGGAAAAATGAACCAAATCCTTCATCATGTCCTAGAGAACCCCCATCAGTGCTCATGGGAATCTCCCACCCTCTACATCTGGAAAGGACAAAACAACATTCCACTTCCTCCATCAGCAAAACCACTAACCTCATCTCCTGAGGATTGGCTACATACATATCTCAATAGCTCAAACTTGCACTATGGTACTTCATCTCCACCATTTCCTCTCCAAAAAAATCCACTATCGGCTCCTATGACACCTTTTATGTAATAGAATATACCTGCTCCCCAACTATTGGTAGTCACAGGATCCTATATACATCCTCTAGGATGACATTGCTCTCACCCGTTGGTAAGTGGAATGTGATGGTTGTTGATTCCCATCTTTCAATGAGTGCAACCATCAAACTCGGATCTCAAGATACACACCTATAGCATCAAATCCCACTCACGCCAACATATGTCATGTTCCTCCACTCCTCCGCTATCAAACTCAGTCGTATCACTAGAAATAGAGGTGGTACTTTGTCCCGCATCTGCAGCTGGTCCCTATCCTACATCCAACAAACCACAACATTATTATAACCCTGACAACCTTCACTTATCTATTAACCCCTTAAACCATACCCAACCACACAAATACTACTGACCCCATTTTTACCTAATTCACCTACCAACCTCTTACCCCGTTGCAATCATGGCTCACCATTGTAAAAAATTCATTTCACCTACTTACCTATCCTTTATGCCAATGTAAAAATTCTACCCCCATCACTCTACATGTACCCTCCCTTCCCCCCTCTCACCTTTTTTTCCCACCTAACCTTCCTTACCCCTATTTTTCATCCACCCTCACCGACGTCGATCACCCTGACCATCACCAATTATTTTTAACCAACATCATGTTTAATTTAACCGATGTCGGTCACCTAATACCACATTGATTCCAGTTAAATAAAACTGGCATCGTAAGCCACCCTTAGACCGATGACATCATTCTGTTGTCATGTGCACCTAAATTGAAAACCCAATCCCTATCTACCAAAATCCCTAAAAACAACCTACTAACCTACTCTACCATACCCAAACCTAACCTAAATTCATTCCCAACCCTATTTAAGCTACATTGGACCTTTCCCCTCCCTCATTTAATTCATTTTACCCACAAATTCAAAATAAAACTCCCACCCAAAACCCTTTTAACCCTAACCGATTTCAACACATTATTTTTAACCCAAAGATAGAAGCAGATTGAATCCTACCTCTTATCGGTGTCATCTACATGGTGGTATGTCTTACCTTCACATCATCAGCCCACTTGAACCCTCTCCCACGTTTTCCATGCCACAAATCCAATTATCACCTCACCACCAATCAAATAGCTTTAATTGATCTTGCAGACCTTCCTACCGAATGCCAATCACGCACTAGTCACTCACTAAATAAGCTCAAACACCTTGTACTATTACTTTCCACTCTTAATCTACCGCTCTATCTTTTTCACAAATGAAAATACGTTAAAATGAATCTGTAAAATATAAATTTTACATCTTATTAACCCTAACCTGACATGACCAGTGTCGGTCATACCTGACCGATGCCAGTTACTTTATAACCAGCATCAGTCACCTGCCATTACCATTTTTCACCCCATTTTCCCATTTTTGACCTCAACTCATTGTTTCCCAGTATCCTTTGACCTTACCCATACTTATTGCAACCTACCTACAAGCCTAAAATACCCCTAAATTTCCTTAATTGCATTTAAGGATTTATTATTTTACCTATACCTTGGCCTTACCTGTGTCATGACCAATTTACCTTGACCTGGCCTACTTTGTGTGACCATTGACCTTGTGTACTCACTATACCTTGTGATGTTGTTACCCATGTTTTTTGGTCTGATGACCTACCTTTCCTATTGCCATGTCGTTTATCCCTACCTAACCTTTGGTGTACTGAAACATACCTAAACTTTCCTGCACCTGACCTACATTGTGTTTCCGAATCATATCCTATGCCTTGGATACCTGAATCACTTCAACCTTATTGGGATAAACCTATCAACCTTGGATGATGTAGAGTTTGCAAGCTCCTCAACCTAGTACTATGTTGTAGTATATACATTTGCATGCATTTGATTTCCATTATCTAGTACTTGATTTGACCCTCTCCCATTACCCATTACCAAATTTGGCCCTGGCCTATTACCCATTACCCAAGTTGACCATTACCTTTTCTAAAAGCACCCATACTCTTCCCCAATGACCTTCACTCACACCAACTACACATTTATCAAACCACTCACGGATTCCGTATAACACCTCATCTATTACTAAGTTTGAGGGGGATCACCTTCACCCACACTTGGGGAAACCCCGCTCTCACCCACACATGGGGCAATCACTTCCTATTTTTGTCAACATCGCTTACCAATACAAGCTACGTGACAAAAAGGGGCAAAATGTAAACACCAAAATTAGGTCGTACCACCCTTATGCCCTGTTAATTAAATTAGCAATACCTTACATATTTATATCCCATAGTGCACATGATTAATTGAATTAATTATTTTAATTAATTTAATAAATATCCTCACATCACCACCTCATCTAGCCACATCACCTAGACACCTCATCATGAACCTATTCTTAGCATGTTTCTTTTAACTAAGATTCAATTTCTACTTACCTTAACTAACTGAGACTTATTCTAACCCTAACATTAGATGCCTATTCTTTCCCTAATAGCATAGCCACTTACTTAAGTGGAAAATACAATTTTAGACCCAGACTAACGGCTAGAACTGGTAAAAAAGATAGCCAAGATCTACTATTTTGGAAAACCTAGGATTTCCCACCATAACCAACATCGGTTAACCCTAAACTGATGCCTGTTAACCTAAACCATCATTAGTTACCATATATTCACTTTGGTAACCTTGTTCATGAGGCTGGAAGAATTATTTGAGTTTGGAGAGAGAGAGATCTACATGTAAGCATGAACCAAAGCCCTCTCATGCATCTAACCACACCCTAGCTGGTACCAAGACTAATATGAAGGCATTGGCATTTAGAGTAGCATTTTGGGAAGCACTGTCATGGCATTGACCATCTATTTCTAGATCAACCATCACCTTCATTGAACCACTAGGCCTACATATACAAGTAAGTGTGTTTTGATCTGCATCATTCCATACTTACTTAGATAATCATTTCTTTAGCTTTCTCTTTTAAATCCTATTCTCTTTTGCATCCTATCATCCTCACCTTCCTGTCAATCCACCCATCTAACCACCCATAAACTTTTGGCTCCCCATATTCAACCCCCCTAGACATCTCTGAGCATTCTCACCATCTTTACCAACCTATTCATCCTTCTTCTATTCTCTGTGTAATTACATAGAACCTCCAAAACCAAGTTTTATTGAGTTTCTACCATTTTTCCTCTATTGACACTGGTCACCTTGACCATCGTCGGTTTCCCTCTAAACCATCATCAGTCATACCAAACTGATGTCAAGCTCCCATAACTGGTAATCCTTCCTATAACAGTGACCTAATAACCTTCACCCAAATAACCAGAACCACAAAAAGCTGATCCTGACCTATTCTAATCACCTTGGCTACCTACCCAACCCGAAACATAACCCAACCTCAGTTAGATATAATTTTGTATTGCAATATTCGACTTAATATAATATATTGTTAATAATTTGAGATACCAAAATCAACTTATTAGCAATATGACCTCTATTTCTTGCATTTCTGTTCATTTATTTGGTAAACAGTGGATTGATAACCATTTAGGAAGTATCATACTTCCCAGACCTAACATATGCTAGGTAGTCCACTGACATATATTGTTTAATATTCTTCATGTGGTCTTGTTTTTCATTCACATGTAGTTATTCCTAGCAAAAAGGAAGTTCTTGCAATCAACATTGGATCGGGAAATCAAAATGCATGCATTCTACCTTCCACCTTCATTTCATAGGTATTCCTCCTCACCTTTACCTTATCTATTTTAGTCATTCGTATGAAACTTATTAGTGAAACAAATATTTTTAGATCATTTTGGGAGTTACTCTTCAAGCTTGGAAGAGTGCTTCATATACTTTGATCCTTTCAGTTATATTAAGAACAATATTTAGCAGTGAAATATCTGGTTTATTGTGTTAATCATTGATCAATTCATAGCTTCTGAATGTTTAATTCCTTTATGTGATTTTTTAATCTACCTTTATCTCAGTTATCTTATTTCAATCTATGTGAAAAATTATATAGTTACTTTGAATATCAATTATGGACAAGTTATCTCCTTTCTGTTATAAAATTGCATTATTATTTACAATCATAAATGGAGGAAGATTACAAGACATGTGCATATTATATATTTTTGTGAGGAATTGATTATGCATTTAAGTAGGCCTATCTAATAAATATACTTGGTATATTAGATTATTTTTCTTTTTTGTCTATCTATAACTTTAAGCCCCATAAATTGAGTAGATTAGAGTTATTTTCACATGTGTTAGCCTTACCTATTGATCTTAAATCAAGTGCTCAAAGTATCAAACTAAGATTACCTTCTCCAAAGGTTCACCTCAAGGCAAAAATGTCCCACACCCTTTGGATTTTCCAACGTTACATGAGATCACTCAGATATTTAACGAGTGTGCAATCCACATGACAATAGTTACGATTGCTCTTGGGTTATTCATAGTTTGTTTTGTATTTTTTGGGGATTAAAAACTAGGATTAGGATCTTTATAGCATTAGTGTGAATAGTGGTATGAGACATTTGGGATGGTTGGTGATTTTTATGTTCTTCTTCAAGCTTTCCCAAGTTGTTAACATCGAGATAGAAATAACTTTTAGTGAATCCCCTATGGGGAAAAGTGTATGTTTTGAGAAAGGTTTTATTGTACTAGGGAGTGACATGTATGGATAGCTGGGTAACCTACTATAATGGATCACATATGAAAATTTCAATGGGGGTACAGGGTGGATTGGACAGATCCAATACATACCTTCATGATTATTTGGTTTTAAATATATCATATCGTGGCACACTTTCATATTTCAAGAGGGGGTGCCTTATGTTATCTTAAGTCTTTTGGCCAAAAACATAATCATTACTTATATTATTTTTAGGATGTTTTGCATTCGTACCTTTTCCTAAGAAATAAATTTTTTGGATGACTATAATACACATGAGAATATTTCTTATAATGATGGGTAGAACCACTCTCGGGTTATGAGAGGTGTGCAGGGATCTATATGGCTTACGATTGGAGGTAAAATGCTCTGATGATACTTTTTCTCTCACATCACAATTCAATAGTAGGATAAGTCTTTGAAAATAGGAGACATTTATGTCACAATTCCATCTTGATTTATTTTATATATGTTGATATCTATTGTATTTTATATTTAAAAAAGTATTTCAAAACATTGTAAATGAAAGTTGAGAACTATGATGTATTAAAACTATATAAAATAACTTATGTATTTGATATAAATTAAAAGATGAATCGTATACTTGATTTTCCAAAATGTGTATAGATGTACACTAGTGGATAAATGGAAAAAATACACTTTCATTTATTTAGAATGAATTACTAAATATGATATAATTAATAAATTTAACTAGATTGATGGTTATGATTAGGTTATTGGAAGAACCTAACTAACTGAAATCATTACTTGGGATGTTATTGTTCTTATGTATTAATGAAATGGAATGGATTAAATGTATACACATGTTGATACAATTAACTAAAATACCTTAGTTTAAATTGGATGGACTATTATATGTGAATTCATGTTGGTTTTAATAATTAATTATTGCATACAATTGATTTGGTAATTCTAAAATGGAAGAAAAGTATACAAGTGTTAATAAAGTGACACAATTAAATCTACTTGGATAAAGGAAATATGTATACTTGTATGTTATTATTATTATGTTTATTTACATGTTTTATTATATGCATATGACAACGCAATCAAGAGGCACATATATATGTTCCCAATTGTGAGGGGCGATGAAAAAATCCAATGTGTTTTTTCAATCACTTATCAAGGGGGCGCTATAGTAGAATTACTTTGATTTGGTTATTTATTTATATCTTGTAGTTATAAGTATGAAAATATGTCAATATAGAAGATATCTAAATTTAGGATTTTTTTATCATTTCTTACGTGACTGAAAAACTATAAAATAAACATTTATAGATTAAATATGAAACCCATCATTTTCTAAGTCCAATTATCGTCCAATTTTTATCACATATCTAGAAATTAAAACATCCAATCATAAAAACTTCCGAAAATTATTTGATTGATCATACTGAATAACTCAATTTATTGCAATGCTAATAATCTTATGCAGAGTAGAATAAATAGATGAAAGTGCCATTTTCCAAGTCTATATAAATCATGACACTCAAATGTCAAATGAGTTTTAATGTTAATAGTAATAGATACAACTGTAATTTGCAATAATTTTTCCTAACATCATTGTAGCTGAGGAAGAATTTCATCAAATAATTTTACCTCTAACCACAAACCACAAGGGATGTCCCTTCACAATCCATAATTAAATATTGGCACTAATATTCAATGAAAGGTGTAGAAATAAGCATTCATCCCTAGAAAAATCAGCATAAAGGGAACTATATGTGTATAATATATTTTTTCAATATTATATTCATTCAACCAAGTGAACTAAGAACACCATATTATATTGATTTCAAAAAAAACATACAACTCAGGAAACATAGAACAAACAATGATGATATAAAATCATACAACTTTGGCCAAAGCATTCTATACTAAATAATAAGTACAATATCTTAATGTTTACACAAAAAAATTAAGATAGGTCTCCATTCACCCACAAATATCCCAACACACTACTAAGCAGTGGACTAAGATATGAGGATGGCCTCAAGAAGAGAAAAAAATATCTTCTTGACCCTATCTTCACCTTTAGGGAAATCACAATAAATAACGAACATACTCCTGCACAAGGAGATGCATATGTTCATATCATTCCATGTGCTTTGAGGTAGTAAAATAACTTATTTATTAATATTGAGGTAAATAGGATTTTGAATTAAACATATGTGATTACATTCATTATAATACATACATAATAAATTACCTCAATCAAAATAAGTCATTTATCCAATGTATATTCCAAGTCTTTAACTAACTCGAGATTTATTTGATAAGATAAGATAGCAAACAACCTGAATTTTTTCCTCAAAAATGTCCTATCCACTCAGTATTTTGTATACACCAATAATATTAATTTTATAATAAAGGTTCTACCCATTTAATGAAGGTTTTAACACTTAAAACATTATTATATCAAACCATTAATAATGATTTCATGTTTAGATCTAAAATAGGTGGTTTCGTTGCAATATTTGACAACTAATTTTGTTTCCTTTCACATATTATCTTGTTTAACATTCATTAATTTGATAACATCAACATTTCCTCATAAGAGAATACGATCTCTTATACTAAGTGAAAATGACTATGTTGTAGAATAAGGTTCTTCCACAACATTGGGCCAAAAAAAGGGTCATTATAAACTCTCCCTTAGCCATTATTATTACAAAGAGATAAAACCTTATATGAAGTTTAATAAAATATAATTTTATTTTAAAAAAATTATCATACATTAGCACTAATGATCAAACATTTCACATTTATAATAGAGAAGTAATAATTTTATTCTCTTTTTCTCGAAAAACTTATATTTGCAAGATGATTTAATATAATTGGTATTACATTTATATTTTAGCATAACTAATGTAACAAATGATATTCTGATAATTATTTATAGCATGCACAATCAAAAATCATTCAACAATGTAAAACCTTAAGCAAATGAGAGAGGGATAATGACTTATTTGATTATGTGCAACTTGGGAATGATTTGGATTGTGTATCTGTTGGAACATACCAAAAACATTTTAATAAAGGCTCAATGAGGATTTAGAACCCTAAGAATGTGAAATATAGAATTGCCCACGAGAGGCCAGGAATTCCATAGGCGCTAGTGATTGATCTGGGTGAATGTGTCTGCTCAGATGCTTGGAGTCTGATCTTTTCAGGGTTATAGTATCTGCACTTCTACTTGATATTTATCACTCTAGTTTTTTTGTTAGATCAGCTATCACACCTATAACCTGTAAAACATATGCCTACCTACACATGTCCATAAACCACATCAAATATAATAAAAAATATGCGTAATGTGGAGTTGGAATGACCCCTATTTACCATTGTGTATTTTTGTTGTCATTGATTTCAAATGTAAGTTATGAAAAGAGTGTTAAGATGTCATATAAGTCCCCATGAGGTGTTTACCAAGGTCTGACATGAAGGTTGATTAGCAGTTTCTTTATTTGGTGTATGGTATAGTAGTAATGGTCATAGTATGATCTCTCTAAAGGTTGTATGAAGTATTCATGATGTATATAATGGTTAGCATGATGTGTAAGAGGTGTTCAAACTTTTTTATATTGTATCCATGGTCATTTCATGAAGTATCATGGTTGAGTTAGGTCATTCTAAGCTAGGTCATAGACATAAAACATGTGGTTTGGTATGGTGGCATGATATTTAGATTACTACAGTCATGTAAAAGCATGGGGAGAATGTTTTGGCACTATACATGATGTGTGGAAGGAGTTTCAGGTCATTTCTCATAGGTTTAATTTTGTTTCATGGTCTTTGTAGAGCAAGAAGGTGAAGAATAGTCAGGGTGACATATTTAATTCTTAGTGGCTAGAGATTTTTAGGGATATTCAGGAAATAAGTATACTCGGGTTAGTTAAATGAAGTATTCATGGTGCTTTAGGTCAATTTTCAAGTCAAAATGAATATATTTTCTCAATATATGAAGTTTTTGGTAAAATCGGGTTCTAGAGAAGGAGAAACAAGCTCGATATGGAAACGTGTTTTTCTCACCTAGTCACAAACACTTTGCATGGTACCTTGAGGATTTGGGGGGTTTTTTTTTACATTAAGATGAAATAATTGTGTAAAAATAATGGATTGATTTGATCATCATACTTTTATGAACAATCGTTAATAAGTTAAGTTTGTCAAAACCCTAGCCTAAACCCTCATAGCAGAGTGAATGGAAAAAGATGAATTATTTGGACCTAAAATGGATTAGGAAAATTGGTTTAATTAGTTAGGGTGTATAGAATTTTTATGGGCTCATTTTGACATAGGTTTCATTTTCTGGTTATTTCAAGAAGTGAGAGAAAAACCCTAGTTTTGCGGAGATTTGTAGTTTCAGGGCTGAGATGGAAGTTTGAGGATGAAAATTAAATTGTTCCTTGGGATATGTTATATACATCCATGAATTTTTTTGAATATTGATTGAGTTACATATATCTAAAGGTTCCCTACAGATTTTGGCCTTAAGGGCTAAAATCTAGTCATGGAGGTTTGAGACAAGTTTAGTCATTTTGCTTATTATTGCTCCATCTTATTATCATATATAGTTGAATAGTTTTTCCTATGGGAATGTGTGTGAGCCAAAGAATAAAGAAGATAAATGTAGATTGGTTATGGACAGATCCTATAAGAGTGATGAAGACCAGAGGGAGATTGGGGATCGAAGTTGGAAGGGAAATCGATCTATTCAGCCCATGAAGAGAAGAATTGAGCGAGTTAGGCGAGAGAGATATATATTTGAAGAGGGTTTGGTGCTTTTGGAGATTAATTTGGATCTCTATCAGTAATGTGAGCATAAATCATCATTGATCATCCATTTCTAGGTGGTTGAGTTAGTGCTTGATTATCTTAGGAGAATATAACTTCCTTGTAGGGTTGGTTCCCTACTAAACTAGGGATTGGTGATCCTTATGGTGTTATTTTCTCACTAAATAAATATTTCATGTTGTGTAATATTCATACAAGTCCTTTTTTTGTAATATAATCATAGGTTTGAGTGATTTCTTCACTTGGAGGGTTTCCCACTTTATATGATGTGTTATTATGTTTTCTCTCTTACTTTACATACTTGTGCATGGTTATAAAAATATTAGTAAACTCACATGGTTATGTATATTGAATGGAAAAATTGAATTATGAATGTCAACAATGTTAAATGAATTTGAAATTGTTTTATGATTGATGCATATCCCACACCTCACAGTCATCGTGCTTCTAAAAATTGGTATGAGAGTTAGGTTCTTGTGAAGCAAGTTTAATAGCTTGAAGGAGATCTTAGAATCACAATGGGAAATTCATCTAATGTTGATACTTCCTTAGTGACCTTACAGAAGAATTATGAGACTTTTTAGTACCTAATCCATGGATTACAAGAGAAAATGAGTTGTATGGACATAGAGCATGGTCAAGCCATCAAAGAGATAGAATCTCAAGTTAAAATCCTAAAAAATCTCTAAAGGACAAAGAATAAGCTTTCCTCAAATATGAAGATAAGTGGAGCTATTTGGAATCTGATTTATAAGGTGCATCGAGTAGGTTGAATATGTATGAGATGTTCGAAAAGAGATTTGAAGCTCTTTATAGGATATAGGAGAGTCAAAGATAAACTAGTGACAATGAAAACCTTGGTTTTAAAGGAGATAATGTGAATGATGGTGAAGAATCTGGACCAAGAAATCAAGAAGACATGAAGGATACCAAAAATAAAAATAATATTGATTCAATAATGTCTAAATCTATTAGGAAATCTAATACAATGAAGTATGGTCATTCCTTTAATGGTTATTGATATACTTATAATGGTTTTGGTCATAGAGCTAGAGATTCCAAGAATAATCCCTCAAGAAATGAGTCTTCATGGATTCATGAAGGTGCTTACACTAGTCAACGTTATTCTTGTTGTGAATATGGTCACA
Source organism: Taxus chinensis (assembly GCA_019776745.2). Taxonomy (NCBI): domain Eukaryota; kingdom Viridiplantae; phylum Streptophyta; class Pinopsida; order Cupressales; family Taxaceae; genus Taxus; species Taxus chinensis. The sequence goes on along the minus strand of CM034146.1, from coordinate 499,489,372 downwards.
AGGAAATGCTTATGGATGAAATCTTAATGTATATCAGTCTATAGATAGAAAATGTGTTGTATGCTTCAATTGTCACAAACAGGTTCATATTGCAAGATATTTCCATATAAATGAATCATCTAAGGATAACAATAGTTTTAAATATTTGAACAAGCAGTATCAAATATTTTTCAGAAGGAATATTAGTTCTATAAATGAGTCTAATAGTGCCATGTTTTATTCTAATGTAAAGAAGAATGTCTCTAAGATTGAGGTTAATAAATATGAACCTAACTTAGCCAAGAAAACTAAGAAGTTTGAAATATTCATTAGAGAAAAATATGAATCAAGCACATCCTTATAAGTCAAAGTTTTTGATCAAGCAAATAAGGTCAAGGAAACTGTTTCTAAGTTTGATAAGGAGGATGATAGGCCAAGTCTTGTAATGCATAGTTTAGTCCCATCTACTATTTAAAGTGAACATTATATACAAAATAAATAATCAATGATTGTCAAAGGAGATTTTAGATCAAACAAGGTGGTAAAATGTGTTGAAAAGATCAAGATGGAAGAATTCAAGTTAGTCAAGCCCAATACAAGTCATAAAAGACTATTAGATCTACTTGTAAAAGAATATAACTACATGTGTTTGATAGGAATTCTATCAGATAATGGAGACATAGGAGATGAAATTATTGTACCAGATAATGAAATAACTTCAAAGTTTATTAAAAAAAGGAAAGGGAAAGGATAGAGTCCTTGGGATCATTTGATGATTGGATACTATTTTAGTGACCTAAATATTAATGGAGTGTCTTCTCTAGGCTTCTAGAAGACATTTATCATCTAAAAGAAGCATGGGTGACTTTTGAATGTACAAGGTCAATTATAATATCCTATAAGTTGTTTCGGTCTTGTTAAGATGAGTAGTTTTCCTTTGTTTAGTTTATCATGTTTTGTTTTTTTTGAAAAAGTGTGGTCTCAGTCAAAATATCCATGTGTAAAAATTAGGTATACTATTTATGCCTTATCATTTATCAATAATTTATTGGTACCTTTTGTCAATGTGTTCTATTTTTCTTGAATTATGTACTTGTAGTTGGAGCTTCATCTTATCAATGTATGTTTTAGTCATGTTTGTCCAAATAATAAAAATTATGAGTTTAAGAGTTCTAATGTGTATGATTGTGATTCCGATTGTTCTATATCATCCATGGAAATTTCAATGTGGAATACAATGTTCCCTTGGTGAGTATTTCAATTCTTGTTATTATGAATTCAAGCTATAAGAGTGAGTCTTTGTAGCCATTATATCATTAGTCCCATATAGATCAAAGTGTATGATAGCTTGAAAAGTACTAATGGATTACTGAAGTATGAGTGGTTTGTTTCATCATTTAAGTAAAGGTATGTTCATTATAGGTTTTTTCCATAAGAAAACTATATAGTCATTATTTTGTCTAGTGGAATTTGTATGTGCCTAAGATAGTGGTGATACATCAAAGAATCTATGTAAAGACCAAAAATGTCAAGTATATGATTATGAGGATCTATTACAAGTAAATAAGTATCTAGGAGTTAAAAGTATTTGTCTTAGTGATCAAATTTGGTAAATATTTGTGTAGAAAACATGATCCCTAGAGGTGAAGGTTTGCATAAAGAAATGGTAATGATTTATCAATACAATATTTATTCATAAAAATTCCTTAAGAAGTAGTGTAGATTCAATTTGATCTTACTACTTTTGAAGTGTATTAAGGAGAATATCTTAATATAGTCAAGATGCAAAAATTGTTCCTCTAGAAGGTATGTAGGCCTAAGCTCATCAGCATAGTGTTGAATAAGTCATTCAATCAATTTTCTGGGTATCATAATAGTTTCATTTTCAAGTAGAAGCTATGTTGTATAATTTAAGCGATGAAGAAAATTAAATCTTGTAGATCAGGGTGTTACAGGAAGGAATAAGATCTAAATTGAAGTTGTAAGTAATGTCAAGTCAATGAAATCCAAGATTGGAATAGTAGTAGGAGTTGTGTTGAACTATGAATAGGTAATTGAAGAATTTTTAAGACCTCTTAAGGATAAGAGATGGTAATTATCCTCAAAATAGGTTTGTAAGGAGATAAGAGGAGTCTAATAGAAGGATTAACAGAGTTGTAGTGAGTATATTACTTTAAGAAAGTATGATACTCCATTTAGATTTGCATATATTAACTTCTAAGAAATGAGATGGTGTTTTCAAGTTTGATTTCAAGACTGTATACATGGTTAGTGGTTTGGTATGGTGTCTTTGTTCTTGATTATATAACGTATGAGTTTGTATCTACCTCATATAGTTTTTTGTGTAAGAAGTGGTGTCCAAGGTTGATGAAAAGTTTTGAGTTGTCAAGGGAACTGTGTTTTGATGTAGATACTTGTTGGAACAAGTGTTGGAGGAAGGTTGTTTGAATATGTTAGAATTAAACATATGTGATTACATTCATTATAATACATACATAATAAATTACATCAATCAAAATAAGTCATTTATCCAATGTATTTTCCAAGTCTTTAACTAACTCAAGATTCATTTGATCACATAAGATATCAAACAACCAAATTTTTGTCCCTTAAAAATGTCCTATCCACTTAGTATTTTTTACACACCAATAATATAAATTTGATACGAAAGGTTATACCCATTTAATGAAGGTTTTAACACCTAAAAAATTATTAGTTCAAACCATGTAATAATTATTTAATATTTATATCTAAAACAAGTGGTTTCATTTCGATATTTGACAACTAAGTTTGTTTCCTTTCACATATTATCTTGTTTAACATTCATTCCTTTGATAAAATCAACATTTCCTCATGAGAGAATACCATCTCTTATACTAATTACAAATGACTATGTTTAAGGATAAAGTTCCTCCACAACATTGGGCCAGAAAAAGGGTCATTTTAAACTCTCCCTTAGCCATTATTATTTCAATGAGATAAAACCTGATATGAAGTTTAATCATATTCCATTTTATTTTAAAATTTGTATCATACATTAGCAGTAATGATCAAACATTTCACATTTATAATAGAGAAGTAATACATTTATTCTCTTTTTCTCGAAAAACTTATCTTTGTAAGATGATTTAATATAATTGGTATTACATTTTTACTTCAGCATAACTAATGTAGCAAATGATATTATGATAATTATGTATAGAATGCATAAGAAATAATCATTCAACAATGTAAAAACTTAAAAAAATGAGAGAGGGATAGTGACTTTGATGATTATGTGTAACTTGGGGATGATTTGGATTGTTTATCTGCTGGAAAATGTCAGGAATTTTTTTTGCAAAGGCTCAATGAGGATTTATAACCCTAATAATGTGCAAGATAGAAGTACCCATCAGAGGCGAGGAATTCCCCAGGTGCTAGTGATTGATCTAGGTGAATGTGTCTGCTCAAATGTTTGGAGTCTGGTCGTTTTAGGGTTATAGTATATTTTCTTCTACTTGATCTTTGTCACTCTAGTTTTGTTGTTAGATCACTTATCGCACTTGTAACTTGCAAAATAGATGACTATCTACACATGTTCACAAAACAAATCAAATCTAATAAAAAATATGTATAATGTGGATTTATAATGACTCCTATTGGCCATTATGTCTTGGTGTTGTCATTTATGTCAAATTTTAGTGATGGAAAAGAGTGTCAAGATGTCATATAATTCTCCATGAGGTGTTTACCAAGGTCAAACATGAAGGTTGATTAGTAGTTTATTTAATTGGTTCACAATCTAGTAGGAATGGTAATATTAATAGCTCTCCAAATGTTGTATGAAGTCTTCATAAGGTATATCATGGTTATTATAATGTGTAATAGGTGTCCAAATTTCTGCATATGGTATCCATGGTCAGTTAATCAAGTGTCATGGTTGAGTTAGATCATTCTAAGAATATTCATAGACTTAGAGCATGTGGTTTGGTATGGTGGCATGATATTTGGATTAGTAAAATAATTTAAAAGCATGGTAAAGATGTTTTTGAACTACACATGATGTGTGGAAGGATTTTCAAGTCATTTCTAATAGGTTTGATGTTGTTTCATGGTCATTGTAGAGCAAGAAGGTGAAGAGTAGTCAGGGATACATAGGTAAGTATTAGTGGCTAGAGAGTTTCAAGGATATCCACGTAATAATGATACTTGATTCTATTATATGAGGTATTCATGGTGCTTCAGGTCAAGTTTCAGGTCAAAAGGAATATATTTTCTCAAGATATGAAGTTTTTGGCAAAACCGGCTTCTACAGAAGGAGAAACAAGCTCCATATCGAAACGTGCTTTTCTCATCCACTCACATACACTTTACATGGTACCTTGAGGCTTTGGGGGTGTTTTTTACATTGATATGAGATAATTTTGTAACAATAATGGATTTATTTGATCATCATACTTTTATGAATAATTGTTAAGAAGTTAAGTTAGTCAAAACCCTAGCTAAAACACTCATAGTAGAGTGACTGGAAAAAGATGAATTTTTTATACCTCAAATGGATTGTGAAAACTATTTTAATGAATTATGGGTATATATACTTTTTCTAGGCTCATTTTGGCATAGGTTTTATGTTCTTGTTGTTTCAAAAAGTGACATAATAACCCTAGTTTTGTGGAGATTTGTAGTTTCAAAGATGAGATGGAAGTTCACGGATGAATGGTAAATTGTTCCAAAATCCTTGGGATATGTTCTATAAATCCATGATTTTTTTTTGTGTATGTTTATTGAATATTTTTTGAGTTACATATCTCAAAATTTTCCTTATCGATTTTAGCCTTAAGGGCTAAAAGCTAGTCATGGAGGTTTGAGATGAGTTTCGTAATTTTGCTTGTTGTTGCTCCATCTGATGGTCATAAATAGTCAACTAGTTGTTCCTATGGGGATGTGAGTGAGCCAAAGGAGGAAGAAGAGAAGTGTAGAGGAGTTATGGATAGATCCTAGAAGAGTGATGAAGACCAGAGGGAGATTAAGGATCATAGTTGCAAGGGAAATTGACCTATTCATCCCATGAAGAAGAATAATTGAATGAGTTAGGGGAGATATATATATATATATATATATAAAGAGGGTTTGGTGTTTTTGGAGCTGAATTATTATCACTATAAGTTATGTGAGCATCATATCATCATCGATCATCCATTTCTAGCTGGTTGAGTTGGTTCTTGATCACCTTAGGGGGTTGTAACCTCATTGTAGGGTTGGTTTCCTACTAAACTAGGGGTTGGTGCTTCTTATGGGGTTATTGCCTCACTAAAGAAATATTTCATGATGTGTAATATTCATACAATTCCTTTGTTTTTTGTAATATAAGCATATATTTTAGTGGTTTTTCTTCCCTTTAAGTGTTTCCCACTTTATATGATGTCTTATTATGTTGTCTCTCTTACTTTACATACTTTTGGATGGTTGTAATAATATTAATAAGCTCACATGGTTATGTATATTAAATATAAAAATTGAATAAATAATGTTAGCAATGTTAAATGAAGATGAAATTGTTATATGAATCATTCACCCCCACCCCTCTCAGTCATTATCCTTATAAAAATTGGTATGAGAGTTAGGTCCTTGTGAAGCATGTTCAATAGCTTGGAGGAGATCCTAGAATCACAATGGGAAAGTCATATAATGTTGAGTCTTCCTTAGTAAAATTAAAGAAGATGTATGATATTTTTGAGTACCTGATCCATAGCTTGCAAGATAAAATCAATTGTATAGAGATAGATCATGTTCAAGCCATCAAAGAGATAGAAATCTCACGTTGAAATCCTGTAAAATATCTAAAGGATAAAGAATGATTTTTCCTCAAGTATGAAGATAAGTGAATATATTTTGGAATCTGATTTAGAAGTTACATCGAGTAGGTTGAAGATGTATGAGAGGTTTGAAAAGAGATCTAAGATTTTGAAGCTCTTGATGGGAGCTTGGAGAGTCAAATAGAAGCTAGTGACAAGGAAAACCTAGGTTTAAAAGGAGAGAATGTGAAGAATGGTGAAGAATATTGACCAAGAAATCAAACAAACATGAAGCAGACCAAAAGGACAAATAAGATTGATTCAATAATGTCTAACTCTATTAGGCAACCTAATACAGTGAGGTATGGTCATTCCTTTAATGGTTATTGATATTATTGTAATGGTTTTGGTCACAGAGCTAGAGATTGCAAGAATAATCCCTCAAGGAATGACTCTTCATGGAGTCATGAAGGTGCTTACTTTGTTCAATGTTATTCTTGTTATGAATATGGTCACAAGGCAATTATTTTTGATGAAATTTTAATGCATATCATTCTAGAGATAGAAAATGTGTTGTATGCTTCAATTGTTACAAACAGAGTCATATTGCAAGATATTTTTATCATAATGAATATTTAAAGGATAAAAATAGGTTTAAATATCTGAACAAGTAATATGAAAGAGTTTTCAAAAGGAATGTCAATTATATGAATTAGTATAAGATTGACATGTTTTATTCTAAGGTCAAGAAGGATGTATCTAACCTTGAAGTTAAGAAACAAGAACCGGGCTCATCCAAGGAAAATAAAATGTTTGAAATATTCATTAGGGACAAAGATGAATCAAGCACAACCTTATAAGTCAAAATTGTTGATCAAGAAAATAAGGTCAAGGAAACTATTTCTAAGTTTAATAAGGAGGATGATAGGATGAGTCTTGTAAAGCATATTTTAGTCCCATCTACTATTTAAGTGAAGATTATATACATAATAAATAATCAATGACTGTAAAAGGATATTTCATATCAAACAAGGTGCCAAAAGGTGTTGGCAAGATCAAGAAGGAAGAAATCAGGTTGGTCAAGCACAATACAAGTCATAGAGGATTGCTAGATCTAGTTGCAAAAGAAGATAACCACATATGTTTGTTAGTCCTTTAATCAGATGATGGAGATATAGGAGATGAAATTATTGTATGAGATAATGAAAGAATTTTAAAGTTTATTAACAAAAAGGAAAGGGAAAGGATAGAGTCCTTAGGCTCATTTGATGATTGGATATTATTTTAGTGACCTAAAGATCAATGGAGTGTCTTCTTAAGGATTATAGAATACATGTATCATCTAAAAGAAACATGGGTGAATTTTTAAGGTACAAGGTTGGTTATATTCTCCTAAAATTTGTTTATGTATTATTAAGGTATGAGTGGTTTTCCTTTGTTAAATTTATCATGTGTTGGTTTTTTTATAAAGTGTGGTCTCAGTCAAAATATCCATGTGTCAAAATCAGGTATACTATTTGTGCCTTATCATTTATCAATAATTTATTGGTACCTTTTTTCAGTGTTTTCTATTTTTCCTGAAGTATGTACTTGTGGTTAGAGCTCCATCTTGTCAATGTATGTTTTAGTCATGCTTTTCCAAATAATGAAAATTTTTATTTAAGAGTTATATGGTGTATGGTTGTGATTTTTATTGTTCTATATCATCCATGGAAATTTCTGTATGGCATATAATGTTCCCTTGTTGAGTCTTTCAATTCTTCTTAGTATGAATCCAAGCTATACAAGTGAGTCTTTGTAGCCATGAAATCATCAGTCCCATGTAGATTAAAGTGTATGAGAGCCTAAAAGTACTAATGGATTACTGAGGTATGAGTGGTCTATTTCATCATTAAAGTAGAGGTAAACTCATCTTTATTTTGTTCCATAAGAAAATTATGCAGTCATTATTTTTTCTAGTGGAAGTGGTATGTGCCTAAGATAGTTGTGATACATCAAAGAATTTGTGGAAAGAACAAAAATGTCAAGTATATGATCATGAGGATCTATTACAAGAAAATAAGTATCTAGGAGTTCAAAGTATTAGTCTTAGTGATCAAATTTTCTAAATACTTCTGCAGAAAACATGATCCCAAGAGGTAAAGGTATTCAAATGGAAATGGTACTGATTAATCAATACAATTTTTACTCAAAAAATGCCTCAAGAAGTTGTGTAAAGTCAATTTGATCTTTATACTTGTGAAGTGTATTATGGAGAAGATATTAGTATACTTAAGATGTAAAAATTGTTTGTCTAGAAGGTATGTAGGCCTAAGCTCATCAGGATAGTGTTTAAGAAGTCATTCAATCAATGTTTCAGGTATCATAATAGTTTGATTGTCAAGTAGAAACTATGTTGCAGAATTGAGATGAGGAAGAAAGTAAAATCTTGTAGATCAGGGTGTTACAAGAAAGAGAAAGGTCTGCATTGAAGTTGTAAGTAACATCAAGTCTATAAAATCCAAGATTGGAAGACTAGTAGGATTTTTGTTGAAATATGAATAGGTACTTGAAGGATTTTTAAGATCTCGTAAATATAAGAGATGGTAATTATCCTCAAAATAGGTTCCTAAGGAGATAAGAGGAGGTTAATAGCAGGACTAACAGAGTTGTAGTGAGTAGATTACTTCAAGAAAGTATGATAATCCATTTATATTTGCATATATGACCTTATGAGATATGAGATGGTGTTTTCAATTTTTATTTCAAGATTGTATACATGCTTAGTGGTTTGGTATGGTGTCTTTGTTCTTGGTTAAATAACATTTGTGTTTTTTATGCTTTATATAACTCTGTTTGTAAGAAGTTTTGTCCAAGGTTGATGAAAAGTTTTGAGTTTTCAAGGGAACTTTGTTTTGATGTAGAAATTTGTTGGAACAAGTATTGGAGGAAGGTTTTTTAAATATGGTAGAATGATCCATAGGGTTTTTGGAAAGGTAGGTTATCTGGTCTTAGGACACAAAGTTTCTTAGTCTAATGATTTGATTTGTCATAATTGGATCATGAGTGCTGCTAGTGTCTTGTGTATAACTAAGAGATGGAATATAAAGTAAATTTTGGTAGAAAGATATGGAAATATGGGCATGAATATTAGGTTTTTTTTCATTCATGGTCTAGTGACCTTAAAGGTTGTTATCATGCTTAAGAGGTTACGTAATAATTTTTAAGGTTTTATCTCATAATGATCAATTGAGTTAATGTCCTAACAGTTTGTCAAGTGAATATTGAGAAGATATTAAAGAAGTTGCAAATCATGATGATCATTTTTCAATGCATGAGGTCTAAAAACAAAGTAAGTATACCAAGAACCATAAATATGGTAAGAAGTCACGTGTTAGTGTTTGAGGATCTATAGAGTGACATGAAATGATGAAATGGTGTTTATGAGTCATTGTTGTGAGTGCCAAGGTCAAGAATGGTTCTTATGGTATGGATGGTCATTTGAGGATATTCCTTTTAACACTCTGAGGTTAGTAGTCTGCTCTATTTTATCTGAGACACTTTCAAGATATTGTTCTATTGAAGAAAAGTAAATAGGTTCACCGATATGTATCATAAAGGTTTTTACTCTCAAGATGGTTAAGAGCATGATGATCAAGTATTAAATAAGTGTATGTCGATGAAGAGTTGAAGGATTAAGAGAAGGGTTACAATCAAGACAAATTCAAGTGTATCTTTAAACTCAAAATAAAGGCCTCATCATTAATGGTATATAGTTCCAGGAGGTTAATATATGCTTCTAAGTATTATAGATGAGATATACTTGTAAGATATGTTTTTCAAAGCTTGAAGTTTGTTTTATGAAGGTTATCAAGGAATTACAAGAAAGGGGAGTTAGTTATATGCTCCAACAGATATATTGTTATTAAAATAAGGTTGTGTTCATTGAAGAATTGTCTCGGGACAGAGGTATTGGTGTTAACTCATTTTCATGATCTAAGTTCCAGGCATGAGCTCTAATATTTGTCTTTTCTATGAGATTATGATGGTATGATGCTAGGGGGAGTATCAAGTTTTTCTTCAGATGTTGTGTTTGTTTCTAGAGCAAGGAGAAAGTTTGTGAAAATTAGATAGAAGTTATTATTTAGGGATTTTGGTCCTAAAGATGTTTATGATAATTATTGGAGGAAAAACTTGTTTCTTCAAGCAAGAAACATACCTAGAGGAAGGTGTATGACATTTTTAAAGCCAAATAATGATGTATTATCTCATGGGGATCCATTTTGGATGTATTTATCAATTCCACGAATCTTTTTGTTTTTGTAGAAGACAAGAAAAATAGAGTTCAGTCTAAGGGGGAGTCATGTGAACAAGTAAGTAAGTTGTCTTGTGAATTATTTTCATTGTGAGTTATCATTTTTCCATGTTAATTAATCATTGTATATTTTTTCATATATTTCAAAGGGGTAGAGAATCATCATAAACATGAAAAAGGGGTCTTGTAGGTATGTTATGTCTTGAGGTTCCCATTAATGTTTCTGAAGATGGGTTTCATTAATGACAAAGGGGAAGATTGTTGCCCATTTTTTCTTGGTGTTTTCATTTATGTAAAATTTCATTGATGGAAAATGGTGTCAAGATGGCATAGGAGTCCCCATAAGGTGTTTACCAAGGTAAAACATGAATGCTGATTGGTGTTCATTTAACGTTGACATAAGATCATTTTTCAAAATTAATTGTTTGATTTAATATTTATACTTTTATGAAAATTTGTTAAGAAGTTAAGTTGGTCAAACCCTAGTTAAATCCCTCGTATCAAAGTAACTAGAGAAAGATGAATTGTTTGGGCCTTAGACAAATTTGGAAATCTAGTTTAATGAATTATGTGTGTAGATCATTTTTTTGGGCTCATTTTAGCATAGTTTTATGTTCTTGATTTTTTAGGAAGTGAGAGAAAAAACCTTGTTTTGTAGAGATTTGCATTTTTAGGGATAAGATGGAACTTCTAGGATGAAAAGTAAATTTTTCTAGGATCCTTGGGAGATTTAATAGACATTAAACAATCCCATTTTAAGAATTTAGAAACAAGGGGAAAAAACTATATCATATGTAATGATCTTTGTTCTAAATTAACATTATTTAGAACACACATTCCAATACCAATCCATCTCATAACATAAAACCATATGCAGTTGTAAATGACTTGGTGAAACACTGATCTCTCATTTCATGACTCGGTATTAAATTAATTTCTCAAGTTAACTCGATAATGTGTATATAACATATTCTTGATTCTTTTACCTTTTTAGGGGTACCCAAGTATTCTATCTAAGAGGCCTATCTGAATATCGGTTACCAATATTCATCTAAAATACACCTTCTTAAACTAGGTGATATAGGAAAACACAACCAGTAGCTTGCGATACTTTGGAAAAAGTTTCTAAACATGTTTATCATGTTTACATTCCTTGATAACATACTCCTCAAATGGAATTATTCCCTCACCGCACTTGTTATGTTATCTAGAGTGGTCTTTACCGACTCCTGTTAGTTCAATTTGATTCAAGGTTTCATACTAGACAAGGGAAACAACATGCACTAGTGTGTAATACTACTCATGGTGAATAAGGTTTTATAGAAATACTCAATCAACTTACGTCGAATGGGTGTGTCTAGTTATCCTAAGTCAACATGAGTTGGCCCCAAAACTAGATCATGTTCCTATCTGTGTATAGGATAGAACCGTGATCCACACTTATGTTTATGTCAATAGAGTTAAAAAAACTAAGTGGGGTGTTGAGACATATCAACTGCATCATAGTATCCTCGTAATGACCCCTGTCATTATGAAGGTATTATAATGTAGTTGATGTGTACCAAAATCCAACTGAGTTTCCTCAACTAGGCTAGCATACCTTAGATTATAATTTTTTTAGCTCATTTAATCTTTGCATTTAATATTAATTATAGCAATGATTAAAGATTCAACTAGATCATTTAACCTATAAAGTTACAAGTTGAAATTATATGTGACGTAGGTATACAGGTAAAATTTGCTTCCTAACCATTTCATTAAATGCTTAAGTTTTTCCTTAAATGAAGCAACTTGTGTTATATCACAACATGATTGATCTCAAAGTTATGAAAGTGTGTTAATTAGTTCCTTACTTATTTTATCCCTAGCTTAAGTAAGTTCATTGTAAACCCTTTATTTTATAATTTATGAAGATGAAGTATAATTTCCATTTTATTCCTTATTAAGAATTGAAAATTCAATTAATAAATATTCCTAAGGAAGTACACATTACACCATTCACTTATTATATTCATAACACTTTATCAATATCTTTCACTATGCCTCTCTAATTAATTTCTAGGAAAATATCCTTTTTACTACATCATGTACTAATGTCCAATTATGAAAACAAATTACTTTATGTTTTAAATACATCAAGAATTCATATATATATATATATATATATATATATATATATATATATATATATATAATAATACAATCAATCATAATTTCTTTCCATTGTTTTAAGGATCTATATGAGAGTGTCAACTTATTAGTTGCATGTCCTTTACGTGAAAATAACCACACTAATTTTAGAGCCTCAAACCAAACCCTATAACTTTTATGTATATAAAATTCCCTCCTTCATTAGGATAATACTTAATAATACATCCCAATTCATGAAAAGAAAATATTACAATAAAGTAGTATTTAACAATCACCACATCATTTATTCATCTAGAAGGAGTGATACATTCACTAAATCCAAAAGTATCTTAGAGATTACAAAGTGTCATACCAATAATTTAAAAAATAGTTTCATTACAAATTTATTTTCCAACAAATTACATCTCAATTAATGATGCCACATAATTATCATAATAAGATGCAATTTACTTTTAGTAAAAAAGATATAACTTTCTATATGTCTTTCTCCTTTCATCTTTTATGAATTCCATCTACACACATGTTAGCACGAGTCAGTTCATTTGAACTAAAGATGATAAGCACTATAACATTAAAGTGTTTTACTTTTATCTAACTATTTCATAAAAAAAACCATGTTGTTTATGAATTAGTTCCTAAAACACAAGCCAGATAAAAATAATAATTTTCCATAAAAGAATATAATCAAGAAGGAGAGAGATATGATTTAAGATTCAGCAAGTAATGTTTAAGCAATGACTATATAACTCATCATAGTCACTCCTAATTCTACATTCTTATGAAATTATCTTAGCATGTTAGAAACCAAAATAGCAGTAGAAAAGAAGGAGAAATTCCATATTTCCAAATATAAATCTTACCTTCTACTCAAGTTCCAATTTAAGTTCTTAAACTCAAACTATTCGAACTTTTCAATAAGGATAAGTACAAGCTGTGCAAACTACTTTTCAAAAATAAGTACACTATTTTGATATTCAAGTTAGCACTATAACAGAACTAAAAATGGGTCAACGATATTCTAATTACTTTCTATCCAACAGTCATACCTATACTCATCCTCAACATAGATTCAAACTTTAGTTGATAAAGGATAATACTCTACATCCCCAGAAGGGAAGGTTTATCATACTACAGATCAAAGAAAGTACAACATAATTCATTGCAAGGATTATTGCAAACTTGAAATCACTTCAGAGGTGGATCCAAGGTGATTTAGTCCAAAAAAAATATTCAGATTATCCAAAAAAAGCAATATCAAAAACATTTCAAGAGGATTTCAAACCAATTCAACACAACTTATACTACAGTTTCAGATATAAAAGAGGAACTATACACACCCAAAATTACATTGGCAAGAAAACGGTTATAAAGGTCCCCAGTGATGATTCAAAATCCTTTCGAGAAGGTGTTTGAGCTCCAAAAACCCATTTGTAGTATATATTTGTGGCCTAGATAGCCTTACTTATCTTTTCCTTGCACTTTTCCCTTTTCCCCTTTCATTATGTGTTTGTTTTGGCCTTCAATGCTAGGACCACCACCCTACCTGGGTGGTAGTTTGTAAACCACCACCTTGACTGGGGAGGTGGTCCTAAAACCACAACCTTGCATAGGGTGGTGGTCCTGATTGATTTTTCTAGAATCTTCATGTGATAAATTGTATGCGATGATTCATTTAAGTTTATCTTTTGAACGCATCTGTGAGTCAAATTTGCTAAAAATAGCTTTGTTTGCTTGGTTATCCTAGTTCCTTGTATTTTTAAATAGATTGAATGAGTGGAACTACCTCTTCAATTCCTTGTGCATGAATTAACCTTCTAGCCTCCATTCCTATATATTCCATGCTTGTATTCAAGCAAAAGGCCTAATAATTTTGTGTATCTTACATTTTTGTGCTGTGATAATCTTGCTAGGAATTGCATAGCCAAGTTCAGATCTCTTGTGTTATCTTTCTTCTACCAAAATTATGCCCAGATTGCTTCCAAGATGCCATCACTCAAGTGCCACCCTCTTGTTGCTATTCTTTGTATTCCCATCATAGGACTCACATTAATGCTCAGAGAAAGAAAGGAAAAAACTGAGGGGACAGGTACTCATACTTCCGTATTTTCCAAAGCTCTTTCTCTTCCAAGTTGGAGTTGTGTATTTGTTTGCTTTGCTTTTTCAAATTACATATCAAATAGAGTAGAAAAACAATTCATTTCAATTAATCAAATAGTTATGAGTAGATCAAGTCAATAGGAAGTTTTCTCTTCAATATTGCTAGGGAAATAGTGGGTGAATGATAGCTCTATTAGAGTCATGATTTATTCTTCACTTTTGAGGTAGAGTTGGAGAGATTTTATTTGAATTAGAGTAGATATTAGATTTAGATTCACACATCTGCATATATATCTAACTACATCTAGCCAACTATTTGTTTTCTTTAAATTATTTGTTAGATTAGATGCATTGTCTGAAAAGGTAGAAAAGCACAAAAATATTTATTTCCATATATTAGCTTGTTTTATTTTTTTGTTCTTATATATTGAGAAAACACCAAAAATATAGTTTAAATTTCATTTTATAGATATTTTATTCACCGAAAATGAATCAAATTCATTTTATATGACCATCAACGGTCCACAGTAGGAAAGACCTACGGTTGTGATTCTCTGGTCCCACAACCCAATGGGCCATAGTTAGTTGGAAATTGACACAAGTCTGTGTTTAACAATCTTATTCAAACCCCCCACATACATAGAGAAAATAAGATGGTTAGATACTTTAAACATAGCTGCTAACAAGGCCTATGACTTTTGGACTAATCCCGGGAATAGGATTTGATTGGATGTGTGACCATTCCAGGGCATCAACCTCAATGAGTCTTTGGTTGTGACCCATAGTTCCCGAAACCCAATGGACCTACTAGTCAGTTAGATATCGAAACTAGACTACTCATGCATGTATTCAACATAGAAGCCAATTAGGCTAAGACTTTCTGGACAAGACCGGAGAATCACCCTTAGTTCTTGCATCTCTGCTACATTTCTTGTCTCAATTTCCATGACCTTGTCTAGAAACCCATACGAGGCACCTACAGGATACTTTCCATGTATTCCACAACCCACCAATATAATCTTGGCTAAGCTAGACATCGATTGGAGTCCTTGAGTAGCTGTTATATCAGACCCTACCATCACACCCCTTTAAGTAAGGGGAAAATTCTTTACATTAGATTCACAGATTCCATTATTACATGTCGAAGACATAAGGTTTCCCAATTAGCTTGGTCACCACCATAACTTTCATTCCCATTTCAAATTCCACACTGGTTGTCTCGTCATGACCTCGGGAAGTTGGTTGCATAGAAGGTCACGTGTTGATTTTCTGTCCTACAAATTGGTGAACCTGATGTGAAGAGCTAGTGTTTAATGTTTCCAATTTCATCTAGTCTTTATTCTGTAGGTATTCTTATACCCCCCAAATATGTTGGGATATAACGAGTATGGATAACCCATCCTAGGTTTTGACTTGTACCAACACAACTCAAACATACCACAATAGTCACCTTTGCTTTCAACCTGGACAGACAACGACTCATCCACTCAAAACCATTTACTTCAAGGAACTAATGTTGGTTCTTCTGTGTGCATCAAATAACTAGATCAAATCACTCAGAATTACCCCCTTCAATAATCAAGTTCAAATAACATGACATTTACTGGAGAAGCTAGTTCATATCCTTGGGTATTATTTTGACAACCCATCACCATGCAATCCAATCCACTCCCCCATCTTAATGAGGAGTATTTAGCATGATATGTTAGGAGTAAGCAGAAATTCCAATAAATGTATTTTGATAGGTTGCAAGGGAAAGGTCGTTTACTACTTCAAAACAATAATGCTACCCTACCACCAACTGATAATATAACCAATGATGGGTGACAACATAGTGAACAATTCATAGTGGGACACCATATTCCTCAAACACCTTCAACGGTTCAATTAAAGAAATCTAAGTAGGGCACCACCCCATCAACGGGTGATGTCATTTTAGCTTTGGTTGATAAGGTCAAGGAGTTAGAGATTTCCCAAAATACACATAATTCATATGCAGGGAAAGTATGTGCTCCTTCCTAACCATAGAACCATGGGTAAATACCGATTACCCAAAACCCACAAGTCTACATGAATATTCCAAACCATGTAGACTTGTTAACTAGGATAGGTACCTTGGGTATGCCTCCTTAAGCCGCATATGGTCATCTATAACAGGTGCCAGTTGGAAGTGTGTTCTCAAAAAATATACCATCTGAAAATGTGACATTCCCTAGCTTCACGCTTTCAGCTCCATATCAAGGAAGTCAACCCCCATATATATACATGTATTCCAAATCTCCACAGGGGGACATGTACACCTACCCAGGTCCATATGGAAAAACGTAAGGGATGTCATACGCTCCACCAAATATTTATGTTGTCCCATTTCAGCAGCCAATGCAGCCCCCACCTCTCTAACAAGGGTCTTCAATGGTGGAAACATATGTAATGGGGACTTATTCTAAATATCTCAAAGAACCCCTAGATTTCTCCATTTGCGCAGTCATGCTACCGAGACCCTTGCCTTATCTCCAAAATTTCAAGGGGGAGGGTGATCCAAATGTCCACATCAAATATTATGCAATGACCATTTGAGAGTTACTCCTATGGGATGCAGTCGTTGCAAATATTTTCCGTAAGAAACTTGAAGGTATTGCTCTCAACTGGTATTATAGGATACCAGAGGCTTCAATACACTCATTCAAGAAACTAGTGTCAGATTTTATCAAAGCCTTTGATATGAACAAGATTTTGTGAATAGGAATTAGAGAATTTCTTCATATCAAACAAGAACATAATGAGTCTATAGCTCACTTCATTCAGAGGTGGCAACATGTTCTCTACTCTTCTGCAAGTGCTCCAAACATGGACCAAATGGAACTTTGTGTTTTATTCCTCCACTCCCTTAATAGAGAGATGAAGGAAGAGTTTCAAAAGTTCCTGCTAAGGAGCTATGAAGAGGTACTAGAGGGTGCTCTTCAGATCGACCAAGTGGCCATCGAAAGTGTTTGTAAGACCTACGGAGAAAATGGGAAGTTAGTTACCCCTTCTCAAAACACTACCCACTTCTCCAAAAATACAAATAACAATCAAGGACCAAAGATCCTTAACAAGAATCATGGAGTCACGACCGACGGTGTAACTAACTAGCCTAAAAATCCTAATTTTGTTAATCCCACTGGTATAGGTACAATGAATAACAACAATAATGGGAATAAAAATGGTAATAATCAAAGGAGTAATAATTTATCACCCATAGTAAAAGCTGTGGATTTTAATCATCCCCAACAATAGCAAAAACCTCAGCCACAAAGACAAATGCTGACCCCAAGCCCTAGTCAATACCCGAAAAAATTCTAGAATCAGGGGCAAGGGTTCCAAAGTGTTCACTATAACATCAACAACCAAACAATAACCGCAGTTTTGGGCCACAACAAGGAATAAACCAAAGGCCCCAGGATTATGATCCTGACTTGTATTGTGGTTTCCATAGGGTCCGTAGGCATGGCGCAAGAACTTGTTGCGATTGTAATAAGTTTTTGCAACATTTTCTAGAAGACTAAAGACAATTGTTTGTTGACATGTTTCTGGCCAACCCAACTGTGCCTAATCAAAACACCTATATGGGACCAGTGTCTCCACAGAACACATCATTAGGAATCTCCAATGATCCTCTCCCCATGCATCCAAAGGATAGAAGACTGGATCCTAATGGTTTGAATAAAGGCATTGTAATAGGTACTCATGATCATGAAGCCTCGACTTCATCAAACCCATAGGTGGCACCTCCTTTGGATGGTCACCATCAAACGAAGATCATAGGTGGTTTAGTTGGACGTTGAACTACAGATTAACATTGCAACAAGAGCCAGAGACTATTCATTATAGACGATCCTGATTTACTTAGTTGTCTTGAATAATTTTCATGACACGCTAAGCAAGCCAGTAGGGGCTTATGACTTGATCAGTGATCTAACCAATACCTTTTCACACATTTCCTTCTTAGATCTACTGAAGAATTCTCTCACTCAGCAAGCTGCTCTCTTGGAAGTGCTCAGTCTCGGCCATTTGGCTAAGGTTACCCCACCACTAGAGGTGTAGATAAACCATATAGACTTTGACATTTTCCCTCCAGGGAAGCATGAAAGGGATATTGGGTTTGTATTTGACATAAGAAAGATGCCTACAAATGTCGAAATAGTTCGTAGAGATGATCCAACCCTATTTTTACAAGTTTGGATCTATAACAACTATGTGAAGCGTGTGATGATCGACGATGGGGAAGAAATTAACATCATCCCCTTCTCTTTTCTTCAGAAGTTAGGATATTTGGATACTTATTGCTCCTTGACGTGAAACACATTAAGAGGATATGATAGTCTCAAGGAGACCTCGATTGGTACCATAGTATTACCAATCACTCTTGGACCTAAGATGGTGTTTACTGAGTTTTATATTATAGATCAGGAAACTAACTATAATATGATTCTTGGTCACCCTTGGATACACTACATGAAAGCAATCTCGTACACCCTATTCCAAGAATTCATATTCCTACATTTAGGGAAAGTCTTTATCACTCAAGGTGATCCAAATCCCTTTGACATACATCTGGCCAACTTGAAGAAAATGCCAGGGAACCACTCTGAATTCGAGCTTCCCACCAGCTAGTTAAACAAACCAGTAAGCATGTTACCAAAAGAAAAGTTGGTTCCCATGATAGAATTAGAGGTTACATGTTTGATCGAGGGTATTCTAGCCATCAAGCATGAAAGTGTTTTTCTAGAGACAGTTTCACTAGGAACTACAACAAATATTATTAAACTATTAGAAAAGGATTTTCCTATCCTTCTTCCCTCGATTCCATGGGTATGGGACATGCTTTGGGACCTGGTTCCCTTCCAGAAGATGAGGTTTACATGGTATATGTAACTAAAATAAAAGAATAACTTACAAAGGATGACTCAACATCTATCTTTTCAAGTAATTTCTGGACTCTCCACTTTTATGGGGCCAAGTGTCGCTTCAGTTCTGGGGTAGGTGCAATCCTTACCTCACCCGAAAGAAGGGTTTTACCTTTTTCTTTCAAATTGAATTTTGAATACACAAACAATGGGGATAAGTATGAAGCTCTTCTATTAGGTCTCATTATAGCCAAGAGAATGGGCATCCTATATATTAGGGTGTTGGGTGATTCACAACTAGTCACAAATTAGGTATTTGAGGTATACGATATTAGGGCTGAACACTTATAGATCTATAAAACTGTCATGTTGGACCTCACTAAGGAGTTTTATTTCATATCAATCGAGGCATTTCCACATGAGAAGAACCTTCTAGCAGACTCTATAGTGACTTCTGCCTCATGCTTCACCCCAAGTAATGATTTAGAGGACACCAACTTCACAGTTTCACTCTACATTGAATCCTTGATTCGTAAATCACCAGTGGTGTCAATGTTGATATACATGGAAGTTGGGGGCCAATTTGACTTTTCAAACCCTGTCGATGGGGATGAGTCAACTTTAGCTTATTTAAACACTTTGGTGGAATTACATCTTACTTGTCAAGAGGTATAATTTTCCCTCTACGTTCATCCTCTTATTTTGTGAATCCAATGATTGAGTCATCTCTAGGAAGAGATATTGAAATTTATGATCTAGAAGAGGAAGGAGACTTGGAGTTACTGCCAGCCCTACCTGAGTTTTAGGAGGGTAATTCCTCCTTAATTGAGGGAAGGATTGATATAAACATTGGAATGGAGGAGGAACAAAAAATATTAAAGCTAGGGTCCTCTTTAACTCCCGAGGAAGTAGAAATTCATACCCAAGTCCTTAAGGAACATCGTAAATCCTTTGCATTTAGTTATAAGGAAATGATGGGAATTGCACCACACATCGTAGTTCACAATGTCGTTACTAAGTCAAACGCCAAAAAAAATAAGTAGAAATCAAGACCTATAAAGCCAAAGGTATCCCTTATGGTAAAAGAAGAAGTAACGAAGCTTCTCCAAGTAGGATTTATCAAGCCGGTTGATTATTCACAATGGGTATCTAACATTGTACCCATTCTAAAAAATGGAAAGATCCGTATTTGTATAGACTTTTGGGACATCAACAAGGCTTGTCCTAAGGATTATTTCCCATTACCATTCATTGATGTTATCATCGATGCAATAACTGGATTTGAGTTATTGTCCCTCATGGATGGGTTTTTAGGATACAATCAAATCAAAATATTTGCCGAGGATCAAGCTAAAACTATGTTTATAACTCCTTGGTGAACTTATTGTTATGTCATCATGCCATTTGGTCTTAAGAGTTCTGGCGCTACATACCAATGAGTAATGACCTACATATTCCATGATCTTATTCATAAGGTTATGAAATCCTACATGAATGATCTACTAGCCAAGGCCAGGAAGCGCTGTGATCACCCAGAGGTGTTTCGTATCATTCTCTCGCACTTGATTGAGTATGAAGTTACATTGAATCTAGAGCAATGTGTATTCAGGTGTAACAGATGGAAAGCTCATGTGATGAATTATATCTTCATGAGGAATTGATGTTGACCCAGAAAAAGTCTGGGCTATGTTAGAAATGGTTCCACCATCAGATGAGTCTGGTATTAGACATTTTCTTGGGAAACTCGGTGCAATCCGAAGGTGCATCCCTGACTTGACCTTTTCTGTTCATCCAATCAAATTTTTTTAAAGAAATATTATAGCCTAGATTGGATAGAGGAATGTGATAATGCCTTTAAGGAAGTTAATTGATTTTTGTTATCCCCTCCCATGCTAATGCCACCAAGGTCAGATCACCCTTTGATCTTATATTCGCTGGCTATAGACATTTTGTTAGCCTGTATGTTGGCACAAGAGGATGATGACAAGAAAGAACGGGATATTTATTTTATCATTTAAACATTACTCAATTATGAGACATGCTACACGTAGGTAGAAAAGGAATACCCTACTATATTTTTCACAACCAAGTGCTTTAGACATTACATGCTTAATCAAGAGACAAGGGTCATCGTCAAGTCAAACCACTTACAGACATTCCTCATGCAAGGATCCTTGTCTAAAAAGGCTGGACATTTCATTACATTAATGGGCAAGTTTGAGCTAACATTTGTAAATAAAAAATTAGTTAAGGGATAAATCATCACAAATTGGTTGGCTGATAATCCATTAGATGGGGGTGATTTGGTAGATTTGGACTTTCCCGAAAAGTGCATATATTTCAATGAAACTAGGCCCCCTATCTCTATATGTCCTTGGTACACTGACATCATAAATTTCATCATGGACCACACATACCCAGAAGGGGAAATGTCACAAAAAAGAAGGTGGTTATGCATATTTTCTACCAAGTAAGTCATCTTGGAACAGGTGCTTTATCGCAGAGCCTTTGACAGAATGCTATTGAGATGTATTGATTCAGAAGAGTCTGAAAAGATTATTTATGAGTCACATAGCGGGGTATGTGGTGGTCACTTTGGTGGCCACGCTACTACCTGAAAGATACATCAGATGGCCTATTTTTGGCCCACCCTTGAACATGATGTAGTACAGTTTATGCGTAGAGGCCATAAGTGTCAAGATTTTTTCCCATAAAATCCACATGCCAGCACAAGCTTTACAACTGAGCGCAACTCCATGGCCATTATCCATGTGGGGTCCATATCTGATAAGGAAATTCTCTTCCTCATCAATGGGTTGCCATAATTTCATAATTACAGCCACAAAGTACTTTACCAAGTGGGTAGAGGCCATGCCCCTTATAACTGTCCCTGGCTCTGTAATCTCTAAGTTCATCCTGAACTAGATCATTTATAGGTATGGGGTGCCATATGTCATTATTTTTTATAATGGCACGTCTTTAAAAAATGATGAGGTGCGTGGATTGTATGAAAAGTTCAAATAAGTCATCACACAACTTATCTCTCTTACCCTCAGGCTAATGGAAAAGTTGAGGCTACCAATAAGACTTTAAAGTCCATTCTTCTAAAATTTTTTAAGAAGAATAAATGAGATTGGCATCTAAAGAATTTTCTAGCCTTGTGGGCCTACCAAACGTTGGTTAGAACACCAACAGGAGAAACTCCCTTTTCTTTAGTGTTCAGCATTGAGGTAGTTCTACCACTAGAGGTTAAACTACCCAACCTCCACATTTTGTTACATGGGTTCCTAAGAGAAGAGGGTTATCGAGAAGCTCATATATCCCAATTAGAAATCCTCGATGAAGTTATATTAAATGTTGAGCAACGACATAGTGTGTACGTTAACCGCATGGCTCAGTTATACAATAAAAATGTGTACGAACGTGATATCTATGAAAGAGATTTGGTATTAAGACTTGATAACTTAATTGAAAAGAAAAATGACGAGGGAAGAAAGTTTAGACCTAGGTGGATAGGTCCATATTGAGTTGTGGAAGATTATAAAAATAGCGCATTCCATTTGTGTACTCTAGAAGATGAGGATTTTAGTGAATCCATGAACTCCTTTCACCTAAAGAGATACTATGCATGATCCATCAGCATTCTCATATGTACATTATTTCATATGCATTGCATTTTCATTTATCCATTCATTTTGTAAAAAGTGTGATCAAGGAGCTTATCCTTATAACAATCCCCAAGAACTTCTAAAAACATTGGCAAAAAATTCAAATCATGTCTCTTCAAATCTTCATTGTATCATCAACTATTTCTCCATCATTTCATCAGTTTTAGTAGGATAAGACAAAGTTTTGATAGCAACCATACCAAGGCCTACATACTTGGTTATACTTTTGGTTTCTTCTTAGGATAGGTGTCTAGCTATACCTTGAAATATGTTATTTCTATGTATTCTTACCTAGAGACTGTTGAGTTTTAGTTCTTGAGGGAGCCAAGAGGATCATTCTTGTGTGTTATACCATTAGCCAATTTGATCTTGATCATCACTCTGAGTATGGAGGCATTCTGTATGAATAGATAACTTCCCACTAAGAATGGGGCACATAAGTTGGTGTGGTGAGAGATGGCATACCTTGTAGAAGAAATGGAGAGAGAGGAGATGAATCTCAAGTATAATGAAGCATGAGAAAGGGAGTTGGTGAGACATCACAAATTTACATGAGTGATGGAATTATGGAGGTATACATTGTGGGAAGGATTTGAGGTTCACATGGAGAACATTTAACCTGAGTAGTCTATGTTACCCCACCTTGGTAAGTGTGGGAGAGTAACCCCCTTGGCTTCTGGTGAGATCTTGTCATATGAATAAAGGAGGAGAGTCATAAGCATGAATCTTAGACCTATTGGTGACCAAACCCTGGCATTTAGTTTACCAATTCTAAAGATAAGTGTTGTTAACCCGGATGGTGTTTGTATTGGTAGTTGAACAACACTTGGTAGATATAATTTTTCATTTAGTTCATCTATCGCAGCACAAACATTTCTTGTGTTTGGAGGTATTTTGACTAGAACATCATTTGGGAAATATGTGGGTATAAAAATTTTGGGTATTGCATTTTGAATTGGTTCAACGTCATAGACTATCAGTTCGTAGTTTAGTAAAATGATGGGTATGTAAAGTGTAACTATGCTAAGCTCCTTACTTATGACGGGAGGACGATCTGGTGGATCCGGAGGAATAGGAGTTAGTAGATTTATTGGATCTGGTGGTGGAGGCAACACAAGAGGGAATCAAGGTTTTGGATATGGAAGATAAGGAATTCAACTACATCAAGATGTGTTTTATGAGATGTCTCTATATTTACTTGATTACAAGGGTGTTGAGGATGTTACAAAGCATGTACACAAATGTGAATTTATATGGCATGCTAAGGGTATCAGTTCCCCAGAGAGAAAATAAACTCAATTTTAACTAAGTTGTAGGGGCATGATATGGTACCAAAATTATGACCCACATAATATGGTGGTAGATGATACTGCGTTGCATGATGCCTTCTTTGTAGAATTCCACATTCCTGAGATTATGTAAAGGAGCATTAATGTAGTCAAGGAGATTAAATAAGAATGGTGGAGAGTGTGTGGGAGTATGATGCACATTTTAAGACTCTTTTTTTAAAACTATCTTATGATATCCATCCCTCGCAGCATGCTTAGTGTTTTTTTTGAGGTTTGATAACACCTTTCAGATGAGCATTTTCACATAAAACTTTTAGATACCCACTTGAGTCCTTGCAGAATGCTCCATGTGTTGAGGCCGTTAAAAGCGTTGATACTGGGGTAAGTCCCTTTTTGGAAGAAAAGATCACCATCATGGTGAAGCATCTATAAAATGTATCTGCAAACTCAGCTCAAGAGACTCATAGTGGACTATGGTGCATGGATTGTGAGGTATAAGGACACACAAAAGATAGTTACCCAAAAAATTTGGTGTGCGTCATGTAATTTGATTGTGAAATCTATCATGGAGATCATGATCCATGTAAATGATCATTGTTACTGATGCAACCTAGAATTGTTACTTAACACGTAGTCGCACTGGCACATCACTCAGCCTAGGCTAAGCACTCACTCGAAGCACGCAAAGGTACCAGGTCCCTCTTAAGAGTTGCAGTAGTAGAATGGTGGTATGATAAATCAGTAAACACATATTTTAGGAACTAATCCATCTATTCATCATTATATTTAACTAGATCTATAAGCGCTTAAAGGTAAATCATCATGAAAATAATAACATGCATTGATAAAACACATCAAACATTGTTTTTTCAACTAATTTCCTTTATCTATTCATCGTACCAATAATACAAAAACTTCATACAATACCAGGCATGCGCGCATGGATTTTTTACAACTATCCAGTCACATATACTCATGTTTTCCCATTCTTCAAAGCATATGTTTCTATCAATATCTCTATATGTGTCTCCCTCCTTACTAAGTAATTCATTACATATATATATAGGGTGGGGAACTGTCCCTTCACTACTTAATTCTACCAGAAATAGGTCGCATGCTAATAATAGCCACACACCTTTTTACAACTATAGCCATATATGCAAGTATGCCATCTATAGATCACTGATAGTTAACTACAGTGGTGGATCTATTCTTAGCTTATGCCCATGCAAGAGTGAGTTGACATGTCCTCAAAAAATCTCCACAAAGAGTGGCATGCAAGTATCGACATTACTTTGTGTGCTCTACACGCCAATCTCTAAGAATAGATTTGATCCCCAAAATTGGCTAAGTCCTTGAGAGTCTGACTCTACACCTCCGCGTGTGATGCCTTCCTATACCTT
Source organism: Taxus chinensis (assembly GCA_019776745.2). NCBI lineage: Eukaryota > Viridiplantae > Streptophyta > Pinopsida > Cupressales > Taxaceae > Taxus > Taxus chinensis. The sequence goes on along the minus strand of CM034146.1, from coordinate 499,463,831 downwards.
TGTGCTTTTACTCCTATGTTGTTCTTCCATGCGGACTCTATGTGTAAGTTCAACTAAGTTTTTTCTCTTATTAACATTACCCCACACTAATCTCATTTTCACCCCAACAATGGTGATGTCCAAAACTTATACAAAGAATGGATAAATAAAGAATAGTTGAATAAAGAATTTTGAATAAGAATTTTGAAGAATATATACACAGCTAACAAAATTGTTTAAGCCTCAGGCCCCTCTGCCTCATCCTGAAGCAACAACTCTAGATATTCTTTTTTGATATCTTCTTCCAGGTTCTCCCACGCAATTATCACTACTCCTGCTATCTCAGGCATGTCTGTAATGATGGACTGCAGCTCTTCCAAGGAGATTTTTCCTTGGTCATTATGTATTACAAGAATTACACTTGACATATAGGTTTACACCCCTTCCAGTACATCCATCTTCTGAGAAATGAGCTTTCTTAACTCCTTTAGCCTCTCCTTATGTAGTGCCTATGCCATAGCTAGTGCCTCCCACTTTTTCTTTACCAGGACTAAGTGTTCAGCGTGGCCTAAGGAAGCATCCTTCATAGTCTTGTGTACTTCATTTTCTTCCTCCAAGGTTTTCACCGCGATCAGTGCATCTAGGGCTATGCATATTGTTAGCACATGATTTTCCTTCTTCAGTTTTTCATGGGTGGCTTGTAGTAGACCTTCATTAGTAGCAATCTTCCTGGCTACTGCAGCTTATGCCTTCACTATCTTTTCCCTGGAGTCCTTGGGCTGTGAGGATACGTGCACCTTTTCATCCTCCAACACTAATGTTATCATATTTTTCACATAGTGCATCGTAGAAGGAAATTATTTTGGTACCCAACATTCTAGATGTGGGCGTACATTTAGAACATCATCTCCAATTTCCTCTGCTATACTGACAAAAGTGTCATATTTTCTTTTGATTAAGGCCTTTTCCTGTACTAGGCGCACTATCTCCACATCCTCGGCTTTTAATTTCTCTTCCAGCACCTTGATGGTAGTAGATTTATCTGTTTCTTCTTGCTACTTCGAAGGATACTTTTACTAGAGAATTTCTCACCTACTCATCTAACATCATTGTTGGTTTGATTTTCATGTGGTGCATTTTAGGTGTCTTCTTTAACCACCTTGATGTGCATGATTCTTCACTGACATCAGATTCGGGCTCATCCATGTGCGTGTGCATAGACCATGAAATCTACTTCCATGTGCATAGAGTCACCTTGTCCTCAGCCATGAGCACCCATCTGAATAAATCCTTCTGTTCGATGGTGCTTTGGAACCAAGTGCAAATGATTAGCTTTGGGTCATCTATAGACCCCATGGGACGTGCCTTGGCATCCTCCCCTGTTTGATGGGATTGGAGTCCTCTTGGAACGATTGCATCAAGGTTGGGAATACTAGATGTATCCCTATCCTTGTCTTGTGTAGCCTCTGATTGACCCCCTTCCTCTCCTTCCGCCTTCTCCTCCTCATGTTGAGGCTCTTCTTCAATTGGAGAGGGAGGTGCCTTCTCCTTACACTCTTCCATCTCCTCGCTTAGCCTGAGTTTTCTTAATTTCTTCTCCTCTATCTCCTTCACCTATGGGGTTCCTCCTTACACCCTTGTGTGCTTAAACACCTTTTTAAATATTTGTGCACCCTACTCCTCCCCCGTAACTCCTTCTCCTTGGGGATTTATCGCATGCTCCCCCTCCTGGCCAAATGGTTGCTTCCTCCTTCGAACCAAGTTACCACTATCTTCGTGTTCTTCATCCTCTTCCTCATCATCTTTCATTGGTGTAGAGGGCATAGGCACTAGAATGTTCTCCATATTATGATTTCCCTTCAGTGGCCCTGGAAGTGTGAATTCATTCTCTACGTACTTGTTATTCTGTAACATCCTCATTTTTATACATTAGAACAAGTCAATTTTTTTTTTTGATAAATGCATCCTGGTTCTAAATACATAATTTGAACTCACAAATCAATTAACCATTCTTATAACAGATAACCATATGTAGCTGTAATGACTCGGAGTACCTCCGATCTATTCATTCCATGACTCGGTAATCTACCGATCTATTCATGAGTAATAAGAGTTGGAGTTTTTATTTAACACTTCACTCTTGTGGTTCTCTTCCCTATTCTGGGATTCAAAATGCTCTGTCTAAGGAACCTAACTAAATAATTGTTACCATTATTCATCGGCATCTCATCCCTTAGACTAGGTGACTCAGGACAACGCAATCAGCAGCTTGCGATACTTTGCCCAAAGATTTGAAACATACTGCTTATGTCTTGTATTCCTTGACGGCATACTCGTCAATCTGGAATACGTCCTTCACCCCATTCCTATGTTATGTAGAATGTCTTATACTGACTTTAGTCAGTCTCACCTATCCCAAGTTATTCACTCGGAAACGGATTAGTAAGGTGACAATGTTATATGGATGCTACCAAGGACTAGGGATACGATGACATACTGGGTTAACCCTAGTTAAACCAGTGTGTCAAGATACCCCGAGTCTCCTAGGCAGCCTTATAACGTGACCACATTCCTAATCAGTCCTAGAGTAACTTTTTCGAGTTAAAGGTGTAAATATTAACGATCAATGCAAGGGGTGTCGTCATAAGTCACCTACATTATTGTATCTTCGAGAATATCCTAATCTTCTCGAAGGTACAACCCTGCAGTTGACTTGTGCCATTAACCTTTAAATCCACCTCGAAAAGATCTACTTATTATATAAGGTGTTACGTACGTTGAGTTAAAGTTATACTTTAAAGACGCTCCTTTTTGGGTAGTCTTTTCCCGAACCCCTGGGTTCCTCACCTTAGAATTACCTTTCTTAATAAAACCCATTTCACAAAGAGAAGTTATTAAGAATATGAGGTCCCATCAAGGAGTTCATTGAATTTACAGAAATCTAAATCAACGAAACTGGGCAATAGCCCTTAATCTTCACATAAGTGATTGCTAACCGATACCCTTTTTAGGTTTATATCAGTTCTCATAACTGAAATTATATCTTACTTATTAGTATTAAGATATAGTGATTAAAAATCCAATTAAATGTTGTCTTGGCTTAGATCAAGACTAGGAAGCAATAATTTTATTCAGCCCGTTTAGCTTCCTACTTGAGGTTCATTTTTAAACCTTTGCTTCTCAAAAGACAGTGATCTAAATTTCAATTTAGCTTTAGATAGAACATACAAGAACTGCTAAACAATCATAAATATTCAGTCACATATTCTTGCAAGCTTACATTGATAATCACAAAAGTCTCCAATATGTATACAATAATAACAATGCTCTTTAGATCATTTGAACCGAAGAAGGTCAAACTATCAAGATACGAATACTAACATATAAGTATCAAATATCTATTTCCATTCCCTTCTGAACTAATCAAATACATTTTATGCATTCAGCATACTTGATACAATACTCAACGGAAAAATAACATCTTTCCTCAGATAGTACATTTAGAGAATCAAACTGTAATTCATCATAAACCAAGTTAAACAATCTGAACATCCTATCAGATCTGCGTGCTTTTACCACTTACGGCAACCATCTGCAAAAATTGTCAACATGGGTCAGTTCGATGAACTGAGCATGATAAGCACTAACTCTTAAAACAATTGCAATCCACCAACTGTTTTCATTAAACAACCTATTTAAATGAGATCATTTCACCAAACAAGTAAACATATTTCAGACTATGCTGTTAGTAATACAAACATGACTATAAACGCGTAGCTCATATTATAGTCACTAAATAGTCTCAAGATACCTTTCAAATATTTCATCAAAAAGTTAGTGACCAAGAAGCTCAAATGCATCTAAACAACTATCCATCTGAATCCCAAGGACAGCAACACATCAGATACCAGTCTCTCCATACATTCAACAGTAATAAATGAATATCATAACCTTATCATGATTCCATACAAGATGTTAGCAACAAGTTCCTGTCAAGAAGTTAGATAAACTTAATTTATACATCAACATATACTTTACAACAGAAGAGAAATAAACAAGTCATACATATTTCCCTAAGTCAATACACAGTTCATGACTGTACCGATCTTTCGAAAGCAAAGCATTCACCTTATACGCATGCGAATAAATCAGACGAGGCCACAAGAAGAACCACAGTTTTGTTAAAATCCAAATATAACAAACTCCTGTAGCTTACTAGCAGATACAAGTCAGCTCTCACGCCAAAACAGTGATGAATATCCAACCAAACAGACTCCACATGACCTTCCACACGAAGTGACAAACAAGAAGATATTCAACTGCCATCACCTGTTGAGGTGCAGTCGAAGAGCTCCTAAGTTCAATCAAGCTTCAAGACTAGATATCCATGAAAAAGAAGATGTAATCATGCTGTAAACAGTGACAACAATTCCTCGAAACAGCAACATACAACTTCATTCTAATCCCTACTAAACACTATAAGGATTTAGATTCAAGGTTGAAATCAAAGACCTTCTCTTTTATTGCAGTCAACAAGAGACTCCTTGACAATAAAGAAAATGATGTTTCCCTAAGACTATGCAGAGATATTCATACAAAATCCATGCACATGCACAGCCTCATTTAACTGGAATTATTCAGAAGGAAACATAACATACTGTATTCACATCTGAACTCATTCAGAGTTTGAAAAGTATGGTAATCACAACCCACTTTTACAGAAGCCAAGATACATGATATCTATCTAACTTAAGGAACCCAAATAGAGCCAAAAACAAGCCAAGTGACACAGCAATCAGGCTTAAATAGAAGCAGATACACTGGTTACCTAACAAGGATTTCAACTGAATCCGAACAACAGTATACGACAATAAAGCTCCTACAGAAGCTGATATACAAACTAATTATACAGTTAAGGATTCCAACCATGCCAACAATGGTAAATATATCAAAATCCAGGCTTATACAATAAGTTAAATACTAATTTTTAACAAGGAATCCAACTGAGCCTCTATAACATTATACACTCAAGCTTAAATAGATAGGAAACATAAAAAGTACACCTCACTGAGTCAATACCAAAAATTCATTACTTAAACGAAGGTATACATTACAAGATAACAGAACATCGTATTACAAGTTACCCCTCCAGGACTCCAACAGAATCATGCAACTGAGTATCCACATACATGACTTATACAGTAGTCCATAATATACCAACCAATCCAAGGACTCCAACAGTATTCATCTTGTAAATAAATAAATGTTAATGCAAACCATCAACGGGTTAAATCCCGTAATTGCAACACAAGGGAGGGAAAAACAACTTCTACAAACTGTCTACATCAAATACTGAAACATCAACCAGTTATCCAGTTCAACATAACCTAAGTATCATAGCGAAACTTCAACAAGATTCAGTAACCACCACCTATAATAACCATGACAAAACTTACAAAGATTTAATCCAATTAAACTGAACATTCAAACAAAATCCAAAACTCAGTAAGTCCTTTCTATCATCAACAAGCACAACAACAAGTATCAACAACAAGTATCAACAACAAGTAATCACAACTGTAGCCTGAACCCAACAAGGAAAAAATTCATGGGCTCTTCACAGAGCAGATCTCAATATATCTTTCCTACATCAACATTTCACAAACACATCTAGCCTGAATGCAAAACACAACCAAAAAATAGAGCAATAGTTCGAAACACAATGCACACCCGTCAAGGGTTCTAAATTGAAAAATCCTACCAGAAGAAGATACAGTAACAAAATCACACAAAGCTACCATAAAAACCATCTAAACCCAAAAATCATCTGAACAGAGTTGTTCTAATGAAATCAATTGGAAGAAAGTAAGATTTTTAAAGGTTAAGGCCTAACATGCCTGGTTATTTGCTTTAAAATCTGAAGAAGACCACTGAAAGAGCTCGAGCCTTCTCCTCTTTTTCCACGTTAGATTCACCAACAAAAATTTGTTATTTCCATGACTTATAAATTTTCCTTGCCAGAGAAAAGAGCTAGTTACACTCATACTTGCCATGTAACACAAAGAAGACTGGTGTGAAGAACCAGTGATTAGACAGAGGGACAACCGGAGCACATGAAAAACCAAACAAACTACTAACTTTCCATTTTGCATGCCTTCCCGTGAAACCTGAGCTCGAAGACCGAGTTCATAAATGGCATTTACTCCAAATTTCCCGCTAAATTTCCATTGCCACCGACTGCCATAGTTGGTGATGGATAAAACCAGTTCGAAGACCATTTCCAACTTTGGTGACCTTGCCATGTCGGCTCTAGCTAGCCGTTTAAAAACTTCTACCAAATTACCTTTCCTTCATACTTATCCATCCATTTAATGCCACAGAAACTGCCGCGCATGGTTCGCACCCTTCCATAGGTCCCCTTTCTTCCTTGTTCATAGTTAGGTTAGTAACATAGGTTAGGATTTAAGATGCGACTTAGTCTAACCTCCAAAGCACAAGTTACCAACTTAGAACATTTAGATTATAGCTTAGGCCTAGGTTAGATTAACACTAATCTAACCCCTAGGTTATAGTTTAGTTTTAGGTTACTAACCTTAATAAATCCAGTTTAGGTCTAATATTTCAAATGCTTAGAAAAAGAATCTACAACATACATTCACGAACAGGGTTCACTCTTGTACTGCCAATAGGCTAGTGAATTAAATGTAACTGAATTATTACCTGGTCCACGATCAAGACCTTCTTGATATTAGGATATCGGGAACCAATTCATTTAACATGATCAACCTGAGTTATACTCCGGACTAGCTTATTCAATGCATCCAGACCTTGCAACCTGCGTAAGGTCTATAATTTTAATTCATCCCGAATAAACTTAAAGCATCACTTGGATCAATACCACTGACCCAAGGCTAGGTCTTATAGATGGATAACTCCATAATTCATTCCGAGATCAGATTAAACTCAGGTGTAAAATGAAAGAAATAAAAGAGTCCAATTATGTTCCGACTCAGTCAAAGATCTGAAATTTCAAAGAAGATACAATCCATATCAAGCATGACTTCACAATCAAAGGAGCACATCCTTTTTCAAAAGAAATCACATATCAACACTTGAATGCTCAGGAGGAAGTAACAACAGTTCAGGGTGTTACATGCTTCCCTCCTTAAAGATTCATCGTTCCGATGATTACATATTCGATTAACCTTTAGGTCAACCAATTTATTAGTTCAAAAAACAATGCGACTATTTTCAAACTTAAATAGTTCCAGAAATCAATGTCACAACACATTTTATTCTGCCTGAATAATGTTTATCTCCATCTGGCTTTCATAAATACTTAAAAAAAATAAGTTCATAAAAAAAATGTTTTGTCAACAGATTTCATTCTGTTGAAAAAGAGAAGGAAAAGCAATTTTCATCTCTTCCATATTTTCCCAAGTTGCACTTTCTTCGCTAAACTGGTCCCACTGGACCTTACATTGCTGTATTTCACGATTTCTCAAATGCAATTGGCGAGTTTCCAGCACTCGTGTGGGTTTAACCATGATTATTCCTGGGTCTTGGACCTGCAAGGAATTCCAATTTAAAACATGTGACAGATCTGAAACGTATTTCTTAAGCAAAGAAATATGGAAAACATCATGCATGCGAGATAAAGCAGGTGGTAATGCTAAACGATAAGCTACAGGATTGATTATCTCGACAATTTCGAAAGGTCCCACGAATCGAGGTGACAACTTGGCAGCCTTGCCAAAAGTTATAGAACTCTTTCTGGGTTTAACACGAAGAAAAACCTTCTCACCAAGCTCGAACCTTCGATCAACCCGCTTAAGGTCAGCATAACTCTTCTTCCTATCCGTTGCTTCCTTTAATCGTTCAAAAATCAGCTTAACTTGCTGTTCCATTTCTGTGAGAATCTCTTGTCCAATTACCACTCTATCCTCAACACTATCCCAGCTAACAGGAGTTTTGCACTTTCTTCCATAAAGTGCTTCAAATGGTGCCATTTTGAGAGATGAATGATAAGTGTTATTATATGCGAACTCAACTAATGGAAGATACTCTTCCCATTTATACTGTTGATCCATTCAATACATTCGCAACATGTCCTCCAAAACTTGATTTACCCTCTTAGTTTGTCCATCCGTTTCCGGATGATATGCGGAACTGAAGTTTAGTTTCATTCCAAGAGCTGTATTAAGCGTTTGCCAAAACCTTGACGTCATTCTTGGATTCCCTGTCAGATATAATCAATTCTGGTACACCATGCAATCTGAAAATTTTGTGTACGAATCTTTTGGCCAGCACTGGAGAATCATCCTTTAGATTTCCAGCGATGAAATGAGCTACCTTAGTCAGTTTATCTACAACTACCAGGATAACATCATGTTTATTCCTGGACATGGGTAATCCTTGTACAAAATCCATGGTTATTACTTACCATTTGTACTGCGGTATGCTATGAGGATATAACAGTCCAGCAGGGTGCATATGTTCTGCCTTAACCCGCTGACACTCCAAACAATGAGTCACAAAATTAATGACATCCTTTTTCATTCCTTTCCAAAAGTATTGTTGTTTCAGATCAGCAAGCATTTTTGTGATACCCGGGTGTCCAGAGAAAGGTGAATTATGAAATTCAACTAACAACTTCTTTCTCAAATCGTTCAGCATAGGTACATATACTCTGTTTTCATAACGCAAGATTCCTTCATTATCAAAATGAAAACCTTTATACCTTTCATCATTATGTTCTGCAGCAAGCGCTGCTTTTACTTGCTGAAAGTATGCATCTGATTCTGAGGCACTCTTTACCTCATACTTAAACTGAGTTCTTAATGTTATAAGAGCAAAAATGTGCCTCCTACGACTTAGCACATTAACTACTCTATTCTCCTTCCCTTTGATATAGCTAATATCAAAATCATATTGTGATAAAAATTCTAACCACCTTCTCTGTCTGGCATTAAGATTAGGCTGAGTGAAAATATATTTCAGCCCTAAGTGATCAGTTTTCAACTCAAAAGGTTTCCCAAGTAAATAGTGTCTCCAGACTTGAAGTGCATGAACAATGGCATCAAGCTCTAAATCATGAGGAGAATAATTCAGCTCATGTAACTTGAGTTTTCTACTTTCATATGCAATGACTTGATCATTTTGTAGCAAAACACCTCCAAGGCCTTCCCCAGAAGCATCCGTTACAACAGTAAAACTCCCATTAGGTTCTGGTACCTCTAATATAGGTGCAGAAGTCAACTGGCCTTTCAGACTTTTGAAATCCGCTTCGCACTTATCATTCCATATGAATTTCTTATCCTTCTTCTGCAATGAAGTTATTGGTGCAGCTACTTTAGAAAAATCCTTTAAAAATTTTCTATAGTTACCAGCAAGACCCATGAAGCTTCTTACTTCGTGCACATTCTTTGGTGCAGGCCACTCAGTTATTGCCACTATTTTTGAAGGATCTACAACAATTCCTTCTTTACTTATTACATGACCCAAATAGTGAACTTCTGAATCAAAGAAAGAACATTTGGATAACTTACCATACAACTTTATTTTTCTCAAAATCCCCAAAACTATCTTCAAATGCTCATTGTGCTCCTCAACGCTTTTAGAATAAATGAGAATATCATCCAAGAATACAAGTACAAACTTGTCCAGATATTCTTGAAAGATATTGTTCATTAAGTTCATAAAGGCTGCGGGTGCATTAGTTAATCCAAAGGGTAGAACCATGAATTTATAATGTCCGTACCTTGTTCGGAAAGCTGTTTTATGAATATCTTCCTCTCTAATCCAACTATACAAACCAATTGAAGACTATCACAATAAACCGCTGCTCCATGCATTGTAAATCAAATAAATGTCGATCCTTGGAAGTGGATATCTGTCAATTGGCTTTGTTCAAATCTCGATAATTGCAATACACAGGGAAGTGTTCCAACAACTTTACAGGCGCACCCCATGAAACACTTGAAATCAAACCTTTAGACAAAAGTTCTTGCATGTGCCTTAAGCTCGATAACTCTGTAGTAGTCATCATAAGGTGCTTTGGAAATCCTGGTTTGATTTCAGTGAAGTCAAATTCCACTCTTGGGTGGTAACCATGGTAATTCCTAAGGAAAAACTTTGAAACTTTGTAACAGAGGTCACTTCATTAAACCATGAAAATTCAGATATCTTTACTGCATAAAGGGTCCGTCCTTTAGTGTTAGCCTTTTTAAGCTGCATAGCTGACAGTATTCTAACTGAAATTTCCCGTATCACACCTTGTAGCTCTGCTGTTTCCAGCTGATCAAACAAGGTTCTTTTCATAAAAACCTTTGCTTTATGGTTAGCTCTCACATTGAGCACCGATGAAATATGTCATACGATCCTGTAACATACAGGTCAACTTCAGAAATTAGGTAAGTCAAGGACTGCCCCAAAAAGACACATACTCACTGTATGAACAGAGTTATTACCATACTGTACAGAAGATTTATCCATTTTTCCACTTTTCTCATCAGTTTAGAAGCAAGTTTATTAGAAATGAAACATTCAACTCCTGTATCAAAAATAATAGTGACAGGTATGCAAAATCACTTACCCGGAACTTCTATAGGTGTCACTTACTTTTCAGCTTGCTTGTTTGCTACTGCAGCAATCTTATGCTGCTGATTACGATCACCTTCTTTAAAGGGAACTGATTTGAACAGTAGTGGTTCTAATGCAATCAATTGGAAGAAAGTAAGATTTTTAAAGGTTAAGGCCTAACATGCCTGGTTATTTGCTTAATAATCTGAAGAAGACCACTGAAAGAGCTCGAGCCTTCTCCTCTTTTTCCAGGTTAGATTCACCAACAAAAATTTGTTATTTTCATGACTTATAAATTTTCCTTGCCAGAGAAAAGAACTAATTACGCTCATACTTGCCATGCAACACCAAGAAGACTGGTGCGAAGAACCAGTGATCAGGAAAAGGGAAAACTGGAGCACATGAAAACCAAACAAACTACTAATTTTCCATTTTGCATGCCTTCCCGTGAAACCCGAGCTCGAAGACCGAGTCCATAAATGGAATTTACTCCTAATTTCCCGCTCATTTCCATTGCCACCGACCGCCATAGTTGGCGATGGATAAAACCAGTTCGAAGACCATTTCCAACTTTGGCGACCTACCACGTCGGCTCTAGCTAGCCGTTTAAAAACTTCTACCAAATTACCTGTCCTTCATACTCATCCCTCCATTTAATGCCATAGAAACTGCTGCCCATGGTTCGCACCCTTCCATAGGTCCCCTTTCTTCCTTGTTCATAGTTAGGTTAGTAACTCAGGTTAGGATTTAAGATAACACTTAGTCTAACCTCATAGCACATAGATACTAACTTAGAACATTAGCTTATAGCCTAGGCCTAGGTTAGATTAACACTAATCTAACCCCTAGGTTATAGTTTAGTTTTAGGTTACTAACCTTAATAATCTAGCTTAGGTCTAACATTTCAAATGCTCAGAAAAAGAATCTACAACATACATTCACGAACAGGGTTCACTCCTGTACTGCCAATAGGCTAGTGAATTAAATGTAACTGAATTATTACCTGGTCCACGATCAAGACCTTCCTGATATTACGATATCGGGAACCAATTCATTTAACACGATCAGCCTGAGTTATACTCCGGACTAGCTTATTCAATGCATCTAGACCTTACAACCTGCGTAAGGTCTATAATTTTAATTCATCACGAATAAACTTAAAGCATCACTTGGATCAATACCACTGATCCAAGGCTAGGTCTTATAGATGGATAACTCCATAATTCATTCCGAGACTAGATTAAACTCAGGTGTAAAATGAAAGAAATAAAAGAGTCCAATTATGTTCCGACTCAGTCAAAGATCTGCAATTTCAAAGAAGATACAATCCATATCAAGCATGACTTCACAATCAAAGGAGCACATCCTTCTTTACAAAAGAAATCACATATCAACACTTGTATGCTCAGGAGGAAGTAACAACAGTTCAGGGTGTTACATGCTTCCCTCCTAAAAGATTCATCGTCCCGATGATTACATATTCGATTAACCTTTAGGTTAACCAATTTATTAGTTCACAAAACAATGCGACTATTTTCCAACTTAAATAGTTCCAGAAATCAATGTCACAACACATTTTATTCAGCCTGAATAATGTTTGTCTTCATTTGGCTTTCATAAATACTTAAAAAAAATAAGTTCATAAAAGAAATGTTTTTGTCAATAGATTTCATTTTGATGAAAAAGAGAAGGAAAAGCAATTTTCATCTCTTCCAGATTTTCCCAAGTTGCACTTTCTTCGCTAAACTGGTCCCATTGGACCTTACATTGCTGTATTTCACGATTTCTCAAATGCAATTGGCGAGTTTCCAGCACTCGTGTGGGTTTAACCACGATTATTCCTGGGTCTTGGACCTAGAAGGAATTATAATTTAAAACATGTGACAGATCTGAAACGTATTTCTTAAGCAAAGAAATATGGAAAACATCATGCATGCGAGATAAAGTAGGTGGTAATGCTAAATGATAAGCTACAGGATTGATTATTTCGACAATTTCGAAAGGTCCCACGAATCAAGGTGACAACTTGGCAGCCTTGCCAAAATTTATAGAACTCTTTCTGGGTTTAACATGAAGAAAAACCTTCTCACCAAGCTCAAACCTTCGATCAACCCGCTTAAGGTTAGCATAGCTCTTCTGCCTATCCGCTGCTTCCTTTAATCGTTCATGAATCAGGTTAACTTATTGTTCCATTTCTGTGAGAATCTCTGGTCCAATTACCACTCTATCCTCAACACTATCCCAGCTAACAGGAGTTCTGCACTTTCTTCCATAAAGTGCTTCAAATGGTGCCTTTTTAAGAGATGAGTGATAAGTGTTGTTGTATGCGAATTCAACTAATGGAAGATACTCTTCCCATTTATACTGTTGATCCATGCAATACATTCAAAACATGTCCTCCAACACTTGATTTACCCTCTCAGTTTGTCCATCCGTTTCCGGATGATATGCAGAACTGAAGTTTAGTTTCATTCCAAGAGCTGTATTAAGCATTTGCCAAAACCTTAACGTCATTCTTGGATCCTTGTCAGATATAATCAATTCTGGTACACCATGCAATCTAAAAATTTCGTGTACGAATCTTTTGGCCAGCACTGGTGAATCATCCTTTAGATTTCCGGTGATGAAATGAGCTACCTTCGTCAGTTTATCTACAACTACTAGGATAACATCATGTTTATTCCTGGACATGGGTAATCCTTGTACAAAATCCATGGTTATTACTTGCCATTTGTACTGCGGTATGCTATGAGGATATAACAGTCCAACAGGGTGCATATGTTCTTCCTTAACCCGCTGACACTCCAAACAATGAGTCCCAAAATTAATGACATCCTTTTTCATACCTTTCCAAAAGTATTGTTGTTTCAGATCAGCAAGAATTTTTGTGATACCAGGGTGTCCAAAGAAAGGTGAATTATGAAATTCAACTAACAACTTCTTTCTCAAATCATTCAGCATAGGTACATATACTTTGTTTTCATAACGTAGAATTCCTTCATTATCAAAATGAAAACCTTTATACCTTTCATCATTAGGTTCTGCAGCAAGCGCTACTTTTAATTGCTGAAAGTAAATATCAGATTCTGAGGCACTTATTACCTCATCCTTAAACTAAGTTCTTAATGTTATAAGAGCAGAAATGTGCCTCCTACGACTTAGAGCATCAGCTACTCTATTCTCCTTCCCTTTGATATAGCTAATATCAAAATCATATTCTGATAAAAATTCTAACCACCTTCTCTGTCTGGCATTAAGATTAGGCTGAGTGAAAATATATTTCAGCCCCAAGTGATTAGTTTTCAACTCAAAAGGTTTCCCAAGTAAATAGTGTCTCCAGACTTGAAGTGCATGAACAATGGCAGCAAGCTCCAAATCATGAGGAGCATAATTCAGCTCATGTAACTTGAGTTTTCTACTTTCATATGCAATGACTTGATCATTTTGTAGCAAAACACCTCCAAGGCCTTCCCCAGAAGCATCCGTTACAACAGTAAAACTCCCATTAGGGTATGGTACCACTAATATAGGTGCAGAAGTCAACTGGCCTTTCTGAATTTTGAAAGCCGCTTCACACTTATCATTCCATATGAATTTCTTATCCTTCTTCTGCAATGAAGTTATTGGTGCAGCTACTTTAGAAAAATCCTTTACAAATTTTCTATAGTAACCAGCAAGACCCATGAAGCTTATTACTTCATGCACATTCTTTGGTGCAGGCAACTCAGTTATTGCCACTATTTTTGAAGGATCTACAACAATTCCTTCTTTACTTATGACATGACCCAAATAGTGAACTTCTGAATCAAAGAAAGAACATTTGGATAACTTACCATATAACTTTCTTTTTCTCAAAATTCCCAAAACTATCTTCAAATGCTCATTATGCTCCTCAACGCTTTTAGAATAAATGAGAATATCGTCCAAGAATACAAGTACAAACTTGTCTACATATTATTGAAAAATATTGTTCATTAAGTTCATAAAGGTTGCGGGTGCATTAGTTAATCCAAAGGGTAGAACCGTGAATTCATAATGTCCGTACCTTGTTCGGAAAGCTATTTTATGAATATCTTCCTCTCTAATCCTTAACTAATGATAACCAGATCGAAGATCTATCTTAGAATAAACCGCTGCTCCATGCATCTGATCAAATAGATCGTCGATCCTTGGAAGTGGATATCTGTTCTTGATTGTTGCTTTGTTCAACATCCGATAATCAATACATAGCCTAAGTGTTCCATCCTTCTTTTTCACAAATATTACAGGCGCACCCCAAGGTGAAATACTTGGTCTAATCAAACCTTTAGAAAAAAGTTCTTGCAACTGTGCCTTAAGCTCGACTAACTCTATAGTAGTCATCCGATAAGGTGCTTTGGAAATAGGTTCTATTCCTGGTTTGATTTCGATGGTGAAGTCAAATTCCCTCTTAGGTGGTAACCCTGGTAATTCCTCAGGAAAAACATCCCTGAAACTTTGTAACAAAGGAAATCACTTCATGTAATCACCATCTTCATCTGAAAATTCAGATATCTTTACTGCATAAAGGGTACATCCTTTATTTTTAGCCTTTTTAAGCTGCATAGCTGACATTTTTCTAACTGGAATTTCCCGTTTCACACCTTGAATCTCTGTTGTTTCCAGCTGATCATCTAAACATTTTATGTTCTTTTCATAGTAGTCTACCTTTTCTTTATGGTCATCTAACCAATTGACACTGATAACGATGTCATATGATCCCAAAGGTGTAACATAGAGGTCAACTTCCGTGGAGAAATTAGGTAAGTCAAGGACTGCCCCAAAAAGACACATACTCATTGTATGAACAGAGTTATTACCATACTATACAGTCCAAGATTTATCCATTTTTCCAGCTTTTCTCTTAAGTTTAGAAGCAAGTTTATTAGAAATGAAACATTCAGTAGCTCTTGTATCAAAAATAATAGTGACAGGTATGCCAAATAACTTACCTGAAACTTCTATAGGTGTCACTTGCTTTTCAGCTTGCTTGTCTGCTACTGCAGCATGTATCTTATGCTGCTGATTATGATCATCATTCTTCAAAGGGCACTAATTTACGTAGTGGTCTTTTCCACAATTGTAGCAGCCTCCTCCAGGTCCCTTTTTAGGCTCAGAATTTCCTCCAGCCTTGTAATTGTCACGTTGTCCTCCATAGGGCTTCTGTCCATTGTTATAATTTTTGGCAAAATTATCCCTTACATTTCCAGCAGGCTTATTTACTACTGCTTTCTTACTGTTATCCCCTGGAAACTTACTTTTGTTTCCAAACTTTTTCCATGGTCCCTTCCTGGGTGTAAGAGAGGTTGAAGAAGGATTTGCAGTCTTCTTCCGCACTTCCTCTTTATGAGTAGAAATAGCCTTCAATTTTTGTTCTTGCCTTATGGCCTTTTCAACAACTCCTTCCATAGTGGTTGGACTGTGAACATCGACCTCTCCCCTATCACGGGATTCAATCCCATGATGAATTTCTGTATTCTAAACTTCTCGTCAGTTTGATACTGCGGTACATACTTGAGGAGTTTTGTAAACCGCTCCCAGAATTTAGTTACCGTTAGCTTCCCTTGAGCTAAGTTCTGGAATTCTGTCATTTTCTGATCATAGAAAAGTTGTGGCAGCCAACGTTTCCTAAAATAGCCTTTAAATTGATCCCAAGTAATATTGGTCTCATCAATATTTAGTTCATCTTTACGGCTATCCCACCACGAAGATGCTTCGTGGGAAAGCTGATAGGCTCCCCAAATAGCTTTGGTTGCCTCTGAGAAGTTTCTTATTACAAAGTACTTCTCCATTTTGCTGAGCCAGTTCTCAGCTCCATCTCCTAATGTGGTGCCATCATACTTAGGTGGACTTATCCTTTTTATATCATTAGTGAGTTCTGCTGCCAACCTGGCCTTTTTGTTTTCTGGTTGGACAGGTGCATTCCCAACATTAACATCAACACCCATATCGGGGTTGTCCTCAGGAGGTGGCTGATTTTCATTACCAGCTTCTTCATCCTCCTCATTTCCCATCACCTCCTGTTCAAGTATAGCTAAACGATCTCTTGTGTCCAACAGGGCAGCAAGGATCTCATCAAGTTTTTGGGTTGTTGCCGCCCCTCCTTCAGGTGGAGCATTATTCACAACGTTCCCCCTTGTTCTAACCATTTTCTGTTACAAGAAAATTCAGGTTCTCATTAGATTATGGACACAATAGCTCCAAGAGCTGCAACCTTCAGCTCTGATACCAAGATGTAACATCCTCATTTTTATACATTAGAACAAGTCAAAAATTTTTTTTTGATAAATGCATCCTGGTTCTAAATACATAATTTAGAACTCACAAATCAATTAACCATTCTTATAAAAGATAACCATATGAAACTGTAATGACTCGGAGTACCTCTAATCTATTCATTCCATGACTCGGTAATCTACCGATCTATTCATGAGTAATAAGAGTTGGAGTTTTATTTAACACTTCACTCTTGCGGTTCTCTTCCCTATTCTGGGATTCATAATGCTCTGTCCAAGGAACCTAACTGAATAATTGTTACCATTATTCATCGGCATCTCATCCCTTAGACTAGGTGACTCAGGACAACGCAATCAGCAGCTTGCGATACTTTGGCTAAAGATTTGAAACATACTACTTATGTCTTGTATTCCTTGACGGCATACTTGTCAATCTGGAATACGTCCTTCACCCCATTCCTATGTTATGTAGAATGTCTTATACTGACTTTAGTCAGTCTCACCTATCCCAAGTTATTCACTCAGAAATGGATTAGTAAGGTGACAACATTATATGGATGCTCCCGAGGACTAGGGATACGATGACATACTAGGTTAACCCTAGTTAAACTAGTGTGTCAAGATACCCCGAGTCTCCTAGGCAACCTTATAACGTGACCACATTCCTAATCAGTCCCAGAGTAACTTTTTCGAGTTAAAGGTGTAAATATTAACGATCAATGCAAGGGGTGTCGTCATAAGTCACTTGCATTGTTGTATCTTTGAGAAGATCCTAATCTTCTCAAAGGTACAACCCTGCAGTTGACTTGTGTCGTCAACCTTTAAATCCACCTCGAAAAGATCTACTTATTAATAAGCATTACACACGTTGAGTTAAAATTATATTAAAATACGTTCCCCTAAGGTTAGCCTTTCCCGAACCTTGGGTTCCTCACCTTAGAATGACCTTTCTTAATAAAACACATTACACAAAGAAGTTATTAAGACTATGGTCCCATCAAGGAGTTCATAGAATTTACATAATTCTAAATCAATGAAATTGGACAATAACCCATAATCTTCACATGTGATTGCCAACCGAACCCTTTTTAGGTTTATTTCAGTTCTCATAACTGAATTTATATCTTATTAGTATCGAGATATAATGGTTAAGAATCCAATTAAATGTTGTCCTGGCTTAATCAAGACTAGGAATTAATAATTTGATTCAGCTTGTTCAACTTCCTACTTAGGTTTATTTTTAACCCTAGCTTCCAGAAGACAGTGATCTATATTTCAATTTAGCTTTAGTTAGAACATACAAGAACTACTAAACAATCATAAATATTCAGTCACATATTCTTGCAAGCTTACATTGATAATCACAAAAGTCTCCAATATAAACAATAATAACAATACTCTTTAGATCATTTGAACTGAAGAAGGTCAAACTATTAAGATACGAATACAAACATATAAGTATCAAATATCTATTTCCATTCCCTTCAGAACTAATCAAATACATTTTATGCATTCAGCATACTTGATACAATACTCAACGGAAAAAAAACATCTTTCCTCATATAGTACATTTAGAGAATCAAACTGTAATTCATTGTAAACCAAGTTAAACAATCTAAACATCCTATCAGATCTGTGTGCTTTTACCACTTACGGCAACCATCTGCAAAAATTGTCAACATGGGTCAGTTCGATGAACTGAGCATGATAAGCACTAACTCTTAAGACAATTGCAATCCACCAACTATTTTCATTAAACAACCTTTTTAAATGAGATCATTTCACCAAACAAGTAAACATATTTCAGACTATGCTCTGGTAATACAAACATGACTATAAACGCGTAGCTCATATTATAGTCACTAAATAGTCTCGGATACCTTTCAAATATTTCATCAAAAAGTTAGTGACCAAGAAGTCAAATGCATCTAAACAACTATCCATCTGAATCCCAAGGACAACAAACATCAGATAGATCATTACATTCAACAGTAAAAGGAATATCATAACAAATCATGATTCCATGAATATGTTAAAAATAGTTCTAACGGTTAGATAAAAATATCTACATATACTCTACAACAGGAGAGAAATAAAACAAGTCATTCATATTTCCCTTCAACAAGTTCATGACTGTACCATCTCCTCGAAAGGAAAGCATTCACCTTATATGCATACAAATAAGTCAGACGAGCCACAAGAAGAACCACAGTTTTGTTAAAATCAAATATAACAAACTCCTGTAGCTTACTAGTAGTACAGTAGCTCTCACGCAAAAACAATGATGAATATCAACCAAACAGACTCCACATGACCTTCCACATGAAGCGACAAACAAGAAGATATTCATTGCCATTACCTGTTGAGGTGCAGTCAACAACTCCTAAGTTCAATCAAGCTTCAGACTAGATATCCATGCAACAGAAGACGTACTCATGCTCAAACACGACAACAATCCCTCTCAGAAACCTACAGCTCGCTCTAATCCCTACTAAACATTGTAAGGCTTTAGATTCAAGGTCGAAATCAAAGAACTTCTCTTTTATCGCAGTCGACAAGAGACTCCTTGACATTAAAGCAAATGATGTTTCCCTAAGACTATGCAGAGATATTCATACAAAATCCATGCACATGCACAGCCTCATTTAACTGGAATTATTCAGAAAGAAACATAACATACTGTATTCACATCTGAACTCATTCATAGTTTGAAAAGTATGGTAATCACAACCCACTTTTACAGAAGCCAAGATACATGATATCTATCTAACTTAAGGAACCCAATAGAGCCAAAACAACAAGTGAACAAAAACAGGCTTATATAGAGGTAGATACACTGGTTACCTATCAAGGATTTCAACTGAATCCGAACAACAGTATACATGATAAAGATCCTACAGAAGCCAATATATAAAATAATTATCAGTTAATGATTCCAACCGTGCCAACAATGGTAAATATACAAAATCAGGTTTATACAAAAGGTAAATACTAATTTTGTAACAAGGAATCCAACTGAGCCTCTAAAACATTATACGCTTAAGCTTAACAGATAGGAAACATAAAAATTACACCAACTGCGTCCGTATTAATTACGTAAACGAAGGTATACATTACAAGATAACAGAAGTCGTATTACAAGTTACCCCTCCAGGACTCCGACGGAATCATGCTACCAGTATACACATACATGACTTATACAGTAGTCCAATATACAAACCAATCCAAGGACTGCACAAAGTCATCTTGTAAATAGAATAAATGTAATGCAAACCATCAATGGGTTAAATCTCGTAATTGCAACACAAGGGAGGAAAAAACAACTTCTACAGGGTCGTATCAAATACTGAAACATAGCTAGTTATCCGTTCAACATAACCTGAGTATCATAGCAAAACCCAACAAGATTTAGTAACCACCACCTATACTAACCACGACGGAACTTACAAAGAAGTCCAATTAAACTGAACATTCAAACAAAAGTCCGTCAGTGTCCTTTCTGACAAGTATCAACAACAAGCATCAACAACAAGTATCAACAACAAGTATCAACTATAGCCTGAACCCCAAAAAGGAAACAATTCATGGGCTCTCACAGAGCAGATAAAATATTCTTTCTTGCATACATTTCACAAACCTAAGCTAGAATGCAAAACACAACAAAAAATAGAGCAACAGTTCGAAACACAATGCACACCCGTCGAGGGTTAAATTGAAAAATCGAACCAGAAGAAGATACAGTAACAAAATCACACAAAGCTACCATAAAAACCATCTAAACCCAAAAATCATCTGAATAGAGTTGTTCTAATGAAATCAATTGAAAGAAAGTAAGATTTTTAAAGGTTAAGGCCTTACATGCTTGGTTATTTGCTTAAAAATCCGAAGAAGACCACTGAAAGAGCTCGAGCCTTCTCCTCTTTTTCCAAGTTAGATTCACCAGCAAAAATTTGTTATTTCCATGACTTATAAATTTTCCTTGCCAGAGAAAAGAGCTAGTTAGGCTCATACTTGCCATGCAACACCAAGAAGACTGGTGCAAAGAACCAGTGATCAGGCAGACGGAAAACCGGAGCGCATGAAAACAGAACAAACTACTAATTTTCCATTTTGCATGCCTTCCCGTGAAACCCGAGCTCGAAGACCGAGTCCATAAATGGAATTTACTCCTAATTTCCCGCTCATTTCCATTGCCACCGACCGCCATAGTTGGCGATGGATAAAACTAGTTCAAAGACCATTTCCAACTTGGGTGACCTGCCACGTCGGCTCTAGCTAGCCATTTAAAAACTTCTACCAAATTACCTGTCCTTCATACTTATCCCTCCATTTAATGCCATAGAAATTTCCGCCCATGTTTCACACCCTTCCATAGGTCCCCTTTCTTCCTTGTTCATAGTTAGGTTAGTAACTTAGGTTAGGATTTAAGATAACACTTAGTCTAACCTCATAGCACATAGATACTAACTTAGAACATTAGCTTATAGCCTAGGCCTAGGTTATATTAACACTAATCTAACCCCTAGGTTATAGTTTAGTTTTAGGTTACTAACCTTAATAATCTAGCTTAGGTCTAACATTTCAAATGCTCAGAAAAAGAATCTACAACATACATTCATGAACAGGGTTACTCCTGTACTGCCAATAGGCTGGTGAATTAAATGTAACTGAATTATTACCTGGTCCACGATCAAGATCTTCCTGATTTTACGATATCAGGAACCAATTCATTTAACATGATCAGCTTGAGTTATACTCCGGACTAGCTTATTTAATGCATCTAGACCTTGCAACCTATGTAAGGTCTATAATTTTAATTCATCACGAATAAACTTAAAGCATCACTTGGATCAATACCACTGATCCAAGGCTAGGTCTTATAGATGGATAACTCCATAATTCATTCCGAGATCAGATTAAACTCAGGTGTAAAATGAAAGAAATAAAAGATTCCAATTATGTTTTGACTCAGTCAAAGATCTACAATTTCAAAGAAGATAAAATCCATATCAAGCATGACTTCACAATCAAAGGAGCACATCCTTTTTTACAAAAGAAATCACATATCAACACTTGTATGCTCAGGAGGAAGTAACAACAGTTCAGGGTGTTACATATTCTCCATTTTGGGCTTCAGTTGGAGGTATATTAGCACATCCCCGATATCCATAATGGCCACTGTTTGTTGGTTAATGCTTAAGATATCTGAGATTTTATTCTCGTTATATGCATTCCTCTCTGGATATCCATAAGTCTTCCTTAGGGTGTGATACTCACAGTCCACCTTGTCTGCATTAAACACTAACCTCCATGTGTTGGTGAACCAATGAACTGTAACTTGAAAGGACTGCACAGGAAATGCATATGGAAACTTACACTAGGGGCTCCATGACCCATCTGTCATTAGAAAGTGTGTAATGCAGAAGTTTTGGTAGACCGCAAACTATACCTATTTTCCAAGGACCGAGGGTAAATCCTTGGGTATGTACCATTCTTCTATAAATGCCACGCGGAGCTTATCATACCACATCTCAATGCACTCCTTCACCTCCTCTGTCATCAACCCTTTGCAAAGATACTTGTTGAATCACTCAGCTAGAGACTTATGATTCATGTGGTATTCCCATATGTTCTCTTTTGGGCCATTTGGTACCCCGATCTCCATGAAGACTAAACTCAGTAAGATACAACCAAAACTTATCTTACTCCCTTCGCACGCTTCCTCAACTATCCACTCTGTAATAAAACGAGTGATGTTATAAGTGGTTCCTTCTGACATGCGCTTGGCCACATGCAACCACATAGAATTAAGTTGGGACCAACATTCTTGGGAATTCAATTTTGTGGTTAGATGTGTTGTGCTTCCTGTACTACTGGACAATTTTTCAATTTGTCAATGTCCATCCCACGTGGTCCTTTCTGATAGCCCAGCACCTTCCATGTCTCCAAAATGATGCTTTTGTTAGCTAAGTTAGTTTTAATGTCTTCACCCATTTCTTGTAATCCAATAACTGTGGCAATAAGGATGGATGTCAGTCTTACACTCTGTCCTGTGAAGTAGAAAAATTTCTCATGGAATCGGCTCATTAGCCATCTATACAGGGGTGCATACTTTCTAAAGTATGGAAGCTCATAAATTTGGTAGACACCATTTCCTTTGAGTATCTTTTCCATAGCATCATCATATATCAGCATGTCATCCTCAGTGTGCCTGTTCATTCGAGAAGTGAGTAGGTCATCTAATTATTTCTGGTTTTCACTGGTTTAGTGATTGTATTCACTTATCTTTCTCTGTTTTATGTGGGTATTCCACTCCTGCCCCACAATAACTTCCTCAGGGTACTACATTTTAGAGAAATTTCCCTCCGGGGTCATCTCCTCCTCTTCTTCCACCACAACCTTCTTCTTTTCCTTTATCAGTGTTGCTTTCTTCTTTAGTGCCATTCTTGTTTCAGGGTTTTGTTTTGTAGATCAGTTGCAGTGTGTTTTGAGTAATTTGCTTTGAACCCTTACCTGATTCTTCCATGCCCTAATTTTTAATCATGAACTTGCACATCGTAGCTCCGTTTTATTACTTTTCTTCGTCAAACCCTTTTCCTAGGGGATCTAAGCCTTTTTAATAACGAAAATCTCTCTTCCATGCCTAGTTCACTTGCTTCATACTGTGAATCATTTAGCTTTATGCTCTTCGTGTGTAGTATCTTTGTCAAATTATCATAGTCGCAAGGGTAAAAATGAAATCACATCCTATCCTTATATAGATTTCTACTTTTTGCTACATTAATTGCTCCTCCACTACCAAATTCTCCTCATTTATGACCCATTTTTATCATTTCCACGTGGTATATTTTCACGCTAAAGCTATAACCTTCTAGCACGCATTTTTACCCTCTATCACAAACTTCTCTTTAGAATGCACTCTAGTGCTCGAGTACCTCATCACTACACCATCTCCTGGTAATTACCATGGCTGCCGTTTACCTCGCGTTATACTTTCCCTTATCCATATTCATCCTTTCTTATCTTGAGAAGCAATATTTTGTCAGTTACCCTTAGCAACCTTCTTTCTCAACACCCACAACATTACATCTTCATAGCATATACCTGAGAGTCACCAACAATCTACCCCACATAAAAAGGATGTGCATTCCTCTGCACATCAACATGCTTCATATTGTAGTTAGTTTCATGTGCGCAAGCACACTTATTATACAAACAAGAGCTAAAAATTGACAAATCATAGTGGTGATGAAAGAAATACATTAATAAAATGCATAAAATGAAACCCAATGTATCTGAAAATAATGCCTTATTAAAAACACCAAGAAGACTTATTTATAGTATGTCTTCAACCTAATCTTGTTAAAGTAACCGGGAAACCTTGTGCCATCAATTGTTTCCAACTGATAAGCACCTGACTCAAGTATATGAGTGATAACATATGGCCCCAACCAATGCACCTTGAGCTTTCCTGGATGGCACAAAAACTTGGAGTCATATAGCAATACCATGTGTCCTACAAAAAGTTTCTTATCCTTGATGTGTCGATCATGCCATGCCTTTTGGCATGCTTTATCCTATTTCTAACTCCAGTGTACGATGGCTCGGCACTCATCTAGTTGAACCATCTTCACAATCCGTTATTCCAAGGCTTTCTCATAAGCTAGACCTCTAGCGTGTGTAATGTGCAAAGAAGGTAACATAAATTCTAGAGGTAGAACAACTTCCATACTAAACACCAATTGAAAAGGTGTGCCTTTGTTCAATCTTTTGTATTTTGTTCTATAAGCCCAAAGAACAATAGATACTTTATCATCCCAATCCTTCCAACATCACAAATCTTGGTCAATGTGTGGCTCAAAATCTTGTTAAAATCCTCAGTAGTCCCATTTTCCTAAGGGTGATAGGGTGTAGTTTTATGGTGGGAAACCATAAACTTGTCTAAAAGAATTCATATTGTCTCATTTAAAAAAGGTGTGCCCCTATTACTTGTTAAACTTAAAGGATAGCCATACCTTGTAAGAACATTCTCCCATAAGAACCATGTTGTTGTAGCCACTGTACAGTCCTTCGTAGGTGCTGCTTCTACCCAGCGGGTAAGATAATATGTACAAGTGATGATATAGTGCGATCCAGTCCTACGCGTGACTGGTGAAATAGGCCCGAAAAAGTCAATTTACCATTTCTCAAAGGGTTTTGCACTTGTTATTGGTCATAGGGGCATCTCATCCCTTTGTCCTAGGCAACCAAGATGTTGACAATGATCACATGTCTTACAATACTCTTTACACTCCTTGTATAATGTTTCCCACCATAACCCAACAAGTAGGATCTTGCATGCTATTGCATCACCTACATAATGGCCACATGTAATATCACCATGTGCTTCTTCCATTATGTACTTTCAATCATGCTCTAAGACACATTGGTGTAACACCTCATCTCTACCTAGCTTGTATAAATCACCAC
Organism: Taxus chinensis; assembly: GCA_019776745.2. NCBI lineage: Eukaryota > Viridiplantae > Streptophyta > Pinopsida > Cupressales > Taxaceae > Taxus > Taxus chinensis. Next base: position 499,438,548 of record CM034146.1, on the reverse strand, counting down.
TAATTAGCATGAAATGTACTACACGAATAGCAAGTTGCTTCTTCTCTAAAGCTTTCATGTTGTCTGGCACCATACCAGTATTTAGAAAGATAACAATGTCCTCTAATTCTGATAGTGTGTGTTGTAACCTATACAGTTGTGCATCAGGCATGGTCTCTTCTATTGTTTGTGCCTCTTCCCCTAATTGAATTCTAGACAGGTGATCTGGTCCAGAATTTCTTTTGCCTAGTTTTACCACAACCGTAAAGTCAAACTCTTGAAATAAGAGTATCCATCGGTATATAAAACCCTATAAAATGGGATTGTTCACCAAATATTTTAATGCCATGTGATATTTATAAAACAAAAATGGTGTAGCCAACAAATACTGACAAAATTTGTACAAGGCATAGATCATGGACAAGGCCTCATGCTCTGTAATGGTATAATTTTGTTCTCCATGGATCAACTTCTTACTAGCAAAGAAAATGGGATGATCAACAATACCTTCTCCTAGTTGAACTAAAACTACAGCAATGGCTATGCCAGAGGCATCCACATGAACATAAAAAGGTTTATCCCATGAAGGAAAACACAAGATAGGCATGGTAGTAACTTTCTTCTTCAATATCTCAAATGCACACTATTTTGATTCCCCCCAATAGAAGATACCTTTTCCCTGGTGCAATTCTTCCAAGGGTGCAGAAAATTTTGCATACCCTTTTATAAACTTCATGTAATACCCTTTATGACCCAAAAATCCATGCACCTCACGCTGACTAGTTGGCGCTTTTAGGCCTATGATGAATGCAAATTTAGCTAGATCAACCAACAACCCTTCCTTACAGATAATATGTCCTAAAAGTGTGCCAAAGGGATTAGTAAAGTTGCACTTCTTGATGTTCAATGAAATAATCAACTGTCGACATCTTTCAAACATTAAGAAAAAATTGTCACAATGATCCTTAATTAGCCCATACACGGTCCCATCATCAAGATAGACCTGTAAGAAGTTATGAATGAAATCTTCGAAGGCTTGTACCAATATCCTTGAAATTACAGTAGGTACATTCTTCAATCCAAAGCACATCACAATATAGGCAAAGCTTCCCCATTCAGTAGGGAAGGTGCTCTTCTCTTGATCTTCTGGGGAAATCCTAACCTAATGATACCCTAAAAACCCATATGTAAATGAATATATTTCACGTCCAGCCACTCCTTCTAATATTTCCTCCATGAATGGCGTAGGAAAGGGATCTATAACACATGCTACATTCAACTCCATATAATCAACACATTTGAATGCTACCATCCTTTTTGATGATTATCACCATAGGACTGACCCATTCTGATTCATCCAATGGTTGAATGATCCTAGATTTCAACATCTTGTCAAACTCCTCCTTTACTTTCTCGTGTAAATTGGGATTCATCTGATATGGTCGCTTCCTAATAGGGCACGCACCTTCCTTGACCTTAATCTTCATTTCTCTGAGTGATATATGCACACCTTTAAGTTCATGGTATCCTCTTGGGAATAAGTCCTTATAATCATGAAGTAACTCTATGATCTTTGATACCTTTTATTCTGACTAGTAATCCCCAATTATCACCTCCTTAGGTTCAGCTTCTGTGCCTATATTGACCTTTGTTGTCTTCATAGGTTCGTGATGTGTGCACGCATCTACATCTTCAATGGATAACACTTCACATGTTCCATGTGAATGATCCACGTCCAAGTGCTCAACTTCCTCCTCATCAATTATGTAAACCATCTTCCACTTATCTTTTTCAATAGAAGTGTGCTCAAGTAATATGATATCATCTTCTTCATCCATAAAATGCGCCCATGTCTCTGTCTCACCAAATAATTCTTGAACAAGTTCTTCCACTTTCCCACTATCTCCCATGTCTAAGCACTTGATAAAACTTAAATTTTTGTTCACTTGTGGTGTAGATGAAAAGAACTCAAAACTTTGGATCATCCCGGTAGTCAAAGTTTACCAACTTCCAGTTTCGTGATGTAATTCAACATAGACATACCAAGTATACACGCAACCTTGTAGAGCATAATAAAATAGATGCACCTAAAGTAAAGGTGGTAATGATTCCTATCCTACTATCTAGTCACACTGCTAGATATGATGTTGAGCAGGTTGAACACCATGATAAGGGCCTATTTTTGTAGGTGCATTACTTCTAGAAAATCTGGTTGATAAGGTGGTCCCAATCATTCTCCATTATAAGAGATTATCCCTATGGACTACCCACCAGCGTGTGGTCATCCCGCCCAAAGTATCTGATAGCATATCTTATCGTTTAATCTGGTTAACCCAATTTGTTTCCATGACCTGTAAAAATCCATCCAAATCTTCAGATCCAGTATAGCGGGGTACTGTGTGACCTATACATCGAATAGAGTGAAAACCCATCTTGCAAGTAACCATGCACTCAACTTCACACCCCACCAGTTCATAAGTTTCATGAACCCAATTATCACAAGAAATACTTGTAGTATCATTGATTGACTGAGAATCCTCCCAATGAAGGATTCCTTACTTAGATGGATCATTGACCTCTGGGTCCCGAATAGTGCATACATAGATTTTGTTCAAGTCCTCTTTGCTTAAAGGTTCTACATATGGCATATATTTCCCATCTGTTAATGGTATTATGACCCTTTACTCCTTTTTCTCAAAGCTAATATACCCCTTGTTAAATATCAAATCAGCATTGTTTGCATAACACCAAGGTTGCCCAAGCAAAGCTAGGAAACTATCTGCTTCCACAAGTGCTAGCACTTCAAAGTCTCCTGTGAACTTGTCCCCTTGTATAGTGATAGATGCATCCTTCAAAACTCGTATAGGAGTAGCTTTTGTTCTATTTTCCATGAACAATACATTAGATGATGGTTGCAATGGAGGTCTCCCTATTTTTTCCCACGAATCCAATGTAAGTACATTTACTTCCACACCTGTGTCAATCAAGATATTGCTCAACAGCCATCTGTCCACAACAACATTCAAAGTTATCTCCTTTTCGTAGTCAATGCTATTAGGGGGATGATTCACATGAAGTATTTGTCTCTTGGTTTCAGTTCCCACATGAAAAGTATTCCCTTTCAACTAATTTCCTAACAAATGAATAATATTCTCCTATGCAACATTCTACATACCTCTCTGATGTCGTCAATATCCGACGGTACCTATTCTATATCCCTGTGCTCCAATTTTGAGGCTGCTCTTTTAAACCTTGTATCTCACCTTGAAGGCTCCTAAGGACCTCCATTGTGTCCTGATAGACTTCTTTCTGATGAGCTGGATTTGGATATCTAGCATGAAAAACCTCCTCCCTAGTGATTGTCAGCTTCTGTTGCAACACCTCTCTTGTGTGTGCTACCTCAGCTCGTGTGGTTATATTGACTGTTACTGCCTTAGGTTCGAGTGTTAACTTTGGCATCCACTGATTATCTATCATGCACTAGATTCTAACCATCCCCACACCCTTGTTTTCTTACTTGTGCTGCTTACTGAGATGCTCATACAAGTTCAGACACTCTTCATAGCTATGCCTCTTTCCACAAAATGAACAAGAAATATTCTACAGGAATTCACGCCTATAATGGTCGGGTGAACCACGTGTATAGAAATTTCCTTGAGGGAATTCACTCCTTCCACCACCTCGGCCTCATCCTCCATATCTGCCTCGATATCCTCATCCCCTTTCACAAACCCCTTCAAACCTTTTTGCATTCCTGTCATAGCACATTTTATTATAATCCCTATTCTGATGCTCATTCTTCCCTTTAAAATTATTAGCCACACTCACCTGTTGGACCCCAATATCAATGGCATCATGGATCTAGCCAATCAATCTATAGTACTTAGTATCATGGGTTGTGGACCTACAAATTTTACAAAAGGAGGATACATTCTTCCTGATTATGCGTTGTAGTAAAGGGTAGTTACTAGCATCATGATTCAAATGACATATATCACAGTCTAATAAAAACGATCATATAGTTCTGCAAGGGAAACTATCGTTGGTGTCCCCTTCCACTTCACAATTTGTACACTAGATTCATGAGCTGAGTTTGCTGATAATTTCTCTAACTATTTTTCCATAGCTGCTATCTAAGCTTCCAAAAATGGACTAACTCCAGTGTCTATACTCCCAACTGCGTCAACGCGTAAAGTGGCTTCCAATGCTTTATGTGGATCAATATAAGTCTTATGTGACAGTGCTCTTTGAAATGGGGTAATAAATCCCCAACAAACCATTGTGCATGCTGACTTGCATGAATGTCATAAGAGAGTTTGGATAGAAGTGTTTTAAAACATGCATCATACTCACATACACTTTCAGTAGTGTGTTGCTTTATATCCTTGAGTGTGCTTATACTCTTCTAATCAGACTCTGGGATGTGGAACTCTTTTAAGAAAGCATATTTCAATGTTGCATAGTCAATACAAGTTTGATTGAGATCAAACTCCCTATACCACCTGTGCACATGCGCCTGTAATGTAGTAGCAGACTAACTTGCCTTGCACTCAAAGGCCATAATACCTTTCACGCACCACAATATTTCACACATATGAACATGTTCAACAGAATCCTTGATACCTCTATATTATAGGAGATGAAAGGACATCTCCATATAAATGTTCTGGGGTTGTTGCGGGCCTTGACCACCCAACCCAGAACCTCCTTAGTTTCCTCTTCCTCCAATACAACCCGAACCACCAGAACTAGAACTGTCCATACCACCTGATCCTCCTCTAGAATTTGGAATAGGGCCTGTGGATGCACTCCCTTGTGCCCCAACAGTGGTAATATACTGGACCCCTACAGTTTGGGAAGTGGTCCCAACTCTAGAGGTGATTCCCACACTCAGCACACTCATATTCTGTGTAGATGAGCTTGAAAACGTACCCCAAAATAATAACGAAGTTGTCTATGCCGTCATTGATGTAATTTTTTTCTGACCTATTTATGTGGTTTCACTTCCTAAATTAAAACTATTTTTACCTGTTGTACTAGATACTAGAAAACCAAGGGCAAGGGCTAGGTTAGCAGTTTGGCTTAAATGCACACCCATGGCCCAGGTCATATCTACTAGTGTACTTCCATGTGAGACCAAAGAGGGTTCTCTGTCATGCTTCCATAGATGGGGGAGTTCCTGATGCTCTTGCCCTTCTTCCTCCCCTTGAGCCTCAAATCCTTTATGATCCATCTCTCTCCACAACACCATCCATTCTGCAATCTCTTGTTTCTTGCATAATTCCCTCTCATACACCTCATCATACTTTAGCTGTCTCTCTTCCCTTTTTCGTGCTACCGCTAGGTCTAACATCTTTCACCAATCCTATTCCTACCCCCGCACGTGATGATTCTTTTATCTTTCCATGGGTTTAACTTCTAAGTTCAACATTACCATTAGTATTTTGATTACCAGTGGAATACCTTGTAAATACATCCCTTTAGGATACTGTAGAAACTAGAACTCCACTACCTCCAGGCACGAATAAGTTAAAATTGAATACTTCAAAATATATCTATTTAGGACACCGCAAAACTAGATATCTACCACGCAATTCCAGCTCAGGTCAGCATCATATAGTGTTTAAAATTCCTCATGTGTCCATACAAGTGTTTGATACCTCCAATTCCACTTCAATGCATATGTAGTCAACCATTCATATAATTCTATTGGAAAGATAGCAAGGAATATTTTGTATAAACTATCATACAGATTCTTCTCTACCTAAGTACGAGTGCTAAATTTGGATCCAGTGGAAAACCTCTGTGTGTATACTTCCTCCAGATCATGAATCCATTCTTCAACACTCGCCAAAGTTAGCCGCTATGTCTTCATCATGAACCATTCTGAAACAACTAAAAAAGAGGTCCTGGCAACAAAACTAATGATGCAACCTAGAATTTTTAGTTAATACCTAGTCGCGTTGGCACATCACTCAGCCTAGGCTGAGCACTCACCTGAAGCGTGCAAAGGTACCAGGTCCCTCTTAAGAGTAGTAGTAGCAGAATGGTGGTATGATAAAGTATTAAACATATATTTTAGGAACTAATCCATCTATTCATCATTATATTTAACCAAATCTATAAGTGTTTAAAGGTAAATCATCATGAAAATAATAACATGCATTGATAAAACACATCAAACACTATTTTTTCAGCCAATTTCCTTTATCTATTCATCGTACCAACAATACATAAACTTCATACAATACCAGGCATGCACGCATGGATGTTTTACAACTATCTAGTCACATGTACTCATGTTTTCCCATTCTTCAAAGCATATGTTTCTATCTGTATCTCTATATGTGGCTCTCTCCCTACTAAGTAATTCATTACATATATATATATAGGGTGGGGAACTAGCCCTTCACTACTTAACTCTACCAGAAATAGGTCGCATGCTAATAACAACCACACACCTTTTTATAACTATAGCCATACATGCAAGTATGCCATCTATAGATCACTGATAGTTAACTGTAGTGGTGGATCTATAATTAGCTTATGCCCATGCAAGAGTGAGTTGACATATCCTCCAAAAATCTCCACAAATAGTGGCGCACAAGTCTCAAAATTTCTTTGTGTGCTCTACATGCCAATCTCTAAGAATAGATATGATCCCTAAAATCATCTAAGTCCTTGAGAGTCTGACTCTACACCTCCGCACGTGACGCCTTCCTATACCTTTGCGCTTTTTCTCCTGTGTTGTTCTTCCATGCGGACTCTGTGTGCAAGTTCAACTAATTGTTTTCTCTAATCAATAGTTACAGTGCATGCTCCACAACAATGTGTCTTCTTATTATAATATTTTCTCATCTATGACTCATGATACAAAGGACTACCGATTGATAGATTAAATCCATGATGTCATTAATATTGGTGTGCACCATACCAGCATTGGAAACAATTCTAAGAATGAGCATAATTAATATGAAGGGTATAGATATGGAGGAAGTCGAGGAAGATTTTTTTGTGAGGATTCAAAGGACATGGTGGATAAGGAGGTAGGAGTTAATTTCCCCATAGAACTTGTTACAATTGTGGATCTACTGAGAACTACAAGCATGAATTTCTAGATTTTCTACAGTGCTCATGGTGTATGAAGAAGCATAAGTATGAGGAGTGCCCTGATTTGTATGAGCACATGAACCAGAACCATAGGAAGAACAAGGGTGTAAATATGATGATTATGAAGCAATCTGATTTGCAGTAGATGCCTAGGGTAGCACATAACCCTGAATTAGAACCTGTCTTAGTGACTACATGATCTGAGGTTTCACATTCCAAGGAAATTACAAAGTAAAATCCCCTCATTACACGAGAGAAAGTATTACATGGAAATTATCCTGATCTAATCCATCAGAAGGTGGTTTACTAAAATACCATGGAGGTGATTAGGAACTTGCAAGGGGAGATTCAATGTCTAAAGGAGAAATAACGGAAGTTAGAACAAGAAAATAATACTGAGGTCCCTCAAAAGGAAATGGATGAGGTTAGAGAAGTGTGTAGGATGCTCCGCTAGGAGAATATTATCACTTTGATAGGAAAGTGTCTAAGACAAAAAGTACCATGTGTTGGAGGTGAGCATGAGACCCAAGTCTTGCATACTAATATGCCCCCTCACAATATTTATTATGACGAAGAAATCACATTGAATGCAGTTATGGATGAATCGCTCTTGATAAACATTGTGATCTACATGGGTACAAAGGTTAATGTTCTAACTTTTGATGCATGGAATCAGATGGGGAGGCCCCCATTGTTGCCATATTCAAATGTGATGTATATGGAGAATAAGACTAAGGATATTCCCATCAGAGTGTTGAAGGATGCATCCATAACCATCCAAGGGGTAAACTTTATTGGATATTTTGAATTCTTAGCACTTTTTAAGGAAAATAAATTTCCATCCTTACTTAGATGCCCCTGGTATTATAATAATAATGTTGACTTGCACTTTAACAAAGGGTACATAAGTTTTGATAAAAAAGAGGAGTGAGTTGTTATTCCACTAACGGATGGGAATTGTACGCACTATGTAGATCCTTTAGAAGAAGAGGAACTAGAAAAAATCTATGTGCACACTATTAGAGACCACAAGGTTGTCCATACATCAGGAGGAGTCACACAATGGGAAGATGCTTAGTCCATGAGTGATACAACTAGTGTTGTATGTGAAAATTGGGTGTAAGGGACCTATGAGTTAAGTTCCTTGGAGGAAGGTAGGCACCCACTTACACTAGAGAGGGTAACCCTAATGTATTTTTATACCTGATGGAATTCAAGTGGACATGTCAAGTAGAAAGGAGGATTATGCATACTTATACCTTGTATGGAAAAAAAAATGTGTTGGTTGGCGACCCATCAAGACAATAATCTATGCAGTGGTGCTATAAGTAAGCGAAATGGGACATTCTCTATTCAAATGCACCAGAGGACTTAACCAATTCTAGAATGTACAGTCAAGCTATCATGCACGAAGGAGTGTACCTCATTACACATACTAGGATGAATGTGAGATGCAGCCAGGAGTATATGTAAGGGGAAAAGGGAAGGATAGATGAATGGACTAAGGGAAGTGGAAGTTATATTCTACCTTGCAGGGTTGTGTGTGTGCATGGTACAGGGGCATGTGAGGGATGTGTAACCAGATAGGTAATGTGCCAAGAGGACAACGGTGGATAGTATGCACATACCTGTAAGTAATTGAGCTCTCAGAGCCAAAATGGGGATGTAAGTTTTTAAAATAACTAGGGGATCTTATTTTGGGATAACAGTGTCACATGGCCGATTGGACCAAATCAAATGGACTAAGGTAAGGGTGGAATGAGTTCCTTGTGTTCGCTTCATAGGACCTGACTTACCCACTAGAAGATGTCCTTTCTTCCCAAATATAGTCTTGAGCATCATCCCGCCGGGAGAACCGAAAGAACATGGAAACATTAGTGTACCTGATAGATCCTGAGGAGGTAGAAAACTTGCCTGTTAACCGACTACTAAAGGAATGTGTAACACACTTTCATCATTGAGTCAAAGGACCTGAAATCATACGCCTACCATTTAAACCTCCAATTCCTCATGTAGCTTAGATCACCTTGGTCATAAAACAAAGAGAACACAAAAATATGTTCTCAGATATTCCTGGACATACCTAGGAGGTTTTACCAGATAGTAGACCTAATGTGTGACTTCCAATACTTGAGATATCTTAAGTGGGTGACCATGAATTGGGCACTAGGGATATCATGCACTCATTAGGGGAAAGGAGGATTAAGTTGGAACATTGAATGTGTGTGCTCTCATTTCATCAATTTTAGGCCTATCCAAGATCCAAAACAATAATGCAAGTTATCAAATATAACCTTAGGGAGGTATTTTGGATAACAAGTAGTTTCAATGTCGATAGTGCACGGAGGTAATTGAAGAACCTAAGTGGGTGAGCCTAATGGTGATTATTATTACATGAAAGATTCATCCATGACTAGGGATTTGAGGTTATGTATCATCCCATTTAAAGATCTTTGATGCATGTGTGAAAACTAGGGTCTGATAGCAATAGACAAATATATAAAGGTGAGCAACCCAAAAAGTGGAAACGGTAAGTTCAAACTAGGTCAAAGACCATACATGAGGGGTTGGATTGTATGGTATATTCCCAACCTAGATGAATTTATAATTACATTCCATGTTTCTAGGGTTACTTAGGTTCAGATCTCCCTATTTCACTATTGCATAGTCTCATATCTCTCCATAAGTCACTTGAAATCAGCCAAGTGTTTGTATACCTCCATTTTATGATTTCGATTGCATCTTAGGTTAATCATTGTATGAGAATTCTCTCTCTCATAATTATTCTCACAATAATCATCAACTTTTGCAAGTTCTTAATTCTTACATCTAAACCCTATATGTCATGCTTATATAGGCTTATCCAAACTTAGGGCACTTAGCCAAGCAATTACAATCAATAGATCTAATTTAATACTAAAAATAGATATAATTCTTGAGAGTTAAATAAAATACTCCCACATAGGTAACTGATGTTGGTTAGCCCTAACCGATGTCAATTCCTCCTTTCCTGACTGATGTTGGTCATAGGTGACCGATGCCGGTCCCTCCATAACTGATGTCAGTTACTGTGTTTTCCAACAAGTTTCATATTGCATGCTAATCCAAAGTAATTGAGCTTCACAACTCAACAATTTCCCACTTGGAGATTAATTACTGCACTATACTTGTACAACATCATTCCTAGATCCTTCCTTAGCTTTGTTTCTTCCTCTTCAAGTCTCAAAACTGAAGACCAAAAGAAGTGGAGTGTAGCTCCAAATTTTAATTTGTTAATGGTTTCGTTATCATATCCACAAGGTTCTCACTCATATGAATCTTTTCTAGATTCAACAACCCATCATCTAATACCTGATGTATGAAGTGATACCTCAACTAAATGTGTTTTGTTCTCAAATGAAATGATGAGTTATTTACCAAATGAATTGCATTATGACTATCACTGAATAATTTGCAATCATCTTTCTCCTTTCCCAACTCTTCCATGAACCTAATCATCCATATCATCTCCTTGCTAGCCTTTGTAGCTATAACATGCCAAAGCCACAAACTTCTATAATCTTGAAATCCAGCTAAATACCATCCCACCTACTGTGAAAATATATCCAGTAGTGTTCCTTCTACCATCCAAATCTCCAACCATATCCAAATCAACATAGCCACATATTGAAACCTTCATAACATAACTGTTGGGACCCCAAAATATTGGCTAAGTACAAAAAGGTGCATAGGTATGCAAGGCCTAGTTGAAGAAAGGCACAAAAGAAGAAGGTTCACAAGGCAAGGTTCTATGAGGTCTTTAGAAGGGCCATGTTACACACTGGAAGACAAGGTCTTGGGACTTAGCCATATTTGGTGTATCGGGTAGGACACGAGAAAAGCGTAACTCGATTGCACTTGTAGAGTGGATAAGGTGCCAGCCTTAAGATAGGTTGGCCTAGGAAGGAATATGCCCTATGTTAGAAGTTTCTAGAATACATCATGGAACAAAGTGGAGAGCTCAGACCTGGAGGAGCATGCTTTCATGGAGGACCACTTTCAGAAACTTGGTGTCACTAGATCTAAAGCTGTACAGAAGGATGAGTTGGCACTTTGGGATGCCTATATATACAAGCACACGATAGGATAGAAAAGATATAGATTTGATCACAGATAGGAGAGATCAATAGAGAGCGGGGCTATCTACATAAATGACTGCAAGGAGTCATATTGGGATTAGGTAGAATGAATATATAGGAGAAGGATGTATCAAGGGGCTTGGGGTTATAAAATTTTATTTTTGATGAGATAAATGATATGGATCCCTGTTATAATGCATGAATTTGGTCTGCCATCAACTGTGGTGATTTGTACTAATGGATCTAATGAATATAATGAGGTTACCAAGTTACATCGAATGATTATCCATGTAATTGGTTTGGATTCGTATCTATGATCTCTTCATAGTTCCTTGTTCATGTATGTTTATCAAGATAGAATATTAATTCCTTATGCATTTTCCTTTCATGTTTTAGATTCTAGTTATGTTAAATATGTTGAAGTACCCTCTATGTCTGTAATGATTACAATTGATCTAGAGGCCGTTCTGAGCTCTATGATGATTCGTATGTTTCATTCCCATCTTTACTTCATTTAAATTTTATGATCATAGATGATTTTTTTCCACTCAACTCACATAAAAGAGAGATTCAGCATCCCGCGCGTGCCTCAGGTGAATGCCTAGTGCCCGTTGGGTGATAGGTTCAGTGCACATGGGATTCCCTATGTTCCTTTATGATGGGTGTAAAAATGAATACATATTGGTTTCATTTCGAGGACCTCTTTTCAAATTTGTAGTGGGAAATGGCATACATCATGGTCTATGTGATGAGTAATGACAAGATTGTTTAACTTTTAAAAGTATTGAATCATGGTTTAATAACACAGAGGATGAATCTTCTCAGAGATTTAGCACTAGACCTGAGTTTGATGCAAATAGATGGGTATAAGAGAACCTCTACCATGATTTGTATGAAAAAAAATTCTATTTCTTCACAAGTAGAACTATATGAATGGCTCTCGGCATATTCATCTAGATCAAGATGGTATTATAGATCACATGCACGTGGACCCAAGAAGAGTAACAGAGGCTGACAAGATGTAGATCTGATGTGGAATCATGTTGTGGATCATTGGTGGAAAGGATGTGACTTGTTATCTATACTCTAGAATATGTTATTTCAACATATTATTATCCAAAAGTTCATTGAGTTTGAGTTTCTTCAAGAGCCCAGAGGATCATTTCTATGTGTTATCCCTCTAGCAATGAATATCCTGCTTGTGACCTTGAGTTTAAAGGCATTTCGGATGGACGCATCTAAACCATGTCTGAATGATGGGCAAGGAAGCTAGGGTGGAGGAAGATGGAAGATATTGTGATAGAGAAAGAAAGGGAGGAGAGATGACTCAAGTATAGTGAATCATGTGAAAGGGATATTTCTAGCCAATGCAAGGTTGTAGGTTTGATGGATCTATGGAGGCAGATGTTGTGAGAAGGATTTAAGGTTCATGTAGAGGATGTGGAACCTAAGTAGTATATGCTACCCCATCTTGGTAAGTTCATGTAAGAGAGAACCTCTTCGGCTTCTAATGAGATTTCGTCATGTAGAGAGAGAAGGATTTTTTGGTGCACGTATCTAAACCCACCTAGTGACCAAACCCTAGCACTTAGTTTTCCAGATCAAGGAAGGAGTATCGTTGACCTATTTGGTATCAGTGGAAGTGACAGATCTCCACGCTAAGGAGATACAATTTATCATTTCCCACTTCTAGTAGCTACGTATACTATTCCAGTATTCAGAGGAATTTTAGGACTAGGAGCAAGTACACAAGCCTTCGATCTCACATCTAGAAGTGGCGTTGGATACACTAGTTATAGTGGACCCTTATTCATGACCATCTACAAGTACCTCAGTGGACCTTTGGTGGATCCTTCGCATGACCACAATAGGAACTGGTGGACCTGGTGGATCTAGTGGTTCAGGAGGAATAGGATGATGGTGGATCTAGTGGGTCAGGAGGAATAGTGCCTGGTGGATCTGGTGGATCTTGTGGGTTAGGAGGTATAGGACCTAGTGGATCTAGTGGATCCAACAATAGGGGAAACACCAGAGGAAACCAAGGCTCTAGATTAAGAGCATAAGGGCCCCAACCACCTCCTCAGGTTTTTCTTTCAGATGTCTTTATATTTTCCAAATTACAAAGGTATTGAAGATGCTACAAAATATGTTCACAAGTGTGATATTTTACGGTGCGTGAAAGGAGATCACTAGCCCAGAGCAGAAAGATAATCCAGTTTGCAATGACGTTGCAAGGGCACGCTGCATAGCTGGTATAGGAAATACGACACTCATCAAAAGGTTGTTGGATTATACTACTTTAAATAATTCCTTATTAGTAGAATTCCACATCCCTAAGTTTAAACATAAGAGTATCAGCTACCCTGAAGGAGATTCAATAGGGAATGGCATGGAGAGTGTGTAGGATTATGATATACATGGTTCAAAACTCATCATATAAAAATTATCATATGACATTCACCCTTCATAGCATGCTCAATGGTTTGTTGGGGGGGTTGATAACACCTTTTAGAATAGCTTTATCTTATAATACTTTCATAGACTCACGCGAGGTGTTAGCAGCTGCTCTACGTGCACTGAAGATTGTTGGAAGTGTTGATACTTGTGTTAGCCCATTTCTAGAGGCTCAAATATTTGTTATGGCTAAGTAGCTAAGATAATTTTTCTGTGAACTCATCCCATGAGACTTGTAGTGGTATATGGTGTATAGATTGTGAAGTAGAGGGGCATGTCAAGGATAGTTTTCCCCAGAAGGACAATACGCACCGTAGTAGTACACTATGAGATTTTTCATGGGGACCATGATGCAAGTAGATGTCCCTTGTTCCAACGCATGTAATTTGGGAAGAATGTGTCTTTCTACTATAATATATACACCTTTGCGACCCCATGACACTAATGATTATAGGATTATTGATCATATCCATGAGGTCATTGATCTTGGTGATGCACCAAACTAGCCTTGCCAATAGTTCTAAAGAATAATGACTGCCATTAGGAGGAGCACGTAGATGGAAGCACGCGTGGAAGGGGATTTTACAGAGGATTTCATGGTCGTGGTAACCACAGAGGAGGAAGAAGTGAAATCCCACATGGAACCTGTATTAATTATGGGTCTGCAAACCACTACAAATGCGCGAGTGCCCAGACTTATTGCAATGCTCATGGTGTGGGAAGAAGCACAAGTATGAGGAGTGCCCTAAGCTATGTTGAAGAACATGAATCAACAGCACTAGAAAGACAAGGGCACTGCAATGGTAAGCATTAAGAAGGCTAGACACAAAATGGATGCCATGAGTGACACGTGATGTAGGCTTAGAACCTGTTATGGTAACAACAAGAGCATGAGGCCATGCGCACATAAAGGAAATACCAAGGAAGAAGAACCCGGTTTCAAAGGAAGAAGTGGTACATGGGAAGTACCTAGACCCTATGCATCAAAAGGAGGTATATCAAGAAATGATGGACGTCATTCGAGTGTTTACAAGGAGAAAATTAGTCCCTAAAGGAGCAATCTAGGAGGGAAGAGCAAAGAAGGAAGGTCAAAGCACCCAAAGATGACCCGGATGAGTTCAAGGAAGTATGTAAAATGCTAAGGCAAGAGAATAATATTCCCTTGCTAGGAGCATGGTTTAGAGAGAAGGTACCACATGCCAGAGAAGATCACAAGAGGAAGGTCTTGCATGTAAACCTTCCCCCTCAAAACCTTGACTATGATAGGGAAATCATATTAAATGCATGGTCATGGATGGATGGCTCCTTAGTAATATCCTCATTGAAACAAGAGCGAAGGTCAATGTTCTCACCTTGAATGCTTGGGATTAGATGCGAAGGCATGCATTACAGGCATCTTTGAATTTGATTGTATATGGAAAACAAAATGTAAGCCAATGCCCATCAGTGTCTGAAAATATGTAGCTATCACCATTCAGGGAGCTAAGTTTACTGGGGACTTTGAATTCTTGGCACTCACCAAGGCAGACAATTTCCTAGCACTGTATTGGGCGCCCATGGTGCTATAAGAACAATGCAGATCTTTGGTTTAACAAGGGATACATAATATTTGAAAATGAGGAGGAATGGGTCATCATACCCCTAGTCTGATGGGAAGTCAACACCCTGTACTGAACCTTTGAGAGAAGAGGTCTTGGATAGAATATATGTGCACTCAATCAGAGATCCAGAGATAATTCATCCCACTGAAGGAGTTATCCAATTTGAGGATGCTTAGTCCCTAAGTGACACCACTAATATAACATGTGATAATTGGGTGCATGGAACCTATGATTTAATCGAGATGACATTTGAGAGGATCAGTGACAAAGGTGACAAAGGCGCGTACGGTCTATCACCTAGGAGGAAAGGAGCTACCTAAGTACTCAGGAGGAGCCTTCCTTGAGGTTTTTTTATAGGATATGGAAGCTCATTGGAAGGAGGAAAATGAATGAAGGGGGATGTTAAGTTACGTCCTACTCAAAAATACTATGCGTTGGTGGGCAACACATCGAGATAATCTCTTGGAATGGTGCGAGGTGAGAATAGCCTTATCTATAAGGTTTTGTAGAAGCAACACACCCACGGCTATAAAAGATTACCATGGTAAAGAGACCACTTCCTTCCATATCTAAGCATGTGAGACAGCTTGGATGGGAAGCACAGAAACATTTCCACCCTCATAACGGGTTCAAAAGTTATATTCCACCCTACAAGGTTGTGTACGTGTATATGGTACATTAATTCTGAGACATGCCGCCAAATAGGGAATTGGCAAGAGTTAGTAGCTAATCTCATTCAAGCATTTGAGTATTGGAGTATAAATCCCTTGGTGGATAAGGCATTACAAGTTGTCAAGATGCCTTACCATTAGGGATAGTACCATGGTAGAAGATAGGCTTCTAGAGTTTTTGGGTGAACCTGGCCTGGAGGCACATGCTTTGAGGAAGAAGAAACAGAAGAGCTACAGCTTGAGCGCACGTGTTTGGAAAAATAAAAGGGGAATATGGTGTATGTTATTGAAAGTGAAGAAGTGGAAAACTTAGATGTTGACCATTTTGTAGGGATGCGCAAATTCATAGATAATGCTAATGAATGGGTGCACTGCCTATCATGAGCCTTTAAATAAAAATAAGGTTAACATCAGCTCATACAGAAGATCCTAAGGAGGCTATCATTAGAAGACTATTGGTCGAAGAAGGAATTCTCTAAGATCTTTGGTCTTTTGACGTGAGTTTGATTATTTATTCCCACGTGGGTATCATGAGCTTAAAGGCATGTTCACCATTCCTTGGGGAAAGGTAAATGAGAATTAAGTTGAAGGAAGGTACGTGCACCCAATCTGGAAGAGACCATACCAAATGAATCCTAACCTACATTCGAAGGTTAAGGAGGAAATAGATAAGATGATAGCATAAAGAATTATTGAAGTTGTTGAAGAATCAAAATGGATAAGTCTAATGGTAATTAGCATAAATAAGGATGCGAAGGATAAGGATCTATGTTAATTACAGGGACATGAATGCAGTATGTATCATTGATCCTTTCCCAACCCCATTTATTGAAGAAATCTTAGAGGGAGTGGCAGGGTGTGAGGTCTATTCTTTCACAGATGGATTCTCGGGCTATCACCAGATAAGGATTGTGAAGGAGGACCAAAGGAAGATGACTTTTACCATTTATTGGGGAATTTTTTCCTATACGGTCATGTCATTTGGATTGAAAGAACGTGCACCAGCTATGTGTCTCTTGCTCATTGTGGTGACAAGCTTTCCAGGACATTATCCATAAATTCCTTCAAGGCTACCTAAATGATTGGACAATATATGGGTTAGTGAAGGACCATTGTGATAATCTTAAGGCTGATGTTTGAAAGATGTCGGCAGTTGAGGATATCCCTTAACATTAAGAAAGTGTGTCTTTGTCTACCCCGTTTGGAACATTATTGGGGCACATCATATATAAGGAGTGCCTACTAGTAGATCCCACCAAAAGTTGCAATAATTTTCGGATTAAGAGAGCCTAGCTATTCAAATTGCATAGTGCGTAGATTTTTTGGGGAATACAAGGGCTACTATCAGGAAGTTCATCAAGTGATATGCCAAGATCGTCATGCCTTTACAAGAGTTACTTAGACATTAGAGTGCCTTCTCATTTGGGAGAAGCACAGTCAAAATGCAATTTGACACTTTGAAGTATAGGCTTGTCACTACATGCCTATCCTATATTTCCCTTCTTGGGATAAGCCTTTCCATGTTCATGTAGATGCCTCCAGGAACTTCCATTAGAACAGTACTTGCACAGCTTGGTGAAGGGAATTGTTGATCATCCCTTGTGCTTTGACAAGCAAGAAATTAACATCAGCAGAGCATAGAGTTACACTACAACTGAGCGCAAGGCATTATCAATGATCTACACACTTCATAAATTCAAACATTATTTGTTCAGCAACTCCCTTTTATATTTTACACTGACCATATGGCATTGAAATACTTGGTGAATAAGCCTGTCCTATACAAGGGCGCATATACTCGGTGGGTACTATTGTTCTAATAATTTGAGATCATGGTAGTTGTCAAACCAGGAAAAAGTAATTCCAAAACTTGACCATTTTTCTAGGATTGATTCAGTAGAGGATGCACATGTAGAGAATTAAAGAGACTATGCTAGACACACAATAGTGTTTTAGGTTACAGCACGTGCCCTCGGATTTAGAGGATATTGCAGTATTTTTTAAAAAAGGTGTGGCACCAGATGGAATGAAGGCCTTGGAGAAAGAATCAAGTTGACCATACATGCGTCACGCCCTACATGCTAATTAGTGGAGACCTATACAAAATAGGGTCATGATGAGGTTGTGCATCAGATGCATCCTAGAACATGAGTTCGCATTACAATTATAGAAGAAGCATGCATGGTGGGATTGTAGCAGGACACTGTGTAGGTGAAATGTAACTACATGGAATATTCTACTTGGCAGGGCTCTGTAGTGGGAGACCATTGTATCAAGGATTGCAAGGGGTATTGTAAATCATGTGACCATTGTCAACACATTGGCAACCAAAAATAGAGCGATGAAATTCCTTTGTGCCCTATCCCTAGCACTGAACCTTTTGAGAAATGGGAAATAGAATTTGTAGGCCCTATTGCACTAGTAATGCGTAGGATTGGATCATGCTATGTAATCACTTACACAGACTATTTGAAAAGGTGGGTAGAGGTAGCCCCAACTAAAGACTATACAATATCTACAACAGTAAGATTTTTATGGGAGAGAATTTTTACGAGGTATGGATGCCCTTTAAGTTTAACCAGCGATAGGGGTACATGTTTATTGAATGAGACCGTGAGGATCCTGTTAGCGGAGTTCATGGTGGTTCATCAAAAAACTACTCCCTATCACCCTCAAGCAAATGGAACTGCTAAGGTGTTTAAAAAAATACTGATTCATACCCTAATAAATATTTTTGATGTCAGAAGAAAATATTGGGATGACAAGGTATCAGTCGTATTATGGGCTTATAGGAAAACTTATAAAAGGATGAACAAAGCCACACAGTTTCAATTAGTGTTTGGAATAGAAGTTGTCCTACTAGTTGAGTTCATGTTGCCTTGTTTGTAAATAGAATGCATAGGAGGGCTAGCTAATGAGAAAGCACTGGAAGAAAGGATTGATAAATTAATGAAGCTAGACAAAAGATGATCACTTTCCAGGTGGAGCCAAATAGTAGAAAAAGCAAAGCAAAAAGCATGGCAAGATCGCCACATTAAGAACAAGAAGTTTAAGGTTGGGAAGATGGTCTTATTGTATGATTCAAAGTTTATGCACCATCCTGGGAAGTTAAAAGTGCATTGGGTGGGCCCCTACACCATCTCATACATCCTTAATTTAGGCGCATGCCTGTTAAAATTGATGGATGAGACGAGATTTCCAGGACACTTCAATGCAAGTAGGTTGAATCCCTACTATAAATAAGTCTTCTTGGTGTTTGTAAATAAGGCAGTATTGTTAGTTAGTTTAGAATTTTCCTTAATGCATTTTATGTTCTTATGTTTCCCTTTCTTGTTTCTATTTTGTGTTGTGCCTTGGGTGCTGGTAATCTCATTACTTTTTGAATGTTGTAACTGTGTAGAGGACCATGCATCATTTTAGTGTGGGGTGGAGTAAGGTGGAATAAATTGAAGTGTCAAGCAACAAGAAGGATTTCATTGTAAATCCTGGTTGAATGGCCCTGTGAAGAAAGTACATGTAAAGAAAGGTGAAAAAGGATGGTTGGTGTTAGGATAAGGCTACATTGGGGATCCACATACAAAAGAGGAAGAAGTGCAAAAGCAACACAAGACAAGAGAGAGAAAAAATCATGACAGAAGTTCCTTCAGCACTGGTTATGCACTCAATTACACGCCAGAAGGTTGGAGAATTATCCAGGCAAGGTTAGGCACGTGAGTTAAAGCACTAAAGTTTGGTTTGTTTGAAAAATCCACATTAAGTGTTAAAGTATGGTGGCAGGTAAGGTATCATTTAATGTTACAAAGTGGGAAAAACTATAAATACAGGGTCGAGGAATTTCATTATTTACTTTGTGCATATGAAGAAAGAAGCACTTTTGCATCACTGCAAACTAGGGCTTCCAGAACTAATCCGTGTGAAGAAAAATTTGAAGAGTTTGTGCATGAGTATCTAGTTTGAATTTTTAAACAAGAAGGAAGGGATTTCAAAGGTGTAAGAAAAGTTGTGAGAAGGCATCGTCTCATGAAAGTATTATCCCAGTTAGGGTTTGAAAAACTAGGGCATGGGTCTAAGAGGTTTTCTTCACAATTTTGAGATCTAAGGTTAGAAGAAGTAAAAGAGTAGAGTAACAAGAAGATATTGAAGTGATAAGAGGACCTATACAGTGATAAGAGTTTCCTATCTTGTTGCAATAATGCCATCACTTCCTCATTCTTTATTCTTTCCCAAATTGTTCATCCCCTTATTCTTTTTCCAAGACATAAGTCTACTATGATTCCTTATTCATTGGAGAAATGTTCTTATGGACGGAGAACAAGTGAAGTGTTGGGTGGTGTTGGGACCCAAAAATATTAGCTAAGTACAAAAAGGTGCGTAGACGCACAAGGCCTAGTTGAAGAAGGGCACGCAAGGAGAAGGTGCGCAGGATATGGTTTAAGGAAGGGTTTAAGAAAACTCGTCGCACACATGCAGATAGAGCTAAGGTTTTAGGACTTAGCCATATTGGGAATTTTGGGTAGGAAACGAGAAAAGCATGACCTGACTACACATGCAGAGTGTATAAGATGCCAGCTTAACAACAGGTTGGCCTAGGAAGGAATATGTCATACGATAGAATGTTCTAGAATAAATCATGGAAAAAATTGGAGAGCTCAGGTTTAGAGGAGTATTCTCCCATGGAGGACCACATTCAAACACTTAGCACTTGATCTAATGCCATAGGAGGATGAGTTGGAACTTTGGGATGCCTATATATGTGAGCACCTATAGGATAAAAAGATATAGATCAGATCAAAAAGGAGGAGAATAGAGAGAGAGAGAGAGAGAGAGGAGCTCTGTAGAAATACTACAAGAACTCTATGGGATTAGGTAGTGTTGGTTGGATATTTCGTCACACCAAAATATGAGGTTTAACCAAAATACATGGGATTAAATCCCTCCTCAAAGACAGGTGAGGCTACCTGTTTATTACTAATCTAAAACACAGCAAAAATAATATGTACAGTATTCACAATAATCTAACCATTGGGGTTGGGATAGAATCCCAAAATCCATATCCGTGCTAGGTAAAGACGTTGTTGTTTTCTGAAATAGAATGGATCAGAAAGGAATACACAATGGAAAGGAAATGATGGGAACGTATTTTCTTTTGAGAAAACGAAGATCATGAAATAATCATACAAGTTCTAGATAACAAATGTAATGTAATGTTTAAAACAATTAAAATGATTGAGAATGCTAAAAAAATAATAGCTTAAGATCTTGAACATAAGAACAATATCTTAAGAGAGATGAATCTCACAACATAAAATTTGAAAAAATAGCATCGATTTCTATTCCTCAAATGATTAAAAGAAAACAAAAAGTTTTTCTTCTTCACAATAGTTCTCAATATTCCAAAAATCTCAACCCTTTGGAATGGATAAACATCCCTTATTTATAATAAAAGGTGATGAGAGAAAATAGGATAAATCCTATAAAATAGTCTTTTAAAATAGATTCCTATTTTGCTAGATTCTCACACCGGAGACCAAGTTAAAATTTGCTTCCTATGTGATGAAACAAAAATGAAAAATACATGTTGATTTCAAGATTGAAATGACATGTTGCATTGTGCTTATTCCGTATAATCATCTTTATCTTCCTCCAACAAAGCCTGCTTGTTCCAAAATTATTGGAATATTTTGATTATGCCCTATATCTCATTCTCATCAGGCGCAATGGAATGATCATTCAGAACTTCACATGTTTCCTGAGTATCACTAGAATTGCCAGGAAGTTTTTTCAATCTCTTTTTGAGTTTCCTCAGGGTCTCCAAAGAATTTTCAATCTTCACAAACTTGTCAATGATCTCCATGCCGAATCCATAAGTTGGTTCATGTTGAATTGATTCTTGGATATTTTTGTAAATATAATCAACAGGTACGATACCAGAGCCTTCACTCAACACCTTAGCACAAATTTTGACTAGCTCTTCTTCTAAGTCATTCTTATCATCAACCAATTGATCTCTTGATTCTCTCAATTTTCTGCAAGCTTCATTGAGAATATTTATTCTAAATCTGATGGCTTTATTCAGCTGAAAATGTTTATCCCCATGTGGAATGTTTCCCTCTTCGACCAAGATGCAAGAAGGAATCTGTTCCAGAATTTAGAGAGCTTTGAAAGTCAACTCTAGGTTCCGAATTTCTACTTAAAACTCATCGTCCATTTTTTCTCCATCTTTCTTTATATCCTCTAAAGATTGATAGACTTCCACAGTATCTTTGATAACTTCTTTTCCTTGCAAGAGCAGCCTTTGGGTCCATTCATCGAATGCTCTCCCCTTTTCATTAATTTTCTCAATCATGGGTACTGATAAGAAATCGAACCCGATGGGAGTAGAGGATGATGGTTTTGACTCAGGAGGCTTTCAGAGCTTGAGTAGCACTTCTATTAGGTGTTGTAATTTCTCTTTAATGTCATCTCTATTTGTCTTAGTTTCCCTCAAATTATAGCACAACACATTCATGGCATCTTGTGCATTCTGGTTGGCTCCCTCTGTTGCTACTTTCCCTAGATCCACCCTTGTGATTTGATAATCTATGACCGTTATGTAATCCTTAGTTTTATCAGTTGCAGGAGTAGAAATCTGAAAACTTATGCCCTGAGGCATCCAATGTAATCCTTGAGATTCTTTTCAGTTTCATGGTTGATTTATTGGGAGTGACCTTAAGGGAACTGAAATCAAAGGCTGGTAATGGGACAAATACCATCCTCTTCCTCGGAGTCTTATCTACTAACCAATGAGGTGAATTGGATGAAGTTGCTTCCATTTCAAACGTTATGGTCACATATTTAGGTGAAGGATGATTAGCTTGTGGAGTGCGGACCACCATAAGTGTAGCACCAGTGGTAGTGGATTTAGGGAATAAAGACACAATAGGAGGAGGCATGTCCACGGTTAATTAGGGTCCAGTGGGAAAAGGTGAGAGGCCAGAGAAGATACTAGCCATGGCTGAGGAACATGGTGAAGAAATCTGAGGCAAGGAAGGTTGAATGGGAGGAGGCAAGGATGGTTGAATGGTAGGAGGCAAAGATTCTAGAATTAGAGCATGAGTAGTGGTAGGAAGAATTACCTTCGATGAACTGTCTACCAAAGGAGTAATGGAAGGTTGAATAATTTCTTCTCTTGAAGGAAGACTCCCTTTTTTTGGTTGTGGAGGTGAATCAAGAACCTCAACTATTTGTGGACGAGTAGCCACTGGTGTAGTTACTTGGTCTTCCCCCTTTCTTACAAATTTGACCTTCATTGGCCTTTTGGAAGGGTTCTTATCATTTTCCTTTTGTCCTTTTGAGGGTCCCTCTTCCAAAGCATCTAGCTTTGCAAAACTCCCTTCTTTATAACTCATTCCCTAAGAAATGAGCCACTCCTTAGTATGGGAAATAATTTGAGTAGCTCTTCCTGTGATAGAAGCTTTCTCAGCAATGGACCAATCAATGGGCAGGAATACATATTGATCTTAGTTTAACCCATCATATGAGGCATCAAGGACACTCTCGTTGTCTTTAGTACCTTTTGGGATGTCTAATAAATCCAGCATCTATATTTATTCAATTGTCAACCTGGTATTATCCTTTCTTTGGATGGAAACTTCATCCTGAAGATCTACGCAAACATCTTCTATGTTGGGAACATGTAGATATAAAATCCCATATGACTTAAGGACTCCTCAAAAATCAAATCAATTTCTGTGCTTCATGTGCTTCTTCAACTTGTCCTGAAGCTCGTGCACCATGTTCTTAGCTTTGACCACTGTTGAGCAGATGTACGTTCCAATGGAAATGGGGAAGGATACAACAACCTTTTGTTTGCTTTGTTAGAATTTGTGGAAATCCAACAACTATCTTACCAACTCCATTAAGATAAGCTTATCACCTGGGAATCTGGGAAATCTAAAAGGATCACCTGGATACATGACCACCCGAAGGTATGTGAACCTCTTAAACTATAAGAAGATACAACCCCATTTTGATACTTTGGCCCATGCTTCATTAGAGACTCTTCTTTTCCTTAGATCAGGGTTCATTCTGCAGATATTTTCATAGAAGAAAGCATCATTCACTCTTCTGAACTGATCTTCGAAACCTTTATTTGTTAGCTGAGGGAGGTACCGATATATGTGTTTTGTAGCCCTATCTCCTTTTGCATCCAATCCTAGATCATTTCTCATGTCAGCTGCTGCATAGGTGACATATAATGACATATAGAATTTGTTCGTAGTCAAGACTGTCTTCCTCTGGGAATCAATCTCATCACTTATGAGACTACTCCAATCAATCCCTTGTTTGTTCTTCTTCATAATAACCATGAATTGATACATCCATCCTTGGAATTCCCTTGACTCAGGAAGTCCAAATACTCAACTTAGCAAGGTGATGATGTTTCTGATTTCAACGATGATTTCACTCCTGGGGACAAACTTGGGAAATCTTGAGACGATTGGCTTGGCCTTGATCAAGAATTTTCTATTCACATGCCTGATGTAGTCTTCTTGATCTTTCTCCTAGGATTTTTGTGCTGACTTGATATCTACGTCAACATATTCATGAAAGTTGGGTAATCTTAAGAGGTCATCAAAATAACCCCCGTCCAACTTCACTATGACTTCTCCTGCTTGATTTTTCACTGAGTGAGTGTCTGAGTCATAATGGGAAGCACAGGCCAAAATAAACTTAGGGCATTGAGTAGACATTGGGAGTCCTACTACAAGAGGGAGGCCACTATTGGTTATTGCCTTCATCCAGGGACTCTGAGAAGAATCCTTGGTTCTATTCAAGAAATCCTCCATGTCAATGTTACTGAGTTTTGTATCTCAAATGTCATAATTACAATCTATATAGGAGGGGGATTCAATCTTCCATACTTGTATTTCATCTTCCCTGACTTATCTAACTTGTCTTTAGATGATCCAGGATCTGACATGAGAAATCTTGAAGGAAGAATGCCTAGAAAACTCTTATATGAGAAATCAGACTTGGAAGCTTGCTAAACAACCCCGCAGACCCGACACACTAGAGAGGGTGTCATAACTTAGGTCTTTTCGAACACTTCACAAAACCTGACACACTGGAGAGAGAATTTTGGAACTTAGTATATGTCCGACACTTGGTAAAACCCGATACACACTGGTGGAAGCAAGGGGATGTTGAACACTTGAACAAAACTGATACACTACAAAGTGTATGTCATAAATTGATAGATGTCTGACACCTGACAAAACCTGATACTTGATGGAACTTGGAGGTTTTTGAGAACTTGATGGAGCTCGACAAATTGTGGAAACAAAAATATGTTGAACACCCTGCAAAACCTAAAAAATAAAGGAATCGGGTTCCTGAGGTGTTAGGACATGAAAAACTCCCGCCATTCACCAGTTAGGATTTTTACATTTTTTCAATAATTGACATGGTATATTCCATGGGATAAAATAAGGAAACACCCTAGGGGTGAATTCCATACAAGTAATTTCAATGGAATGCAACTCAAAATAAAGAAAACAATCTAAAACCCTAAACCTAGAGGAAAAAAGGAAAGGATGAAGGACATAAAAAAGAATGTTTCAAAAACGAAATCAAAAGACCTCAAATTGGAAAGAAAAGTAAAATACCTTTAGTAATCTCAAAATATAATTGAAAAAAGAGCACACAATCAATCAAGAATCTTGATCTAGTTTGAAGGTTGCAGGTGCAAGAGTGAAAAATCCACGCAGCAAAATTACAATTGGTAAAAATGACATGTAAAATTGGGCTATTTATAAAACCCTAGCATTTATGACACCTCACCTGACACGTGTGACAACTACCTAAAAACTCATATTTAATTCCATGTCATCATGCTTGGAGTGCCCAAAAACCCAATATAAAGGATTAGCTATCAATTCGGGTTTTGGGTTTCAGGAAATAGATGACATGAAACATGAGATGTTTGGGTGCTCAAAGGTTCTGAAAACCCGACACAAACAATTTATCAGGTTTCAGGTTTCGGAAAATAGATGACATGAAACATGAGATGTTTGGGTGCTGATGAGTTTTGAAAACCTAAAATACTGGCTAGTTTTGGGTTTCAATTTTCGGGAAACAATTTGCATATAGCATGTAAAAAACATGTTTTCATGTTGTTGAAACCTGAAAACCTGAAAATCTCCTCAAAAGGGCACTTTTAGGAGATTTTTTCCAAAAATTTCTACTGTTATCTTAATTTTAGCTGGAATCACTAAAATGAGATAACAGTTGGCTCCAGTTGGGGACTTTCTTGGTGACATCGAAGGAAGAGAACTCAGAATCTCTAGTTTTATCCATTGGGCTATAGATTCTGAAGAAAGAAGAAAACCACAAACAAACAAAGAAAAAAAAAGAGAAAAAACACTATAGAGAACAAATTATGTACAATGAAAGAGAGCATCTTGCATTACTAATGGAAAAACTTCAAATATTGACCACTAAAAGGTAGAGGGAGAAACTCTCCATCAAGGTATGATAGATAGAAGCTATTTTCACCATTCAACTGATGTATTTTGAAAGGTCCTTTCCATAAAGAATCAAACTTTCCATGCATCCCTTTCTTCTCTCTTCTCTTATCCCAGAGGAGTACTAGATCTCCAACCTAGACATTGTGTTTCTTTTATTTCTTGTCAAATATTCTTTTGACTTTGATATGATGCTCTGTGATGTAATCCACCACCTTGCTCCATTCTTCTTCTATCCTGGCTAGGTACATCATCCTTTTCCCGATAGAACTTTGAAAAGTTTCATCCTCAATTGCTTTAGCCAACTATAAGGTTAGTAATTCCACAGAGATAGGTATCTCAGTGTTGATCCCATACATCACCTGAAATGGGCACATCCCAATAGCTTGTTTAGGAGTAATCTGATTGGCCCACAATGTATCATACAATGCTTTGTGCCATGTTCTCTGATTCTCCTCAACTAAATTTATGATTATGGTCACAATATTTTTGTTCCTTGACTTGGCTTGACCATTGCCTTAAGGGTAGTAATCAAATGAATGAGCCAACGTGATCCCAAATCCATAAAAAAAATCTGTCAACTTGTGAGATGAGAAATTGGAGGTATTGTTGGCAACAATCTTGTGAGGCATGCCAAATCTGACAATTATATTTTCTTTGAGGAAGTTATAGACAACTTCAAAGGTTACCTGCTTGATGGGTGTAGCTTCCACCCGCTTGGTGAAATAGTTTGTGGTAGTGAGCACGTAGTTGTGTCCCACACTGGAGGAAAGATTCAATACTCCAATGAAATCAATTCCCCACTGGCGAAAAGGTTCTTCAATCACCGCAGGCTTCAGGGGAAGAGCTGCTAACTTAGGATGACCAACAAAATGTTGACAAGCTTCACATTTGAACACCCATTTTGCTGAGTCTCAAAAGATACTAGGCCAATAGTATATGGCCTATATGATCTTATAAGCTATCATAGAGGAGGAGAAATGTCCTCCACATGCTAGATTATGGAAGGACTCTAGAAACCTCACCTGCTGTGACTTATCAACACAGTGCAAGAATACACCATCAATACCTTGCTTGTACATTCCATTATCCCACAGAATCTATCTTGCGGATCTTAAATTAACTGTCCTCTTCTCCTTTTGGCTTAAATGTGGGGGGAATTCGCCATAAGTTAGAAAGAAAGAAATATTTGTGTACCATTCGTCAGTTGTGCTAAAAAAAAGCACCATGGGAAATTCTGAAGAGGTTTCTTCAGGTTTTTCACATTCTGTCTCAGCATTATTTTCTATAATTAATTGGCACAAGCCCCTTCCTCATACCAACTTGGTAGGTCTAATATCCAATTCATACTTTTGGAATTTAGCTATCCAATTACCTCGTTGACTACCTAGCTCTTGTTGAGTCAAAATGGATTTAACTGCAGTATCTGGAACGAGAACGAGGGTATGGGAGCTCATCATGTAATACCTGAAATGTTTCACTACTTTCACCACCACATAAGCATGATTTTTAATTTGTTACATTTTCATTTCATGTTCTTTTAATGGAAAGCTCATGAAAGCGATGGGAGATTCAATTCCTTCTCCATTTTCCTACATCAAGATGGTTGATACTATATGAACAGAAGCATAGCTGTACATGATGAAATATTTTTTGAAGTCTGGACATACTAGAATAGGGGCATATGTAATTGCCTTTTTGACTTCTTTGAAAGAAATCTTCCCTTTAGTTCTCCATTGAAATGGATTTTTCCCTTTCATCATCCCAAGGATATCTTTGGTTTTATCAACAAAATCAGGTACAAATCTTCTTAGAAAATTAACCTTCCCGAAAAAGGAGTGCACCCCAGTTTTGCTTGTGGGTAGGGTAAGGCTTTATATGGTCTTCACCCTTTCTAGGTCACCCTTTTTGTGGATAGAATCCCAAAATCCATATCCGTGCTAGGTAAAGACGTTGTTGTTTTCTGAAATAGAATGGATCAGAAAGGAATACACAATGGAAAGGAAATGACGGGAACGTATTTTCTTTCGAGGAAACACAGATCATGAAATAAACATAAAATTTCTAGATAAAAAATGTAATGTAATGTTTGAAACAATTACAATGATTGAGAATGTTAGAGAAAGAATAGCTTAAGATCCTGAACCGAAGAACAATATCTTAAGAGAGATGAATCTCATAACATAAAGTTTGAAAAAAAAGCATCGATTTCTATTCCTCAAATGATTAAAAGAAAACAAAAAAAAAATCTTCTTCATAATAGTTCTTAATATTTAAAAAATCTCAACCCTTTGGAATGGATAAACATCCCTTATTTATAATAAAAGGCGTTGAGAGAAAATAGGATAAATCCTAGAAAATAGTCTTTTAAAAGAGAATCCTATTTTGCTTGACTCTCATGCAGGAGACCAAGTCAAAATTTCCTTCCTATGTGACGAAAAAAAAATGAAAAAGACATGTCAATTTCAAGATTGAAATGACATGTTGCATTATGCTTATTCCATATCATCATCTTTATCTTCCTCCAAAAAAGCATGCTTGTTCTGAAATTATTGGAATCTTCGAATTATGCCCTGCATCTCATTCTCATCAGGCGCAGTGCAATGATCACTAAGAACTTCACATGTTTCCTAAGTATCACTAGCATTTCTAGGAAGCTTTTTCAATCTCTTGTTGAGTTTCCTCAGGGTCTCCAAAGAATGTTCAATCTTCACAAACTTGTCAATGATCTCCATGTCGAATCCATAAGTTGGTTCGTGTTGAATTGATTCTTGGATTTGTTTTTAAATATCATCAACAAGTATGATACCTGAGCCTTCAATCAACACCTTAGCACAAATTTTGACTAGCTCTTCTTCTAAGTCGTTCTTACCATTGACCAATTGATCTCTTGATTCTCTCAATTTTCTACAAGCTTCATTGAGAATCTTTATTCTGAATCTGATGGCTTTAATCAGCTGAAAATGTTTATCCCCATGTGGAATGATGCCCTCTTCGACCAAGATGTGAGATGGAATTTGTTTCAGCATTTAGAGAGTTTTGAAAGTCAACTCTAGGTTCCCAATTTCCGCTTAAAACTCATCGTCCACTTTTTATCCATCTTTCTTTATATCCTCTAAAGATTGATAGACTTCCACAATATCTTTGATAATTTATTTTCCTTGCAAGAGCAGCCTTTAGGTCAATTCATTAACTACTCTCCCCTTTTCATTAATCTTCTCAATCATGGGTATCGATGAGAAATCGAACCCAATGGGAGTAGAGGATGATGGTGTTGACTCAGGAGGCTTTAAGAGCTTAACTAGCACTTTTATTAGCTATTGTAATTTTTCTTTCAACTCATCTCCATTTATCTTATTTTCCTTCAAATTTTGGCATAACACATTCATGGCATCTTGTGCATCCTACTTGGCTCCCTCTATTGTTAATTTCCCTTGAGCCACCCTTGTGATTTCATAATATGTGACCGTTATGTCATCCTTAGTTTTATCAGTTGTGGGAGTAGCAATCTCTGAAAATTTATGCCCTGAGGCATCCACTGAAATCCTTGAGACTGTTTTTGGTTTCATGGCTGATTTAGTGGGAGTGACCTTGAGGGAACTGAAATCAAAGGTTGGTAATGGAACAACTACCTTCCTCTTCCTCAGAGTCTGATCTACCAACCATTGAGGTGAATTGGAAGAAGTTGCTTCCATTGCAAATGTTATGGTCACATCTTTAGGTGGAGGAGGATTAGCTTGTGGAGTGGGAACCACCATAAGTGTAGCACCAGTGGTAGTGGATTCAAGAAATAAAGGCATAGCAGAAGGAGGCATGTCCATGGTTAACTAGGGTCCAATGGGAAAAGGTGAGAGGCCAGAGAAGATACTAGCCATAGCTGAGGAACTTGGTGAAGAAATTTGAGGCAAGGAAGGTTGAATGGGATGAGGTAAGGATGGTTGAATGGGAGGAGGAAAAGATTCTAGAATTAGAGCTTGAGTAGTGGGAGGAAGATTTACCTCTGATGAACTGTCTACCAAAGGAGGAATGGAAGGTTGAATAATTTCTTCTCTTGAAGGAATACTCCCTTGTTCTAGTTGTGGAGGTGAATCAAGAACCTCAACTATTTGTGGAAGAGTAGCCACTGGTGTAGTTACTTGGTCTTCCCCCTTTCTTACAAATTTGACCTTCATTGGCCTTTTGGAAGGGTTCTTATCATTTTCCTTTTGTCCTTTTTAGGTTCCCTCTTCCAAAGCGTCTAGCTTTGCAAAACTCCCTTCTTTATAACTCATTCCCTAAGAAATGAGCCATGCCTTAGTATGGGAAAGAATTTGAGTAGCTCTTCCCATGATAGAAGATTTCTTAGCAACGGATGAATTAATGGGCAGGAATACATATTTATCTTTGTTCAACCCATCATACGAGGTGTCAAGGACACTCTCGTTGTCTTTAGTACCTTCTTGGATGTTTGATAAATATAGCATCTAGATTTATTCAATTTTCAACCTACTATTATCCTTTCTTCGGATGGCAACTTCATCCCGAGAATCAACCCAAATATCTTCTATGTTGGGAACATGTAGATATAAAGTCCCGTATGACTTAAGGACTCCTTGGAAATCAAATCCATCTCTTTGCTTCATGTGCTTCTTCAAATTGTCCTGAAGCTTGTGCACCACATTCTTAGCTTTAAGCACATGTACCTTCTAATGGAAATGAGGAAGGATACAGCAGCCTTGTATCTACTTTGTTGGAATTTTTGGAAATACAACAAATGTCTTACCAACTCCATTAAGATAATCTTATTACCTGGGAATATAGGAAATCTGAAAGGATCACCTGGATACATGACCACCCGAAGTTATGTGAACATCTTGAACTACAAGAAGATA
Source organism: Taxus chinensis (assembly GCA_019776745.2). NCBI lineage: Eukaryota > Viridiplantae > Streptophyta > Pinopsida > Cupressales > Taxaceae > Taxus > Taxus chinensis. The sequence goes on along the minus strand of CM034146.1, from coordinate 499,407,239 downwards.
CAACCCCATTTTGATACTTTGGCCCATGCTTCATCAGAGACTCTTCTTTTCCTTAGATCAGGGTTCATCCTGCAGATATTTTCATAGAAGAAAGAATCGTTCACTCTTCTAAACTAATCTTCAAAATCTTTAATTGTCAGCTAAGGGAGGTACCGATATATGTGTTCTATAGCCCTATCTCCTTTTGATTCCAATCCTTGATAATTTCTCATGCCAATTGTTGTTATCCAAAATTCACCCCTCAAGGTAATTTTAATAACATGCATCAAATTCTTTAGTCCTGCGCAAGTAGATTGATTCAAGGCCCAAAATCATGTTTTTTGGGGGCCCCTCGGCTTCTCTCTAACTCTCCCATCCAAGAAAAAATCCCAACGATTTAGAAAAATAGAAAAAATGCAAAAAATAAGGTTGCAGGATTCTTTTAAAGCATTTCAGGTTTGAAGGGTGTGGATCGTACCAGTGTGGGTCATACTGAGGTTCATCTTACCAAGTTTGGGACCAAAAAGGGAAGAAAATTGGCTAAGTCAAACATTTTTGTCCTAGGCGGTCCATGGGATAGTTGGGACGTCGGGACGTGTGGGATGCAAAAATTTGAAATGGCCACAGGCAATAAAAATCATCAAGTTTTTTGTTTTGTGCGGTTTGGGACAGCCAGGAAAAAAGTATGCACGGGACGTGAATTGGCCAATTTTCTGCAAGATGGTCTATTGTGGGCAGTGCGGAGATTTTGTTCCGGGACAACTGGGACAAAAGTACGCGCGAGACGTGTAGGATGCGCAAAGGAGAAAAAGCCAAAAAAGGGGGCAAAGAAGCCCTAATCGGCTGATGTGGGAGAATTCATCTAGGAAAGCCGAGACGCGCGGACCCGATTTTGCCGAAATAGCTACAGCAAAGAAGAAAATTCAACGTTTGACCCGTGAACTTCAAACGGCCATAACTTTTGACTCCGAGCTCTGATTTTCAAAAAATTGGACTTTCTAGAATGAGCACGACATCCTCTACCCAAAAAAAAACTAGATTTATTATTTTTAATGAGGGTAGATATATTTAAATAAAATAAACATATTCATCTTTAGTCAGTTAATGTTCATTCTCGTCAAATGACAGAAAATGCCTGCCAGACCCGAAATAGCTGCCCGCACTCAGAAGGCCATAACTTTTGCATTTCTCAATGAAATCACACAAAATTGGTACCATTAGATATTTTTCTCCAATCCCAATGCATAATAATCAAGAAATTTTGGATTTGATGAGAAATTGGTGGATATTTTTCATAAAATGTGTCTGGGTTCATAACAACATTTTATTTAGTAGTTGGGAGTGCAATTAAGAGGCATGGTCACCATTATTTCTCTTCTGCAGCACCTGTGATAGTATAGGGAGCCTTTTTCAAGTAATATACAATCATTTTACTCCATTTAATGCCTCTTATAAGTGGTTGAAGGACAAATTTCGGGATTTCCATTTTTCCTTCTCTCTCTCTTCTCAAATTTTCTATAAATTGGAGTGTTGGGCTCATTGTAAAGGGGGTAGTTTTTGTAGCAAAGCTCTACAAAAATTTCTTTATGAATCCAATGTAATGCAAGCCCTTGTTGTGGACTCCTTACATGGTGATCCAGGCCCTTATCTTATAACCGATTGAACTGTGTATAGCAGGAAGCAATAAAATATAAGTTTGTGGATGCATCTTCCCCTACTGTGTTTTCTTGCATTCTTCTTGCCCCTTCAACCTTGATTACAAGAATATTGTGTCTATTATTATGTTCTTACAGGGATCCATTATCATTGTATATGTTCAAAATATTGTTGTGAATGCATTTTGATAGATTATGGAGAACTATCATCACCCCTTCTAGTGTGCACTTTGCTTCTGTATCTCACACATTTGAAGACTACTCTCACACCCTCCTTTTCTGGTGTATCACTGTTGTAGTGTAGGCTTTCATTTTATGCATTTTCTCTCCCTCATCCCTTGGAAATTTAGATTAGAATAGTTAGTTTCCCCTGCATTAGAGTAGATTGTGGCAGGTAGTTTAGGAGCAAGAACCAACTTTCTCTAAAGGTCTATCTCAAGTACCAAGTCCCACAACTTGGAGATAGTACCCATGTTATCCAATCACACCGTGAATTCAAGTATATGCACTTGTATAAACATAGGGGTGTTGTGATTCGGTGATAACAACTGTTGCATAGGTAACATACGATGACATATAGAATTTTTTCATAGTCAAGACTGTCTTCATCTGGGAATCAATCTCGTCACTTATGAGACTACTCTAATCAATCCCTTGTTTGTTCTTCTTCATAATCACGATGAATTGATACATCCATCCCTGGAAGTCCCTTAACTTAGGGAGTCCAAATACTTGACTCAACAAGGTGATGATGTCGCTGATTTCAAGAATGAAATCACTCCTAGCAGACAAACTTGGGAAACCTTGAGACAACCGATCTTGGCCTTGATCAAGAACTTTCTATTCACATGGATGATGCAGTCTTGTTGATATTTGTCCCAGGATTTATGTTGCTGACTTGAGATCTATGTTAACATATTCCTGAATGTTGGGTAATCTTAAGATGTCATCAAAATAACCCCCATGCAAAATTCACTAGGACTTCTCCTACTTGATTTTTCACTGAGCAAGTGTCCAAGTCATAATGGGAAGCACAGGCCAAAATGAACTCAGGGAATTGAGCAGACATTGGGAATCCTACTATAAGAGGGAGGCCATTTATTGGTTATTTCCTTCATCCAAGGACTCTGAGAAGAATCCTTGGTTCTATTCTAGAAATCCTCCATGTGAATGTTACCGAGTTCTATATCACGGATGTCATAATTACAATCTATATAGGAGGGGGATTCCATCTTCCAATACTTGTATTTTATCTTCCCTAACCTATCTAACTTGTCTTCAGATTATCCAGGATCCAACATGAGAAATCCTAAAGAAATAATGCCTAAAAAACTCCTATCTGAGCAATCAGACTTGGAAGCTTGCTGAGACAACCCCACAGACCCACCACACTATCTAGATTTTAGGACTTGTAAAGCACCTGATGAAACCTGACACACTAGAGAAAGAGTGTCAGAAATTAGGACTTTTTAGACACTTCACAAAACCCAACACACTAGAGAAAGAGTGTCGGAACTTAGTATATGTCCGCCACTTGCTGCAAAACCCGACACACTACAGGTAGATTGCAAGGGGATGTTGAGCACCTCGCAAGAAACCCAAAATACTAGAAAGTCAGTATGTTGGATGATTGTTGGATTTCTGGCACATGGACAAATACTGAAACACTGGAAATCAGATGTTGAAGAATGTTGATCATTTGATGGAGCACTTAGAAACGTCCCAGAAACAATGCGGAACTTGGAGATGTCTAAAACACCCTATAAAACCCGACAAATAAGGGAATTGGGGTTTCTTGAGATGTCAAGACATGCAAAACTTTCTACCAATCACCAGTTAGGACTTTGTATTCTTCTCCTTTTCTTTAATAACTCACAAAAATGGTATATTCAATGGTATAGAATAAAGCAAACACCCTAAGTATGAAATCTTAGATCAAGTAATTTCTATTAGAATACAACCCAAAATAGAAGAAGGAAACCTAAAACCCTAAACCTAGAAGAAAAACAGGGAAGGAAGTAGAAGGAGATGTAAAAGAACAGTCACAAAAATGATATTCAATAAGACCTCACAATTGCAAAGGGCAGACTAAAATACCTTCAACAAATCTGAAAATATAATCGAAAACATGAATCATTCAATTGAGCACAAAATCTCGATCGGGTTTTGAAGGTTGATGAGAGCATGTACGAGAAAAATCCACGCAACCAAAAGTACAAAAGATACAAATGACATGTAAAATTGGGACTATTTATAACAACCGCTAGCATTTATTACACCTCCACATGACACGTGTGACTAACTACCTAATAACTCAAAGTTAATAACATGTAATCATGCTTGGAGTGCCCAAAAACATGATATAAAGGATTAGCTGTCAATTCGGGTTTTGGGTTTTGGGTTTCAAGAAATAGATGACATGAAACATGAGATGCTTAGGTGTTCCAATAGGTTTTAAAAACCTGACACAAAGGGACATAGTCAGGTTTTGGGTTCTGGAAAAAGTCAATCGACATGAAACATGAAATGTTTGGTTGGTCATGAGTTTTGAAAACCTGAAATATTGGCTAGTTTCAGGTTTCAGGTTTCGGGAAACAATTTTCATATAGCATGTAAAAAACATGTTGTCATGTTGTTGAAACCCGAAAACTTGAAAATTTCCTCAAAAGGGCATTTTAGGAGATTTTTTCCAAAAATTTCTATGGTTATCTTAATTTTAGCTGGAATCACTAAAATGAGATAACATGTAGAAGCCATATAAGGGAGTTATGTATTAAGGGGCTGGGTTATAAAATTTTCTTTATATGGATGAAAGATATGATCCCTGCTATGATGTATGACTTTGATCTGATCAAGTTGTGGAAGTCTAATGGATCCATTGAATGTAATGGATCCATTAATCAAGTTATGGTAGTCTAATGGATCCATTGAATGTTATGAGGTTACAAACATGAATAAGTATGAATGAGGTCTCTATATATTTTCATTTATGTTCGTGGATGTTATGGAATATATGTAAATCCTTATGTATTTTCCTTTCTGCTATAGTTATGTCTGTTATCTGTAAGTACCCTCTATTTGGAATGAATACATTTGTCTAGAGGCCGTTCTAATCCCTTTGATGATTGTATGTCTCATTTCCACCTTTATTCATAAAGATCCTGACATAGATGAAGGTTTGCCACTTAAATGATATACAAGACAGACTTAGTGCCTGCACGTGCCTTAGGTGAGCACCTAGCACCCACTGGGTGATAGGCTGGCACACAAGGGATTTATTTCCTTTGTGATGGGTGTAAAATGACTATAATAACCACATGTTAGATGTCCCTTTCAAATACCTGAGTATTCATTGCACTGATTTCTAATGCTCTTTACCTAGATTAGCTATATATCTACTCACAACTCCCACTTCCTATGTAATGTCTGGTCTGGTAAAAACCATAGCATACATGAGACTCCTAACTGTTGAAGCATATGACACTCATGTCATTTATTTTACCTCCTCATGTTATGATGTACATTGATCTTTTCTCAATTTGAAGTGTCGAACCATAGGTGTAATAACAGGTTTTACATTCTACATCTTAAACTTTTCTAACACCCTATAGATATAATACTCCTTAGACAAATACAATTTATTATTCTTTCTGTCTCTATTTATTTTCATGCCAAGGATTATTTTTTAAACTCTAAATCCTTCATCTAAAATGTGTGACCTACCTTTCCCTTAAGCTCACTAATGTCCTGCATACTAGATCCTGTAATAAGCATATCATCCACATACAATAACAAAATAATATAACTCTCATTTTCAAGCTTCTTGAAATAAACACAATGGTCAGATTCACATCTCAAGTAACCATGCTCATGCATAAAACTATCAAACATCATGTACCATTTCCTTAGAGATTACTTGAGCCCATATAGGCTCTTTTTCAACTTGCACACTAATGTCTAGTTACCCTTGACTTCATACCCAAGTGGATGATGCATATAAATCTCTTCATCCAATTCACCATGAAGGAAAATCATATTCACATATAGTTTCTCTAAATGTAAATCCTCTACTGCAACTAAACTCAATACAGTACAAATAGAAGTCATCTTTACAGCAGGAGAAAATATTTCACCAAATTCAATACCTACTTTTTGTGCAAATCCCTTTACAAAAATCCTTTCCTTATACTTTTTATGTCCACCCTCTTCTTTCTTAATCATGTAAACCCAATTATTCTGCAATTTCCTTTTACCTACTAGAAACTTAATCAAATCTCAAGTCTGCTTTTGTTCCAAGGATTCAATCTCCTCATCATTGCCACGCTTCGACTCGACGTGGGTCTTATCCTAAATTTCTTCTTCAAAAATTTCTGGTTCACCATTATAATTCAATAATAAATAAAATAAAGAAGGTATAAATATTTTTGGAGGTTTACTTACCCTTTGTGACCTTCTCACAGTAGTTTGGAGTACCAGAGGCTCATTCTAGACCTCCTGGACATTTGTATTTAAATATGTTAGTGATCGACGCCAGTCAATTATAACTAACGTCGGTTCTGATAACCGATGTCGGTTCTAATCTTCTATAACTGATAATAGTTTTGTTAAACGATGTCAGTCAGGGGTCAACTGACACCGGTTACTGTGTAACTTTGTCGGTATTATTTTTAAATCTGAGAGTTCATTTTCATTCAAAAAATTCTCAACCAGTTCATCCTTGGGTACCAAAATTTCATCTCTATACATTCTCTTTTCATTCCACTCAATATCACAACTCCTAATAATTCTAGAATTCTCTAAATCCCAAAAATGGAATCTAAAATCACCAGATCCATAACCAATGAAAGTGCATCTCTTGAATTTTTCATCCAAGTTTTTCCTATTTTCCTTATCAATATGTATAAAAGCTTCTAAACCAAACACTTTAAGAAAAGAAAGATCTACCTATTTTTTGGTCCAAGCTTTCTCTGGTATTCCTCCATCTAGTGAACTTGAAGGCCCATAGTTAATCAAATAAACAACTGTATCAACTACTTCTACCCAAAACTGTAAGGGAAATATAGAATGTATCCTCATACATCTAACACGTTCCATGATTTTCCTACTCATTATTTCTATAACACCATTCTCTTGTGGTGTTCTTGGAACCATTCTTTCTCTACGTATCCCATTCACTGAACAATAATCATTGAAATTTTTTCTACAATATTCACCACCATTGTCAGATCTAAGGAACTTTAACTTTGAATTTGATTCATTCTCAACAAGGGATTTCCATCCTTTAAAAGTCTAAAAAACATCAGATTTAAGTTTAATACAATAAACACGTACCTTTCTTTTAGCATCATCAATGAAAGTAACGTAATACTAGGATTGTCCATGAGAAGCTACCTAAGATGGTCCCCAAACATCTGAGTCTACAAGCTCTAATTTCTGCTCTGTATTTTCCCCAACTTAGATAAATCTCACTCTCTTTTTCTTTCCAAAGACACAATGCTCACATAAATTAATATCTAGATCTTTCAAATCTAATAACTTACCCTTATCCTTTAAGATTTGCATTCCTTTTTGACTCATATGGCCCAACTGATTATACCACATGCATGCATCTGAATCTAAAGTAGATAATGCAAAAAATGAATCAGTAACACAAGTAGATAAATATAGCATTCCTACCTTCTTACCTATTGCAACAATAAGAGCACACTTTGTGACTTTCCAAGAGTCTCCTGTAAAAGTAACCATGTAACTAGCTTCACCTAGTTTCCTTGTAGAAATAAGATTACTTCTGAGTCTTGGCACATGCCTCACATCTTAAAATACCCATGTATTTCCATTATACAATTTTATATGAACTTCCGCTTTTCCAGTAATACTACAAGGTTCATCATCACCCAAATAAGCATGCCCAAAATTTCCCTAGACATAATTTCTGAAATAACTCTTATTAGGGGTTGCATGGAAAGAAGCTCCTGAATCTAAAACCCATGATTCAATTCTATTATCTAAAGAAAGAATAAGAGCATCTTGTATTACCTCTATTGTAGCAATATTTTCTTCTTTACCTTTTTATGGTTTTTGATTGTCTTTATCCTTTGACAAATAATATTTCTTTGCATGTCCTTTATTTCCACATTTCCAACAAGTAATTCGTTTACCTATGGATTTAGATCTGCTATCCCTTGACTTTGATTTCCCATTACTCTTACTCTTGGATCTCTCCTTCTTCCTGCCCCTATTTTCTACATTCAAAGCAGTCCCAAATGATGTTTCCTCTATACTCTTCCTTAAAATTTCTTCATTCAATATTATACTAACCACACCATCAAACTTCAAAATATTATTAGCAGATGTTGTATTACTGACAACCATTACCAAGTTATCCCAACTATCAGGAAAAGAACATAAGAATAAAAGTGATTTCACTTCATCATCAAATAGAATATCAACCGATTTTAACTAATTTATAATAGATATGAAATCATTCAAATGACTAGATGTAGATCCACCTTCATACATCTTAGAAATAAATAGTTTCTTCATCAAATAAACTTTATTTGAAGCACTAGATTTTTCACATAAATTAGCAAGATATTTCATTAACCCTACCATAGAATTTCCTTTTGTAATATTAAAAGCCACGGATGCTATGAGGCGCAATATTATAGATCCCAAATCCTTTCTATCAAGAATCTTCCATTCTTCATCAGTCATTTTCGTAGGTCTAGACTTCTCATCCAATGATAAATACAAATCTATTCGATATAGATAATCCTCAATCTATATCTTCCATAATTGTTAATTCCGGTCTTCAAACTTCTCTACCTTTTATTTTTTTCTTCTTCCATTGTTTTAGCTCCCACTTAATCAGAAAAATCTCTATGAGTAAATATTTCAACACACAAAACCCTCAAACAAATCTCTGATACCAGTTGTTAGGGTTATCACACCGGTTGTAGAAACAATATATTAGATCTAAGAATACATGCAAATAAAAGAGGATATTCTACCAGAAGAAATATAAATAACAAGATATATAAATCAACACCATATTTAATGTGGTTCACCTAGTGTGGGCTACATCCACAAAGAAACAAGCCAATATATTATCCAAAGATTTGACAAGATATACAATTTAAGATTTACAATCTTCCACACCTCTCAGATGTACAATACTTTCTTTCACACAAGATTTTGCATCTTCTCTAAGAATTCTCTCTCACACAATTAGTCTCACAATAATCATCAACTTTTACAAGTTCTTCTTAATTATTACTTTTGAACCCTAGCTTTCATGCTTATATAGGCGTATACAAAATTAGGGAACTTAGCCATGCAATTATAATCAATATATCTGCTTTAATACTAAAAATAGATATAATTCCTGAGAGTTAAATAAAACACTCTTGCATAAATAAACAATTTCGGTTAGCCTTAACCAATGCCAGTTCCTCCTTTCTTGACCGATTCCAGTCATAGGTGACCAATGTTGGTCCCTCCACAACTAATTTTGGTTAATGTGTTTTCCAGTAAGTTTCATATTTCATGATAATCCAAAGTAATTGAGCTCCACAACTCAAAAATCTCCCACTTGGAGATTAATTACTACACCATACTTATACAACATCATTCTTGGATCCTTTCTTAGCTTTGTTTCTTCCTCTTCAAGTCTCAAACTCGAAGACAAATAGAAGTGTAGTGTAGCTTCAAATTATCCTTTGCTAATGGATTCTGGTAGGATATCCAATTTTATTTGCATGTATGCTTAGATCTAATATATTATCTATACAACTAGTGTGCTAACCCTAACAATCTGGTATCATTGAGGTAATTGAAGAATCTGAGTGGGTGAACCTGATGGTGATTAGTATCAAGAAGGATGGGAGGATGAGGATTTGTGTTGATTACAGATATTTAAATGATTTATGTGTGATAGATCCTTTTCCAAACCCGTTTACTGAGGAGATTTTGGAAAGTATCGCAGGGAAAAAATCTATTCTTTCATAGATGGATTCTCCAGATATCATTAGGTAAGAATCATAAAGGAAGACCAAGAGAATAGTACTTTCACAAATGAGTGGGGGATTTTTCTTTACACGGTTATGCCCTTTGGAATTAAGAATGTTCATGTTGTATTTTCTTGCATCGTGGTGCAAGCCGTTCAAGACTTCATCCACAAATTTATGTAAGTCTACTTGGATGGCAAGACGTTGTATGGATTAGTAAGGGAACATTGTGACAATTTGAGATTGATGTTTAAGAGGTGCAAGTAGTTAAGTATCTCTCTAAACATTCAACAATGTGTTTTTGCTACCCCATTTGGCACATTAGTAGGTCACATTATATGCAAGAAAGACTTATCGGTAGACCCTGCCAAATTATTTTAGGGTTAAAGGAGCCTATCAGTCAAAGTGCAGTGCATGGATTCTTAGGGCATATGGGTTACTACAGGAATTTCATAATGGGACATGCCAAGATTTTTGTTTCATTGGAAGAGTTATTAAAACATAAAATAAAATTTCATTGGGGAGAGGTGTAACAAGTGTATTTTTACATGTTGAAGAAGAAACTTACTACGCCCATTTTGCACTTTCCCTCTTGGGATAAGGCCTTTCATGTGTATATTGATGCGTCAGGTATGGCAATAGGAGTAGTGTTGGCACAACCTAGAGAGGGGATTATCGATCACCCTTTTTGTTTTACAAGTAGAAAATTAACTCTAACTAAAATTACACAACGATGGAGCATGAAGTGTTATCTATGATTTATGCACTACACAAGTTTAGGAAATACTTATATCCTACTTCATTTATCTTTTACATTGATCATATGGAACTCAATTACTTAGTGAAAAATCCTTACTTACAAGGGCTCATATGTTGGTGGAACTTATTATTTCAAGAGTTTGACTTTTTTTGGTCATTGTAAAACTAGAAAAGAGCAACTTGGGACCTGACCATAAAAAATTAACTCAAGTGAGGATATAAAAATAATTGAGGAAACAATGCTAGATGTAGAGTTGTTTAGATTGTAATGCATGCCCTTTGACTTGGAGGATATTATTGTTTTCTTGTGAATGGGTGTAGTGCCAGAGGGAATGAAATATTTTGAGAAGAATCAGATTTCTATATGTGTCACACACTATACGTTGATTAGCAGAGACCTATATAAACTAGGCCAAGATGAGTTTTGCGTTAGTATGTGTTAGAACATAAGCATGCTATAATTATGAAAGAATCTCATGGTGGCATTGTAGAAGGACACTATGCAGGGAATTTGACCATGTGCAAGATCCAATTGGTAGACCTTTGGTGGGAGATAGTTTATAAGGATTGTATAGAGTGTTGCAAGGCTTGGGAGCATTTTTAGTGCCTTAGTAAGCTAGAGTAGAGAGATGAAATTTTGTTAAGACCTATGCTAGTGGAGAGCCATTTGAAAAATGGGAAATAGACTTTATGGGCCCTATTTCCCCAGCTGCTCGTAGGACAAGTTTGTGGTATATTATCACTTGTACAGACTATCTTATAAGATGGGAAGAAGTATCACCTATAAATTATTTCATAGTGGCTACATGAGCTTAGTTTTTATGGGAAAATATAGTCAGTAGGTATGGATGTGTGTTGAGTTTAACAAGTGATAGGGGTTTTTGAATGAAATTGTTAGAATCTTATTGGCAGAGTTTATGGTGGTCCATCACAAAACTATGCCCTATCACCCTCAGGCTAATAGGACTATTGAGGCATTTAACAAGATATTGAGCCACACATTGACCAATATTTGTGATGTTAGAAGAAGAGACTGGGATGATAAAGTATATGCAGTGGTATGGGCATATCGAATGACGTATAAATGATTGAAAAAATACACACCTTTTTAATTGGTGTTTTGCGTGTAGGAATTTATTCATGTGGAATTCATGTCATCATCTCTGTGTATTGCACATGTAAGAGGATTGGCTAACAAACAAGCATTAGAAGAGCACAAATAAAAAATAATTCATTTGGATGAAACGTGTGCTTTAGTCCTTTGGAGCCAATGGATAGAGAAAGCTAGGTAGATGTTGGGAAGATGGTTCTTCTATATAATTCAAAGTTTGTGTGCCATCCTGGGAAACTCAAATTACATTGGTTGGGACCATATGTTATATCATATATACTTGATTCAAGTGCTTTCCAGTTACAAGTGCTTGATAAGACATAGTTTCTGAGTTATTTTAATGGGATTAGGTTGAAGCCCTACTATAAATAAGTCTTCTGTGTGTTTGTAAGTAAAGCATTGTTTCCTTGTAGCTTAGGATTTCCCTTAATGAATTTTCCTTTCTTTGTATTTCCTTTCATCATCGCTATGTTTTGTCTTTTAGTTTCATTTGTTGTGGGTGTGCTTGCGTGATGGTATCCAGTCATTATCTAAAGGAGTTTTATGTGTAAAGGACTGCACATCTATTTAGTATGGGGAAAAGAGTGTAAAGAAGAGTTTTAGTGAATAGTGCAATATGAAGCAAGTGTTGGAAGTGATGTTGATTGGCATCCTGAATGAGGAAATCAATCATGTGTGGGTTCAGAGGAGCATGCGTAGAAGAAGTAATTATCGATGGAGATTGGTGTCAAAATATTTATAAAAACCACGTATAGGGATAAAAGCACAAATAAACATAAGTTAAGAGGTGATAAGAAGTAGGCATAAAATGTAGAGGAAGATTGACTTCAATGTTAGAAGTGCATGTAAGGCTCTTTGGTCGATGTAATTTTGTACACCAGAAGGTTGTGGGAATTTTGCATGAGTTTGCATGATTAGGAAAAGTTCTAGACAAAACACGTGGGTGGATAAATTTGGAAAGAATGACTTTAATGTGATTGTATAGTGGTAGGTGGCATGGGATTTAATGCAAGAAAAAGAAAAAAACTATAAATAGAAGGTCGGGGTAAGTTATTCTTTTTACCTTGCATTTTTTTGTTAAAGAGCTCTTCCGAACCAAGGCATCCTTGTGAGATAACTTATTAAGAGTTACATGTAAGGTAGAGAATTTGGCAGATTTGTGAACTAGAGTGGAATGGAGTACACAAGTGTGTGCAGAGGATATTATTTTGTGTATTCCCTTGAGTATTTATGCTCTCTTATAGAAGAAGAGTTTTCCACATTAGGGTTTGCAGAGCTAGGGCTTGATGAGAAAATATTGCACCAAGGAAAGGATCAAACATTTCACCAAAGGAGAAGGGAAAGGGAAAAGGAAACCCAGTTGCAACGAAAAGTTTTAACAAAGAGTGGTATGTAGAGATGTAGTACCCAGATGGTTTTAGTGGGGATGGAATAGGTCTCTCACATGTGTAAGATGGTTATAAGTTATTATAACCATAGGAAAAAATACCACTGAGAAGGAGATGGTGTTGGAGCTCATTTTCCCTATTGGTATCCAGATTTAATCTCCTTCACAACTTAAATAGCATCATGATTTTTCACAAGATGCTCATGGATAGATAGATGTTTTGTATGTCATTTGTAGCTGGGGAATCACACCTATCTTCTTGTTTACATTCAAGAATTGAGGGAGTGGATAACACCTTCAAGATGGTTTTGATCTAACCCTCACTATTTTAGGTTGTGCCTATCAACCAAGGCAAGAGAACTTGTATTGCAGCCCTTATATAGTAAGGAGATGGAGATGTCCTTGTGTTTTTCATAGAATATGGAAGAGGCTTTGTGAAAACATGATCAAGTATCCATTATCCAAACTCAAAGGAGTTGTCACTACTAAATGATGGAAATGTTCTCAAAACAAAGATAGAGCTGCTAAAGACATGATAAAACCCTGATCAACTTTGTGCATTTTAGTGAAAGGATTGAATTATTTTATGGACACACAATGCAAATGCAAGGGTATTGTAGGTAGGATGAGTTATTTTAAAATGAAATTCTGATGAGAGATGCTGGGACAAGAGTAGTTTGGAGTCATCACCTTCTTTGGGAAACTTTGCAAATGAATTACAACACCTAAATAACAAATATGTTTCAATGAATCTGAAGTGATCTTTCAACCAGGATGTGTGCACACATGGATGCCCAAATCTACACTATTCCATACAAACTTTGATAACCTGCCACAAAGGCTTGAAGCAAAATACCAATGAAGCATCCAGGAATCCCTATTTAATCATGACCTAAGGTGCACCCAAAGGTTTACAGATAGTCTCATTAATCAAGGACGGTAAGATGATTTTAAATTTGTTTATCTTTTATCAGATGAGAGCTCTTCTGAATGCAAGATTGCAAATGCCACTAAGCCATCAATTAGAAATGAGACCCTGTATGATCAGAGAGATCCTAAACACAAGATTGCAACATGAGCATAAAACATAAATTGAAAACATATTGAAACACAAGTGTATTCAAACTTTTCCAAGAGATAAAACTAATTAATCCAAGAATTTGATTAGATATATCAGCAAGGGAATGTTATTTAGACAATCTCAAAGATTTTTGATGGATTTACAGCTGAAACTAACTCAACATGATGAACATTTGATGCAAAAAAGAATAAAAAATGGCTCTCAGGCAGTTCCTCCAAAAGAAAATGGACCTCTTCTAGTTTCCCTTGTGAAAATTCTTCTCTCTTCCTCCCAAATTCTCAACAAACCTCTAAAATGCCTCCAAATTACATCATATATCCTCTACCATCTTGGATCCTTGCATCCCAAGCAAAGAATATGCCAAAGGGATCAAATTTGCTACAAAACCCTATCCATTTGATAAAAAATGATATAAAACTGTAAAATAACTCGCCAAATGCCATAGATGCACAAATATTTTAAAATATTGCATGAACTCATATCCTTATCCATCTCAGGGTCACATTTTTGGCATCTAGACATGCCAGCCTGCATTTGTAATCATTTTTCACCCTTTTTCCTCATCATTTTAACTCTGCAACTTTTCATTTTTTACCTTCACGTATTTTTCACAGGCTGAGGAAAATATTCCATGAAAAAACACTACAGGGCACCGAATTAGCTCAAAAGAATGGTTCCAATACACTCAGAAGGATGAAAGGATGTGAAATCATATAAAACTTCATGTGATTTGGTGCCAAAATGATGATTCCACACTTCTTGGAGCTTTCATGGTGCCCAAAAAATGAAATTACATAGTAACCGTTGATTAAAATTTTAAATCTCTGCCCTCCATGTGTCAGATCAAATTTTGAATATTCCCTCAAAAATACCCTTTTTTCCCTTTGGATGAGGTGGGACACGTGTCCAAATACCATTGGACTGGGCCTTTGCCTCCAAAAATGCATTTCAAACCCTTTTTTGGATTCGAGAAAATTTTGAATATTTTCCCCGCGAGCCCCTAGATGTGCCACGTGTCCTCCTATGGGCCTCCACCAAAACCGCGGGCCAATTTGATGCATTTTGCCACTATTTTGAGAAAAGGAAATTTTTATCAAAATTATCCACAGGCCCAAACACCCGCTGCCATTTCTACCACATGGCGATCTCCCATTCACTGCGGAGCCAACCCCTCCTTTTTTCCTTCACTCAAACGCGAGCACAAAATCCCTTGTGGGCCTGCACTCTTCCTTTTCCTTTTGAAACATGCCATGTGTTGTCCCCTGATTGGATGTGGGGGCACACCTCCAAATTTTTAGTGGATCAATTTTTTACCTTAAGATTTTCTCCAAAGTTTGAAAAATTTTTACTTTCTCTCCACGCACTCCACATCTCCACCAAATCCGGGACACGTGTCCTCCTTTAATTATTTGCAGGGCTATCTTGCACTTTTTACCTTGTAAACATAGATGCAAAAATTCATAAACTTATCCTTCGGTCCCTTCCTCTATCTTGCCTCTTAGACACATGTCCATTTCTTATTGGAGGCGGGCTCTCGGGCCAAAAATTGACATTGAGAATTTTTCAAAAATTGAAGGAAATTTTTAAGTGACCCCTGCCACCTGTCTGACCATCCTGGACATGTATTTCCTTCCCATTGGGAGTGGGCTCGTAGGCCAAAATTTTCCCCTGACACCCTGAGCCAAACATCACCAAAATTTTCCCAAGTCCTTCGCCATCCGCCTGGCCCTCTTGTGCCACATGTCATCATACCATTGGGCACGGACCCTCAGAGCAAAAATGTCATTGAGAATTTTTTCAAAAATGAAGAAAATTTTAAGTGACCCCCACCACCTGCCGGTTCATCTGACCAATCACACCATGCCACGTAGGCACATCACTGTAACATTGCGGGGCCGCGGTCAAGAATTTTCCTTTCACTAAAATTTTAAAAATGACAAGTTAATAATGTTTTCCCACACATCCCTGACCAATAGGAGCCTGCCACATTAGCATAAAGATTGCAATGATAAATTTGACGGCCCGAGAGCCCGTCAAAATGTGAAAAATATAGGGAATTCCCTAGAAACAAATTTTTTGACAGGGAAGGCAAAATTCTTCATTTTAAACCAACTGAATCATTTTTTGACATCATTTGCGACCTTGGGATTGGGTAAACACTTGCACAAATTCAGGATTTCATCAATTTTGAGTTTTTGCATGATTTGGCAATGGAAAAGATGACACATCTAGAAAAATGAAATATTAGGGCACAAATGGGGGAAACTTGGATCTTGTTTCAAAATAGGGTAGAATAACAACATTATGAGCATATCAAAGGCATTCAATTGGAAAATGTGAATTTCAGACCATGAGACCAAAAATGAAACGTTTGTGAGTACATTTGGTCATGGAAAATAAGGCACATTATGCAAACTCAATAATGGGACCAACATTCCCTATGGGAGAGAGAACACATGATGAGAAACTAGTGTATTATGACTCCGTGAAGACAAATATGGAGAAGGTTGGGATTTTTCAACTTTTTGAGTTGATAATTTTCAAAAAAATTGAGAGATTATATCAATGGCTCATGTCACATGTTCACGAAGATCACTTCTAGTTTGTAGGGAGGAGAATTTTCATAACCCCACAGTTGATCTCCAGATACACTAGACTTATCTACACAGGTGAGTCATTAGACTTTGACTTTGATGACAAGGAAGATATCATGGATATAGCTAATGAGTATGAATACAAGAAGGTCAAGTGCTATTTCAATATTACAAAGATCATTGACCTAGTCATGAAGATAATCACACACTTGCTCACCAATTGAAATGGGAAGGAATGGTGGACACAAGTGAACAAGAGATGGTTAAACATTTATAGAAATATTTTAGAAGGGACAATCTATAGTTCCGCTCAGCCTTCATTGTGGAGGATATCATCGATGTCATGTGTAGTCATTTTTACCCCCATCACAAAGGAAAGAAATCCCATGCGTGTCGGCCTATCACCCAGCAGCTGCTGGGCACTCACCCGAGGCACGCACAGGCACTGAGTCTCTCTTTTATGTGATTTTAGTGGGAAAGATCATCTTTGATCTGAGTGTAAGATATTTGAAAGGAAATAAGACATACAAGAATCATAGAGCTCAGAACGGCTTCTAGATCCTTGTAGTCATTCCAGACATAAAGTGCTTAGTAGATTAAATAACTTACACCAATACAGAAAGGAAGTGGTACAAGCATTCATTCTTAGCTTATAAAAATAAATGAAAAGAACTATGAAGAAGGATGTCTACATCATAACCATTAATGCTCATATTCATATAAACTGGTAACCTCATTACATTCATTAGGCCCATCACATAATGTTACAGAAAGATAGACCATAGTCATGCATTATAACTAGATTCAAATAACTAGGCCCTCAAAAGAAAAATTATAATTCCCAACCCTTGATACATCCTTTCCTACCCTTATTTTCCCAAGCTAACAGAGTCCTTGTAGTATATTTCTATAGAGCTCCGCCCTCTCTTTATATCTCTCTCCATGTGTATTTTACTTCTATAGGAACTTGTATATATAGCCTCTTTGAACTGCCAACTCATTCTTCTATGGCCTCAGATCCATCGCCAAGTGTCTGAATGTGGTCCTCCAGGAGCACATGCTCATCCAGGCCTGATATCACCACTCTGTGTCATGATATCCTTCTAGAAGCTTCTAGTCTAGGGCATATTCTTTCTTGGGCTAACCTTTCACCAGGCTAGCACCTTATCCACTCCACATGCGCATTTGGGTCACATTTTTCTTGTATCCTGCCCAAAATGCCCAATATGGATAAGTCCTGGAACCTTGGCTTTGTTTGTGTGCACTCCTTAGACCCTTCCCTATTAGCCTTCTCCTTGCACGCCTTTCTTCAACTAGGCCTTGCATGCCTACACATCATTTTACACTTAGCCAATATTTCAGTGGCTCAACATCACCCCACACTAAGCCTGTTATCCATCCATGGGAACACTTATTAAATCAATAAAGAATCATATTAGGCTTACACCTTAGAAAAATAATAAGGGGATGAATAATTTGGGAAAGAAGAAAGAATGGGATAGTGATGGCATCACTTTAATAAGCTAGGAAAATCTTTGTTTAATTCAGCCTCCAACTTGTTCTAGGAATCAACTTCATTCTGTGCTCTCTAGCAAAGATCACCCACTAAGGCACTCACTTGATCAAAACCTATCCCATACCCTGATGTGATCATGGTGTCAACAATATTTTCTAAATCCTTTACTATATCCTCCAATGCATCCATCCTTCATGTAATATGTGGGTATAGTTCCTTCAACTAGTTATTGATTTAACCCCTTAAGGTTTCAATGGCCTCGGATTTCTGCTTGACCTCAGCTAGGATATTTTCTCATTCCACTCTGTTCCCCTTTTTCTTCTCCTAGAACTCTTTAAGTTCCACTTCATCATTAGCAACCGGCATGCTCGCCACCTTATCTCTATCCGCGCAGTTGTTGTATGCGTCCTCAACATTCCGGGAGGCAATCTTTACATCAGCAAGGACCTTACTATATTCTACTATGAGTTCCACAACTTTCAACTTAACCTCCTTCTCTAAGCACGTAGCCACTTCTTTTGTAGACTCTAAAGCTATAGGCTGCCTCTCCATGGTGAGGTTTTTTGTTAAATCCTCCACACATTCTAGGGTAGATGCATACTTCCACATAGAAGGGTCTAGGTTTGGATGCTTCAACACTATGGCATTTGTAATGGAATCCAACTTTTCATGTACTTCATGTACCCTAACCTTCTCATCCCTTAAGTCTCGTTATCATTGGGCATTGATAAAATTATCTTGACTTAGCTCCCTTGTCCTCGTAGCTAGCTCTTCCTATCTCTTCTTCATTTCATCCTTCAGATCTTTGATTCTATCATTCTACCCAAATATTCTAGCTTCAACCTCAATAAAGACCTTGTGTAGCACGTTGCACAGTTGTTCATTTGAGAGATGCTGAGCATTCACCAATGGGTTGTCTCCTTTTAATTCTGGTAATGTTATGATTGCCCCATGGCTTACTTCAAATTTTGGCTCATCAAGATGGGACTCAAATGCCCATGAGAGCATCTTCCTTGTCCTCAGGTAAGTATCCTCTTTATCAAAAGATGACATAGCCATGAGCTCCTCTACTGGAATTGTGCTTTGGAACTGTGCACACAATACTTCATTGGGGTCATCAATATAACCCATCCCTAGCCTCCCCCCATGCACTTTCCTCCTGTGCACGTGCCCTTAGGAATAACTACAGCTAAAATGGCACCTCCAGTATAGTTGTGGTCCTTTTCTGATTTCTTCCTTATCCTTATTCAACACCAGCTCAACACTGCATTCTAACCCCTCTTCTACCAAGTTTTGAATGATCTTCGTTACTTCTTCTTCTATTTCCTTGGTTATCTATTCTTGCGTAAGGATTAGAGCCTTTTTATTCTGTACCAACCTCCTCACTTCTTCCTATGTAATGGGTGCCTTTCCCCTCCTAACTACCCTTGTGTCACATGAAAAGGAACCCTTTTTCTTCTTCTCCACCCTCTTCTTCTGAATCATGCACATTAAAGATAGGAGGCTCTTGATCTCTTCTAGGATCATCTTCTTCACTGTCATCTTCCTCATCATCATCATCCTTTTCACCTATGTACCTTTCCAAACTCTCAATTTCTTCTGAGGCGGTCTCCTCTTCTACCCTCTACTTCTTCCTAACCAGGGATTCCAATGTAGGTGAATTTGTCTCTACTTCTTCTGATGACTCCTTTTCTAATGGATTATCTAGCTCCAGAGTCTCCTCTTTGATTATGGACTTTTTCTTGTGTAAATACTTACCATTTTTGGCACTTTTCTCAAGGGAGCCTATTACTTGTGTATCCACTACACTCGGTACTTTCTTCTCTAGTTATTTTTCCTCCTATTTGGGCATGGATCTTTTCCTTCCAGTTGGGTCCTTTGGTATAGATATCTCATTCTCCAGATACACACCCTTCTCAGATTTGGGCATTATGCAGAGGTATACTCATTTCGCGGATCCTCCTGTAATGGGAAAAGTCATGGGTCTCACCATTTAGACCTCATGCAACATGTACCTCTCCACGTACACGCACTTGTTGGGGTATACCAACCCTTTACACATTTCCCTGTGGTCCCAGTCTAGATTACCAAGGTCCAACTTCAAATTATTGGATTCTTTGAGCTTGTTCACTCCCGCTTGGAAGTGTTGAGCTGTGAAGGAAAAAGGGAGCTTGTACCATGGGCTCCATGTCTCATCTGTAAGTTTAAATCTTCCAAGGCAGAATTGTTGGTACACAAAAAACTCGTCCTCTCCCTTGGTGATCATTGGTAGTTGTTCAGGGATCCTCTATTCTTCCTTGAACATGTTCCTTAGGTGTGTATACCATTTCTCCAAGCACGCCTTGTGCACGGCCATCATACTATCACACGTGTACTTCCCAAATCTATTCACAAGCAAAGGGTTTTCAGCAGGGTACTCCCACACAAATTTTTCTGATGTATCTGGCACTCCAATCTCTGAAAATACAATGGTTAGCAAGACATTACCAAAAAGGATTTTATCACCTTCCTTTGTGTTGTTGACTATCTCATCCATGATAAATGCAAACAAGTTGCAGATGGTGCCCTCCAAATTTTTCTTGCAAACATGCAACCATGCCTTGTTAATGTGGGTCCATCTCTCTTGGACATTTATCTTTATCACAAGGTTCGTGGACATCTTCATCAGTAGGTCCTTGATGTCTGTGATATCAAAGTACCTCGACCCCTTTTTGTATGTATAGGAAGTGACAATTTCCTTAATTTCCTCCTTGTATCTTAGATCGTCCTCCAAACTATCTCCTTCACATATGAGGCCTGAGAAATGTGAAATAAGATGAGGGGTAATGCACATATTGCACACTGTGAAGTGGAAGTAATTTTTGTGCATGCACACCATCAACCATTGATATAGGCACTCAGGCTTCCCAAAGTAGGGAAACTCAAAGATTTGCAATAACCCTAACTTGTCCAACTTGACTTTTACATCATCATTATAGATGGGCAAACCCTCTGGTGTTCTTTTATTTATTGGGTGCACTAACTCCAACACCATTTCCTTCTCGATTGTGCTTGAGCAATGGTTCTAATCATTTATAGACATGTTTATTAAATGCGGCTCCCACTCCTTTCCTAACAGTACTCCATCTGGGTACTACATTTATGTGTACCACTCTTCATTTATATGTGCGACAATTTCTTGTTGCTTACCCTTTCCCTTCTTAGGTGTGCCAATTGGTTTCTTGGGTGCCATTGTCTAGGTTATCTTATCACTTCAATAACTTCTTACTACTCTATTCTTCTACTCCCTCCAACCTTAGATCCTGAATTTGTGAAGAAAACCCCTTAAACTTGTGCCCTAGTTCTTCAAACCCTAACTAGGATAGTTCCTTCACAAGAAGGTGCCTTCTTGCAATCTCTTATGCTCGTGAAATCCCTTCTGGTTTGCAAATCCAAACTAGTTGCTCATGCTCAACTCTTCAAATTTTTCTTCACACGGATCAGTTCTGGAAGCCCTAGTTTGCAAAGATGTAAAAATGCTTCTTTTTCCTTATACGCAAAGGGATAATGAAATGCCTGAACCTTTATTTATAATTTTTCTTATTTTTAAGAATTAAATGCTACTTCACCTACCACCATACTTTTAACATTTAAAGCATATTTTTTAAACAAAGTTTGAATTTTACACCCTAACTCACTCACCCAATCTTGCATGGATAATCTCCAACCTTCTAGCATGCAACCGATCCATCTTGATAGGGGACTCTTGTGTGCGCATCACCAGCGCCAAAGGCACTTCTTCTTTCATGATTTTTTCTCTTGCCTACCTTGTGTTGTTTATCCACTTCTTCCTTCTCTATACGTGGGATCTGAACGTAGCCTTATTTTGAAACCAACCATCATTTTCCACCTTTTCTTTCATGAACCTCTTTCAA
Organism: Taxus chinensis; assembly: GCA_019776745.2. NCBI lineage: Eukaryota > Viridiplantae > Streptophyta > Pinopsida > Cupressales > Taxaceae > Taxus > Taxus chinensis. The sequence continues at coordinate 499,385,237 of CM034146.1, read as the reverse complement.
CATGGCCATTAGACTAGGATTTCCAACTGAATCCTCCTTGGCACTTTACCCATGCTTTCCTTCACAACACTCCACTCCAGAATTAAATGATGTGCGGCCCTCTACACATTCAAAACCCTAAAAAAATTAACAAGGTTACTGGCTCCCAAGGCACAAAAGAAAACAAAAACACGAAAGGGAAATACAAGAAAGGAATTGCATAAGGAAATTCTAAATATCTAGTAAAACTACCTTATTTATAAACACCAAGAAGCCTTATTTATAGTAGGGCTTCATCCTACTCCCATTGAAGTCTCCAGGTAATTTTGTTCCATCCAGTGCTTGTAACTGGCATGCACCCAAATCAAGGATGTATGATATTGTGTAGAGACCCAACCAATGTGCTTTTAACTTCCCAGGATGGCACAAAAACTTAGAATCATACAGTAAGACCATCTGTCAAACCTCAAATTTCTGGTTCCTAATGTGGTAATCATGCCATGATTTTTTCTTTACTTTTTCTGTTGTTTGTCTCCACCTGGTGAGTGATCATATTTCATCCAACTTCATCAATTCATCAATTCTCTCTTCCAGTGCTTGATCATCAGCTAACCCTCCTAAACTTGCTATTCATAGAGATGGTATCATGAACTCAACTAGCAAAACAAATTCTATACCAAACACCAACTGAAACGGTGTGGCTTTGTTCATCCTTTTATAAGTTGTCCTATAATCCCATAATACGGTTGATACCTTTTCATCCCAATCTTGTCTTTTGAAATCAAAATTTTTTGTTGGGGTATGACTCATTATTTTTTTTAATGTTTCCACGATTCCATTTGCTTATGGGTGATAAGTTGTAGTCTTGTGATGAGCCACCATGAACTCTGCTAATAGGGTCCTCATGGTCTCATTCAAGAAATGTGTACCCCTATCACTGGTTAAACTTAAAGGGAATCCATACCTTGTGATAATGTTTTCCCACAAAAACCTTGCTATTATAGCTATTGTACAGTCTTTAGTTAGGGCTACCTCTACCCACCTTGTCAAATAGTCTATGTAAGTTATTATGTAGCGTGATCCAATCCTATGTGTTACTGGTGCAATAGTGCCTACAAAGTCTATTGCCCATTTCTCAAAATTTTCAACTCTAGGGATAGGGTGCAAAGTCATTTCATCTTTCCTTCCTAGATTTCCAATGTACTAACAGTGGTCACATGCTTTACAATAGTACCTGCAATCATTATATAGAGTTTCCAACCACAAGCCTACCATTAATATTTTATGTGCGGTGGCGTCTCCTGTATAATATCTACCTACACTTTCTACATGTGCTTCCTCTATGATGGCAAGGTGCTCATGCTCTAGTACACACCTATGTAAAACTTCATCATGCCCTAATTTGTATAAGTCCCCATTGATCAACATGTAGGGCATGACGGGTATGGCTAGTTTCTTCTTCTCTAATGTGTTCATCCCTTTCAATGCCATAGCTTCCTTAAGAAATATTGTAATTTCCTTCAAATCCAAGGGCACACGCCGTAACCTAAACACTTGTGTGTCTGGAATTGTCTCTCCAATGCTCTGTGTTTCCTCCAATGAATCAATCCTTGACAAATGATCGGGTCCATAGTTACTCTTTCCAGGCTTCACAACTACCGTGAACTCAAACTCTTGAAATAATAGCACCCATCGACATATGCACCCTTGTATAATGGGATTGTTCACTAATTACTTTAACGCCATGTGGCTGGTGTAAAACATAGGAATTTTCTAGTAGATACTATCTAAAATTATGAAGCACGTTGATCATTAACAGTGCTTTGCACTTAGTCATAGTATAATTCTACTATGATGGTGTCAATTTCCTACTTGCAAACCATAGGGGATGATCAACAATTCCCTCACCAGGTTGTGCAAGCACTACACCAATGGTCATTCAAGAGGAATCTACATGAACATGGAAGGGCTTATCCCAAGAGGGAAAACGTAATATAGGCACGGTGATAAGCCTATCCTTCAATGTGTCAAATGCCTATTGTTGCACCTTTTTGCAATGGAAGGAACTTTTATGTCTGAGAAATTATTCTAGAGGTGTGGTGATCTTGGAATACCCCTTGATGAAATTTTGCTAGTATCCTACGTGTCCAAGAAACCCACACACTTTGCTTTGGTTAGTAGGCTTCCCCAATTCCATAATCACTACAACCTTGGTAGGATCTACTAGCAAGACCTTCTTACACATGATATGCCCCAATAATTTTGCCAAGGGGGTAATAAAGACACAATTCTTAATGTTGAGGGATATCCTCAACTGCTGACACCTCTCAAACATTAGCCTTGAATTATCATAATGGTATTTTACTAGCCCATACACCATCCAATCATCTAGATAGACCTTAAGAAATTTTTGGATGAAATCCTGGAACGCTTGTACCACTATGCATGAGAAAAAAACAAGCACATTATTCAACCCAAAGGGAATGACCATGTATGAAAAACTTCCCCATTCAGTGATGGAATTTGCCTTCTCCTAGTCTTCCTTTGTAATCCAGACTTGGTGGTACCCTGAAAATCCATCCGTAAAGGAATAGATTTCGTGCCCAGGGACTCCCTCAAAAATTTCTTCAGTGAAGGGGGTTCAAAAAGGACTGATTACACAAATTACATTCAGCTCCCTATAATCCATGCAAATCCTAATCTACCCATCCTTCTTGATTTTGATTGCCATTGGACTTATCCATTCTAATTCTTCAACAGCTTCAATGATCCCAGATGCTATCATTTTTTCTATCTCTTCCTTTACCTTCACGCATAAATTGGGATTCATCTAGTAGGGTCTCTTCCTGACTTGGTTCACACTATCCTTCAGCTTTATCCTCATTTCCACCAAGGAATGGTGGATTCCTTTGAGCTCATGGTAGCCGCGTGGAAATAAATCTTCAAACTCACACAAAACATCAATGATCTTAGAGACTTCCTTCTCTGACCAGTAATATCCAATGATAGCTTCCATAGGTTCTTCTCCTGAGCTGATGTTAACCTTTTTAATTTTTAAACGTTCATGGTAGGTGTGCGCACAAGTATCAACGTTATCCACTACCTTGTGTATGCCTACATAATGGTTAACATCCAAGCTTTCTACTTCCTCCCCATCAATCACATATACAAGCTTTCCTTTCTCCTTTTTCACATATACACGCTCAAACTGATCCTCCTCTGTTTCCTTTTCTTTAAAGTGCTCCCCTAAACTTGGTTCACCAAACAATTCCAGCAGCCTATCTTCTTCCATGGCACTATCCCCCAAGGTAAGGAACTTGACAACCTGCAATGCCTTATAAACTGATGGCTTGGTACTTTGATACTCGAATGTTTTAACTAGGTCATCCTCTAGTTCTTTCCAATTCCCTATTTGGCAGCATGTTTTAGAATGTATATACCATGCACATGTAACCCTGGAGGTTAGAATATAATTTGTGCACCTAGAGGTATGCTGGAAAGGATTTTGTGCCTTCCCTCTAGGTTATCTCATAGGCTTGGATGTGGAATGAGGCAGGATCCTTACCATGGTAGTCCTTGATGGATGTAACACCTTTGATAAACTATTATATTTCTCTTTTCCATTGCAAGCGTTGACATGTGATTTTATTGATGCGGTGTGTTCCTTTGATTGTTGAAGATCATGATTTCCATGGATAAATCATTTCTACTCTTGGATTTGTTAGGCTAAAACATTTTTACTTGCAAGAATCCATTTTCACTTCATATAGGTGAGATGTAATCTAGTAATGATGGTTGCAAACTTATCTCTTTTTAATTAATACATCCTTGGATCAATTCCATTGATCCAAGGTATGTTATAAATATTCTTCCCTAATCTGAATGGAAAACCAACATTCAGAGGTTGAGAGACATAATGGAGTGAACTTTTATATGTTTACAAATTCTTTATTGTCTTGTAAGATTATGTCTGCATTTTGTTGTATGTTTTGTGCTCAGATCTTCTTGATTAATATCAGCAGGACGTTTAATGGCATTAAGTGAAAAGAGGTCTACATCAGGACTATTAAAAATTAAAAAATAAAAACTAATTCCTAGACCTATGAAATCTATCCTAGCGGGATTTTAAACTAAGGTAAGAGTACCTATCTCCTATCTATGTCTACTCTATGGGGATGGCATTCTAACCTATGTTGCATATACTAAGTTGTGATGAGGGGGGGAAAAACTAAGGTGATGCTAGATTATTTCTAACCTATTAATACTATATGGTTATGAACTATGATCTAACCTAAGATGACTATTTACCTATTGTAATTTTTATAGCCTAAGGTAGATATTTTTAAACTATCATATGGTCTATCCTAAGCTAATGGTATCTATCCTAAACTAATGAAGTGTGGAAAGGGAACCTTAGGGTCATATGGAAAGTGGGAAGCTAGGCGGTAGTTCCTAAGCTATTAATGTGATTTGATCTTGGGAATTAAGTGACAGTGTATTGCCAGATTAAGTAGAGGCATGATATTTGGAGGAAGCCTATGTGGAAGCATCATTAAGGTTTAGAGATGCATGCAGAAGTTCAAATAGGATTTTCCAATTTTAGATGGTAGTGGCAAGGAGAGATAGGCAAGAATTTGAGAGGAAATGACTTTAATGAGTCTCAGTTTTTGTAAGAAAACCGTCATGGAAACAATGTGGGTGGATTTATTGGGGGTTGTTTGGTCTTGTATGCTTTGTGATTTTTTCTCTGTATAGAGCTATTTGGTTCTTCGAACCAACAGTTCTGTTTTCACTTTGTGGCTATTTTTGGTTTCCCTAGTCTATTTTTGATTCAGGGAAAATATATGAGACATTAGGGAAAGATATTTTTAATTTTTGATCTTGTTTCGAGGAGAAGAAGAGTTGTAAGCTCAGCTATAATCTCCTTCGAATTGGTAGAAGAACTATCAGGCATGATAGGCTCTATCCATTAATATTTATTTTTTTTCTCTAAATGTTTCATTAAAACAACTCTACTGTCATGAGATAAATGTTTTCAGTTATTGTTTTGGTTATTTTCTCTCTTGTTGTAAGAAACCTTGTGCTTTTGGTTTTGGGACCCTTACATGATAATGTAGTTTTTGGGTGTTTTCTCCGAGTAAGTTTAAATGTGGAAATACATTTGGAACTATAGAACCTTTAGTGTTTTGATTAAAATATGCGTTCTGGATTGTCTGTGCATAAAAGAGTTTAAGTAAATGGTTTTTTATGTTTTGAAGCTTCGAACTAGAAGTCTCCTTATAAAGTAGAAAATAAGTGAATACTTTTCTCTGATGCATCTTTGAGTTTTAAAATTTGTATTGTTTCTCTTTCAATCTATCTAGGTTGATATTTCAACCCTTTTGCATGAACACATATTTATATGAAGTAAGAAAATGATGTCTTGTTTCTTTATCTGTACTGGTAAATTGGCATTGTTCAGTCTAGATGCCTTTGATGGTTTAGAAAGGTATTTAATACTCTTTTAAACTATTTCTTGTTTTGTGAAGATTTATTTCTTCTTTTTCAGGACTGTATTGTATACTTTTATCTACAGTATGAACTTAAACTTGCATTAAAACAAAGATAATTGGAGGAATGTGGTTTATGGCATTGTATGCGTCCTGAATTTCAACTTGCTTTTTCTCTATACTGAACTTCACTGCTTCAAATTTTATATTTTACAGAGCTGGGTAAGTTATGGTATTTAATGTTACTGATACAATTTGAGCTCGTAAGGAAAATAGAAGTAATGTTTGATTAAACTTCGCGCTTGGTTTTGTATTCTCTATTGGAACATTTGAAAGAACTTTTGGGTTTAAAAAAAAGGGTTTTGGAATTCAATTGTTAAAACAATGGTGATTAACCTCTCGGTTAAAATCCTTTTCTGTTAAGTATTCCTTTAAAAGTATGGAAGTTAGGTTTGGTTAAATGGATGTTCTGTTTGTTTGAAATAAATTGTTGATTGACTCTCTCTAAGTCATTAAGGTGAATACATTCTCAGGTATGTTCGACCTTCTTAATTTCGATTCTCTATCCTTTTTTAACTTGGATGAGGTGATATGAACTTACTCGCCATAACTGGAATCTTCTTCGTAATTTGTTAATGCATCATGTTATGAGAAGACTGTGGAAAGTTAATGGATTCGTTTGATGTGTAAGAAAATTTTGGGAATAATATTTTTGGTATGTTGAACAAATAAAACCATTCCTATTTCGTTACTCTCTTGATATCTGTTTATTTGTGTGGAATCAATGTCTTGTCAATTTCATGACCGTGAACAATTGATCCTATCCCTTGGAAAGGAAAAATTACACCTTTCTTTTTTTGATTGTTTTCAAGGGCTGAGTCCTGTTTCTCTTTCAATGCATCTTTATGTAAGTTCCTCTGATGGTCTCCTTTTTGTGCACACAATAGATAATGTGACCCTTTTCTGGATGGATATGAGTAATAAATAATCCTTTTGCAAATCTACTTTTTTGATGGAACGTATGGTTTTAAATCACTGACTGATATCTCCAATAATGTTGAATAATTCATAAGGGTTGCAAGTGAGTTGATAATTGTTTTAATTCTGTTCTTTCTTGGATTGGATTGAGATCCCTGTTAGTAGTTGTTGTCTCTTAAATGATGAATCTTTTTATTGGCTTCCTTGTTTAATTTAGTTATGTACTTTCTGAACCTAATTTCTATCTCTTAGAAGAATGGTGAGTATGTGGATAGTTTGTATTGATTCTTATTATTTATTTAAGTTGTTGGATGATTCATCTTAAAAATGTTATGATGCTCGAATAAACTTGACTGTACATGTTTTCTGGAAACTTGGTAAAGATGACTAGGAGGTCTTTGATTCTGAAAGTAACTCTTTTTGTTTATATAGTAAAGTTAAATTTTGTATCTCAAATTCAGAAAGAATTATGAAATAATTAAATGACAAGAGATGTTGTTTGATATAAATAAGTAATTGTTTGGGACAATACTTATCTAATATAATGTAGTAGTTTTTTTATTATATTATGATATTTTCTTAAAAGTGAATTCAGACTTATTATTTTTACTTCTTTTATGGTTGTTTTTACTTATGCTTATTTGTATGATACATTAATTGTTTCATTAAAGTAGATTTTTTTTAATGGAACAATTAGTTGAATGCACTTCATTTTAATGCTTAGTGCTTATCATGCTAAATTCAATGAACTAATCCATGCTAGCAATTTTTGCAGATGGACTTCATAAGTGATAAAAGAAGGCAAAAATTTTTATGATGTATTGGCTGATTTAAAGTCTGGCTCTTTTATAAAGAATTTTGATTCATTCATGGGTTGTATTGAAAAATAAAAGTTGTACTCTTCTATTATCTTAATGTTGTTTGACATGCAGTATGCCTGAAATTCATAGTCTTGTAAAGTGTATATTTTTATCAAGATGAATTGAAAAGTTTGGAGACTGACTTAAAATTGTTGTGTAAATTCTCTTGTACTTTTTCTAAAGGATATTGGAATGTTATCTTGTCGATATTCTTCATATTTGTTTGTTTACTTATTACCTTTAAAATTTAATAAGTTGGATGAAGGGAATAGTTCAATCTCCCTTACTAAGATGTAACTTTCTAAGTTGCATAAGATGTCGTTCTCTATCTAAACAATTATAGTATAATAATAGAATGTGTAACATACATACAATTACACTATAGTAATTACAAAAGATAAAAAGGGTATGATAACCCTAACACTTAATCATGTAGAGGAAGACTCTTCCTCTCTCAAAAGAATGTAAAACAAAAAGAATGGTGTTTATGATCGTAATCATTGTACTTCATTTTCTATGAAGTCTAATCTAGCTGAACCTATGTGGATGTTACACCTTCTTTAAATAGTTAAGTTACATTAAAGTAACCTTATGATGTTTTTTGTCCTATTTTTGGATAATTGCTTGTAATGCCAAAGTTAATGAACATAAATTCAATCAGGAGTTAATGAAAATATTTTATATTAAATCAATCTAATATGGAAAAATAACTTAAGGAATGTTGGATTTAGGGGTTTTCAAGGTTCTTGTAATATGATTCTTAATCCAAATTTAATTAGTGTAACACCTTGAACAAACTGTTATATTTCTCTTAGAATTACAAGCATTGGCATGTGATTTTCTTAAATTAGGTGTGTTTCCTTGATGGTTGAAAATCATGCTTATTATGGATAAATCATCTCTGCTATTGGATTCACTAGACTGAAATTATATGGCTTTCAGGAATCCATTTTCACTTCTTGTTAATAAGTTGTAATCAGATTTTTAGGGTTGCAAACTTATCTCTTTTGACCGACTCATCCTTGGATCAATTTCAGTGATCCAAGGAATTCTTTAAATCTTCTTAAATAGACCGAATGGTAAACTGACATTCATTGGTTAAAATACATAATGTAATAAACTTATGTTTTCTACAAATTCTTTATTATCATAAAAGACCATGCCTGCATTCTATTGTGTGTTGTGCTCGGATCTGCTTGATTGACCTTTCTAGGGTGTTTAATGGCGTTAAGGGGAATAGAAACCTGCTTCAGGATTCTTGAGAAAGAGAGAATATAATGTGTCCTATACCTAATAAAGTCTATCCTAAAGGTATTTGAGACTCAGGTAGATTTTTCTAACTCCATCTACGTCACTCTATGTGGGATGACATCCTAACCTAAGTTGTTAATACTAATTTAGTATGAAGGGAAACAACCTAAGGGATGTTAAGTTATTTCCAACCTATTTCCTAATACTATTTGGTTAAGCTATATCCTAACCTAATGTGGCAATCTATTTGATTAAAGGTTATATCCTAAGGTTATAATTGTAAATTAACCTAAGATCTAACCTAAGAAAATTGAATTTGTCCTAAACTAATGGGTATGAAAGGGAACCTAAGGGTCGATTGGTAAGTGGGAGCTAAGTGGCAGTTCCTAAGCTTTTAATGAGGTGTGATTTTGATTTGATTTGGTATTAAGGCATGGAAGTACTACCAATTTGGTAGGGGGCCTAGTTAAGGTTTAGTGGAACCTACGTGGAGGAATCACTAAGTTTGGAAATGCATATGGAAGTTCAATTTGGTCTCGCCAACTTTGGATGGCGGTGGCAAGGAGAGATAAGTGGGAATATGTACTTTAATGTTATTAATTTGCCTTGGTTTTGACAAGTAAACCATCTTGGAAGGCATGCTGGTGGATTTTTTTGGGGTTGGTTTGTTTTGCATGCTTCATGATTTTTGCTCTACATGGAGCTATCTGGGTCTTTGAACCAGCAGTTCGATCTGTACTTTATGGCTATTTTTGATTTCTCTGATCTATTTTCGATTTAAGGAAAGTATATGAGGCATTGTGGAAAAATATTGTGGTTGGTTTATCTTTCTTGGAGAAGAAGAGGTGTTGGAAACTCGGCTGGAAGTATTCTTCAAATTGGCAGAAGCACTATCAAGCGTGATAGGCTCTACCCATTACTATTGAGTGGTAGAGTTTTGTTCTGTACTTACATTCTAAACTATAATTTTATTCTCATTTAAGGATTTGAGAATACTTGGACTCATTTTAGAGCATTGGTGTTTTTGTTTTGAACTTGTATGTACGCCTTCGTGTTTCTTATAGGATCGTATTTGATCTTGTGTTTGTCTGAGCTGGTGTTAGAGCCTTATAAAGTCTGAACTTATGTTTGAAGCTCATATTCAACACTGTAGAGGTATTCCATGATTTTGTGTTCTGGATTTAAGATGGAATCAATGTGTTTACCTGTATTGTGATTCATGTTTGGTTGGTTTTTTATTTTGAAAATCTGTATTCTCTTTTACGACTAACTGTTTGATAGGGGCTTGAGATTATAGTTTGGCTTGAAGCCAATCTGGTAATCACCTTGTAATCTCCTTCATGCCACTCCTTGAGTGTGATTGGTTTTTGTGCTTTTGTCCTTTGGACTATATAACCTTCTTTGAATTCCATAGAGTGAGAGAAATTGAAGTTTAACCTATCCTTCTCTATTATGAGTGAACCCGTGTCTTGCGGAAAGCTTGACTGGTTTTGTTCTTAATATTATAAGGAATGAGAATTATGTCTTGTAATGGGTTTTGTTGGTCTTTTGATCGTTTGGAACATTTGAGTAAGTTTTGAAGTTACGGGAATGATTTATTACTCTCTTTGGACCTTCTTTATTGGTTTCTTGAGTTTTATTGGAAGTGGAATTTAAAACCTAGAATACTGAATCTTGTTAAAGTATATATATAATATTTGTTTGGATAATTTTGTATATTTGTTCTTGTTTGGGACATGAACTATGTACTTCTTGTATCAAGTTGTTAAAGCCATGTAATAAGATTTCAATTCTTGAGTTCATAATTCCTTCTGCACTTTTGTATATTCTTTATTTGTGGATTCTTATTCCTTGAGGGGATCATAGAACGAACCTTTGGGTTTTAGGAAGAGAAAATTAGTTATAAGATTTTTGATGAAAGTATGTAGCGTGAATTCTTTTTACTATATGTTTGGTTTTGTGTTATATCTTGGGGAACTAGATAAGAAATTCTAATTATAATTTAGATGAGGTATTTCATTTCATAGTATAAATGAAATGAAATATGGAATGGGTATTTTCTGTTTGAGATCCTTTGTATGTTGACTGTATAAGTTCATAGACTGAACTTCTCTTTATTTGACTCTCTTCCGAGATGGAAATTTCTTGTGGATTGGTTAAGAGATTTAGTTACTAAAGTATAGCTTGGATTTTTGGGCAGTCTGGTTTCAAATATTTACATTATATCCACTAGCAGATAGAAGTTAGTAAGGATTTATATTAGACAGTTTTGTTTCCTAATCTTCTTGGATCAAATTGGGATTCTTGTTTAGATGTTGTTTCTTAATTTATGGACTCCTCTTTGGTTATATTTGGACTGAGGTAGTGTTGTGTGTACTAAACCTGATTCCTCCTTCAGATGAATTGTGTCTGAGGAATATGTATGTATTGATTCTCTTCCTTTGTTTATATGGAAAGATGAAGCATACTAATTTGAGCTATGTTGTAATTAAATTATTTTGTTGATGGGAAAAGATAAATGTGTATTTCTATTCTTATGGAATTATGAAATAATTGAATGACAAGACTTGTTTACTGTTGTAAAGTAATTGATAGGTTCAATTAAATCTTGTGATATATTTCTGACGTTGCAGATTATATTATGCTCTTTTCTTAAATGTGAGTTTAGATTCTCATAATTGTACTTATTTCTAGATGTTATTACTTATGATTGTTTGTATGATGTATATTAATTATTTCATTAAATCATAGTTGTTTAATGAAACAATTAATGAAATTCACTTTACTTTAATGCTTAGTGCTTATCATACTTAGTTCATTGAACTGACCCATGCTAGCAATTTTGCAGATGGACATTGTAAGTGATAAAAGAAGATAAGAACATTCATGTTGTATTGGGCTTATTTAATTATGGATCTTGTAAAGGGTTTCGATTCATTCTTGAGTTGTATTGAAAAATAAAAGTTGTAATCTTTTTAGAATAGAGGTTGTTTGTTATACATTATGACTGAAATGCATAGTCTTGTAATGTATAGTTTTATAATGATGAATTGAAAGTTGGAGATTACTTCTATTGGTTGTGTAAATTATCTTGTATTTATGAAGAAGATGGAAATCCTATCTTGATGATATTCTTCATATCTTTTATATTATTAATTTCCCTTATTAAGATGCAACTTTATAAGTTGCATAAGATAATGATCCTTATCTAAACAATTCTAACATAGTAATGGAATGTGTAATGAATATGTAGTAAAAACTATAGAAATTTGTGAAAGATAAGAAGGGTATGACAAACCCTAACACTTAATCATGTAGAGGAAGACTCTTCCTTGCTCAAAGGAATGTAATCTAAAGAATGGTGATATGATCATTAATCATTAGACTTAAATTCCTATAAAGTCTACTACAGTTGAACCTATTTGGTTGCTAAACCTTCTTTGAATGGTTAAGTTACATTATAATGGAACTTTTGATGTTGTTGACTTGTTTCTGGATATCTATTTTTCAAGACAAGTTCAACGAACATAAAAAAAGACAATCATAAGTTAAGGAATTTCTTTAATGACTAATTGAACCAATTATAGAAAAAAACTTATGGAGTGTTGGATTAGGGTTTAGTAGGGTTGATGTAATCTATGTAATAATCCAAATTAATAATGTATTAATAACCTCTTGGGGTATGTACATGGTGATGAGGTAGTTCTGTAGGATGTTGGCACATAGACACTATAGGAATGTAACTTCAAGAATACAAGGTCTTCTTGAGGATACAGCGTTGTAGTTGACATGTGGTAACACCCTTCTACATTGATCATCTAGATCTACACACAAATAAGGACTTGAACTTAGTTTCTCTCTAGGTCAAGTTAGTAGCATGTTTAGGATAGGTAGTGGCTTTCAATGGATCAAGTTTCCTTGGCACATCTGGTTGAATTAGGTCAACAGAGTATTCCCATATACCCTAAGTCATTGTGAGTGTCTTACTATAATAAATTATGTTTCTTACTTGGGCTAGGTTAATCCTTGGGCAAGTGGACTGATGGTAGTCAGTTATAGACCAATCTAAATAACAAAAGAATGAGGTGAAAGACATATTCCAGAATGACGAGTATTCCGTCTAGGAATAGTAACATGAACAGTATGTTAAAAATCTTTGGCCAAAGTATCGCAAGCTACTGGTTGTGTTGTCCTATGTCACCTAGTTTAAAGAAACGTGATGTCAGATGAATATTGGTAAAAAATATTTAGATAGGTTATTTAAATATATCACTAAGTACCTAGAATGGGGTAGAAGAACTATGTATATGTATTATACATAAATTATTCTATACTTTAAGTTAACATGAGAGATTGGTTGGTAACTGAGTCATGGAATGAGAGTTCGGTAGCATACCGAGTCATTACATGTGTATATGGTTATCTGTTATGAGATTTATTGGCATGGAATGTGTGTTATAAATGATGTTTTATTTACAATAGAGAACATTATGTTTCAAAAAAAAGTCCCTTGTTTCTAAATTCTTAAAATGGGAATGTTACATCTTGGTATCAGAGCAGAAGGTTACAACTCTTGGACCTATTGTGTCCATAATATTATGAAACTTAATATTTCTTGTAACAAAAAATGGTTATAACAAGATAAAATGTTGCAAATAATCTTCCACTTGAGGAAGGAGTAGTAACTACCTAGAAACTCGATGGGATTATTTTTTCCCTGTTGGAAACAAGAGATCTAGTGGCTGTACTTGAACAGCAAGTAATGGGTAATGAGGAGGAATAAAATGCTGATAACAATAATCAGCCACCTCTTGGGGACAATGCCAATGTAGGTGTTGATAATAACAATGTGAACATACCTGATCAGCTTGAGAACAAAAAGGCTAGGCTGGAACCTGAACTCACTAATGATATAAAAAGGATAAGTCCACCCAAGTTTGATGGCACCACTTAGTATATGGGGCTGAGAATTGGCTCAGTAAAATGAAGAAATACTCTGTAATAAGGAATTTATCAGAAGAAACAAAGGTGATATGGGGAGCATATTAGCTTTCCCATGAGGCATATTCACGATGGAATAGCCGTAAGGCTGAGTTAAACATTGCTGAAACTAATATCACATGGAATCAATTTAAAGGTTACTTTAGGTAACGTTAGCTACCGCAACTTTACTATGATTAGAAAATGACTGAATTCTAGAACTTAGCTCAAGGAAAGCTAACTGTAATGGAGTATTGGGTGTGGTTTACTAAACTCCTTAAGTATGTACCTCAGTACCAAACTGATGAGAAGTTCAAGATATGGAAATTCATCATGGGATTGAATCCCATTATAGGAGGAGAGGTGGATGTTCACAGCCTAACAATGAAGGAAGGGGTTGTTGAAAATTCCATAAGGTAGGAACAAAAATTGAAGGAAATTTTTGCTCATAAGGACGAAGTAAGGAAGAAAATTCCCAACTCCTCTTCATCATCTCTTGCACCTAAGCAAGGAACATGGAAGAAATTCAGAATGAAAAGTAAGTTTTCATCTGATAATAATAAGAAAGCAACAACAAACAAGTTTGCTGGTAATGCATGGAACAACTTTATCAAGAACAATAATAACGGACAGAAGTCCTATGGGGGTCAAAATGATAACTCTAGGGCTGGCAATAAACCTGAGCCTAGAAAGGGACCTATAGGAGGTTGTTATAACTGTGGAAAATATCATTACGCTAATCAATGCCCTTTGAAAAAGGACAATCATAATCAGCAGCACAAAATACACATTGCATTAGCTAATAAGCAGGATGAGAAACAGGCCACACCTCTAGAAGCTCCGAGTAAGTTATTTGGTTTATCTATAACTATTACTTTTGATACCAAAGCTACTGAATGTTTTATTTCTAATAAATTGGTATCAAAACTAAAAAGAAAAATGGGAAACATGGATAAAACATGGACTATCTAGTATGTAAACAATGTTGTTCATATAGTTAGTATGTGTCTTTTTGGAGCAGTCCTTAATTTCCCTAAATTTTCTACTAAAGTTGATCTTTATGTTGCACCCTTGGGGTCTTATGATGTAATCATAGGTGTTAATTAGTTAGCATAACATAAGGATAAAGTGGACTATTTTGAAAAACACATTAGTTGTTTAGATGACCTACAGAAAACAATAGAGATTCATGGTGTGAAACATTAGATTTATGTTAGAAAAATGTCATGTATGCAATTTAAAAAGGCCAAAAATAAGGGTTGTACCTTATATGCAGTAAAAATTATAGAAACAACTGAAGAGAAAAACGATGTCATGGAATGATATCCACTTTTATGAAACTTCAGTGATGTATTTCTGGAAGAATTGCTAGGTCTTCCACCCAAAAGGGAGTTTGATTTCACAATAGAGATCAAGCTTGGAACCAAACATATTTCTAAAGCACCTTGCCAAATGACTACTACAGAATTGGTAGAACCTAAGGCTCAGTTGCAAGAAATTTTTTCTAAAGGTTTGATTTGATTACACCAAGTTTTCACCTTGGGGAGAACCTGTAATTTTTGTGAAAAATAAGGATGGAACACTTACATTATGCATTGATTACATAATGTTAAATAAAAAAACAATCAATAATAGATACCCACTCCCTAGGATTGATGATCTATTTGATCAAATGCATGGAGCAGCGGTATATCCTAAGATAGATCTTCAATATGGATATAATCAATTTTGGATTAAGGATGACAACATTCATAAAACAACTTTCAGAACAAGGTATGGACATTATGAGTTCATGGTTTTACCTTTTGGATTAACAAATGCACCTGCAGCATTTATGAACTTAATGAATAATATCTTTCAAGATTACTTGGCAAAATTTGTTCTCATATTCTTAGACGACATTCTCATATATTCTAAAAGTATTGAGTAACACCATGAGCTTTTGAAGATAGTTTTAAAATTATTAAGAAAGAGACGGTTATTTGGTAAGTTGTCTAAATGTTCTTTCTATGACATAGAAGTACACTATTTAGGACATGTAATAAGTAAGAAAGGAATTGTAGAAGATCCTTCAAAAACTGTAAATATAACTGAGTGGTCTACACCAAAGAATGTACATGAAGTTAGAACCTTCATGGGGCTTGTTGGCTACTATAGAAAATTTTTAAAAGATTTTTCTAAGGTGGCTACACAAATAAATTCTTTACAAAAGAAGGATAAAAAGTTTTTTTGGAGTGATAAATGTGAAATTGCATTCAAAACTTTGAAGGAATAGTTAACTTCAACAACTATTCTAGCAGTACCAGATCATAATGGAGATTTTATTGTGGTAATTGATGCATCTGGTGAATGTTTAGGAGGAATTTTGTTACAAAATGATCATGTCTTAGCTTACGAAAGTAGAAAAATAAAGTTGCATGAGTTGAATTATGCTCCACATGATCTATAGTTTGCTTCCATTGTTCATGCACTGCAATTTTGGAGGAATTACCTAATTGGTAAACCTTTTGAATTGAAAAATGATCATCTTGGGCTGAATTATATCTTCACTTAGCCAAATATTAATGCAAGACAATGAAGGTGGTTAGAGTATTTTTCTCAATATGATTTTGACATCAATTATATCAAGGGTAAAGAAAATAGAGTGATTGACACTCTATATCGTAGGAAGCACATTTCTATGCCTATAACATTGACAACTCAATTTAAAGATAAAGTAAAAAGTGTTATGGAATCTGATTTTTACTTTCAGCAAGTAAAGATAGCACTTATTGCAGATCCTTGTGATCTGAGGTATAAAGGTTTTCACTTTGATAATGAAGGAATCTTAAGATTTGAAAACATGGTATACATACCTTCGCTAAATGATTTGAGAAAGAAATTGTTAGTAGAATTTCACAACTCACCTTTTTCTAGACACCCTGGTATTACAAAAATGCTTGCTGATATAAACAACAATATTTCTGGAAGGGAATGAAAAATCATGTTATAGATTTTGTGACACATTTCCTTGAGTGTCAACATGTTAAAGCAAAACATATGCACCCAACCGGTTTATTCTATCCTCATAGCATATTGCAGTACAAATGACACGTGATAAGGATGGAATTTGTATAAGGGTTGCCTAAGTCAAGAAATAAACATGATGTTATCTTAGTAGTTGTGGATAAACTAACAAAGGTAGCACATTTTATTGCTGGTAATCTAAAGAATGATTCTCCTTTGTTAGCTACAAGATTTGTAATCAAAAATTTTAGATTACATGGAGTACCTAAATTAATCATATCAAATAGAGATCTGAGAATGATGTCAAGGTTTTGGAAAATGCTTAATAAAGCTCTAGGAACTAAGCTGAATTTCACTTCTACGTATCATCCGGAGATGGATGGATAGACTGAAAGAGTTAATCAAGTTTTAGAGGATATGCTATAAATGTATTATATGGACCAACAATATAAGTAGGAATACTACCTTCCACTAGTTGAGTTTGAATATAATAACACATATAATGCATCTCTTAAGATGGAACCTTTTGAAGCATTATACGGAAGAAAATGCAAAACACCTGTTAGTTGGGAAAGTATTGAGGATAGAGAGGTAATTGGACCTGAAATCCTTACTGAAATGGAACAAGTTAAAATGATTCGTGAGCACTTGAAAGAAGTAGTAAATAGGAAAAAGAGTTATGTTGATTTAAAGCGGGTTGATAGAAAATTTAAACTTGGTGAAAAAGTATTTCTTTGGGTTAAACCGAAAAAGAGCTCTATAACTTTTGTCAAGGCTGCCAAGTTATCACCTTGTTATGTGGGACTTTTTGAGATAGTTGAAGTAATCAACCCTATAGCTTACCGTTTAACATTACCTCATGCTTTGTCACAAATGAAAGATGTTTTCCATAATTATTTTCTTAAGAAATACATTTCATATTTATCACATGTGTTAAATTGGAATTCCTTGTAGGTCCAAGACCTAGGAATAATCATGGTTAAACCCATACGAGTGCTGGAAACTTGCCAGTTGCATTTAAGAAATCATGAGATAAGTCAATGTAAGGTCTAGTGGGACCAGTTTAATGAAGAAAGTGCAACTTGGGATAACCTGAATGATATTAAAACTACTTTTCCATATTTATTTGATCAAAATTGACTATGAGGACTAATAAAAATTTGTTATTTTATCTTTATATGTCAATAAGTCTGTTGATTATGAACAGACAACTATTAGTTTTTGAATAAGAAGCTTTGTGAATGTTGATTTTTGGAACTTAAAATTTGGATATTGTTGCAAACATATGTTATGAAAGTGAATAAATTAATCATTCAGAATGCAATGATTAAAATGAGATAATCATCGGGACGATGATTCTTTTCAGGAGGGAAGTATGTAACACCTTGAACAAACTGTTATATTTCTCTTAGCATTACAAGCGTTGGCATATTATTTTCTTAAATTAGGTGTTTTTCCTCGATGGTTGAAAATCATGCTTGTTATGGATAAATCTTCTCTACTCTTGGATTCATTGGAATGAAATTATATGGCTTTCAGGAATCTATTTTCACTTCTTGTTGATAAGATGTGATTGGATTTTTAGGGTTGAAAACTTATCTCTTTTGACTGACTCATCCTTGGATCAATTTCAATTATCGAAGGAATTCTTTAAATATTCTAAAACATATTGAATGGTAAACTGACATTCATTGGTTAAAATACATAATGGACTGAACTTATGTTTTTTGCAAATTATTTATTATCATGAAAGACCGTACCTACATTTTGTTGTGTGTTGTGCTCTTTTCTGCTTGATTGACCTTTGCAAGGTAGTTAATCACATTAAGGGGAATAAAATCTTGCTTCAGGATTCTTGAGAAAGAGAGAATATAACGTGTCCTATATCTAATAAAGTCTATCCTAAAGGGATTCGAGACTCAGGTAAATTTGCATAACTCCTTCTACACCACTCTACATGGGATGACATCCTAACCTAAGTTGTTAATACTAAGTTAGTATGAAGGGAAATAACCTAAGGGATGCTAAGTTATTTCTAACCTATTGCCTAATACTATTTTGTTAACTTATGTCCTAACCTAAGGTGGAAACCTATTTTATTAAAGGTTATATCCTAAGGTTATACTTTTAAATTAACCTAAGATCTAACCTAAGAAAATTGAATCTATCCTAAACTAATGGGTATGAAAGGGAACCTAAGTGTTGATTGGTAAGTTGAAGCTAAGCAGTGGTTCTTAAGCTTTTAATGAGATGTGATTTTGATTCAATTTGGTATTAAGGCATCGAAGTACTGCCATTTTGGTAGGGGCTAGTTAAAGTTTAGTGGAACCTACCTCAAGGAATCACTAAGTTTTGAAATGCATATGTAAGTTCAATTTGGTCTTGCCAACTTTGGATGGCAGTGGAAAGGAGAGATAAGTGGGAATATGTAATTTAATGTCATTAATTCACCTCGTTTTTGGCAAGCAAACCGTCTTGGAAGGCATGTTGGTGGATTTGTTTAGGGTTGTTTTGTTTTGTTTTGTCTTAGAAGGCATGCTTCACGATTTTTACTCTACATCGAGCTATCTGGGTCTTTGAACCAGCAATTCGATCTATACTTTGTGGCTATTTTTTATTTGTTTGATCTATTTTCGATTTGAGGAAAGTATATGAGGCATTGTGGAAAATTATTATGGTTGGTTGATCTTTCTTGGAGAAGAAGAGGTGTTATAAACATGGTTGGAAGTCTTCTTCGAATTGACAAAAGCACTATTAGGCATGATATGATCTACCCATTAATATTTCTTACTTTCTTATAAATGATTCATTAAAACAACTTTGCTCACTGGAGATATATTTTTGCATGATATGTCTTGATATTTACTTGCATGATTTCATGAAATTTATGTGGTTTTTGAATGTGAATCCATTGTTGTTAATGGTAGTTTTTGGGAACTTTATCTATACTAGTTGTTAGAGGCAGACATGCAAATTTTTACTGAAGCTCTGTAACTTCTATTTGAAGCTTTGTTTCCAGCATTCAAGAATGATGTTAAATGAACTGGTTTGTTGCTTGTATGGTTTTGAATCTCTGTTTAGCCTTTTGTTTCTTGAGATTGAAGTGGATCTTCGTATTTGTTCTAAGCTTGTATTGAAGCTTTGGGATTTGTTATGAGTTTTTATTGGGACTTTTTATTTTTTTTGGACTGTGTTGGAACTAAGATTAGTTTTGAACCTTTGGTTTAGTATTCGTATTCAACAACTGTACTCGTATACAGTTCTTACGAATACTAAACTTACTGTTGAGTGGTAGAGTTTTGTTTTGTACTTACATTATGAACTGGAATTTTATTCTCATTTAAGGATTTGAGATTACTTGAAATCATTTTTTAGCATTGGTGTTTTGGTTTTAAACTTGTATGTAGGGCTTCATGTTTCCTATATGTTGGTATTTGATCTTGTGTTTGTCTGAGTAAGTGTTAGATCCTTATAAAGTCTAAACTTATGTTCGAAGCTCATATTCGACACTGTACAGGTATTCCATGATTGTGTGTTCTAGATTTATGATGGAATCGACATGTTTACCTATATTGTGAGTTAAGTTTGGTTGGTTTTTGTTTTGAAAATCTTTATTCTCTTTTATGACTGACTGCTCGATAGGGGCTAGAGAGTTTAGTTCAGTTTGAAGTTGATCTGGTAATCACTTTGTAATCTCCTTCATGTTGTTCCTTGAGTGTGATTGGTTTTTGTGCTTCTATCCTTTAGACTATACAACCTTCTTTGAATTCCACAGGGTGAGAGAAATTGAAGTTTAACCTATCCTTCTCTGTTCTAAGCGAACCTGTGTCTTGCAGAAATCTTGAGTGTTTTTGTTCTTAATATTATAAGGAATGGGAATTATGTCTTGTAATGGGTTTGGTTGGTTTGTTGATCATTTAAAATAGTCGAGTAATTTTTGAAGCTATGGGAATGATGTATTACTCTCTTTGGACCTTCTTTATTGGTTTTTTGGGTTTTATTGGAAGTGGAATTTAAAACCTAGAATATTGAATATTGTTAAAGTGTGTATATATATATATATATATATATTATCTTTGTTCGGATAATTTTCTATTTTTATTCTTGTTTGGGACATGAACTACGTGATTCTTGTATCGAGATGTTAAATCCATGTAATAAGAATTCAATTCTTGAGTTTGTAATTCCTTCTACACTTTTGTATCTTCTCTATTTGTGGATTCTTATTCCTTGAGGGGATCATAGAACGAACCTCCGGATTTTAGGAAGAGAAATGAATATGAACCATGGGGACATTATACAATTAGGGACTGTACTATGTATTTATTTCTAAGATTTGAATTTGTACTTGAGCTTGGAGAAAGGGAATATGAAACCAGTTGTAAGATTTGTGATGAAAGTATGTACTGTGAATTCTTTTTACTGTACATTCGGTTTTGTGTTCTCTTTTGGGGAACTAGATAAGAACTTCTAAGTATAAATTAGATGAGGGATTTCATTTCATAGTATCAATGAAATGAAATATGGAATGGGTCTTTTTTGTTTGAGATCATTTTTATGTTGACTGTATAAGTTCATAGACTGAACTTCTGTTTATTCGACTCTCTTCTGAGATGGAAATTTCTTGTGGATTGTTTAAGAGATTTATTTACTAAAGTATAGCTTAGATTTATGGGAATTCTGGTTTCAGATCTTTGCATTATATCTACTAACAAATAGAAGTTAGAAAGGCTTTCTGTTAGACTGATTTGTTTCCTAATATTCTTGGATTGAATTGGGATTCTTGTTTAGTCGTTGTATTTTTATTTATGGACTCCTCCTTGGTTATATTTGGACTAAGGTAGTGTTGTGTGTATTAAACCTAATCCCTCCTTCAGATGAATTGTGTCTAAGGAATAGGTATGTATTGATTCTCTTCTTTTGTTTATATGGAAAGATGAAGCATACTAATTTGAGATATGTCGTAATTAACTTCTTTTGTTGTTGGAAAAAGATAAATGTGTATATCTATTCCTATGGAATTATGAAATAATTGAATGACAAGACTTGTTTACTATTTTAAAGTAATTGATAGGATCAATTAAATCTTGTGATATAATTCTGATGTTGCAGATTATATTATGCTCTTTTCTCATAAGTGAATTCAGATTCTCATAATTGTACTTCTTTCTGAATGTTATTACTTATGATTGTTTGTATGATGTATATTAATTGTTTCATTAAAGCAGAGTTGTTTAATGAAACAATTAGTGGAATGCACTTTACTTTAATTCTTAGTGCTTATCATGCTCAGTTCATTGAATTGACCCGTCCTAGAAATTTTACAGATGGGCATTGTAAGTGATAAAAGAAGACAAGAAATTTCATGTTGTATTGGGCTTATTTAATTATGGAACTTATGCAAAGAGTTTCAATTCATTCTTGAGTTGTATTGAAAAAGAAAAGTTGTATTCTTTTTTAAATAGAATATGTTTCTTATAAAGTATGCCTAAAATGCATAGTCTTGTAATGTATAGTTTTATAATGATGAATTGAAAGTTGGAGATTACTTGTATTGGTTGTGTAAATTATCTTGTATTTATGAAGAAGATGGAAATCTTATCTTGATGATATTCTTCATAGATTTTATATGCTAAATTTGGATAAACGTGATCAGTTGGATAAAGGGAATTACTTCAATTTCCCTTATTAAGATGCAACTTGTTAAGTTGCATAAGATAACGATCCTTATCTAAACAATTCTAACATAGTAATGGAATGTTTAATGAATATGTAGTAAAAACTATATAAATTGTGAAAGATAAGAAGGGTATGACAAACCCTAACACTTAATCATGTAGATGAAGACTCTTCCTCGCTCAAAGGAATGTAATCTAAAGAATGGTGATATGATCATTAATCATTAGAATTTATTTCCTATAAAGTCTACTACAGTTGAACCTATAAGTTTCATTATAATGAAACTTATGATGTTGCTGACCTGTTTCTGGATATCTTTTTGTTAAGCCAAGTTCAATGAACATAAAAAAAAAATCATAAGTTAAGGAAGTTCTTTAATGACTAATTGAACCAATTATAGAAAAGAACTTATGGAGTGTTGGATTAGGGTTTAGTAGGGTTGTTGTAATCTATGTAATAATCCAAATTAATAATGTATTAATAACATCCTTGGGGTATGTACATCGTGATGATGCAGTTCTATAGGATGTTGGCACACGCCAACTACAGGACTGTACCTTCGAGAAGAAAAGGTCTTCTTGAGGATACACCATTACAGTTGACATGTGACATCACCCTTCTGCATTGATCATTTAGATCTACACACAAATAAGGACTTGAACTTAGTTTCTCTCTAGGTCAAGTTAGTATCATGTTTAGGATAGGTAGTAGCTTTCAATGGCTCAGGGTTCCTTAGCACATCGGTTGACTTAGGTCAACCGAGTATGCCCATATACCCTAAGTCATTATGAGCGTCTTCCTATAATAAATTATGTTTCTAACCTGGGATAGGGTTAACCTTGTGCAAGTGGACTGAAAGTAGTCAGTAAAGACTAATCTAGATAACAGAAGATTGAGGTTAAGGATATATTCCAGAATGAAGAGTATGTTGTCTAGGAATAGTAACATGAATAGTATGTTAAAAATATTTGGCCAAAGTATCGCAAGTTTCTGGTTGTGTTGTCCTATGTCACCTAGCTTAAAGCAACGTGATGTCAGATGAATATTGGTAAAAAATATTCAGATAGGTTCTTTAAACAGATCACTCAGTACCTGGAATAGGGTAGGAGAACCAAGTATATGTAGTATACATAAATTATTCTTCACTTTAAGTTAACATTAGAGATCGGTTGGTAATCGAGTCATGGAATGAGAGATCGGTAGCATACCAAGTCATTACAACTACATATGGTTATCTTTTGTGATATTTATTAGCATGGAATGTGTGTTCTAAATGATGTTTTATTTAGAACATAGAACATTATGTTTCAAAAAAAAAAATCCCTTGTTTCTAAAGTCTTAAAATGGGAATGTTACAATTAGTGTTAATGATCTCCTAGGGGTATGTACATCGTGATGAAGAAGTTTTGATGGATGTTGGCACATGCAAACTACAGAACTGTATCTTTGAGAAGACTAAGAACTTCTCGAGGATAAAGTGTTACAGTTGACATGTGGCGACACCCTTCCACATTTTTTCATCTAGATATACACACATCTGGACTTGAAATTAGTTTCTCTCTAGTAATGTTACTAGCATGATTTGAATAGGAAGTAGCTTTCTATGAATCAGGGTACTTAGGAACATTCGATCGACTAAGGTCGGTTGAGTATGCCCATATACCCTAAGTCATCGTGAGTGTCTCCCTATAAAAAATTATGTCAGTAACCTAGGTTAGGGTCAAACCTTGGGCAAGTGGACTAACAGAAGATAGTAAATACCATTCTAGATAATAGAAGAGTGAGGTGAAATACGTATTCTAATTTAACAAATATGTCATCGAGGAATAGTAACATGAACATTACGTTTGAAATATTTGTCCAAAGTATCGTAAGTTGTTGGTTTCATTTTCCTATGTCACCTAGTTTAAAGAAACCTAATGTTAGACGAATATTGGTAACAAATATTCAAATAGGTTCTTTAAATAAATCACTTAGTACCTGGAATAGGGTAAGAAAACTAAGTATATGTAGTATATATAAAGTGTTCCATACTTATACAAACATGAGAGATTGGTTAGAAACCGAGTCATGAAATGAGAGATTGGTAGTTTACCAAGTCATTTACAGTTGCATATGGTTATCTTTTATAAGATTTATTGGCATGGAATGTGTATTCTAAATGATGTTTTATTTAGAACAGAGAACATTGTGTAAAAAAAATCTCTTGTTTCTAAAGTCTTAAAATGGGAATGTTACAATGGCAGTGGGCACATTGCTTCTAGAGAAATGAACAGAGAAGGAAATTCTCACTTCACACCATTCCAAGAGATTATCTCAGTGTGTTGCCCACTAGCGCACAATAGTTCCTAGTAGGACGTAACTTAACATCCCCCTTCTTTCATTTTTCTCCTTCCACTAATCTTCCAATTTATGTAAAAGGACCTCATGGGAGGCTCCTCATAACTACCTAGGTAGCTCTTTCCCTTCTAGGTGCCTGATTGTACATGCCTTTGTCACATTTTTCATTGATCCTCTTAAATGTCATCTGATCAATTCGTAGGTCCTATGCACCAAATTATCACATGATAGACTAGTGGTGTCACTTACTGACTGAGCATCTTCAAACTAGATAACTCCATCAGTAGAATGGATTATCTTTGGATCCTTGATTGAGCACACATATATTCTATCCAGAACCTCTTCTCCGAAAGGTTCAGTATAGGGTGTTGATTTCCCATCAACCAGGGGTATGATGACTCGTTCCTCCTCATTTTCAAAGCTGATGTACCCTTTGTTGAACCAAATATCTGCATTGTTTTTGTAACACTGTGGGTGCCCTGTTGGGGGTGTGGAGCCTATTTTTTTGTCTTCTTAAATCAGTGTTGAAGTGCTAGAGCTCGAACATTTAAGTTTGGAGACTCCAGAAAATTTCTGCAGTTGTCTGTTGTGACGTTGTTGTGACATTACTGCGAAATTTCTGTTAACATGTTGTTAACTGGCTGTCAACGTCGGGACTATTTTTCTAGCCGTGGGAAGTTGAAAGATCGCAACTTTCAATCTTCTAGGGTCAGCTTTATGGCTTCTTAAAAGGATTGTAATCCTATAAATAGAGGTGTTAGGGTATCTTGAAGATATCTTGAGTGTTCAAGAGGTCTTGAGTCTTAGAGATCAAGAGGTGATCAAGAGTGATCAAGGTTAAGCAATTGGGAGTCAATTGTGTTTTAGATGTGGTTTAGAATCTTTGGAATTCTGTTGTGAGTTCATAACTGAAAGAATACTGTGAGAGTTGTTTTATTCTTGTTGATAATAAAATCTGAGCAAGTTCTTGGTGGATGTAGCCCACATTGGTTGAACCACGTTAAATCTTGTCTTTTCTTCTTTTGTGCATTATTTATTTATGTATTTATATTTCTGTAAGTACAATTCTGCTATACAGTTTCATACTGCTATGATTTGAGGAATTATTTCTGCATATTTGTTCTCTAATTCCTAACAATTGGTATCAGAGCTTTGGTGGTTTTTTTGCTGAAGTTGTAAATCATAGGGAAAGTTTAGCTTGAGTGGGAGCTATGGCAGATGAGGGAAGATTGAGGGTTGAGAAGTTCAATGGGTAGAACTTTGGTTTGTGGAAGATACAAATGGAGGATTACTTATATCAGAAGGACCTCCATGTTCCTTTGGCTGGAAAAGCAAAGAAACCTACATCCATGTCAGATGAGGATTGGGAGTTGCTGGATAGAAAGGTGCTTGGGGTAATTCATTTATGCCTTGCATCTTTAGTTGCTTTCAACATATTGCAGGAAAAGACCACATAAGGTCTCATGAGTGCATTGAGGAAGTTATATGAAAAACCCTCTGCCTCTAATAAAATATTTTTGATGAAAAAGTTATTTAATATGAAGATGTCTGAGAATGGTTCTATTACTGATCATTTGAATGAATTTAATATGGTTATGAGTATGTTAAACTTAATAAAAACTGACTTTGATGATGAGGTTAGGGATTTTCTAATTTTTTGCTCCTTACCAAATAGCTCAGACAGCTTGGTTATGGCTATAAGTAATTCAGTCTCTAATAACTCAAAGTTGAAGTTTGAGGATGTAATAGGTGTGATCCTAAGTGAGGAAATGTGAAGGAAGAGCACCGAAGATTATTTTACTTCTGGAAATGCTTTGCGGTGGAGAGTAGAGGGAGGCAAAAGAACAAAGGGAAAGGTAACCATGGGAAGTTGAATGATCGTGGAAGGTCAAAGTCCAAGAGTAAGTTAGAATGTTGGCACTGTGGGAAGGTTGGTCATGCTAAGAAAGATTGCTGGGCTCTTTGGGATAAGAAGAACAATAAGGAGGAAACTAAAGAGGTAAATGTGGCAGTAGGTGATGTTTGTCAAGATGCCTTAATTCTTTCTTTAGATAATATTATTGAATCTTGGGTGTTAGATTTAGGGGCTTCTTTCCATGCCACCCCACATAGACATTACTTTACTAATTTTGTTTAAGGTGATTTTGGACATGTATATCTTGGTGATGATGAACCATGCAACATAGTAGGGAAAGGTTGTGTTCAGGTGAAAATGTAGAATGGGAACACATGGCTACTTAAGGACGTCAGGCATGTGCCTAAGTTGAGGCGGAATTTGATATCAGTGGGACAGTTTGGTAGTGATGGTTGTACGATTAGTTTTACAGTGGATTCTTGGAAGGTTACCAAGGGAGCTCTTGTGGTTGCAAGAGGTAAGAAAACTAGTACTTTGTATTTAACTAGTGGTGCTGATTATTGCAATTTAGTTGCTACAAATGGAGATACAACTTTGTGGCACCAGATACTCAGTCATATGAGTCATAAGGGAATGAAAATTATAAAGGACAGGTTGCCTAAATTAAAGGAGTTAGATTTGGACTTCTGTGAGGACTGTGTTTATGGGAAACAGAAGCGGGTGAGATTCCTCAAGGTTAGACCTACTAGGAAGGAGGGTAAGTTGGAATTAGTGCATACAGATGTATGGGGGCCAGCTAAGGTAAACTCTATTGGTGGTTCATGTTATTATGTCACTTTCATTGATGATGCAACTAGAAAAGTTTAGGTATATTGCATTAGAAAGAAATCTGATGTGTTTGAAACTTTCAAAAGATGGAAAGCCTTGGTTGAGAATGAAATAGGTCTCAAGTTGAAATGTCTCGGGTTGGATAATGGAGGGGAATATTGCAGCAATGAATTTATTGATTACTGTTTGGTAAATGGGATCCACAGGTAAAGAACGGTTCTAAATACTCCATAGGAAAATGGAGTGTCAAAGAGAATGAATAGGACAATCATGGAGTGTGCTAGGTGCATGAAGTTACATGTGGGGCTACCACTCATGTTTTGGGTGGAAGCGGTAAGCATAGATGTTTATCTGATTAACAGATGACCCTTTATGGCCTTGGATGGAGGTATACCTGAGGAGGCTTGGTCTGGTGAGAAAATTGATTACTCATTTCTTAGAGTATTTGGATTTGAGGCATTTGTTCACATTGATAAAGATGATACGACCAAGTTAGAGGCTAATTCTGAGAAATGCACCTTTGTTAGATATGGTGAAGATGACTTTGGTTTCCGTGTTTGGAGTCTTAAAGACAAGAAAATATTTCGGTCTAGAGATATTGTCTTTAATGAAAAATTCATGTATAAAGATCAGTTACAGGAATAAAAAGAGGAATCAAAGAAATAATACACCGTGTTAGAGGACATTACAGACAACAAGGTGTCCAAGGGGCTGGTTCAGGTTCAGCATGTTCCGGTATAGCCAGTTCAGGTACCTACTCATCAGGAACCCCAAACTCCTGAGGTGAGAAGGTCTTCTAGGGTAAGAAGGGAACCTGAATGATTTACTCCATCTTTGAATTATTTATTGCTCACTGACGGTGGAGAGCCAGAGTTATTTGAGGAATTAGTGTAGGTGGATACTAGGAAGAAGTGGGAGTAGGCCATGGATGAAGAGCATAGATCTCTTATGGAAAACCAGACTTGGGATCTAGTGGAGCTACCCAAGGTCAAGAGAGCATTGCAGAACAAGTGGGTGTATAGAATCAAAGAGGAAGATGGAGGTAGGAAATGATACAAGGCTTAGTTAGTGGTCAAAGGATTTACATAGAAGAAAGGTATAGACTTTGATGAATATTTTTCTTCGGTTGTTAAAATGAATTCTATTAGGATTGTTCTTAGTTTAGTTGCAATAGAAGACTTGCACTTAGAACAGTTGAATGTGAAGACTACATTTCTTCATGGTGAGTTGGAGGAGGAATTTTACATGTAGCAACCACAAGGTTATGAGGTTAAATGGAAGGAGATATTAGTGTGCAAATTGAAGAAGAGTGTATATGGCCTGAAATAAGCTCCGGCAATGGTACATGAAGTTTGACAGTTTTATATAGGAGAAAGGTTACTCCAAGTGTCACTCAGACCATTGCGTGTACATCAAGAAGTTTCTTGATGGTAGTTATATTATTTTGTTCCTGTATGTAGATGATATGCTTGTTGCAGGGAAGAACATGTAGGAAATAAAGGTACTCAAGAAGCAACTAGGTGACTCCTTTGCTATGAAGGATTTGGGGGCAGCAAAACAAATCCTTGGTATGAGAATAACTCGGAACAGGAAGGAGAAGAAGCTGGTATTATCTCAAGAAGAGTACATAAAGAAGGTCTTGGAAAGGTTTAGTTTGTAGGATGCCAAACCAGCTGGTACTCCTTTGGCAGGTCACTTTAAATTATCAAAGGAGTAGAGTCCTAAGACTGAGGAGGATAGAATCTAGATGTCTAGGGTACCATACTCACCAACAGTTGGTAGCTTAATGTATGTTATGGTATGCACTAGGCCTAACATTTCCCATCTAGTGGGAGAAGTGAGCAGGTTTATGAGTGATCCAGGTAGAGAGCACTAACAGGTAGTAAAGTGGATCCTTCGGTATTTGAGAGGGACCATAGGAGCAACATTGTGTTTTAGTGGATCAGACACTACATTATGTAGATATGTAGATTCAAACATGGCAGGAGATTTGGACAGCAGGAGGAGCACGATAGGTTATTTATTTATGGTTAGTGATACAACAGTGAGTTGGATTTCATAGTTATAAAAGGTTATGGCTTTGTCAACCACAGAGGCTGAGTATGTTTTTGCCATAGAGGCAAGCAAGAAGATGATTTTGCTATAGGAGTTGCTTGATGAGTTGGGTCATAAGCAAGAAGTTGGGAGACTACACAGTGATAGTCAGAGCACTATTCATTTGGCAAAGAACTCTGCTTTCCACTCTATGATGAAGCACATTCAGCTGAGATACCATTTCATCAGGATAACTTTGGAAGAAGATAATTTGAAGCTTAAAAAGATTCATACCAATCAGAATCCTATGGATATGATGACCGAGGCAGTCACAAGGGAGAAGTTGAAGTTTTTTTCAACTTTGATTGGCCTTCATGGTTGATAATGAAGGGTTAAGAACTTTTCTTAGTGGAAACAGTCTCTAATTGGGAGATTGTTGGGGATGTGGAGTCTATTTTTTGGTATTCTTGAATCAGTGTCGAAGTGCTAGAGCTTGAACAGTTAAGTTTGGAGACTCTAGGAACTTTCTACAGACGTCTATTGTGACGTTGTTAAGTAGTTGTCAATGTCGAGATGGTTTTTCCAACCATGGGAAGTTGAAAGATCGCGACTTTCAATCTTATAGGGTCAGCTTTATCACTTCTTAAAAGGATTGTAATCCTATAAATAGAGGTTTTAGGGTATCTTAAATATATCTTGAGTGTTCAAGAGGTTTTGAGTCTTAGAGATCAAGATGTGATCAAGAGTGATCAAGGTTAAGCAATTGGGAGTCAATTTTTGTTTAGATGTGGTTTAGCATCTTTGGAATTTTGTTGTGAGTTCATAACTGAAAGAATACTGTGAGAGTTGTTTTACTCTTGTTAATAATAAAATTTGAGCAAGTTCTTGGTGGACGTAGCCCACATTGGGTGAACCACGTTAAATCTTGTCTTCTCTTCATTTGTGCATTATTTATTTATGTTGTTATATTTCTGCAAGTATAATTCTGCTATATAGTTTCCTACTGCTGTGATTTGAGGAATTGTTTCCACATATTTTTTCTCTAATTCCTATCATGCGCAAGTAGTGCTAGGAAATTATCTACCTCAATGAGCAGCAAGAATTTGAAGTCCCCAGTAAACTTAGCTCCCTGAATGATGATAGTTGCATCCTTTAAGAAATCAATGGGCATTGCCTTTGTTTTTTTTCCATATACAACACATTCGAAGATGGTTGTAATGTAGGCCTTCCCATCTGATGCCATGCATCCAATGTGAGAACATTGACCTCTGTGCATGTGTCACTAAGGATATTACTCAGTAGCCATCCATCCACTACTACATTTAATGTGATCTCCCTGTCATAGTTAAGGCTATAAGGGGGAATATTTACATGTAGGACCTGCCTCTTGCACTCTTCTCTAGTGCATGGTACCTTCTCCCTCAACCATGCTCCTAGCAAGGGAATAACATTCTCTTGCCTTAGAATTTTAAATACTTCTTTTACCTCATCCAGGTCATCTCTTAGATCTTCAACCTTCCTCCTTTGCTCCTCCCTCATGGACTGCTCCTTTAGACACTGGATTTCTCCTTGTAAACTCCAAATGACGTCCATGGTATCTTGATATACCTCCTTCTAATGAGTAGGATATGGGTACTTTCCATGCACCACTTCTTCTCTTAAAACCAGAGTCCTCTGCCTTGGTATTTCCTTTGCGCAAGTGGCCTCTACTCTTATTGTTAGTAAAATAGGTTCGAATCCTACATCACATGTTACCCATGGCATCCATTGTGTATCTGTATTTTTAATTCTTACCAATGCAACACCCTTGTCTTTCTGTTGCTGCTGATTCATGTGCTCAAACAACTCAGGGCACTCCTCATACTTTTGTTTCTACCCACACCATGAGCACTACAATAGGTTGTGGAACTCTTATTTGTAATGCTCTGTAGACCCACAATTAAAATAGGTTCCACATGGGAACTCACTTCTTCCTCCGTGATTACTAGGACCACAGAATCCTCCAAAAAATACCCTTCTGTGCATGCCTCCATCTGCGTGCTCCTCATAATGGTGATCATCACCTTTAGAACTACTGGAAATGTTGGTCTGGCGTAACCCATGATCAATGGCCTCATGCATTTGGTTAATAAGCCTATAATCCTTAGTATAATGGGTTTAGAGGTGTAGATCTTATAGTAGTAAGAAACATTATTTCGAATTGCGCACTGTAACAAGGGGCATCTACTTGCATCATGATCCCCATGAAAAATCTCATAGTCTACTGTCATGACACATACTGTCCTCTGGGGGAAACTATCTTTGACATTCAATTCTACTTCAAAATTTGTACACCATAAACCACTATGAGTCTCATGGGCTGAGTTCATAGACAATTATTCCATCTGCTTAGCCATAATAGCATTCTGAGCCTCCAAAAATAGGATAGTGCCAGTATCAACACTTCTAACAACCTCGGTGCCCATAGCAGCTTCTAACGCCTCACGCGGGTCTATGAAATTTTTATGAGATAAAGGTGTGATCAACCCTCTAATAGACCATTGAGCATTTTGTGAAGGGTGAATATCATATGATAACTTAGACAAGAAAGTTTTAAAGCACACATCATACTCTTCCACACTCTTCACCATTCTATGTTGAATTTCCTTTAGGGTGTTGATGACCTTCTGTTCAAACTCAGGGATGTAGAATTCTACCAAGAATTCGTTATTTAAATTAGTATAATCCACCACCATTTGATGAGGGTCATATTTCCTATACTAGTTATGTTTGTGCCCCTACAACGTCATCGCAAACTGACTAACCTTCCGCTCTGAGGTTTTGATCCCCTTTGCATGCCATAACATCTCACACTTGTGAACATGTTCTGGAGCATCTTCAATACCTCTTTAATCTGGTAAATGTAAAGACATCTCAAAGAAGACTTGAGAAAGTGGTTAGGGCCCTTTTCCTCTTGAGCCAGAGCCTTGGTTCCCTTTGGTGTTTCTTCTACCACTAGATCCACCAGGTCCACCAAGTTCTATGCCTCCTGAGCCACCAAATTCACCAGACCACCAGGTCTTGTTCCTTCTAACCCACTAGATCCACTAGAACAACCAGGTCCTGTAGTGGTCGTGCCATGTGTCCCTAAGGTTCCAATGAACTACATGCCAACAGTATGTGATAATGCCCCACTACCACTATTGTACCTCACGTAACTCCTAGACATGATACCGAAGGCTTGTGTACTTTCTCCTTGTCCAAAGACTCCTCTGAATACTAGAAAATGCATAGCCATAGAAGTGGGAACTAAAAAATTGTATCTCCTAGGTGTATATCTATCACTTCCACTGATACCAATTGGGTCAATGATACTCCTTCCTTGATCTAGAAAAAAAAGTGCCAAGTTTTCGTCAGTAGGTGGGTTTAGATACGCTCCAATGAATCTTCTTTCTCCACATGACGAACTCCCATCAGAAGCCGAAGGGGTATCTCTTATGCACTTTCCAAGATGGGGTAGCACAAATTACTTAGGTTCCACATCCTCCACGTGAACCTCAACCCCTTCCCACAATGTCTACCTCCATATATCCATCACACTTGTATCCTCATGTCATCTAACAATATCCCTTTCACATGCTTCACTATACTTGAGTTTTCTCTCCTCCCTTTCTTTCTCTAATGTCATATCTATCATCTTCCTCCACCCTAGCTTCCTCTCCCAGTGCTCATTAAAGTTTAGCTAACCAATGGAAATGCCTCTAAACTAAAATTAATAATCAATATCTTCATTTCTATAGGGATAACATGCATAAATGATCCTTTGGGCTTCTACATAAATTCAAACTCAGAAACTTCCAGACAAGAATATGTAGAAATGGTGTACTTGAGAGTGTAGCTAGCCAACACACCCTTCCACCAATGATCCACAACATGATTCCATGTCAGATTTACATCCTACAACCTCTAGTATTATTCTTAGGTCCATGTGTGTGATCCATAATACCAACTAAATCAAGATGCATATGCTGAGAGCCATTCATATAGTTCTACTGGGAAGCAACAGAAAAAAATTTCATATAGATAATGGTAGAGGTTCTCTTCTACCCACCTACGCCCATCAAACTCAGTTCCAATGGTAAATATCTGATAAAATTCATCCTTTGTGCTCTTGAACCGTGATTCAACACTTTCCAAAGTTAAATGTTCTTTCATTGCTCATTACCTAGATCATGATGTATGTCATTTCCCACTACAAATTTGAAAATCGGTCTCGGCAATGAAACCAAGATGTAGTCATTTTTACCCCCATCACAAAGGAAATAAATCCTATGCGTGTTGTCCTATCACCTAGCGGGTACTGGGCACTCACCCGAGGCACGTGCGGGTGCCGAGTTTCTATTTTAAGTGATTTTAGTGTGAAACATCATCTATGATCTGATTGTTAATATATTTGAAATGAAATAAGACATACAAGCACCATAGAGCTCAGAATGGCTTCTAGATCCTTACAATCCTTCCAGACATAAAGTGCTTAACAGATTAAAGAACTTACACCAATAATGAAAGGAAGTAGTACAAACATCCAGTCTTAGCTTATAAACATAAATGAAAAGAACTATGAAGAAGGATGTATGCATAAAAACCATTAATGCTCATATTCATATAAACTGGTAACCTCATTACATTCATTAGGCCCATCACAAAATGTTACAGAAAGGTAGACCGTAGTCATGCATTATCACTGGATTCGTATAACTAGGCCCTTAAAATAAAATTTATAATTCCCAACCCTTGATACATCCTTTCCTACCCTTATTTTCCCAGCTAACAGAGTCCTTGCAATATATTTTTGCAGAGCTCCTCCCTCTGTCTATATCTCTCTCTATGTGTATTTTACTTCTGCAAGCACTTGTTTATATAGCCTCTTTAAACTACCAACGCATTCTTCTATGGCCTCAAATCTATCACCAAGTGTCTAAATGTGGTCCTCCAGGAGTGCATGCTCCTCCAAGCTTGAGCTCACCACTATATGCCATGATTTCCTTCTAAAAACTTCTAGCACAGGGCATATTCCTTCTTGGGCCAACCTGTCACTAGGATGGCACCTTATCCACTCTGCATGCATAGTTGGGTCATGTTTTTCTTATATCCTTCCCAAAATTCTCAATATGGCTAAGTCCTAGAACCTTTTCTTTGTCTGCGCACATGCCACGAGTTTCCTTAAACCCTTCCATGCACACCTTCTCCTTGCGCACCTTTCTTCAACTAGGCCTTGTGCGCATATGTGCAATTTTAAACTTAGCCAATATTTCAGGGGCCCAACATCATGCACAATGAATATAAAATTATGTATGGTAATATTATCCTTACCATTTTGTTTTCTAAGATTAGAGTGCCTAATGAGCCGAATAACAAAATTTGCGAGTACCCTGATGAAAATCCTTTCCCAAATAAAAGATTTGAAAATTAGATAAGTTGTATAAGTGGATTCATGATGCTTTTGGGGAAAAGTGGAGGATTCCAAAGAAACTACTAGCCTTAGTAAAAGATGAGGTTGACTTTGCAGTGTACCAGAACTTTTGCATTGGCAGGTTCACGTTAACTGATGGCACCAAAATCCCATGGTGTAAGCTACCTTTTGCATTCACATTTAAGAGGATCGGTGACAAAGGTGACAAAGGCATGCACAGTCAGGTTCTTAGGAGGAAAATAGCTACCTAAGTACTCAAGAGGCACCTCTCCTGAGGTCTTTTTGTAGAAAATGGAAGCTCAGTGGAAGGAGGAAAATGAAAGAAGGGGGATGTTAAGTTACGTCATCCTAGGAACTATTGTGCACTGGTGGGAAACACACTAGGATAATATCTTGGAACGGCATGAAGTGAGAATTTCCTTCTCTGTTCATTTCTCTAGAAGTAATGCGCCCATTGACATTGTAACATTCCCATTTAAAGACTTTAGAAACAAGGGAATTTTTTTATTTTTTATTTTACACAATGTTCTATGTTCTAAATAAAACATAATTTAGAACACACATTCCATGCCAATCAATCTCATAATAGATAACCATATGCAACTGTAAATGACTTGGTAAACTACCAATCTCTCATTTCATGACTCAGTTTCTAACCGATCTCTCATGTTTGTCTTTAAGTATGGAATACTTTATGTATACTACATATACTTGGTTTTCTTACCCTATTCTGGGTAATAAGTGATATGTTTAAAGAACCTATCTAAATATTTCTTACCAATACTAATCTTACATCACATTTATTTAAAATAGGTGACATAGGACAACGCAACTAGCAGCTTGCAATACTTTGGCAAAAGATTTCCAACATATTGTTCATGTTACTATTTGTAGATGGCATATTCGTCAAATTAGAATACATCCTTCACCTCACTCTTATGTTATCTAGAATGGTCTTTACTAACTTCTGTTAGTCCACTTGCCCAAGGTTTGACCCTAACCTAAGTTAGCGGCATAATTTGTTATAGGGAGATGCTCACGATGACTTAGGGTATATGGGCATACTCAACCGACATAAGTCGATCGAATGTGCCTAGGTACCCTGAGTCATAGAAATATACTTCCTATTCAAATCATGCTACTAACTTTACCTAGAGAGAAACTAAGTTTAAGTCTAGATGTGTGTAGATCTAGGTGAAAAAATGTGGAAGGGTGTTTCCACATGTCAACTACAATATTGTATCCTCGAGAAGTCCTTAGTCTTCCTGAAGATATAGTCCTACACTTGGCATTATCTGACATCCATCAGAACTACTTCATCATGATGTAAATAACCCTAGGATATCATTAACACTAATTAAATTTGGATTAAGACTCAGGTTACAACAACCTTACAAAAACCTAAATCCAGCATTCCTTAAGTTCTTCTTCCATATTAGATTGATTTAATATAAAAGAACTTCATTAACTCCTGATTGCATTAATGTTCATTAACTTTTGCATAACAAGTAGTTATCCAGAAACAGGACAACAAACATCATAAGGTTACTTTAATATAACTTAAATGTTCAAATAAGGTGTATCATCCACATAGGTTCAGCTAGATTAGACTTCATAGAAAATGAAGTACAATGATTATGATCATAAACACCATTCTTTTTGTTTTACATTATTTTGAGAGAGGAAGAGTCTTCCTCTACATGATTAAGTGTTAGGGTTATCATACCCTTTTTATCTTTCACAATTCCTATGGTTTAATTGTATGTCTATTACACATCCCATTATTATACTATAATTGTTTAGATAGAGAATGAAATCTTATGCAACTTAGCAGGTTGCATCTCAGTAAGGTAGATTGAACTATTCCCTTCATCCAACTTATTAAATGATAACGGTAATAAGTATACAAACAGATATGAAAAATATCGACAAGATAGCATTCCAATATCTTTAATAAAAAGTACAAGATAATCTACACAACAATTTTAAGTCAGTCTCCAAACTTTTCAATTCATCTTGATAAACATATACACTTTACAAGACTATGCATTTTAGGCATATTACATGTCAAACAACATTAAGATCATAGAATAATACAAATTTTCTTTATCAATACAACTCATGAATGAATCGGAATTCTTTACAAAAGAGCCAGACTTTAAATCAACCAATATATCATAAAAAAAATTTACCTTCTTTTATCACTTACGAAGTCCATCTGTAAAAATTGATAGCACGGGCCAGTTCATTGAACTAAACATGATAAGCACTAAGCATTAAAATGAAGTGCATTCAACTAATTGTTCCATTAAAAAAATATACTTTAATGAAACAATTAATGTATCATACAAATAAACATAAGTAAAAACAAACATAAAAGAAGTACAAATAATAAGTCTGAATTCACTTTTAAGAAAAGATCATAATACAATCAGCAAACTACTGCATTATATCATATAAGTATTTTCCCAAACAATTACTTATTTATACCAAACAATAGATCTTGTCATTTAATTATTTCATAATTCTTTCTTAATTTTAAATACATAATTTAAATTTACTATATAAAAAAAGAGTTACTTTCAGAATCAAAGACCTCCTATTCATCTTTACCAAGTTTCTAGAAAACATGTACAATCAAGTTCATTTTAGCATTATAACATTTTTAAAATGAATCATCCAACAACTTAGATAAATAAGAAGAAGAATCAATACAGACTATCCACATACTCACCATCCTTCTAAGAGATATAAATCAGGTTCAGAAAGTAAATAACTGAATCAAATAAGGAAGCCAATAAAGAGATTCATCATTTAAGAGACAACAACTGCTAACAGGGATCTCAATCCAATCCAAGAAGGAAGATAATTAAAATATTTTTTAACTCACTTGCAACCCTTATGAATTATTCAACATTATTGGAGATATCAGTCATTGATTTAAAATCATATGTTCCATCAAACAAGTAGATTTGCAAAAGGATTATTTCTTACTCATATCCATCCCGAGAAGGGTCATATTATCTATTGTGTACATAGAGAGGATACCATCAGAGGCATTTACCTAAATATGTATTGAAAGAGAAACAGGACTCTACCCTTGAAAACAATCAGACAAAGAAAGGTGTAAGTTTTCCTTTCCAAGGGATAGGATCGGTTGTTCACGGTCGTGAAATCAACAAGACATTTATTCCACACAAATAAACAGATATCAAAAGAGTAACCAAATAGGAATGGTTTTGTTTGTTCAACATACCAAAAATATCAGTCCCAAAAGTTACTTACACATCAAATGAACCCCATTAACTTTCCAAACTCTTCTCATAACATGATGCATAAACAAACTACGAAAAAGTTTCCAGTTCTGGTGAGTAAGTTCACATCACCTAGTCCAAGTTCAAAAAGGACATAGAATCAAACTTAAGAAGGTCGAATAGACCTGAGAAGGTATTCACCTTAAAGACTTGGAGAGATTCAATCAACAATTTATTTCAAACAAACAGAACTTCACCCATTTAACCAAACCCAACTTCCACACTTTTAAAGGAAGACTTAACAGAAAGGATCTGAACCAAGAGCTTAATCACCATTGTTTTAACAATTGAATTCCAAAGCCCTTTTTTTTAAAACCCAGAAGTTATTTTAAAATTTCCAATAGAGAATACAAAACCAAACATGAAGTTTAATGTCAAAAATTACTTCTATTTTCCTTATGAGCTCAAACCGTAATAGTAACATCAAATACCATAACTTACCCAGCTCCATCAAATATAAAATTTGAAGCAGTGAAGTTCAGTACAGAGAAAAAGCAAGTTGAAATTCAGGACACATACAATGCCATAAACCAAATTCCTCCAATTATCTTTGTTGTAACACAAGTTCGAGTTCATACTATAGAGAAAAGTATACAATCCAGTCCCAAAAAGGAAGTACTAAATCTTCACAAAACAAGATATAGTTTAAAAGATTATTAACTACCTTTCTAAACCATCAAAGGCATCTAGACTAAACAATGCCAATTTACCAGTACAGATAAATAAACAAGACATCATTTCCTTTATATAAATATGAGTTCATGCAAAAAGGGTTGAAATATCAACCTAGACAGACCGAAAGAGAAATAATACAAGTTTTAAAACTCAAAGATACATCAGAGAAAAGTATTTACTTATTTTCTACTTTCCAAGGAGACTTCCAGTTTGAAGCTTCAAAACAAAAAAAAAACCATTTACTTAAACACTTTTACAAGAAGACAGTCCATAACACATATTTTAATCAAAACACTAAAGTCTCTATAGTTCCAAATGTATTTTCACATTTAAACTTACTAAGAGAAAACACCCAAAAACCAAATTATCATGTAAGCGTCCCAAAACCAAAAGCACAGAGTTTCCATGATGGTTTGCTTGTAAAAAATAAGATTCATTAATGCCATTTACTCTCGAATTCCCACCTATCTCTACTTTCCACTTCCATCCAAAATTGGCAAATCATATTTGAAATTCTGCATGCATCTCTAAACCTTAGTGATGCCTCCATGTAGGCTTTTTCCAAATCTCACGCCTTTGCCTAATCTTGCAGTACACTGTCACTTAATTCCCAAGATCAAATCACATTAATAGCTTAGGAAATACCACCTACCTTCCCATTTTCCATATGACCCTAAGGTCCCCTTTCCACACTTCATTAGTTTAGGATAGATACCATTAGCTTAGAATAGACCATAGGCTAGTTTAAAAATATCTACCTTAGGCTATAAACATTACAATAGGTAAATAGTCATCTTAGGTTAGATCATAATTCATAACCAAATAGTATTAAGTATTAGGTTAGAAATAATCTAGCATCACCTTAGGTTTTTCCCCCCTCATCCCAAATTAGTATATGCAACATAGGTTAGGATGCCATCCCAATAGAGCATACATAGATAGGAGATAGGTACTTTTACCTTAGTTTAAAATCCCGCTAGGATAGATTTCATAGGTCTAGGACTTATTTTTTATTTTTATTTTTTTTAACAGTCCTGACACATGTCTCTTTTCACTTAATGTAATTAATCATCCTACTGAGATCAATCAAGAAGATCCAAGCACAAAACATACAACATAATGCAGACACGATCTTACAAGACATAAAGAATTTGTAAACATACAAAAGTTCACTCTGTTATGTCTCTCAACCTTTGAATGTTAGTTTTCCATTCATATAAGGTAAGAAGATTTATAACATACCTTGGATCGATGGAATTGATCCAAGGATGTATTAATTAAAAAAATATAAGTTTGCAACCATCATTACTAGATTACATCTCACCTATCAGAAGTGAAAATGGATTCTTGCAAGAAACAATGTTTTATCCTAACAAATCCAAGAGCAGAAATGATTTATCCATGACAAGAATGATATTCAACAATCAAAGGAACACACAACATCAACAAAATCACATGTCAACACTTGAAATGCAAAAGAGAAATATAAGAGTTTGTCAAAGGTGTTACACCCATTAAGGACTACCATGGTAAGGAGCCCGCCTCTTTCCACGTCCAATTCTGTGAGAGAACCTAAAGGGAAGGCATGGAATATTTTCCATTGTCCCTCTAGGTGTAAAAACTATATTGTACCCTCCAATTTTGCATGTGCATGGTACATGCATTATGAGACACGCCACCAAATAGGGAATTGGAAAGAACTAACAGATGACCTAGTTCAAACATTTGAGTATTGAAGTACCAAGACATTAGTTGATAAGGAATTATAGGTTGTCAAGCACCTTACCATGGGGGACAGTGCCATAGCAGAAGATAGGCTGCCAAACTTGCTTGGTGAACTAGGTTTAGGGGAGCACTTTGAAGAAGAGGAAACAAAGGAGGATTAGTTTGAGCACACATGTGTGCAAAAGGAGAAAGGAAATATTGTATATGTGATTAATGGGGAGGAAGAAGAAAGCTTGGATGTTAACCATTTTGTAAGGATGCACGAGGTAGTGGATAGTTTTGATACTCACATGTGCACCTACCATGAACCTTTAAAAACTAAAAATGTTAACATCAGCTCAGGAGAAGAACCTAAGGAAGCTATCATTGGAGATTACTGGTTGGAGAAGGAAATCTCTAAGATCATTAATATTTTATGTGAATTTGAAGATTTATTTCTATGTGGGTACCATGATCTTAAAGGAATCCACCATTCCTTGGGGGAAATGAGGATAAAGCTGAAGGATGGTGCACACCCGGTCAGGAAGAGACTCTACCGGATGAATCCCAATTTTCGCATGAAGGTAAAGGAAGAGATAGACAAAATGAAAACATCTGGGATCATTAAAGTTGTTGAAGAATCGTAATGGATAAGTCCAATGGTAATCAGCATCAAGAAGGATGGGTAGATTAGAATCTATGTGGATTATAGGGATTTGAATGTAGTTTGTGTCTTCGATCCTTTTCCAACCCCCTTCACTGAAGAAATTTTTGATGGAGTCACTGGGTATGAAATCTATTCCTTTACAAATGGATTTTTGTGGTACCACCAAGTCTGGATTACAAAGGAAGATCAGGAGAAGAAAAAAAAATTCACTAAATGGGGAAGTTTTATATACATAGTCATGCCCTTTGGGTCTAAGAATGTGCCTATTATTTTCTCATGCATAGTGGTAAAGGCATTCCAGGACTTCATCCAAAAATTTATTTAGTTCTATCTAGATGATTGGACAGTGTATGGGCTAGTAAAATACCATTGTGATAATTTGAGGCTGATGTTTGAGAGGTGTCAGCAGTTGAGAATATCCCTCAACATTAAGAAGTGTGTCTTTGTTACCCCCTTTGAAACGTTATTG
This sequence comes from Taxus chinensis, assembly GCA_019776745.2. Classification (NCBI taxonomy): domain Eukaryota; kingdom Viridiplantae; phylum Streptophyta; class Pinopsida; order Cupressales; family Taxaceae; genus Taxus; species Taxus chinensis. Next base: position 499,343,677 of record CM034146.1, on the reverse strand, counting down.
GGGCATATCATATGTAAGAAGGGATTGCTAGTAGATCCTACCAAGGTTGTAGTTATTGTGGGATTGGGGGAACCTACTAGCCAAAGCACAGTGCGTGGGTTTCTTGGACACGTGGGCTACTATCGGAAGTTCATCAAGGGGTATGCCAAGATAGTCATGCCTTTAGAAGAATTTCTCAGAGATAAAAGTTCCTTCCATTGGGAAAAGGCACAATAGAAGGAATTTGACACATTGAAGGATATACTTTTCACCGCACCTATATTATGTTTTCCCTCTTCAGATAATCCCTTCCATGTTCATGTAGATGCCTCTAGAATATCCATTGGGGTAGTGCTTACACAACCTGGTGAGGAAATTTTTGATCATCCCCTATGCTTTGTAAGCAGGAAGTTAACACTAGTAGAGTAGAGTTATACTATAACTGAGCATGAAGCACTGTTAATGTTCTACGTGCTTCAAAAGTTCAAACAGTATCTGCTAGTAACTCCCTTTGTGTTTTACACTAGCCACATGACATTAAAGTACTTAGTGAACAAGCCTATTGTAGAAGGGTGCATATGTCGGTGGGTGTTGTTATTTCAAGAGTTTGAGTTCATGGTAGCTGTGAAGCTTGGAAAGAGTTACTGTGGACCTGATCATTTATCAAGGATTGATTCAGGGGAGGATGCATAGAGCATTGAAGAGACAATTCCATATGCACAACTGTTTAGGTTGTGGCATGCACCCTAGGATTTAGAGGAAATTAAAGTATTTATAAAGGAAGGTGTGGTTTTCGAATGAATAAAGACATTAGAGAAGAAGTAACTAGCCATGCATGTCGCGTCCAACATGTTGATCAGTGGGGACTTATACAAATTAGGGCATGATGAAGTTTTGCATAGGTGTGTACTAGAGCATGAGCACCTCGCCATCATAGAGGAAGCACATGGAGGAAGTGCAGGTGGAAATTATACAAGTGACACCACCACACATAAAATTTTAATGGTAGGCTTGTGGTGGGAAACTTCATATAAGGATTGCAAGGACTATTATAAAGCATGTGACCATTTTCAGTGCATTGGAAAGCCAAGAAGGAGAGATGAAATGCCTTTATGCCCTATCCCTAGCACTGAACCTTTTGAGAAATGGGAAATAGAATTTGTAGGCCCTATTACACCAGCAACATGTAGGAATGGATCAAGCTACACAATCAATTGCGGAGACTATTTGACAAGGTGGGAAAAGGAAGCCCTAACTAAAGACTGCACAATAGTTATAACAGTAAGGTTTTTGTAAGAAAACATTATAACAAGGTATGGATGCCCTTTAAGTTTAACCAGCGATATGGGTACACATCTCTTGAATGAGACCGTGAGGATCCTGTTAGCAAAGTTCCTAGTGGCTCATCACAAGACTACACCTTATCACCCACAAGAAAATGGAACTGTGGAAGCATTTAACAAAATAATGAGTCATACCTTGATAAAAATTTGTGATGTCAGATGATAAGATTGGGATGACAAGGTATCAGCCGTATTATGGGATTATAGGACAACTTATAAAAGGATGAACAAAGCCACACCATTTAAGGTGATGTTTGGCACAAAATTTGTTCTTCCAGTTGAGTTCACGATACCTTCTCTGTGAATAGCACGCTCAAGAGGGTTGGCTGATGAGAAAGCACTAGAAAAAAGAATTGATGAATTGATGAAGCTAGATGAAATACAATCACTCACTAGGTGGATCCAAACAAAAGAAAAAAGAAAAGAAAAAATCATGACATGATCAACACATTTGACGTTAAGCAGATGGTCTTACTGTATGATTCTAAGTTTTTGTGCCATCCTGGGAAGTTGAAAGTCCATTGGTTAGGTCTCTACACAATCTTGTACATCCTTGATTTGGGTGCATGCCAGTTATAAGTGCTGGATAGAATGAAATTTCTTGAAAACTTTAGTGTGAGTAGGATGAATCCCTATTATAAATAAGGCTTCTTGGTGTTTGTAAATAAGGTAGTTTTTCCAGATAATTTAGAATTTATTTTATACAATTCCTTTCTTGTATTTCCCTTTCACGTTGTTATTTTTTTTTGTTCCTTTGGCACCAGTAACCTTGTTACTTTTTGAGGTTTTTGAATGTGTAAAGGGCCACACATCGTTTAAGTGTGGGGTGGAGTGTTGTGAAGGAAAGCATGGGTAAACTGCCAAGGAGGATTTGGTTCGAAATCCTGGTTGAATGGCCATGTTGAAAGAGGTTCATGAAATAAAATCTGGAAAAGTATGGTTGGTGTCAAAATAAGGCTATGTTCAGATCCCACGTAAAGAGAAGGAAGAAGCGCATAAACAACATGAGGTAGGTGAGAGAAAAAATCATGACAAAATAAGTGCCTTCAGTGCCGGTGATGCGCACATAAGAGTCTCTTGTCAATATGGATTGGTTGCACACTAGAAGGTTGGAGATTATCCACGCAAGGTTGGGCACGTGAGTTAGGGTGTAGAAGTCAGAATTTGTTTAAAAAATCCACTTTAAATGTTAAAAGTACGGTGGAAGGTGAAGTATCATTTAATGTTTAAAAATAGGAAAAACTATAAATAAAGGTTCAGGCATTTCATTATCACTTTGCGCATAAGGAAAAAGAAGAATTTTTTCATCTTTGTAAACTAGGGCTTCCAGAATTTATCCAAGTGAAGAAAATTTTTAAGAGTTGAGCGTGAGGAACTAGTTTGGATTTGCAAACTAGAAGGAAGGGATTTCACGGGTGTAAGAGAAATTGTGAGAAGGTGCCTTCTTGTGAAGGAACTATCCCAGTTAGGGTTTGAATAACTAGGGCATGGGTTTAAGGGGTTTTCTTCACAAATTTGATATCTAAGGTTGGAGGGACTAGAAGAATAGAGTAACAAGAAGTGATTGAAGTGATAAGAGAACCTATAAAATGGAACCCAAGAAACCAGTTGGCACACCTAAGAAGGGAAAGGGTAAGGACAAGCAACAAGAAACTGTTGCACATACAAATGAAGAGTGGTATATAGAAATGCAGTACCCAGATGGAGTATTGCTGGGAAAGGAGTGGGAGTCCCATTTAACAAAAATGTCTGTAAATGATTATAACCATCACTCAAGCACAATCGAGAAGGAAACAAAGTTAGTTTGCACAAACAGATAATGCCTCCAAACTTGTAGTGTATGAACAATGGTTGTAAGCTCCAAATCATGTGGAGCATAATTCAACTCATGTAATTTTAGTTTTCTATCTTTGTAAGCTATGACATGATCATTTTGTAACAAAATACCTCCAATACCTTCCCCGAATGCATCCATTACAATAGTAAAGTCTCCATTAGGGTTTGGTATAGCTAAAATAGGTGCTGATGTTAATTGATCCTTCAAATTTCTAAATGTAGATTCACATTTCTCATTCCAAAAAAACTTCTTATCCTTTGTCTGCAATGAAGTTATTGGTGTAACCACTTTAGAAAAATCTTTTACAAATTTTCTATAGTAACCAGCAAGACCCATGAAGCTTCTAACTTCATGTACATTCTTTGGTATAGGCCACTCAGTTATAGCTGCAATTTTAGAAGGATCTACAACAATTCCATTATTACTTATAACATGACCCAAATAGTGCACTTATGTGTTACAGAAAGAACATTTAGATAGCTAACCATATGACTATCTCTTTCTCAAAATTTCCAAAAATATCTTCAAATGCTCATGGTGTTCCTCAATACTTTTAGAATATATGAGAATGTCATCCAAGAATACAAGCACAAATTTGTTCAAGTATTCTTGAAAAATATTGTTCATAAAATTCATAAAAGTTGTAGGTGCATTTGTTAATCCAAAGGGTAAAACTGTGAACTCATAATGTTCATACCTTGTTCTAAAAGTTGTTTTATGAATGTTCTTATCCTTAATTCGTAATTGGTGATATCTAGATCAAAGATCTATCTTAGAATATACCGATGCTCCATGCATCTGATCAAATAGATCGTCAATTCTAGGGAGTGGATATCTATTCTTGATTGTTGCTTTGTTTAACATTCTGTAATCAATGCACAATCTAAGTGTTCCATCTTTCTTTTTTCACAAAAATTACCGGTTCTCCCCAAGGTGAAACACTTAGTCTAATCAAACCTTTAGAAAAAGTTTCTTGCAATTGTGCCTTAAGATCTACTAATTCTATAGTAGTCATTCGATATGGTAGATTAGAAATAGGCTCGGTACCCAGTTTGATCTCAATTGAGAAGTCAAATTCCCTTTTGGGTGGAAGACCTGGTAACTCTTCCATAAACGCATCTATGTAGTTTTGTAATAGTAGATAACGTTCCATTAAATCACTATTTTCCTCAGCAGATTCTAAATTTTTTACTGCATGTAAGGTACAACCTTTATTTTTTTCCTTTTTAAGTTACATAGCTAACAGTTTCCTAACTGAAATTTCATGTTTTACACCCTGAATCTCTGTTGTTTTCTATAGGTCATCTAAACAACTAATATATTTTTCAAAACAGTCCACTTTTGCTTTATGTTTAGCTAACAAATTAACACCTATGATTACATCATAAGACCCCAAAGGAGCAACATAAAGATCAAATTCAGTGGAAAATCTAGGTAAGTCAAGGACTGCTCCAAAAAGACACATACTAATTCCATGAACAACATTTTTTCCATAATGTACAGTCCATGTTTTATCCATTTTTCTAGATTTTATTTTTAGTTTCGATGTTAATTTACTAGAAATAAAACATTCAGTAGCTATTGTATCAAAAATAATAGTTACAGGTATGCGAAATAACTTACCCATAACTTCTATGGGCATGACTTGTTTTTCAGCCTATTTGTCAGCTATTGTAGTGTGTATCTTGTGTTGCTGACTTCAATCATCCTTTTTCAAAGGACATTGATTTGTGTAATGATCTTTGACATAGTTATAACAACCTCCTACAGGTCCCTTTCTAGACTCAAATTTATTTCCATCCTTATAGTTATCATTCTGAGATCCATAGGACTTATGTCTGTTATTATTATTCTTGACAAAGTTGTTTTGTGCATTTCTAGCAGACTTACTTGTTGTTGTTTTCTTATTATTATCAGCTAAATACTTACTTTTCCTACCAAACTTATTCCATGGTCCTTTCTTAGGTGCAAGAGATGATGAAGATGATTTTGTAACTTTCTTCCTTACTTCCTCCTTATGAGCATAAACTTCCTTTAATTTTTTTTCATACCTTATGGATTTTTCAACAACCCCTTCCATAGTGGTTGGGTTGTGAACATCCACCTCTCCTCCTATAATGGGATTCAATCCCATGATGAATTTTTGTATCTTGAACTTATCTTCTATTTGATACTGAGGTACATACTTAAGGAGTTTAGTAAACCACTCCCAATAATCAGTTACAATTAGATTTCCTTGAGCTAAGTTTTGGAATTCAGTCATTTTCTGATCATAATAAACTTTTGGTAGCCAAATTTTCCTAAAGTAACCTTTAAATTGATCCCAAGTGATATTAGTTTCATCAATATTCAACATAGCCTTACAGCTATCCCACCATGAAGATGTCTCATGGGAAAGTTGATATGCTCCCCAGATTGCCTTTGTTTCTTCTGAGAAATTCCTTATTGTAAATTACTTCTCCATTTCATTGAGCCAATTCTCAGCTTCATCACCTAATGTGGTGACATCAAACTTAGTTGGACTTATCCTTTTTATATCATTAGTGATTTCATCTTCCATCCTAGCCTTTTTGTTTTCTGGGTAATGAGGTATGTTAACATTGTTATTATCAACACCTAAATTGGTGTTGTCCTCAAGAGGTGGCTGATTATTATTACCATCATCTTCTTCCTCCTCATTTCCCATTACTTATTTTTCAAGTACAACCAAATGATATCTTGTGTCCAATAGGAAAGCAAGGATCTCATCAATTTTTTTGGGTAGTTGATGCTCCTTCCTTAGGTGGAGGATTATTTGCAACATTTCCTCTTATTCTAACCATTTTCTATTACCAATAAAATTTAATTTTTATCAAATTATGGACACAATAGGTCTAAGAGCTGTAAATTTCAGCTCTGATACCAAGATGTAACATTCCCATTTTAAGACTTTAGAAAGAAGGGAATTTTTTTACACAATGTGAATATGGAGGGCGAAGAAGGTGATGAGAAAGGATGAGAGGGTGAAGAGCGTGAGTAAGGAAATGACCCCTCTTTGTTTTATTTACATGAATCTGATGAAGATCGGGATGATATTTTAGAGGGAACTCGGGAGAAAGAAGGAAGTGAAGAGGAAGCGAGGATGAATTTGCATAGGTCCCCACACTTTTCTGATGAGTAGTTGGAATATACAATGGAGAAGGAAGTAGCAATTATTAACAAGGATTTGGTAGACCACGAGGTGGAGCATAATGCAGAAGAAGTAGAGAATGAGTATGAGAGCATGGGATGAGATCCCAGTTTAGCAGTCAACTTCCCAATAGGAGCGTGAATAAGTGGCAATGGTGTGGCTACGACACAAGGACCCACAATGACTTACGTCAATGATCTAAATAAAGTCTTGTGTGCACATTTCCAAAGCACGGTACCTATAGACAAACTTTTTTCTGGTCATCATTTGAGAAATATAGTTCCTATACATGCACAAAGAAAATGTTGTCATGTACTTTTGAGTCCCATGTTGATGAACTAAAGTTTGAAATTGATGCAGGAGTATTGGTAACCACACATAACCCCAATGAGATCAATCTTATTGTGGAGTCATAGAAACTAACTGATGAGTAGGTGTGTAATGTGCTAAAAAAGGTGTTGATGGAAGTGGAGGTAAGATTATTAGGGAGGAATAATAGGATGAGGGACTTAGAAAGAGAATTGGATGAAAAGAACATGGATATTATATAAAGAGATAAGGAGATAAAAGGGAAGGATTCTATAATTACATAGCTAAAGGCCTAGTTGAGAGAGCAAAAAGGGAGGGTGTGCGTAGCCTACAAGAAATCAGAGACTATCTCAGACTCCAGTTTTTTGAAGCACCCATACTTATCCCTCCCTCCCCCCCAAAAATAAGTATGAATTGGCTTTCCACTGCCTAGAGGATTTGACGCACTTAATCACTATGGAGAAGTAACCACTTGCACGGGAGTCAGCTAAGGAATTTTTGGTCTGACAAAGAGAACAAGAGAAGTTAAAAATTAAAGAGACCATAACTCGGTAATCTGATCTCCTTTCATATGTAAAATCCATAGCACACATATCTAAAGTTGTCTATGAAAACTGTGGAGATAGGGACAAGGTGGCAAGTGTATTGGTTGTTACCCATGAGGCGGACCCAAAGGAGTTCTAGGAAAAGAACAAGAATAATATGGCAAACAAGATAATATCATAGAAGAAGTTGAGAAGAATTCTGAAGCGATTGAAGGCTTAAGGGTCTTGATTAAAAATAAAGTGAAGGAATTATATCCCCATGTTACATAAAGGATGGATGCATTGAGCGACCTTAGCAAGTAAATGGAAAATATTGTTAATACACTGAAGGCTAAAGGTGAAGATTTATCATTTGAGGAAATCAACACATTAATAGGGGGTTTATTTCAATAAGCATAGAGTGAGGTGGATTCCTGGAATAAGATTGAATTATCCTTAAATAAAGACTTCCTAATCCTTTTACACCAATAGAAAAATTCTTTTATTCTTTGGCGTAAGCCAGGTATAGGTTATTCTTTCATTCCATTTCTTTATTTTTTTGTTGGAGGATGGATAGTTTCCAAGGATTTACAACACATTAATAAGGGATGATGTTGAGCCCAAAAAAAGAATAATTCCTAAAGCAGAGGATGAGCATGTGACTGAAGGCACACAAAGAGAGATAGGTTTGTGCATGGGAGAAAGGAAAGGTTTTAAGGGTTTAAGGACTTAGCCACATTTTACTTAAATAAGGGTATCACATGAAAAACACATGAACTTTTAGGTAGGCATAATGATGATAAGGTTGTTACATGGAGACTTGAAGCTCAAGAAAATAACATTCTAGGGAATCATTATGGCTATAGGATGTGAATTGAAGGTTGTTATGGCTAGAGGACATCTATATGGCTTGGACAATCGAATATAACATAATATGATGACATTTGGCATGTGGGCCTGCTTCTAGAATTTTGATTAGGTGAGCTCCTATCCTATTTAAAGAGGCATTTGGATCTAGGAAAAGGTGTCAAATGTGATTTCATATGTAATGGTGTATGTATGGTGAAGAATATGTACTGGTTCTAGGGTGTAATATAGAGTTTCTAGATCAGAGCCATGGGGAGGGTAGGATGTTAATGGTATAATGATGTAACTGATCTATTTTTCAACCTTTTTGATGTAATCTGGCTACTGTAAAAAAATTCAATCAATATATAAAGGGTTTCTCTAAATATTTGTGTTTATGGGTTAAAACCCTAGTGATCTTCATTTTTCTTATGGTTCCGATCTGATTCCTATGTATTTTCAATAATTCCTATGTTCTTTTCATGGTGCATCTATGTTTAGATCTAGTGTTTTTATTTTTATGCTAGAATGAATGAATTTCTTACTATTTCTATAAACATTCCTCCATTAATGACAAGCATTCTCACAAGTCTCACATAAAATAGGGGCTTGGTGCCTACCTAATTTTTCGGTGATAGGCCGACACACTTAGGTTTTAAAGTGAGTAGGGAAACAAGAATACAATACACAAAGAAAAGGTAAAATCAAAGCTTCATCGTCTACCCCTCCTCATCAATGGTCCTCTCATATCCCATCCAAATTTTCAATGACTCCTTTCTCAAGGGATCGTTTATTTACCATACACTCAATCAATCATGATTAAAACTTCCATGATCCTAATTTGAAAGTTGTCATTCCTTTTAGCGCATGTCATCTCTATCCACATTTTCATGCTAGGGGGACTCCTCTTTAATGAGAATTTGAAATCCTTACCTTTCACATTCCCCTAGCTCATATTCACTAAACCTATCCTATCAATCCAAAAAAAATGTCACTACTATGGAAAGGAGTAAACACAAAAAGTTTTCCCATAGCTGGATCAGTCCATATAGTATGGGTCAACCTATGAATGCCTTGCACTTTCATCCTTTTCTACTATTAACACATCAAACATCATGATAGTAGTCACGTCAAAGATATTATTCCATCATCAACTAATCATTTTCTCATCATAATTATTTGAAAGCATGTGGTTTTTCCATCACTGTCCTTACAAACCTTAAAGATGAGAATCACGTCTCTTTTCATAACATATTTCACCTTGGACAAGTTCCTCCTTAGTAGGAACCCCGCAATTATTACATCCACATACCTTGTACTAACTAAATACATGTATTGGAGCACACATGTGTAGTTCCTGTACACATTTCTTCTCCCCTCCTTGAAACAGTTGATTGGGGTTTTTCCCTCAGCTCGAAAAAAAGTAAAATATATATATATATGGAGGCTCTTTATCAAAGTTAAAATAAATAGAGCAATCCCTCGAAGGAAAACTATTCAAAATATATCATGTTATCAAAATACATTATATTGATCCCTCAAAGGGAAGCTACCATCAACAATCATAGACCTATCCCTCGAAGGATGGTTATCTTGTGAAAATCAAAAATCAAATTCAAAAGTCAAAAATATAGACCATACCCTCAAAGGATGGCTAGCCATGTAAAAAGGCTTCCTACATCGATCAACCTTCAAAAATTCAAAAATTAAATTATCCTAGGAAATATCCCCTCATTGATCAGCTTTCACATCAAAGAAAATTTATCGCATCGATCATTTTGTGTCAAAAATAAAATGTATAGTTGGGTAACTTATCTATGCAACTGTTGAAAAGGAGAACCCCTTTTTTCCTACACAACCTACATATGTTAACCCTTTCGCATTATAGGAAGGTACATCTTATTACTTCATCCCTCTATCTAAGTTCCTACGTGTGACTACCCTTTTTATTCATCTGTTAACATTTGTTGTAAAGGCCAAAAGTGCAAGAGCCTTCACTTTGTTGCTTCCCATCACATTTTTATCAAATCCAGTATAAAGCAATCAATCCACATCTCATTCTTGACCATGGTTTTGAAAAACATTGAAATCAGTTTAAAATCAATCATATCTAAAACATAACTTTCAAATCTGTCAACCTTGCCACATCAACATCTATCCATATCATAATGTTGACATCTATCAATTTCTACACACATCAACATTACATCATTGTGTCTAAAACATCACATCTATTCAATAAAATTGACATTTATCAAATGGATGTATCCTAAGGTGTTACGTCTTGATCACCTTCAGGACCCCCATTTAGTCTCATCACCATTAATTCATGTCTATAGGACACAAACCATTTGTTCCCCCTATCACTTGACTTCTTAGATTCATAATTACACCTTTATGGCAACATCAATCATCGGTCCTTTGACCTCCTTTAAAACATCTTTTTATTTTCCCTTTATTTTGGTAAGTCATATGTGTATAGAACATGATCTCTTTGTTTCTCCTATCACTTTATTTTATAATGATACCTCTTGTTTCTATAACCCATCCCAGGGAATCATTTTCATCATATCTCATCTCTCACTTGCATATTTCATCCATCTACCTCTTTTAAACTCATGATCAATTACATGTTAGGTTATCAATACCTATTTTAAGGTGGATCACCTCATCATATAAATCTACATCTATCATATCTCATTTTTGTCTCGCGGGTTTCCTACACCAAAGCACTCAACAAAAAGGGGGAAAATGTAGACACCTAAAATTAGCACTGCAAATTCGTCATGTCTATGTCTGTTAGCTCCCCTTCATTATAACATCAACATCATAGTATACACTAAATCCATTATAGACAATAAAAATTTGCATTCACCTATCCTCTTTTAATTACCTTGTTTGTAATACATCAGCACATTAGATTCATTATGTCAATATGATCAAATAAAATATTATATACCATGATATTTTAATTCATCTAAGTAAGTTTTCAAAATATTATTTAAAAACACCCCTGATTCCTCATCCCAACACATCAATCATGGGTATTTTTATAAATCCCCCATTATCTTATCAAAATATTATACTATCACAAACAATCATATATTTGTAGGTTTGATATATCTTAATCAAACAAACCAATACATATCCTAAACAAACTTAGGATAAATTAGATCATATCCAACTAATAAAATCCCTTCCTTGTAACCTCACGAGACAACACAACATTTTCAAAGACCACCTTATATCCTATCCCTCAAAAACATGAATAAGAAAAATCAAATTAACAAATTGTTTCAATAATTTACTAAACAAACTCCAAATGGCTGAAATTGATGGCAATTTCTTAAATTACAAGTGATTATTTAAGCCCAAATTATAGCCTCTTTATGGGATCATATTATCACATTTTCAAACCTCAGTCTTCTATCAGATTTCATCACTTTTATACTATATCAACATGAACACGTTTTTGTCTAGCATTAGCATCCATATTCATTAAGCAAGTAAAGGAATCATTTTAGAGTTTGTGGGAGACCAAAAAATTACCAATCAGCTTCAATTCCCATCCTTCACACTCATTCAATGTCATATCATATCCTGTAAATCATGTTTCTTTTTTCAAATCATTTGTTTTGATTTATTAATTCACTTTAGTGCTTTTAAATTTTATAGCCTCGAACCATATCTATTGAAAATTATAATTTTATTAGGTTGTTAAACAACTCCCCTGAATCACCTGTGATTCCTACACATTATGATTAGGTGAAAAATTTATCCAATATTATCTTTCTTTTCTATTATATATGTTTATTAATGCTAACACACTGTCAAGTATGGATTGTTTAAATGGCTTTAGGTGGTCAAGGAAATTAGATAACTACCTGTTATCTACCATCCCTTACTCTGGTAATAGTATGACATTCTCCATGACTTGGAATTGTGTGTAATCCACTCAGCCCCTTTAGACTAGTTGTAAAATATCTTCAAATCCACTCATAGGATTCGTGAGTCCACATACAAGTTTTAGGAGGCCTATTTCAAATTTTTACACATTCGATCTGACTTGGAATGCTTCAAATATCAGTATGAAGCTCAACGAATAGAATTAAGTTTTGAAGCCAAATCTGAAGACCATACCAATTCAAAATTGTAGTAATTTTTACCCTTATCACAAAATAAAGGAACCCCATACATGCTGGCCTATCACCCAGTGGTGCTGGGTGCTCACCTAAGGCACGCGCAGGAGCCGAGTCTCTTTTTTATGTGAGTTTAGTGGGAAACATCATCTATGATCCATGTTCAAGGGTTTCAAAAGGAATAAAACATCCAAGCATCATATAGATTAGAACGGCTTCTAGATCCTTCCAGTCATTCCAAACAGAAAACTCTTAATAAATTGGATAACTTATACCAAAAAACAAAGAAGTTGTATAAGCAATCATACTTAATTATAAACATAAATGCAAAATAATTATGAGAAATATGTATTCATTAGAATCATCAATGTTCATATTCATTGTAAAATGGTAACCTCATTACATTCATTGAGCCATTACAAAATGTTATAGAGAAGCACACTGCAATCATGCATTATATCTAGACTCATATGACTAGGCTCACAAAAGAAATTTATAACCCTATACCCTTGATACATCCTTCCCTAAGCCTAATTCCCCAAACTAATATAGTTTTTGCAGTATTTCTACAGAGCTTTACCCACTATCTGGTTGTTGTTTTTCCTTCTGGAGGTGCTTGTATATATAGGCTTTCTGGACTACCAACTCATCCTCTAGTGCCTTCAGATCTGATGCCAAGTGTATGAATGTGTTCCTCCATGTGGGCATGCTCCTCCAGGCAAGAGCTTTCCACCTTTTACCATGATGAGCTTCTAGAAGCTTCTATCCCAAAAATGCTCCTTCCTGGGCCACCCTATCGCCACAATGACACCTTATCCACTCTGCATGCATAGTTAGGTCATGATTTTCACGTGTTCTACCAAAACACCCAAAATGGATAAGTCTCAAACCCTTGGTTCTATCTGCATGCATGTTACAAGCTTCCTTAAATCCTTCTCTAAACCGTACCCTGCGTGCTTTATCCTTGCACACTTTTCTTCAACTAGGCCTTGCACACCTATGCGCCCCTTTTGTACTTAGCCAATATCTTAGGGGCACAACATCACCCCACACTATGCTTGTTCTCCATCCGCAGGAAAATTTCTCCAGAGAATGAAAAAATATGGTGGAATTACACCATGGGATAAGAATAAGGGGATGAAAGAATATGGAAAAAGAATAGGAAATGATGAAATCTCTGCAAAAGCCTAGAAAAATCCTTTTACAATTCGGCCTCCAACTTGTTCCAAGCATCAACTTTGTTTTTTTCTCTTTCTGACAGAGGTCACCAACCAGGGTGCTCACCTCATCAAAATGTAGCCCATTTCCTCATGTGTTTATGGTGTTGGAAATTTTATCTAGCTCTTTTCCCACATCATCCAGCGTATCCATTCTCTGCGTAATTTACGGGTATAGTTCCTTCAACCGGTTTTTAATTGAACCCCTTAAGGCTTCAATGGCTTCAGATTTTCTTTTGACCTCGGCAAGGATTCTATCCCTTTTTACCCTATTCCCTTTATTCTTTTCCTAGAACTCCTTGAGTTTTTATTCATGAGTGGCGACCAAGATGCCTGCCACTTTGTCTCTATCCGCACAATTGTCATATGCGGCCTTAGTAGTCTGGGAAGTGACTTTTATATTAGCAAGAACCTTATTATACTCTGCTACGAATCCTACAACCTTCAATTTATCTTCCTTCTCTAAGCACACAGCCACTTCTTCTACACATTCTAAGGCTGACAGCTTCCTTTCCATGGTGAGGACTCTTATTAAGTCCTCTAGGCATCTTAAAGAAGATCCATACTTCTGCGCATAGGGTGCTAGGTTTGGATGCTTCAATACTATAGCATTATTTATAGCCTCCACCTTCTTGTATATCATGCCCACCTTGGCCTTCTCATATTTTAGCTCACACTAAAAATGGGTCCTGATTAGTTTCTCTTCGCTAAGCTCCTTGGCCCTTATAGCTAGTTCTTTCTCTTTCTTCTTCAGGTCCTCCTCAAGATATTTGATTCTATCCTTCTGCCCAAAGATTCTAGCCTCAATTTCAATGGAGACCTTGTTTAGCGCATTTCACAACTATTTATCTGAGAGCTACTGAGCGTTTACCATGGGGTTGTCTTGTGTTAGCCCTGGTAATGTTATTCTTTCCCCATGGCTTACCTCAAATTCTAGCTCATCAAGATGGGATTCAATTTCCCATGAGAGAATCTTCCTCATCTACGGGTAGGAAGCCTCTTTTTCAAAAGATGACATGGCTACAAGCTCTTCTGCCAGAATCATGCTTTGGAACCATGCATGAAACACTTTGTTGGGGTCATAAATGAAACCCATCCTTGGACTCTCCTCCCATGTGCACTTTCCTCCTATGTGCATGCCCTTAGGAATAATTATAATTAAAATGGGGCCTCTAGTGCTGTTGTGGTCCTTTTCCACGCTCTCCTCCTTCTCATTTAACATTGGCCCAGCATTGCGCTTCAACTTCTCCTCCTCCAAGGTCTCAATGGCCTTTTTCTCTTCTCTCTCTGCCACCTTGGGTATATGCTCCACCATAAGGCTTGGGGCCTTCTGCGTCTGCATGCCATCTCCCTCACTTCTCATGTCTTGGGTGCCTCTCCCTTCTTGGATATCCTTTCTCCATATGAAGAGGAATCCCTTCTCCTCTTCTTTGACTTCTTCATCTGAATCATGTACATTGAAAATAGGTAGCCCTTGTTCCTTTCCTGGATCATCTTCCCCATTGACATATTCTTCGCTAGCTTCTTCTTCACCTATGTGCTTGTCCAAACTTCCAATATCTTCTGAGGTGATCTCCTCTTCTATCCTATGATTCCTAAGTGGGGATTCCGGTGTAGGTAACTTTATTTCTTCTTCTCCCGAAGACTTCTTGTCTAATGGATTTTCTGGCTCTGGAGTCTTTTCCTTGACTAATGGCCTCTTCTTGCGTGAATACATGCTTGTCCCACTGATTGTCCCAGGGGAGCCTATTACCTATGTTTCCCCAACACTTGGTATTTTCCTCTCTGGCTCCTTTTCCACCTACTTGGGTGTGGGTCTCTTCCTTCTAGTTGGATTCCCAAGCATAGATACTTCATTTTCCAAATATGTGACCTTCTCCGATTTGGGTCTGATGCGGAGGTACATGCGTGTCGTGGATCCTCCTGTAATGGGAAAGGTCATGGGATTTTTCATTTTTACTTCATGTGACATGTATCTCTCCATGTATGTGTGATTTCTGGGGTAGACCAACCCTTTGTGTGTTTCCCTATGCTCCCAGTCTAGATTACCAAGGTCTAGTTTCATCTTATTGGACTGTATAAACTTGTTTACTCCCGATTGGAAGAATTGAGTTGTGAAGGAGAAGGGAAGCTTGCACCATGGGCTGCATGTCTCATCTATCAATTTGAACATGCCCAGGAAGAAATGATGGTATACAAAAAAATTTATTTCTCCTTTAGTGGCCACTGGTAGTTGTTCAGGAATCCTCCATTCTTCCCCGAACGTGTTCCTTAAGCGCGTATACCATTACTCCAGGCACATCTTGTGCACATTTTTCATGGAGTCACATGTGTATTTTTCAAATATTTTTGTGGGTGAAGGGTCCTCAGCTGGGTACTCCCATACAAATTTTTCTAATGCATCAGGTACCCTAATCTCTGAAAAAATAATTGTCAGCAGGACATTACTGAACATGATCTTGTCTCCTTCCTTCGCACAACTTATAATCTCATCTGCAATCAACATAGACAAGTTATAGATGGTGCCCTTTGATAATTTATTACAAACATGTAACCATGGCTTATTGACCTGGGTCTATCTCTCCTTACCATTTAACTTGGTCTCCAGATGTGTGGCCATTTTCATTACTAGGTCCTTGATGTCTGTGATATCATAATAACTTGACCCATTTTTTTATGCATAGGTAACGATAGTCTCCTTAATTTCTCTTTATTTCCTAGGTCATCTTCCAAACCGTCTCCTTCACAAATGATGCCTATGAAATGTGAGATGATTTGAGGGTAATGTGCATCTTATGCCCCATGAAATGGAAGTAGTCCTTATGCATGTGTGACATCAGCCATTGATAGAGGCACTCAGGCTTCCCAAAGTAAGGCAACTTAAAGAGTTACAATAACCCTGCCTTTTCCAACTTGACCTTCAAGTCATTGTTATAGATTGGAAAACCTTCTAGTGTCCTTATATTTGTTGGGAACACTAGCTCTAGTGCCATCTTCTTCACGATTGTGCTTGTACAATGATTATAGTCATTTACAGACATGTTCCTTAGATGGGACACCCACTCCTTCCCTAGCATTACGCCATCTAGGTATTGTATTTCTGCATACCACTCCTCGTTTGTATGTGCATCAGTTTCTTGTTGTTTTTCCTTGCCCTTTCCCTTCTCAGGTGTCATTTTCTAGGTTCACTTCTTACTTTAATCACTTTGTTTAACTCTGTTCTTCCACTCTTTTGTACCTTACATCTTGAATTTGTGAAAAAAAATCCTTAAACCCATGCCCTAGTTCTTTAAACCCTAGCTGGGATAATATTTTCACAAGACGGTGCCTTCACACAACTCTTTTACACTCGTGAAATCCCTCTTTTTCTAGTTCGTAGATCCAAACTAGTCACCCATGCTCAATCTCTTTAAAAAAAATTCTTCACACGAATCAGTTTTCGGAAGCCCTAGTTTGCGAAAATGCAAAAAGCACTTCTTTCACCTTGTACGCAAAGTGAATAATGAAGTTCCTCAACCCTCTATTTATAGTTTTTCCCTTTTTTAAGCATTAAATGCTACTTCACCTACCACTATAATTTGTATATTTAATGTGCCTTTTTCAAACAAAGTCTGACTTTAGCACTTAAACTCACACGCCTAACCATGTGCGGGTAATATTCCAACTTTATGATGAGCAACCAATCCATGTAGACAGGAGACTCTTGCGTGTGCATCACTTACACCAAAGGCACTTCTTCTGTCCTAATTTTTTCTCTCACCTACCTTGTGTTGGTTATGCACATTTTCTTCCTTTATACATGGGATCTGAGATTAGCCTTATCTTGACAACAATCATCCTTTTCCATCTTTTCTTTCCATGTACCTCTTTCAACATGGCCATTCAACCGAGATTTTTAACACAACTTCCTTGGCACTTTACCCACGCTCTACTTCAAATTACTCCACCCCACACTAAAAAGATTCATGGTCCTCTACACACTCAAAAATCCTCAAAGATTAATAAGGGTTATCGATGCCCAAGGTGCAAAACAAAACAAAAAAAAGAAAGGGAAACATAAGAAAAGAAATGCATAAAGGAAATTCTAAACTAATTAGCAAAAAATACCTTATTTACAAACACCAAGAAGACTTATTTATAGTAGGGCTTCAGCCTACTCCCATTGAAGTGTCTAGGAAATTTCGTTCCATCCAGTGCTTATAACTAGCACGCACCTGAGTCAAGGATGTACAAGATTTTATAGGGACCTAACTAATGGACCTTCAACTTCCCAGGATGGTACAGAAAATTAGAATCATATAGTATGACCATATTCCTAACCTCAAACTTCTTGTTTCTGATGTGGTGATTGTGCCATGATTTTTTCTTTGCTTTTTCTATTTTTTGTCTCCACCTAGTGAGTGATCATCTCTCATCAGACTTCATTAGTTTATCAATTCTTTCTTCCATAACTTGCTCATCAGGCAGCCCTCCTACGCGTGTTATTCATAGAGAAGGTAACATGAATTCAACTGGAATAATGGCTTCCACACCAAACACTAATTGAAACAATGTGGCTTTGTTCATCCTTTTATAAGTTGTCCTATAATCCCATAATATGGATGATACCTTATTATCCCAATCTTGTCTTTCGACATCACAAATTTTGGTCAGGGTATGACTCAGTATTTTGTTAAATGCTTCTGCAGTTCCATTTTCTAGTGGGTAATAAGGGGTAGTCTTGTGATGAGCTACCATTAATTATACTAATAGGATCCTCATGGTCTCATTTAAGAAATGTGTACCCCTATCGCTGGTTAAAATTAAAGGGTGTCCATACCTTGTGATAATTTTATCCCACAAAAATCTTTCCATTATGGTTGTTGTGCATTCTTTAGTTGGAGCTTACTCTACCCACCTTGTCAAATAATCAATGTAAGTGATTACATAGTGTGATCTGGTCCTACGTGCTACTGGTGTAATAGATCTTACGAAGTCTATTGCCCATTTCTCAAAAGGTTCATTGCTAGGGATAGGGCATAAATGAATTTCATCTCTCTTTCCTAGCTTTCCAATGCACTGACAATGGTCACATGCTTTATAATAGTCTTTGCAATCCTTGTACAGAGTTTCCCACCATAATCCTACCATTTAAATTTTATATGCGGTGGCGTCACCTGCATAATGTTCACCTGCACTTCCTCCATGTGTTTCCTCTATGATGGTGAGGAACTCATGCTCTAGTACACATATGCGTAAAAACTCATCATGCCCTAACTTGTATAAGTCCCCACTGATCAACATGTAGGTCGCAACACGTATAGCTAGTTTCTTTCTTTATAATGCCTTCATCCCTTCCGGCACCATTCCTTATTTTAGGAATACCGCAATCTCCTCCAAGTCTGAGGGCATGTTCCATAACTTGAACAGTTGCACATCTAACATAGCCTCTTCAATACTCTGCGCATCCTCCCTTGAATCAATCCTTGATAGATGATCAAGTCCACAATTACTTTTTCCAAGCTTCACAACTACCGTAAACTCAAACTCTTAAAATAACAGCACCCACTGACATATGTGCCCTTGTAGAATGGGATTGTTCACTAAATACTTTAATGCCATGTGGTCGGTGTAGAATACAAAGGATGTTTCCAGCAGATACTATATGAACTTCAAAAGTTCTTGGATCATTGACAATGCCTCACGCTCAGTCATGGTGTAATTCTACTCTATTGGTGTCAACTTCCTGCTTGCAAAACATAGAGGGTGATCAACAATTCCTTCACCTAGCTACACAAGCACTGCTCCAATGGCAATTCCTAAGGCATTTAAATGAATGTGGAAGGGCTTGTCCCAAGAGGGAAAATGTAATATAGGTGCGGTGACAAGCCTAACCTTTAATGTTTCTGTAACACCTTGATTTTTGTAAGTTAACATGGTAATTACTTTTCATAATGTTGTAACTGCTGAAATGAAGATAAATATGTTAAGACACATCTTTTGATCTTAGAGGAATGTGTTGCTGATCTGGACCCTTGTTTGCTGTAACTTGATACTTGGGACAGAAGTTAATATTGCTTGTGTGATTGCTAATGAGACACAATATGGAAACTAGTTAATTAAATATTAGGGGATTAAACCCTAACCAACCCCTAAGTTTTATCTTATACCCTAACTACTATCCTATATGGATTTTAGATTTCATAAGGGAGAAAATAGATATAAATTCCATTAACCTATGAACTAGGCGGATGACCTAGATATGGACTATTAAAATCCTAAACTAATCCTAACCTAAGGAAGGGGATGCATAGACCCATGTGGATGGAAAGGATAAGGGGAGGGGAGGTAAGAAATTTATTAGGACAATAAATAATGTCCTTACAAGTTTCAGCACCAAGTTTGGTGGGAACAAGAAAAAGTTGGAGGCATCCAACTAGCTAAGTGGCTAAAAAGGAATTACATGCAAAATTTGAAAAAAGAAACTCGCCAACCTGAGTCGGCGGTGGCGTGAGGAATGAGGAAAAATCACTACATTCAATGCATTCAATGACCTTGGTCTTAGTGACTAGCTTGCCTTAGAAAGAGGATAGAGGAAAAAATGTTCTGTCATTGTGTGCAATTGGGTTTTTAGTTGCTTTGCATTTTTTCCATGGTTTTGTCGAACCTGCTGTTAGTTTTGGTTATTGTTGTTGTTGTTGTAATAGCCACGAATATTTTTGAGCTTGAGGAAGTTAGTGGATTATTGGGAAATCCCTGATGTGGACGCCGTGGAGAGAAATAGATCCTGTGGACGCAGTTTTCTTCGAACCACAAAAAAAAAATATACAGGCATGTTAAGCCCTTCTCCTTAAACCGTTTGCTTTCTCATTAAAACAACCCTACTCTTATGAGGGGTGATTTAGTTAAATGATGTTGTTGTTTTGAATGAAATGATCTCTGGATTGAGTCGTTTTCTTTGCTGTATGCGACTTGAATATTTCTTTGCAAAATGGGTAAATGAAATGAATCTGTTCTAGCTGTATGAGTCTACATTGATAGTATTGTGTAATCGTTTCTATTACCCATTATGGATTCGAGTTGGTGAATGTACCAACGATGTGAGTATTGTTTTCTGAGTTCTGTGCATTCTTGTAAAAATGGAAGGATAAAAGGATTCGATATGACCTTTGGTTTGAGCTGTCATTATAAAACGAACTCGACTTGGGTAATCTTGTGTATTTTGAAGAAAATGAGTGTTTCTTTACTGAAATTATTAAGGAAATGAGTTTTCTCTTTCTGCTGTTTTAAATTCTAAAAGTAATGGTAATTAGGTTTCATTGTGCATTATGGGTTCGGTTTGATGGAAGTGATAGTGATATGTAGATTGTTTTCTGAGTTCTGTGTGTGAATGGTTTTTTAAAAAAAAACATGAGAATGCTTGATGGAACTGTGCGTGAGTTATTTTCTCCGATTGTATTACAGCGCATAGAATACAAATTCTTTGGGATAGTGGGCTTATTTCATCATTTTACTCTTACACAATTTATAACGATTAACTACCTCCGTATTTGGTTTGAAATAAGTGAAAGAATTTGTTTTAGGAACTATTTACCTAATTCTAGAACTGAGTATCTGGGTAGCTTCCGGATGGAATAGAGTTTACTATTTCAGTCTCTTTTAGACTCGATGATGAAATTATATCTATATGTGTGTGTGTGTGTGTGTGTGTGTGTGTGTGTGTGTGTGTGTGTGTGTGTGTGTGTGTGTGTGTGTGTGTGTGTGTGTGTGTGTGTGTGTGTGGGTGTGTGTATTCAAATTGCATTCTAGACTTCTTGTTGTTTCAACAAGACCGAAGTGAAGTGGGATTCTTACCTTGAATGTTGAAAATGAATCTTTTTACCAATAAGGTGAAACTCATGATTTCGTAGCTAGCTGTACATTCTTGTTGTTCAGGTCTAGCTAAAATGCTTGTTTTTGATGAAACGTTGCTGATAAAACTAGCTGTACATTCTTGCTTGTTTATACCTAGACGTGAATGTCTGTAGAGTGAAATATTTAAAAGGAAATGACTGTGCTTAGAGGTTTTTGGGATACTGAAGTATACTAATCAAAATGAATCATACTATTGGATTATGTATGTTCTAAATAGTGGATATTTGGTTAGACAGTGAGAAGAAGTAATATGATTCCTCTTTCTATTATTCAATTATTGATTTTATTTACTTCTCTTTGGACTGTTATCATTGATTGATATCACGTTGGATTAAATTCTCAGTACAGTCATGAGGAAAGGAAAGGGAGTGTGGATGGATAATTTGAATTAATGTTCATTTCTTCTCTCATACAGTTGGAAATCTGTAATCGTTATGGAACGAATTTTGTATTGCTTTGGTTTAAGCATCTGCATTTTATTGTTGTTTACTTTTATCATCAGTGTTTGATTTCTTGAAATCAAATGGGTCGCATGAATGGAAAGGAAAGTAATTCGGTTTATATTTTCAGTCAATTTTATCCTTTGAAATTATAACTAATGCAAGGGAATGGAATTGATAGCATTTATGTTAGAACAACAGTATGCATAATTGTGTTATTAGTTCTTATAGATGTTTGTAATCTGGAACTGTTTGAAGGAAATTACTTCTTGTAGTAATTATTGGGAAAGAGGGTAGTAATCCTATCTTTTCTGATTGGGAGGGTAATTAGATGATTGAGTTGTTATGCTGGTCATCCTTTTTGATACTTAATTCTTGAGTGATGTTCATATTAACGTTTCATAAAAGCAGGGTTCTTTTATTGAGACAGTTAATTAAAAGCACTTCATTTTAATGACAAGTGCTTAATATGCTCAACTCAATGAACTAACCCGTTCAAGTAATTTTATAGATGGAACTTGAGTATAAACGAAGACATGGTTGTTTTCTGATACTTATTTTGATTGACTGAAGATGGATTGTAACTGATAATTATTACTCCTCTACGAGGAAATGAGAAAATAAGAAATTACATTCTTCTAACTTATGAGTTGTAATGTTGTTTAATATAAACAAAGTTGAGTCATTTGGACTGGAAAATGTATAGATTGTAAAGCCGATGGAGGAATAATATTACGAGTGTGATATTTTTAATGACTGTATCAGTTTGATATTGTTGAATAAGTTTGAGAATATAACATTATTCCTTGATTTAGAATTATTCAAATGTTAATGGATGGATTTAAAAGGGAATAACATCTCTTCTTTACCTAAATGCAACTTTTACGTTGAAATGTGCAATTAGTTCATACTTAGGTTAAGATAAATTTTAAATTGACGTCAAAAAGGATTTAGGTAAACATGATCTCTTAATTGAAAGGTATTCGGGATTAGCTTGAAAGCTAAGGAATATCAAATAACTTAGGAGCAGCCAAACCTTGTATTCGGACTCCGTTAATAGCCTCGAATGTTTAAATTCAGAAAATAAAGATATGGGAAATCATATCTATTATTAACAGACCTTAACTAAGTAAGGTTAAGGAGGATAAATGAATAAATTCATTTAGAGTTAGAGCTCATTTAAATGACGTCTAATAAGATGGAATTATGAATTTGTTTACAGTTGTGGAAAACTTGGTTAAGTTTAATAGGTTAAACTTATTAAGTTATCGATAATGGACTGCTTAGTCCAAAGATTAAGAAAGGAACCAAGAAGTGAATAGGCAACCCTTCAGTATGAAGGAGGAAATGTGTATTAAGCTAGAAGATGGATTAAGTATCTCTTAGCTACATACAACTGAAACAAGAACAAGGATAAAGGATCAGCATGGCTGCTGAAAGTTGATCTTAAATACTAAGATTATAACCAAATCATAATTGAGCTGGATGTGTACCCTCGATGAGAGGATTCCGTAGGAAATTGACATACGGTAGCTACAATATAGTGTCTTCATGAAGGCAGGGCCTTCATGACGACACAATGTTATAGCTGACATATTACAATGCCCTCCTGAATTAAATCATCAAGTTTACATAAGCTGGATACTAAGTTCTTAGATGGGGATAGGAATGTGATCACACATACGAAGTGACTCTGGAGGACTAAAGGTAACTAGACACACGGAGTTGTCTAGGGACGACATCGTATGTCTGCGTATCTTTAGTTACCATGAGTAACTTCCTATACTCATTCATATTGCTAGTTGGGGATTAGAGCTTGACCTTAAATGGAAGGACTAGAAGAGACCACGAAAGACCATTCTAGATAACAGATGAAGTGAGGTGAAGGATGTATTCCAATGATGTGTACCACATCTAGGAATATGATCATGCAAAGCATGTGAAATTATTTGGCCAAAGTATCGCAAGTGCTGGTTGCATTGTCCTAATCACCTAGTTTAAGATGCAGGATGTCAGATGAATATCAGTCATAGATATTCAGATCGGATTCTTAAATGGATCACTTCGATAATTGGAAATGGTAAGAGAACCTTGTATATTTATTATACTATGCATGAATTAACATGAAGGATCGATAATTCGCCGAGTCATGAAATGAGAGATCACTGAAACTCCAAGCCATAAAATGGGAGATCGGTAGTTCTGCGAGTCATTTACAGCAGCATATGGTATCTGTTATATGATTGAATGGCATTGAATGTGTGTTCCTTATTGCAAATATGTGAAAAGGGAACATTGGTTTTAAAAAGAAATTGTGTGATCCAAGTTACATTAATTAGACAGAGAACAATTATTAAAACTTGAACGTGTGTTTGAATTATATAATTCATAACAGAGAACGTTGTATATAAAAAACAAAAATAAAAAATTCCCTTATTCTAGTATCTTAAATTGGGGATGTTACATCTTGGTATCAGAGCTGAAGGTTACATCTCTTGGACCTAATGAGTCCACAATTTAATAAGGTTTACATTTTCTTATTGAATAGAAAATGGTCAGAACAAGAAGAAATGCTGCGAACAACCCGTTACCGGGTGGAGAAGTAGCTACTGCTCAAAAACTGGATGAAATCCTTGCTTCCCTACTAGACATGAGAGATCATTTGACTATTTTTCAACATCAGTCAATGGGCAATGAAGAGGAGGAAGAAGAAGCTGATATAAATGATCAGCCACCTCCTGTGGACAACACCAATGGAGGGAATCTGGGTGTTGATAATAGTAATGTGAATACTCCTAATCATCCTGGAACTAAAAGGGCAAGATTAGTAACTAAACTTACAATGACATAAAGAGAATAAGTCCTCCAAAGTTTGATGGAACAAACCTTGGGGACGGAGCTGAGAACTAGCTCAGTGAAATGGATAAGTACTTTACAATAAGAAACTTCTTCAAGGAGACCAAAGTCATATGGGGAGCATATCAGCTTTCTCATGAAGCATCATCATGGTGGGACAACCGTAAGGTTGAGTTGAATATTGTTGAATCAGACATAACTTGGGATCAATTTAAGGGTTACTTTAGGCAACGGTGGCTGCCTCAACTCTATTTTGATAGGAAAATGACTGAATTTTAGAACTGGTCGTATGGAAGGCTGACGGTGACAGAATACTGGGAAGGGTTTACTAAACTCTTTCAGTATGTGCCACAATACCAAGATGAAGAGAAGTTCAGAATACGAAAGTTCATAATGGGACTGAATCCCATCATTGGTGGTGAAGTGGATGTCCACGGTCCAACCACCATGGAAGGAGTTATCAAAAAGGCAATAAGACAGGAACAGAAATTGAGAGCAATTTCTGCTCATAGGGAAGAGATAAGGAAGAAGATTCCCAACTCTTCTTCATCTCTTGCACCCGAAAGGGGGCCTTGGAAAATGTTTAGTGTGAAAAACAAAATTGTTGTAGATAACAACAAGAAATATGTAATGAATAAACCTGTAAATGATGTGTGGAACAACTTCGCAAAAGTTAGTGGCAATGGACAAAAGTCCTATGGAGCCAGAATGATAAATTCAAAGCTGGTAACAAATTTGAGCCTAGGAAAGGGCCAGTTGGAGGATGCTTCAACTGTGGAAAGGACCATTACGCGAGTCACTTTCCTCCAAAAAAGGATGATTGCAATAAGTAGCATAGGATACACGCTGCGGTGGCTAACAAATAAGCTGAAAAGTAAGTTACACCTATAGAAGTTCCGGGTAAGTTATTCGGTACACCTGTAGTCATACTTTTTGATACTGGAGCCACTGAATGCTTTATTTCTACTAAACTTGCAATGAAATTAAAAAGAAAGGCTGAACGAATGGATAAGACATGGACAGTGCATTATGGGAATAATGTTGTCCATACAGTCGAAATGTGCCTTTTTGGGGTAATTCTTGACTTGCCCAGTTTCTCCACCGAAGTTGACATGTATGTCACTCCTTTAGGATCATATGATATCATTATTGGATTTAACTGGTTGGCAGAACATAAGGAAAAGGTCGACTGTTATGAAAAACAAATTTGTTATTTTGACGACCTGCAGAAAGCAGCAGTCATTCAAGGTGTAAAGCGTGAAGTTGCAGTTAGAAAACTAACAGCTATGCAACTAAAAAGGGATAAAAATAGAGGTTGCACCTTGTATGCAGTAAAAATGACAGAAAATGCTAAGGAGGATAATGATTTCATGGAAAGATATCCATTATTAAGGGATTTCAGTGATGTATTTCCAGAGGAATTACCAGGTCTTCCACCCAAATGAGAGTTTGAATTTGTAATAGAAATCAAGCCAAGAACTGAACCCATATCTAAGGCACCTTATAGAATGACCACCCTTCAGTTGGTAGAGTTAAAGGCTCAATTACAGGAACTTTTGACTAAGGGGCTGATAAGACCAAGCGTCTCACCATGGGGAGCACCGGTAATTTTTGTAAAGAAAAAGGATGGCACATTGAGACTGTGCATTGATTATAGAATGTTTAACAAGGCAAATATTAAGAATCGATACCCACTTCCTAGGATTGATGATCTGTTCGACCAAATGTGTGAAGCATCAATCTATTCAAAAATAGATCTTCGATTTGGGTATCATCAGCTGAGAATAAAGGAAGAAGATATTCATAAAACAACTTTTAGAACAAGGTACGGGCATTATGAATTCACGGTGTTACCTTTTGGGTTGACAAATGCACCTGCTGCCTTCATGAATCTAATGAACAATATTTTTCAAGAATACCTAGACAAGTTTGTACTTGTATTCTTAGACGACATTCTTATATACTCTAAAAATGTCGAAGAGCACCAAGAACATTTAAGGGTAGTGCTGGAAGTTTTAAGAAAGAGGAATTTGTATGGTAAACTGTCTAAATGTTCCTTTTATGATGTAGAGGTGCATTATTTGGGACACATTATAAGCAAGAACGGAATAGTTGTAGACCCTTCAAAGATCGCAGCTATAACCGAGTGGCCTGCGCCTAAGAACGTGCATGAAGTAAGAAGCTTCATGGGCTTGACAGGATATTATAGAAAGTTCGTTAGGGATTTTTCAAAAATTGCTGCCCCAATCACTTCACTGCAAAAGAAGGATAAGAAATTTGTCTGGACTGACAAATGTGAATCTGTCTTTAAAAATTTAAAGGAATAGTTAACTACAGCACCTATTTTAACTGTACTAGATCCAAATGGAAATTTTATGGTTGTAACAGATGCATCAGGAGAAGGCCTTGGAGGTATTCTGTTACAGAATAACCATGTCATAGCTTATGAAAGCAAAAAGCTTAAGTTACATGAATAGAATTATGCTCCACACGACCTAGAGCTCGCTGCCATTGTACATGCACTTCAAATGTGGAGGCATTACCTTTTAGGCAAACCTTTTGAGTTAAAAACTGACCATCTGGGGTTGAAGTATATTTTTACTCAGCCAAATTTGAATGCAAGACAGCGAAGATGGTTAGAATTTCTGTCTCAGTATGATTTTGATATAAGATACATCAAAGGCAAGGAAAATAGAGTGGCATATGCTCTAAGTTGAAGGAAGCATATCTTTACTCTTATCACATTAAGAACTCAGTTTAAGGATGAGGTGAAAGATTCCTTGGAATTAGATCCTTATTTCCAGCAAGTCAAAATAGCACTTGCTGCAGATCCAAAGGATGTAAGGTATAAAGGATTTCGTTTTGATAATGAAGGAATTCTGAGGTTTGAAAATAGGGTATATATACCTTTGGCAAATGATTTAAGAAGGAAATTGTTAACTGAATTTCATAATTCACCTTTTTCTGGACACCCTGACATTACAAAAAATGCTTGCTGATCTTAAGCTGCAATAATTATGGAAGGGAATGAAAAATGATGTTGTGGAATTTGTACCACACTGCTTGGAATGTCAGCATGTTAAGGTAGAATATATGCATCCCGTTGGATTATCGTATCCCCACAGCATTCCACAGTACAAATGTCAAGTGATAACGATGGATTTCATTCAAGGATTACCTATGTCAAGGAACAAGCATGATATCATCCTGGTTTTCATCAACAAATTAACCAAAGTGGCACACTTCATTGCTGGTAATTTGAAAGATGATGCACCAGTATTAGTAAGAAGATTTGTACATGAAATTTTCAGATTGCATGGAATACCCGAATTGATCATATCGGACAGAGATCCGAGGATGACATCAAGGTTTTTGCAAATGCTTAATGTGGCCTTGGGAACTAAATTAAACTTCAGCTCTGCATATCATCCAGAGACGGATGGACAGACCGAGAGAGTCAATCAAGTTTTAGAGGACATGTTAAGAATGTATTGCATGGAACAACAGTATAAATGGGAGGAATACCTTCCACTAGTAGAATTTGCCTATAATAATACATATCATGCCTCTTTAAAAATGGCACCCTTTGAAGCATTGTATGGAAGAAAATGTAGAACCCCTGTTAGCTGGGACAGCATAGAGGACAGAGAGGTAATTGGGCCAGAAATCCTCAAGGAAATGGAACAACAAATCAAAATGATTCGGGAACATCTAAAGGAGGCTGCCAATAGGCAGAAGAGTTATGTAGACTTAAAGCGGGTTGATAGGAATTATAAACTTGGTGAGAAGGTATTTCTTCGGGTTAAGCCAAAAAAGAGCTCAATAACTTTTGGCAAGGCTGCCAAGTTATCGCCACGTTACGTGGGACCTTTTGAAATTTTTGAAATAATCAACACTGTAGCTTATTGTCTAGCATTACCTCCTGCTTTATCACCAATGCATGATGTTTTTCATATTTCTTTGCTTAAGAAATACGTAACAGATTTATTACATGTGCTGAATTAGAATTCCTTATAGATCCAAGACCCAGGAATAATTGTGGTTAAGCCCATTTGAGTGCTGGGAGCTTGCCAGTTGTGCTTAAGAAATCACGAAGTGAATCAATGTAAGGTCCAGTGGAACCAGTTTAGTGAAGAAAGTGCAACTTGGGAAAATCTCGAAGAAATGAGATCTGCTTTTCCATACTTGTTTGATCAGAATTGAAATTCGAAAAACTGATAATTCTACCAAATTTAGACAATTATTGGTCTTTTTTACAGTTATCTTAAAACATTGTTTTAAAGAGTGAATTTGTTTCTGGTATGAACTTATGAATGGAAGGACAATAACTAAATTTTGTCCTAGAAACCCCTTGAATTGGTTAATTTGATCATCGGGACGATGATTCTTTAAGAAGGGAGGAATGTAACACCTTGATTTTTGTAAGTTAACATGGTAATTACTTTTCAAAATGTTGTAACTACTGAAATGAAGATAAATATGTTAAGACACATCTTTTGATCTTAGAGGAATGTGTTGCTGATCTGGACCCTTGTTTGTTGTAACTTGATACTTGGGACAGAAGTTACTATTGCTTGTGTGATTGCTAATGAGACTTGATATGGAAACTAGTTAATTAAATATTAGGGGATTAAACCCTAACCAACCCCTAAGTTTTATCTTATACCATAACTACTATCCTATATGGATTTTAGATTTCATAAGGGAGAAAATAGATATAAATTCCATTAACCTATGAACTAGGTGGATGACCTAGATATGGACTATTAAAATCCTAAACTAATCCTAACCTAAGAAAGGGGATGCATAGACCCATGTGGATGGAAAGGATAAGGGGAGGGGAGGTAAGAAATTTATTAGGACAATAAATAATGTCCTTACAAGTTTCAGCGCCAAGTTTGGTGGGAACAAGAAAAAGTTGGAGGCATCCAACTAGCTAAGTGGCTAAAAAGGAATTACATGCAAAATTTGAAAAAGGAAACTCACCAACCTGAGTCAGTGGTGGCATGAGGAATGAGGAAAAAGCACTACATTCAATGAATTATATGACCTTGGTCTTAGTGACCAGCTCGCCTTGGAAAGAGGACAGAGGAAAAATTTGTCTATCATTGTGTGCAATCAGGTTTTTAGTTGCTCTACATTTTTTCCATGGTTCTTTCAAACCTGTTGTTAGTTTTGGTTATTATTGCTGTTGTTGGAATAGCCACGACTATTTTTGAGCTTGAGGAAGTTAGTGGACTATTGGGAAAGCCCTGCTGCGGATGCCGTGGAGAGAAATAGCTCATGTGGACGTGGTTTTGTTCGAACCACAAAAAAAATATACATGCATGTTAAGCCCTTCTCCTTAAACCATTTTCTTTTGTTTAAACGTCTCATTAAAACAACCCTGCTCTTATGAGGGGTGATTTAGTTAAATGATGTTGTTGTTTTGAATCAAATGATCTTTGGATTGAGTCATTTTCTTTGCTGTATGCGACTTGAATATTTCTTTGCAAAATGGGTAAATGAAATGAATCTGGTCTTGTTGTATGAGTTTTCATTGATAGTATTGTGTAAATGTTTCTATTACCCATTATGGATTCGAGTTGGTGAATGTACCAACGATGTGAGTATTGTTTTCTGAGTTATGTGCATTCTTGTAAAAATGGAAGGATAAAAGGATTCGATATGACCTTTTGGTTTGAGCTATCATTATAAAACGAACTTGACTTGGGTATTCTTGTGTATTTTGAATAAAATGAGTGTTTCTTTACTGAAATTATTAAGGAAACGAGTTTTCTCTTTCTGTTGTTTTAAATTCTGAAAGTAATGGTAATTGGGTTTCATTGTGCATTATGGGTTCGGTTTGATGGAAATGATAGTGATATGTAGATTGTTTTCTGAGTTCTGTGCATGAATGGTTTTAAAAAAAAAAACATGAGAATGCTTGATGGAACTGTGCGTGAGTTATTTTCTCTGGTTGTATTACAACGCATAGAATACAAATTCTTTGGGATAGTGGGCTTGTTTCATCATTTTACTCTTACGTAATTTATAACAATTAAATGCCTCTGTATTTGGTTTGAAATCAGTGAAAGAATTTGTTTTAGGAACTATTTACCTAATTCTAGAACTGAGTATCTGGGTAGCTTCCGGATGGAATAGAGTTTACTATTTTAGTCTCTTTTAGACTCAATGATGAAATTGTATGTATATATATGTGTGTATATATTCAAACTACAATCTAGAATTCTTGTTGTTTCATCAAGACTAAACTGAAGTGGGATTCTTACCTTGAATGTTAAAAATGAATCTTTTTACTAATAAGGTGAAACTCATGATTTCGTAGCTAGCTGTACATTCTTGTTGTTCAAGTCTAGCTGAAATGCTTGTTTTTGATGAAACATTACTGATAAAACTAGCTGTACATTCTTGCTTGTTTATACCTAGACATGAATGTCTATAGAGTGAAATATTTAAAAGGAAATAACTATGCTTAGAGGTTTTTGGGATACTGAAGTATACTAATCAGAATGAATCATACTATTGAATTATGTCTGTTCTAAATAGTGGATATTTGGTTAGACAGCGAGAAGAAGTAATATGATTCCTCTTTCTATTATTCGATTATTGATTTTATTTACTTCTCTTTGGACTGTTATCATTGATTGATATCATGTTGGATTAAATTCTCAGTACATTCATGAGGAAAGGAAAGGGAGTGTGGATGGATAATTTGAATTAATGTTCATTTCTTCTCTCATACAGTTGGAAATCTGTAATCGTTATGGAACAAATTTTGTATTGCTTTGGTTTAAGCATCTGCATTTTATTGTTGTTGACATTTTTTATCAGTGTTTGATTTCTTGAAATCAAATGGGTCACATGAATGGAAAGGAAAGTAATTCGGTTTATATTTTCGGTCAATTTTATCCTTTGAAATTATAACTAATGTAAGGGAATGGAATTGATAGCATTTATGTTAGAACAGCAGTATGCATAATTGTGTTATTAGTTCTTACAGATATTTGTAATCTGGAACTGTTTGAAGGAAATTACTTCTTGTAGTAATTATTGGGAAAGAGGGCAGGAATCCTATCTTTTCTGATTGGGAGGGTAATTAGATGATTGAGTTGTTATGTTGGTCATCCTTTTTGATACTTAATTCTTGAATGATGTTCATATTAACGTTTCATAAAAGCAGGGTTCTTTTATTGAGACAGTTAATTAAAAGCACTTCATTTTAATGACAAGTGCTTAATATGCTCAGTTCAATGAACTGACCCGTGCAAGTAATTTTGCAGATGGAACTTGAGTATAAATGAAGACATGGTTGTTTTCTGATACTTATTTTGATTGATTGAAGATGGATTGTAATTGATAATTATTACTCCTCTACGAGGAAATGAGAAAAGAAGAAGTTACAATCTTCTAACTTATGAGTTGTAATGTTGTTTAATATAAACAAAGTCCAATCATTTGGACTGGCAAATGTATAAATTGTAAAGCCGATGGAGGAATACAAGTACGAGTGTGATATTTTTAATGACTCTATCAGTTTGATATTGTTGAATAAATTTGAGAATATAACATTATTCCTTGATTTGGAATTATTCAAATGTTAATGGATGGATTTAAAAGGGAATAACATCTATTCTTTACCTAAATGCAACTTTTACGTTGAAATGTGCAATTAGTTCATACTTGGGTTAAGATAAATTTTAAATTGACGTCAAAAAGGATTTAGGTAAAAATGATCTCTTAATTGAAAGGTATTCAGGATTAGCTTGAAAGCTAAGGAATATCAAATAACTTAGGAGTAGCCAAACCTTGTATTCGGACTCCGTTAATAGCCTCGAATGTTTAAATTCAGAAAATAAAGAAATGTGAAATCATATCTATTGTTAACAGACCTTAACTAAGTAAGGTTAAGGAGGATAAATGAATAAATTCATTTAGAGTTAGAGCTCGTTTAAATGACGTCTAATAAGATGGAATTATGGATTTGTTTACAGTTGTGGAAAACTTGGTTAAGTTTAATAGGTTAAACTTATTAAGTTATAAATAATGGACTGCTTAGTCTAAATATTAAGCAAGGAACCAAGAAGTGAATAGGTAACCCTTCGGTATGAAGGAGGAAATGCGTATTAAGCTAGAAGATGGCTTAAGTCTCTCTTAGCTACATACAACTGAAACAAGAACAAGGATAAAGGATCAGCATGGCTGCTGAAAGTTGATCTTAAATAGTAAGATTATAACCAAATCACAATTGAACTGGATGTATACCCTCGATGAGAGGATTTCGTAGGACATTGACATACGCCAGCTACAATATAGTGTCTTCATGAAGGCAGGGCCTTCATGACGACACAATGTTATAGCTGACATATTACAATGCCCTCCCGAATTAAATCATCAAGTTTACATAAGCTAGATACTAAGTTCTTAGATGGGGATAGGAATGTGATCACGCATACGAAGTGAATCCTGAGGACTAAAGGTAACTAGACACACGGAGTCGTCTAGGGACGATGTCGTATGTCTGCGTATCTTTAGTTACCATGAGTAACTTCCTATACTCGTTCATATTGCTAGTTGGGGATTAGAGCTTGACCTTAAATGGGAGGACTGGAAGAGACCACGAAAGACCATTCTAGATAACAGACAAAGTGAGGTGAAGGACGTATTCTAATGATGTGTACCACATCTAGGAATATGATCATGCAAAGCATGTGAAAATCTTTGGCCAAAGTATCGCAAGTGCTGGTTGCGTTGTCTTAATCACCTAGTTTAAGATGCAGGATGTCAGACGAATATCAGTAACAAATATTTAGATAGGCTTCTTAAATGGATCACTTCGATAACCAAAAATGGTAAGATAACCTCGTATATTTATTATACTATGCATGAATTAACATGAAGGATCGTTAAGTCACCGATTCATGAAATGAGAGATCGCTGAAACTCTAAGCCATAAAATGGGAGATCGGTAGTTCTGCGATTCATTTATAGTAGCATATGGTATCTGTTATATGATTGAATGGCATTGAATGTGTGTTCCTTATTACAAATATGTGAATAGGGAACATTGGTTTTAAAAAGAAATTGTGCGATCCAAGTTACATTAATTAGACAGAGAACAATTATTAAAACTTGAACGTGTGTTTGAATTATATAATTCATAACAGATAATGTTGTATATAAAAAAAACAAAAATTCCCTTGTTCTAGTATCTTAAAATGGGGATGTTATAGTGTCAAACACCTTATTCTATTCCTCTCCCCAATAGAAATCACTTTTATATCTAAGCAATTCTTATAGAGGCATGTCTATCTTGGCATACCCCTTGATTAATTTTCTGTAATAACCCGTATGCCCAAGAAATCCACGCACTGTGCTTTGGCTAGTAGGTTCCCCCAATCCTACAATAACTACAACCTTGGCAGGATCTACTAGCAAGCCATCCTTGCATATGATGTGCCCTAATAAAGTCCCAAAGGGTGTAACAAAGACACACTTTTTAATTTTGAGAGATATTCTTAACTACTGAAAACTCTCAAACATCAACCTCAAATTATCATAGTGGTCTTTCACTAGCCCATACACTATCCAATCATCCAGATAAACCTGAAGGAATTTGTGGATGAAATCCTAGAATGCCTGAACCATTATGAACAAAAAAATAGTAGGCACTTTCTTCAACCCAAAGGGCATGACAGTGTATGCAAAACTTCCCCATTTAGTGGTGAAAGTTGTCTTCTCCCTGTCTTCCTTTGCAATTCAGACTTGGTGGTACCCCAAAAATCCATCTGTAAAGGAATATAATTTTCACCCAGTGACTCCCTCTAAAATTTATTCAATGAAGGGGGTTGGAAAAGGATCGATGAAACAAACCACATTCAGCTCCCTATAGTCCATGCATATCCTAATCTTCCCATCCTTCTTGATGCTTATCACCATCATATTTATCCATTCTGATTCTTCCACAACTTCAATGATTCCAGAAGCTATCATTTTTGTCTATCTCTTCCTTTACCTTTACGTGCAAATTGGGATTCATCCAGGAGGGTCTCTTCCTAACCAGGCGCGCACTATCCTTCAACTTTATCCTCATCTCCCCCAAGGAATGGTGGATACCTTTGAGCTCATAGTACCCGCGTGGGAGTAAATCCTCAATTTCATGTAAAATATCTATGACCTTAGAGACTTCTTTCTCTGACCAGTAATCTCTAATGTTAGCTTCCTTAGGTTCCTCTTCTGAGCTGATGTTAAACTTCTTTTTCTTTAAATGCTCATGGTAGGCAAGCGTGTGAGCATCAACACTGTCCACTACCTTGTGCATCCCCACATAATATTTAACATCCAAGATCTTTTCTTCCTCTCCATCAATAACATATACTAATTTCCCTTTCTCCTTTTCCAAGCATGCACGCTCAATTTGGATCTCTTCTACTTCTTCTACTTCTTCAAAACACACCTCCAAACCTAGTCCACCTAGAAATTCCAACAACCTATCTTCTATCATGGCACTATCCCCCATGGTAAGGCACTTAACAACTTGCAATGCCTTATCAACTAATGGCTTGGTACTTCAATATTCAAATGTTTGAATGAGGTCAGCTACTAGCTCTTGCCAATTTCCTGTTTGATGGCATGTCTCAGAATGTATGTATCATGCGCACGTAACCCTGTAGTGTACAATACAACTTGTGCACACAAAGGGATGGTGGTAAAGCTTCTGCACCTTCTCTCTAGAAATTCTCACAATATTGAATGTGGAAAGAGGTGGGTTCCTTACCATGGTGGTCCTTAATGGTGGTGGGCATGTGGCTTCTAGAAAACCTAACAAAAAGCAATTCTCACCTCGCGCCATTCCAAAAGGCTCTCCTAATGTGTAGCCCATCACCGTGTCACTGTGATGAGTAGGACATAACTTAACATCCCTCTTTGTTCCTTCTCTTCCTTCCATTGAGCTTCCATCTCCTATAAAAAGATCTCAGGAAAGGCCCCTTCTGAATACTTAGGTAATTTTTTTCCTCCCAAGCACTGGACCATACACGCCTTTGTTACTTTTGTTACTGATCCTCTCAACTACCATCCAATAAATTCATAAGTCCCATGTGCCTAATTATCACATGCTAGGATGGTGGTGTCATTTACTGAATGAGCATCCTGAAACTAGATAACTCTGTCGATAGGATGGATTATTTCTGGATCCCTGATTGAGCGCACATATATCCTATCCAGGACTACTTCCCCCAAAGGTTCAGTATAGGGTGTTGAATTCCCATAATCCAAGGGTATAATTACCAACTCCTCCTTATTTTCAAAACTGATGTACCCCTTGTTGAACTGAAGGTCAGCATTGTTCTTGTAACACCATGGGTACCCAAGTAGTGATGGGAAATTGTCCACCTCGGTGAGTGCCAATACTTTGAATTCCCTAGTAAACTTAGCTCCCTGGATAGTGATAGTTGCATCCCTTAAGACACCAATGGGAATCGCCTTCATTTTTTTTCCATATATAGCACATTCAAAGATGGCTGTAATGCAGGCCTTCCCATCTGATGCCAAACATCCAATGTGAGAATATTGACCTTCGTGCTTGTGTCAATGAGGATATTACTAAGGATCAATCCATCTACGACTACATCCAATGTGATCTCTTTTTCATAGTCAAGGCTATGATGGGTAAGATTTTCATGTAGGATCTATCTCTCACACTCTTCTTTGATGCATGGTTCCTTCTCCCTCAACCATGCCCCTAGCAAGGGAATAAAATTCTCTTGTCTTAGCATTTTACATACTTCCTTGACCTCATCCAGGTCATCCTTTGGCACCTCGACCTTCCTCCCTTATTCCTCCCACCTAGACCACTCCTTTAAGCACTAGATTTCTCCTTGTAAACTTTGAATGACATCCATGATATCTTGATATACTTCCTTTTGATGCACAGATTCTGGGTACTTCCCATCAACTACTTCCTCTCTTGAAACCAGGGTCCTCTGCCTTCATATTTCCTTTGCATGAGCAACCTCTACTCTTGTTGTTACTAAAATATGTTTTAAGCCTACATCAGGTGTCACTCGCAGCATCTATTGTGTGTCTATATTCTTGATGCTTACCATAACAGTGCCCTTGTCTTTCCATTGTTACTGATTCATGTGCTCAAACAACTCCAGACATTCCTAATACTTGTGCCTCTTTCTGCACAATGACCACTAAAATAGGTTTGGGAGCTCCTATTTATAAAATTTTGTAGACCCACAATTAAAATAGGTTCCACATGAGAACTCACTCCTTCCTCCTCTGTGATTACCATGACCACGAAATCCTCTGTGAAATCCCCTTCTGCACGTGCCACCATCTGCGCACTCCTCATAGTGGCAATCGTCATCCTTAGAACTATTGGCAATGTTGGTTTGGCGCACCCCATTATCAATGGCCTCATTTATATGATCATTGAGCCTACATTCCTTAGTATCATGGGTCGTAGAAATGCAAATTTAACATTAGTAAGACACATTCTTCTAGATTGTGTGCTATAGCAAAGGGCACCTACTTACATCATGGTCCCCATGAAAAATTTCACAGTCTACTGTCACGGCATGTACTACCCTCTGGGGAAAAATACGCTTAACATGC
Source organism: Taxus chinensis (assembly GCA_019776745.2). Lineage (NCBI taxonomy): Eukaryota > Viridiplantae > Streptophyta > Pinopsida > Cupressales > Taxaceae > Taxus > Taxus chinensis. The sequence goes on along the minus strand of CM034146.1, from coordinate 499,306,501 downwards.
CCCTCTACTTCAAAATTTGTGCACCATAAACCACTGTGAGTCTCATGGGCTGAGTTTACAGACAATTTCTCCATCTGCTTAGCCATAACAGTAATTAGAGCCTCCAGGAATGGGCTAACTCCAGTATCAACACTACCAATAGCCTCGGTGCATAGTGTAGCTTCCAATGCTTTACACAGATTTGTGAAAAATTATGAGATAAAGCCCTTCTAAAATGGGGGATCAATCCTCCAACAAACCACTAATCATGTAATAAAGGGTGAATATCATAATATAACTTAGATAAGAGAGTTTTAAAGTGTGCATTATACTCTTGCACACTCTCTACCATTTCCTGTTGAATTTCCTTCAGGGCACTAATGCTCTTCTATTCAAACTCATGGATGTGGTATCCTGCTAAGAATTCATTATTTAAAGCAGTGTAATCCACCACCATTTGATGGGGGTCATATTTCCTATACCAGCTATGTGCGCACCCCTACAACATTGTTGTAAATTGACTAGCCTTCTACTCCAAGGTTGTGATCCCCTTTGTGCACCATAGCATCTCACATTTGTGAACATGCTCTGCAGCATCCTCAATACCTCTGTAATCTAGCAAGTGTAACGACATCTCAAAGAAGACCTGAGGGGGTGGTTGGGGCCCTTGTCCTCCTGAGCCAAAGCCTTAGTTTCCCCCAGTGTTCCCTCTGCCACCAAATCCACTAGGTCCACCCAGTCGTGTGCCTCCTGAGCCACTAGACCCACTAGAACCACTAGGTCCACTAGGTCTTGTAGTAGTTGTGCCAAGTGCCTCAAAAGTGCCACTAAATTGTGCATTGATGGTCTATGATAATTCCCCACTACCGCTATTTTCCCCCATGCCACTTCCAGACGTGAGACTAAAGGCTTGTATACTTACTCCTTATCCAAAGAATCCTCCAAATACGGGGATATGTGTAGCCATAGAAGTGGGGACTAAAAAATTTTACCTCCTAGACATAGATCTATCACTTCTACTAATTCCAACTAGGTCAATGATACTCCTTTCTTGTTATGGAAAACCTAGCGCCAGGGTTTGGTCACTGGGTGGGGTTAGATACATGCTAATGAATCTTTTTTCTCCATGTGATGAACTCTCATCAAAAGCTGAAGGGGTCACTCTTATGCACTTTTCAAGATGGGGTAGCACAGATTACTTAGGTTCCATGTCCTCCGCGTGACCCTCAAATCCTTCTTGCAACATCTGTATCCATACATCCATCACACTTGCATCCTTACATCATCTAGTAATCTCCCTTTCATGTGCTTCACTATACATGAGCCGTCTCTCCTCCCTTTCCTTCTCTGTCATAATATCTACCATCTTCCTCCACCCTAGCTCCCTTGCCCAATGCTCAAAATGGTTTAGCTGGCCATTGGAAATGCCTCTAAACCCAAAGTAACAACTAGGATCTTCATTACCAAAGGGATAGCATGTAGAAATGATCCTTTGGGCTTCCACAAAAATTCAAACTCAGTAACTTCCGGGAAAGAATATGTGGAAATAGTGTACTTAAGAGTGTAGCTAGCCAACATACCTTCCCACCAATGATCCACAACACGAGTCCACATCAGATATGCATCCTACAACCTTTGGTAATATTCTTGGGTCCACACATGAAATCTAGAATACCAACTTGATATAGACACATACATTGAGATCCATTCATATAGCTCTACTGGGAAACAACAGAAAAATGTTTCAAATAAATCATGGTAGAGGCTCTCTTCTACCCATTTACATGCATCAAACTCAGGTCCAATACGGAATCTCTGAGAAAATTCGTCCTCCATGCTCTTAAACCATGATTCAACACTTTTCAAAGTTAAACTTTCTTTCATTACTCATTACCTAAATCATGATGTATGCCATTTCCCACTACAACTTTGAAAAGAGGTCTCGGCAACAGAACCAAGATGTAGTCAATTTTACCCTTATTGCAAAAGAAATTTCTCTCTTTTATGTGAGTTTAGTGGGAAACATCATCTATGATCCATGTTCAAGGGTTTTGAAAGGAGTAAAACATACAAGCATCATAGAGCTTAGAACGGATTCTAGATCCTTGCAGTCATTCCAGACAGAAAATGCTTAACAGATTGGATAACTTATACCAAAAAACAAAGAATTTGTACAAGCACTCATACATAATTATAAACATAAATGCAAAATAATTTTGAGAAATATGTATGCATTAGAATCATCAATGTTCATATTCATTGTAAATTGGTAACCTCATTACATTCATGGAGCCATTATAAAATGTAACATAAAAGCATACCACATTCATGCGTCATATCTGGACTCATATGATTAGGCTCACAAATGAAATTTATAACCCCATACCCTTGATACATCCTTCCCTAAGAATCATTCCCCAAACTAACAGAGTTCTTGTAGTATTTCTGTAGAGCTTTGCCCACTATCTGGTTGTTGTTTTTCCTTCTGCAGGTGCTTATATATATACTCTTTCTGGACTACCAACTCATCCTCCAGTGGCCTCAAATATGATGCCAAGTGTCTGAATGTGGTCCTCCATGCAGGCATGCTCCTCTAAGCCTAAGCTTTCCACCTTTTATCACGATGAGCTTCTAGAAGCTTCTACCCCAGGTATGCTCCTTCCTGGGCCACCCTATTGCCAGGATGGCACCTTCTCCACTCCACATGCACATTCGGGTCATGCTTTTCATGTGTTCTACCAAAACACCCAAAATGACTAAGTCTCGAACCCTTGGTTTTATCCGTGTGCACACCATGAGCTTCCTTAAATCCTTCTCTAAACCCTTCCCTGCGCGCTTTATCGTTGTGCACTTTTCTTCAACTAGGCCTTGTGCGCCTATGTGCCCTTTTGTAATTAGCCAATATCTTAGGGGCCCAATGATTTTGAATTTGCTTCTGATATAGAAGAGGAAGATCTAGAGTACGTATCTGAATTCCTTAGAGAAGACCTCAGTGACCATGAAAATTAAGACTATCCTAAAGAAATTGATTCTACTGAAGAAAAAGATTCATCTTCATCTGAAAAATCTTACACTAATTTAGATTCTGACTTTTGAGCCATAGTCTATATATCTCATATTTCATCATTTAATATATATATATATATATTTGTAATAAAATATGAATTTTTCTGAATATTTACCATCCATTATATCATGTTTTTTTTTCAAAACCACTTAGTTGTGTAAACATCATGTTGACATCCTTGCAAGGAAGTCTTGTGGCTTCTAAAGATTAGCCTTTGTCAGATAACCTGCTTACTATTTTTACTAATAAATATTTTGTGTAGTTTATATTATTGTAGCATCATTTGTAGGACAACAAATAATTCATTTGATACACAGAGCACAACAATCAAACATCATCCATCAACATCCACGGGTACCTCTAAACCCCACCATCTCAAGGTTTGGTAAGTTTATAATATATCTAATAAGTTTAAGTTGAATACATAACATTTATTCTAAACATATTGACATGCCCGGTGGGACCTAATCTCTTAGTTTCTTTCTCTAGTTTCATTAAAATAGCTATTTTTTTATTTTTCTGGTTCTCTGTGTAGAAATTTCCTACGTTTGGGTGAATTACCAGTGATTTCTCTAGGTTTTTTTTCAAATCCTAACAATTTTTTCCTTCTTATTTTCTTCTTTCTTCTTTTTGTTTGTATTTCTAACCTTTCTATAGGGAATTATTTCTATTTTTGTCATTTGCTAGATTGTTGGATTGCTTATTTAAAAGAAAAACTTGTTCAAAAAATGAGCTTTTAGTGATAAGTCCTAAAACTTTATTTTTGTTTCTAGTATTGCATTTTTTTGTTGTTTTCATCGAAAATGACATTTCTAGTTGGCTTTTTTTTTTTAATCATCCTTCATGTTCCACATTAAATTAACTAGGAGGATAACCCATTGCATTCACTTTTCTTTCCCCCACACATAACTAAACCACTTAAACACAAAATGCATTTAAAACAATTCCTTCCAATTTAGATAGCTACTTAGATTTGATCACCAAGAGGAGAATTTGATTTGGTGTTATGGCCAAGTATAATCATCTGTATGTCATTATATATTGGATAAGCACCTGACACCCTTATCACTGTGGGACGATGAAGTGAGGGGGTAGGCCCCAATACCACCTCCGTATTAATAACAGTATAGAGTTGGGCCTCACGTACCTTCAGGTATATCGAGGAATCTACCCTTAAACATACCTCAAACAAACCCAAGTTTTTCATTTCCTAGGACCCTCGTTAACCATTTTACACATTTCACCTTATAATTAAATAAAAAAATTTAAAAAACTATCTTACGTTTTTTATTGTTGTATGTAATTAACCCATTTTAGTTCATTTTTAGATAATATTTGTGTGTGTTTATCTACAATGGTACAAACAAGAAAACAAGCTCGCAGCCAAACTATTGAAAATATGTCTCAACCAATATCCACACCCTTGCAGCATCAAATCCCCTTAGCCACTTCATTATCTACACCATTGACTGTACCTTTGTTTACTTTTGTATTGACGTCATCATTTACTACATCATTATAACAAAAAAACCCATTCCACCAACCAATTACATAAACTCTTATGACTAATGATCAGCAAGCCTGAAATGAAATAGAGGAATAAAATAATGAAGAAATGATACAACTTTTAAATTCTATGCATCAAGAATTCAATACATTAGAGCAAGAAGATACTGAACAACCATATTACCCTATCTCACAATCAAAATCTTCTAAAACCACTTTCTTTGAAAGAGGAGACCCTATTTTCAAAGAAATGTTTGATTCAAACCGCATTTCTCTTAATTTTTATTTGGCAACTAGGGGTGTTCAACTCTAGCCATTCACACTAAATCTAGCCTCAAATATTCCTGAACCTTTTTCTGGATCCTCACAACAACTTGAATTTGAACCTTTTTCAGGAATTCCTGGCTCTACACATCCTATTGATTCAAATCAACAATCTATATCTGAACCACCATCTTCATACAATCCTTCCTCTACCATCGTAAGACTTATTTCAAATTAGGAACCTATCTTTCAACAAGTATATTCATTTCAACCTATGAGTCAAACTAAAACATCATAAGTTGTGTCTTTCATTCCTATTATTAGTCTTTATATGGTTTCCTCTCAAGACACAACCACCCATTAACATACATAGTCACCTTAAAAATTAATACTAATACTTCATTATCTACCCCTCCAAAATCCTTAGTTACTAAAACACTTCCAATTATTTTGATTGTTGATTCTACTATTTTATCTCAACCAATTAGTAGCATTTAGAATATTACCATGTCTATCCTGACATCAATTCCTTTAATCAATACTAGTGTAATTTCTACCACTCACCCTGTTTCACAATACATTATACAATAATCATTACCATTAATCTCTATACCACAATCTGATCCTACTCAATATATACCACAACAAGCACCATCCTCTATGGCCTCTACTATGGTTTTTCAACAACCATCTCCTTACTCACAACTATTTCCTTACTAGTACATATAATCTTCACAACCTTTAGCATCTTAACAATACATTCCACAAAAAACTACTCTTCTATAACAAAATATCCCTTCTCAACAATACATTCCATGAAAAACTACTCTTATACAACAAAAATTCCCTTCTCAATAATATATTCCACAACAATAGAGAATTCCTTCCCAATAATATATCCCACAACAATATAGTATTCCTTCCCAGCAGTATATTCCTCAACAAAATATCCAAAAAAAAAATACCCCAACAAAACATTCTCTTTTAGTAGTATATTCCCCAATAAAACATTTCACAACAATACAATATTCCTCAAAAAAACATTTCATAGAAAAACATTCCACAATACAACATTCCACAACAACACATCCCTCAACAATAACAGATATACTCACAACCTAGCTAGTTTGCATTGTAACCTCATTAATCTTCACAAAAATCAATATAGATTGGACCTCTTTGAGCCCTTATGAATCATATATCAAGTATATAAGCTTCCACATCCACACCCAAAAATTTCCTCTCTTACAATCAAATATATAATGAACCTATTCACCCATTAGTCCCATACAAAGCATACCATCCTCATTAAGAGATTCCAAAATTTATTAAGTTCTATAATAAGAAAGACCCCCAACAACATATTTATGTGTTTCATCATGCATGTTATTTAAATGCTCATGATCAAGACCTCATGTTGAGAACCTTTCCTATGTATCTCATTAGCCCTACTTTGGATCAGTATAATAACAATCCACAATATTACCTTTTATCCTTCACTCAACTCGCACAATTGTTTTTAGAACACTTCTCTATAAACATAGCTCGCAAAGTCACCATGAATTACCTTTACTCTATTAAATAATTTGAGGATGATTCCATTGTGGATTTTGTTACCTGTTGGAGGGGTATAATCAATCAATTATCTTTTTCATTACCATAAACTGAGTTGATTGAATTTTTCTATTGATCATATGCCAAACATATTTTTTCAACATTACAAATTCAATCATTCCATACCTTTGATGAAGCATTTACCATGGCCTGTAAATTAGAACTGCGTGCTCTAGAAGATGGTCATGTTAAGCTTTGACATAGGAAACTATGAACTGAGTTTCCATCTAAGTCATCCTCTAGTCCTGACAAATATAAATAAGCTATTAATGCCATAGCAGTCAAGTATGCTCCTAAAGAAAATCCTACCACTGAACGTTCCTATCCACAACGTAATTACAGACCTATTGGAGAGACTTATAGCCCAATTTTTAATAAGATACTAGCTATAAATATGATAACTCTTCATCATATTTTACCTATCAACACATTTGTATCTAATCCCTTGTGGTATTGGTACAATGACTATTTCAAATATCATATGGTCAAAAGATATGATATTGAAACATTTTATACATTTTGCAATGTTCTTCAAGACTTGGTTGATAAGAGTGAACTTCATTTAGATAACCCCAATGCACCCCCCAAAAAAAACCTTGACATATTCAAAAAACCCTTTCCAAATCATCCTCCATCCATATATCAACCACAAGAAAATGTTATCCATGATCATCACACCATTAATACTATTACTAAAATAACACTTGTTCCTAAAACTGAACTAATACCTACACCTAATAAATCAGCACCAATACCTACCAAATCAACATCCATATGTATTGAACCAACAATTGTACCTATTGAATTGACATCCACACCTATTCAACTAACAAACATACCTGCTGAAGAAACATCTACATCCACACAATCATCAACAATAATCATTCAACCTAAACTTGTATCTACCGAATCATTGTCCGTTATCTTTCCATGTCCATCACAAGTTATTACCAAAACTATCTCCTTACCAATCCCACCCTCTAGTGTAGATACCCCTATAACTACACCCTCATTCGTAAATATAACTATGATACTTCTCAAAACATTCTTATCACAACTAACTCTGCCTATGCCAACTTTGGGCCATATTCGTCCTCCTCCTATAAAACCAAACAATCTAAAATATACAAAACCCACAAACCATTTGGATTACATTGACCACTTTATTCAAACTCCTCTTACTCTAGTATCATCAACTTCAATAATCTCACCTAGTTCATCCAAAACCTCAAAAGGACCCAAAAAATAGGACATGGTTCACGTCTTTAGGATTCCTTACTACAATGAAACATATCGTTTCTGTGGCCCTCCTCCTTTTCTTCCACCTCCTCCCAGAAATACTATTTTCCCTCGTAGTGATCCTCTTATCATTCTAAGGCCAAGACTTACCTACCCAGCTTCCACAATGGGACCTCATAAACAAGACACCATTCAAAATTTTAAAAGCCCCTATTATGTCCCCCCATATCATAATCCCAATGTGGTGTTCAATTCCTCATACTTAGGAATCACCCCATTTTTTAGGACCAACGACTATTTATCAATATTCCACAAGTAACTCTCATCCCTTATCCATCACAAAACCCAAGATCCCTTTGCAGCCAATAACACGAAAACCCCTGACCAAACTCTTACTTCCATTGGAAGATAAGATATTTGAAACTCCATTTTCATTTGCATATGCATCAAAAAGGCATTATGCAACTATTTTGGAAGACCTCCTTCAGCAATCACTCATAACATTACCACCTCTCAAACCATCAGAATCATGAGGATGGAAAACCGCTTGGTATGACTTCAATGTCTCGTGTGAATATCATAGAACAAAAGGGTTTTATATTGAGGATTGTAAGGCCTTTAACGTGATTGCACAAAAACTAGAAAATATGTCTTCCCTTCTAGTTAAATAACATACAACATCAGAGGCCTCCATTCCTTCTAGACAACATGCAACATTAACATAAGCATCATCGTCATCTTTATCAAAATACAAGGAACCCATATCAAAAATTCCTTCCAACTAGGTCGATGTTGTACATATCATTACTCATTCACATAACTATGACATAGACCCATATCAACCTATGAAAGATAAACCTATGTAGTTATACCTCCACCACCAAAAATAAATTGTCCTTCAGATGAACCCAAATTATCCATTCCAGTGGCTCCTGAAACATCTAGTCCAACAATGTCACCTAAGACTAAGGTTTATATCTTCACTACACCACCTTAAACATCCACCACAATACAAAAGGTTTTCATTACACAATTTCATTAAGCTTGTGTCAAAATGTCATTATATAAACTGATACAAACATCACCACTTCATAAACAAGAAATGATGGAAGCCCTCTAATCAATAAATATGCCTTCAGATGATCCATCATCTTTTACAAACTTTGTAGGAGCTCTTAAAGAATCTTCCACCATATCATTCAAACCATCCGAAATACCCTCTCTCAAAATGGAAGATCATGACTTACCACTTTTCATCATAGCTCAAATTAACGATGTCTATATCAAAAGGGTAATGATTGATAGCGGTGTCACTATTAACATTATCTCCTTCCTTTATTTTTATCAACTTAAACTACCCAATACCATTTTCTCCCAAATTCCAGTCTTATTACAATCCTTCAATGACACTATCACACCCATGTTAGGCACCGTCATTTTACCGCTAAAAGTTGGTGTAAAAAGTCTCCCAGAGCTCTTCTACATCATAGAAGGAGAGATTAAATATAATATGTTATTATGACATCCATGGATACGCACTATGCATTCTATTCCATTGACTCTTCGTCGTTGTCTCAAGTACCAATATGAGGGTTAAAAATTCACTATTCACACATATTCGAATCCTTTTGTTGATTGTTTCATGATGCATCATTTGAATGATGTACATGTTCCCAGATCTATGTCTAATTCATATAATGAATCTTCCACTAGTGTTTATATTCCCTCTTCTAAATTACTACATGATTCTTCCTTTAGTGATGTTGTATAATGCCTCATGTTGGGAGGATATTGTCTCCTCATGCTTAATCACATTCCTTCACCAAAAACTTACGGTTTCCCCAAAAAACAACCCGCATATGACCCTAATGTGGGAGATGTTATCTATTATAGTCCATCTTACCTCAAAACGAATATTTTATATGGGGGAATCAATCATTCTTCATCTAGTACTATTGATCAACACCGCACCATGCCTTTCACATTAGATTTCAAGTCTTTAGATAATCCAAATCTTTCCTGTATGTATCTTCATCATTATGCATGGATATATTTTGGCCTTTGGCATTATGAATAGGGGATACATGATGTGGTTTTCCAAAGTTATCTTAAATCTTATAAAAAATATGGTCTATTTTATAAGAAACCCAGTTTTGAAACAGTTGAGGCTAATACATCCAAAACAGCCACATCCATGCTCATTACTGAATTAGACCCATCGTCTTCAACATCCGTTAAAGACCCTATGGATGTAGAAAACATTGTTTCCATCCCACTTAATTTTTTTTAGTCAATACCATATCCTTAGGACTGCTTACCTATCAATCTAACCACAACACTAAACAGATACCTCTTATTTTTCCAAAAATGATTGAGGAAGATTTACCTATAGTAAATATCCTTCAATGTTAGGATGATCAGGACATCCTTTCACATATGGGAGCTGGGGATCACTTCCTTCAGAAAACCCTACCATTTGAACCACCAACTCTCCTCAACTAATCCACCATCGATGTTAACTTAGGAACCTCTCAAGATCCTCATATATTTAAAGTCATCCATTCATTGAGTCCACAAGAACTAGATGAATTCACCTCATTTTTATCAAATTATTATCAAGCCTTTTCCTGGTCATATAGTGATATGCTTGGAATTGATCCTAATAATGTAGTACAAAATATTTTCACATATCCAAATGTTAAGCCAGTTACATAAAAACTCCATAAAATGCATCCCCACATAGCTCTTCTTGTTAAAGAAGAGTTGCAACGTCTTTTATGTGCTAACTTTATCATACCTATTGATTATCCATAATGGGTTTATAATATTGTTCCTGTAAATAAAGCATCAAGTAAGCTATGTATCTGCATAGATTTTAGGGATCTCAATCTTGTTTGTCTGAAAGATGATTTCCCTCTTCCAAACATAGATCAGCTCATTGACCTGACAACAGGCCATGAAATGCTTTCCCTTATGGATGGTTTTTCAGGATATAGTCAAATTCTTATTGCTACTGAGGACCAACACAAAATATCTCTCATCACCCCTTGGGGAACATTTTGTTATTACGTTATGCCATTTAGCCTAAAAATGTAGAAGCTACCTATCAGCAAGCCATGACCTACATTTTTATGACCTCATTCACAAAACAGTCGAATATTATGTTGATTTTTTCAGAAATTCCAAACAACACAGAGATCATCTTACTATCCTTGAGTCAATCTTCACTCGTCTCATCCAATATTGTCTTCATTGCAACCCTACAAAATGTTCTTTCAAAGTCCTCACTGGTAAAATTTTTGGATTTATCATATCTATCTAAGGTATTGAATTTGACCCAGCTAAGGTTAAACCCATCATTGAAATGTCTCCACCATCTAATATTACACAACTACATGGCCTTAAAGGAAAATTTCAGTCCATAAGACATATCATATCACAACTCCCTGATCGTTGTCAGCCTTTTCATCACCTCCTTTGTAAGGACATAAATTTTCATTGGGATTCCAATTTTTAGAAGGCCTTTGATGAAATCAAGCATTATCTCTCTTATCACCACATGCTCTCATTCCACCGTGTGAAGGAGAAACATTATACTTATACATATCTACTTCAAAACATGCTCTTAGAGCCATGCTCATCCACTATAATAATCAGTGCTAAGAACAAGCTATATATTATATCAACCGCACACTTCATGAATATGGAACCCATTACAAAAAATTTGAAAAGCTATGTTGTGCTTTATACTTTGCCACTTCCAAGTTGCATCATTAGCTTCTTAATCATAAAATGTATGTTGTCACTTATTTATCCTCTAAAAACTATACACTCTAAACCATATCATAGTGATCATAGAACTCGATGGCTTATGCTTATGAGTGAGTTTGATTTGGAATTCATATCACAAATATCCATTAAGGGCCAATACACTACAAACCATCTCATTGATTATCCTTTACCAGATAATCAAATTCCTCATGAGTACTTTCCAAATGAATCCATTAGTAATGTCGATGCATACAAATTCATCCCTATCATGATGAATCTCTTCTTTGATGGTTCTAAATGTTATAAAGGGGGATGATATGGTGTCATTATTATCCCTCCTTTGGGTATTCCTATTCCATTATAATTTAAACTTAACTTAGAATGCACTAATAATGGGTCTCACAATTTTTATTCTTCTAGGTGTTCATATCTTAGACATCTACTGAGACTCATAACTTGTTATAACTAGAATAAAAGGAGAATATCAATGTAAAAATGAAATTATACAAAAATATAAATTCAATGTTGAATTTCTCCTTGACACTTTTGATCACTACACCATCCAAGCCATCTCATGATCTTATAATAGGTTTGTAGATACAATATCCTCTTTAGGAGCCCTCATCCCATTAGAAACAGAAGAGTTAAAAGACAACACTTAAGTATCCACTGTTGTTCAATGATTAGATCACGCTTCACATAAAAATGAACTTCCTCGTATCAACATTGTTGATGATAATCCAACTAATTTATGGTATACTCAGATATACAATTATCTCATTGAATCCAAAATCCCATTTGATTTATCATGTAATGCTAAATGGTCATTCCTTCAACGTATCACTTACTTTGTCATCATTAGTGGTATACTTTATAAAATAATTTTTTATGGTATCTTTTTAAGATGCCTTAATTCACATAAATCAATTAAATCCATCGAATAATTCCATGACGGTATTTGTGGAGGTCATTTTAGTGGAAATTATGTCGCTAAACGTGTTCTATGGCTAGGGTATTACTAGCCTACTATCACCAAGTATTGTTGTGAGTATGTTAAGAAATGCATGAAATTTCAAATTCATTTAGATCTTATCCATGTCCCCAATTAGGCATTATAACATGCTAAGGACATATGACCTTTCTCCTAATGGGGATTAGACCTCATTAAGGCCATCAATCCCAATTCATCTTAGCAACATCATTCCATTCTCACAGTCACTAAATATTTTACCAAATGGGTTGAATCTATCCCTTTTACATCAACTAAGTTAGGAGCTATTATTAATTTCATATATCAACACATTATATGTCAGTTTGACATCCCATATAAACTTATCACAAATAATGGAAAATCCATTAAAAATAAATAATTAAAAAATCTATGTCACACCTTCAATATTAAACTCATCTTTTCATCACTTTATTATCACCAATCAAATGGACAAGATGAATCCTCTAATAAAACACTTAACAAAATCCTTGTGAAAATAGTAAATGATTCAGGTAGGAATTGGCATCTCCAAATCTTGTTTTCTCTCTAGACTTATCAAACTAGAATCCGTACACCTATAGGTGTTTCTCCCTATTCGCTTGTCTATGGTTTTGAAACCATTATACATATTGAATTTCAAATCCTATCACTTCTTGTATACCTCAAGGACTTCATCCCAGATGAAGAATATCATCAAGACCGTTTAGCACAACTTGAAGTGATAGATGAAAAACATTTAATGGTTCTTGAACATCATCATGTTTATCAAGAACGCATTAAAAGAGATTATAAAAAATGTAACAAAGAACATGACTTTAAATTTGGTGATCTTGTGCTTAAAGATAATCAAAATGTTACTCAATTAGAATAGAGTAAACATGGAAAGTTTTCCCCTAATTTGATTGGTCTATACATCATTACTCATAAATATGGGTCATGAGTGTACCATCTTGCTTCTCTTGATGGTGAACCTAAAGAGGAAACTTGAAATGCATTGCAATTATATCCTTTCTACTGTTAAATGGTTGATTTTCATGACAATATTTACATCTCATTACTCCATCAAAACCATCCATCATATCATAGTTGTGATTTGAAAAAATGTGGTTATCCATCAATATCCTAAAAACACCTTAAAGATGAGCACCACAGATTTGTTCATTGCATATTTCTATATGGACAAGTTATTCTCCATTAAGAACCCCTATAATCACTACACCCATTTATCCTGTACCAACTAAGGAACATGACATGGGGTATGAATGTGTAGATCATATATGCACCTTTTTCCCCTCCTCGAAATGGTTTATTGGGGATTTTACCTCAGCTAAAAAATATATGTAAATCATTTGGATGAATTTCTAAAAATTAAAAATAAATGGTATAAATATCCCTTGAAGGGTAACTATCCATCAAAATCATAGATCGATCACTTGAAGGATGAATTTTTGTAAGAAAATCAAAAGTAAAAAGTAGACCGGTCCCTTGAAAGATAACTACCAATCAAAAGCGTAGACCATATCCTTGAAGGATGGATACCCATAAAAAAATGACTTCCCACATTGATCAATCTTTCAAATAAATACATCAATATCGAAAGCATCTAGGAAATATTCCCACATTGATCAGATTTTCCATTTTAGAAAAAAATTCGTAGTGATCAGTTTGTTTCAAAATAAAAAACGAAGTTGGGGCAGCTCTCTTTAGACCTGTAGAAAAGGAGAATTTTTTCCCCCTCATTGATCTATAAATATTCAAACCCCCTTTCATGTCCTAAATGATAAGCTCTCATTTAATCCCACATTTTATTAAGTATTATATAACTACTCATTGACGATCATATTTAACAATTTTTAAATGTTATAAGTGCAAGATTGTTCAAACTTTCAAAACCCATCGTGTATGTATCAAATCCATAGTGGGATGATAATTCCATGTTTAACCTAATTTATTGAACCATATTTGAGATCAAATTTTAATATTTTTAATTTCATCATAAGGTCATATCACATATATCCATCTAATACTAACACCTCCAAATTAAAAATCATACATCACCATATTCATTAAGATCAACCACACATAAAAGATGAAAAATATAAATCATAAAACCATATTATCATTATCATATATATCAATAAAATCCATATACATAAATAGAAAAAATAAGCTTCTAAGATCCATGTCGTAAAAATACATCATATCAATGTCATATAAAAATAGGCTTCCATGATCGGTACATCTACTATCAAATACATATCATGGGTCAGTAAATTAAAAATCTCTAAGGGAATAATGAGGAGGAGCTATACTACCCCCTCCTCCCTAAGAACCTCTACCTCTAGTTGCTTCTCCACCACCCACAACACTATCATCTCCTCTACATCCCCCCTCACTATCACCTACTCGCTCATGTCTCCAAGGTGGATGACCCACACTCGCACCACTCATAGTAGGGCATGCCACCTTATTGGCCAAGTGATCAGCATACACAATGACATCACGGTAATAATCTGTAATCATATCAACATAATAATCACACTCTTCCTGTACTACCTTATAGTGAACTCTAGAAACTATCCCAGACCCTGTAGGTGGCCTATGTCCACTAACCCTAGGTCTCTACCCACTGGCTTGTGCTCTCTAAGCCATCCCTGCTAAATTTTCAGTGGAAATGGAAGGCCCGGTAATCCCTAAGGCCTTCCTCATCCCATATATTTGTCCCTTGTACCAATCCCTATATGCGATGGCCTGAGCCAACTATGTACTAATCCCATCTCACTCAGTAATCAAACTATCCCTCTCAGCAATCAATGTGTCTCTAATGCCAATGAGTTCATCCCTCTCTCTCCTATCCACATCTCTCTCTCCTTCAATATGGTATTCGCGTCCATCACTACTGTAATAGCTGCAGCTACATCATCATCACACTCCTCCTCACTATCATCTTCTCCACCCTCCACTACCTCCTTTTTCACTGCTCCTCTCGCTGCCCAAGAACGTACTCATCTAAATCTCTATATATCCCTCTCTGAAACCCGAGCCTTATAAAAAATCCTCAATGCACAATTCTACCATATTATATACTCAAGGTTAACCCCTGTGTCATCAATTAGAAAAATATAACTCTCATTATTGGGACCCATGGCCACCTGCTGATCAACAATAACTTTAGGCTCCGTCACAACTGCCCTAGGGGTCTCTATGTCTCTATCCTCCTATTTATACTACACAATCTCTTCTGGTACTCTCTACACAAATCTGAATTATCTCATAATGTGACCAAAACGAAGTAGATCATGCTCACCTCCATACCACATCTCTGATCTACAATATACATACAATATCTCTATAATACCCTGACCTCCTCCTCTTCAGTGCACATCTGGCATCATCCCTCTATTTCCTGAAACTAGGGTTTCCATCACCGATACCCCAGGGTAATCCAAATGGTTGAGCAACTCCAATGTGCTCGAAGGCCCAATCCTGTAGTAAAAATCCAATATCAATACCATATCTCTTTTGGACCTTCTAGACCCATAGCTCTCTATATGTTTATGTAAGTAGGGTAGGAACCCACTCAAAAATAGTATGGTGCTCCATCATCTCGACCATAACCCTTTTCATCATCCAAGGAAATCAGTCACCTCCTAAATCTAGTAAAGCATAACAAATTATGGCCATTATCATCATGGTCATCCGAGTACGACCCTTTGTACCAGCTGAGTAAATTTTTCTATAAGAAAATGCTCTTGACTCATATCTAACTTCACATGCATTTGTTCCATAAAACCTATTCATCACTCCATCCTTATCCTCCTCAGTAATGATATATACACCCTCTCCTTGGATAGGTACTCTCATGATGTGGTGAACATACTCCAAAGTAATCGTGATCTCACTGAAAGGAAACTAGAAGGTATTGGTAGAAAAATTCTACCACTCTACTAAGGCCAACATAAAACTCTGAGATCTTTGTAACCAATGAAAATACCTCATGGCACCAAAAAAAATGGCCTCAACATGCTCCTAATTATCATCAGACATATCATACCTCACCTCATCTAAAATTACTGGTATATGATCACGGATCGTCAACTTCACATCCACATAAAAAATACAAAACAAATCAACATTAGTATCATTATTAAAAATGAAATGATAAAAATAATCCAAAACATATCAGAAATTCATCCACATTAACATCAACATCATCACCTAAAAAAATACCAACAACATCTAAAACATTAAAATTGAATGATACATCGCTATCTAAAAAAATCCCATATTCAAAAGTAAAAATCAAATTACACAAAGTTGCTTAGATATTAAAACTAATGTTGTCACAAAACATAAATTTGGTCAATATCAATTACATTTAACACTAATATCAATATTTGAATTACAAACACCATTTAAAGGACCAAAATATTTCTTAAAAAATCATTACAATAACTACAAAATAAATTTGTCTACAAAGCAAGTGAATCACCGGTGATTCACTTCAATCGCTAGAAATTGCATGAATCATAAGAAATCCCTACAATTTTATCCTAGGGAATCTGTATGGCCCCTAAAATGGTAAAAGTAACCTCAAACTACTAAAACCACATAAAATCCACAAAAAATGACAAAAACAGGGATATATCGCTTACCTCGACCATCGTGGGATTCCATTGCCTACTCAAAGTTGTCATTCCATCCAAAATTTTCCTTTTACCCTCAAAAACATGTTTTCCTTTCCTGGCTCACTCTGTCAAATCATTTTCACCGTATGGTGAAATGATCCCGTGAATTGGATTTTTATAGCCCAATTTTTACATTGAGGAAATTGTCGGTAATTCCCTCAATCACCAATGATTTGACTCTAATTACTTGGAAATCATACCTTATTGGTATGTGTGCCTATTTTTTCCCTAAAACATGACAATCACACTTTTCCACAAGAGTGTCCAATTTTCAATGGACCTTATTCATTGAAACATTAAAACAAACAAAAAAAATTTACAGTGGGATCTATCATTTGTCTGTGGGACATGTGCCCTTTCACCCCCAATCATTTTGCTTTCCCATTCTTTAGCCTACTTTTATGGATCATATGTCTATAGGTGTCAACCCCTTTGGTTCCCATATCATTTGACTCATCCCTAGCACATCTTGTTTCAGTAACCTCTAGGAATAGGGTAACGTTTTATGAAACACATGACACACAAACACTGGTGTTCCCTGTGGATCACCCATACACCTTTTCATTGTTTTCATCTGACACTACATTGTTAGAGCCACCAGAGAAAAAGGGGAAAATGTAGAAACTAAAAAAATTTCATTCACCTATCCTTATTTAATTACCCTGTTTACAATACATAACCACATTAGATTAATTATGTTAATATGATTAAATAAAATATTATATGCCATGATATTTAAATTCATCTAAGTAAGTTTTCTAAATATTATTTAAAATCACCCCTAATTCCTCATCCCGACACATCAATCATGGGTATTTTTATAAATCCCCCATTATCTTATCAAAATTTTATATTATCACAAACCATCATATATTTTTACATTTGATATATCTTAATCAAACAACCTAATACATATCCTAAACAAAATTATGCTAAACTAGAACATATCCAACTAATAAAATCCTTTCCTTGACACCTCATGAGACAACAAAATTTTTAAAAAAAACCACCTTATATCCTATCCCTCTAAAACACGAACAAGAAAACTTGAATTAGCAAATTATTTTAACAATTTACTAAACAAAATAAAAATGGCCGAAATCATTGGTGATTATTTAAGCCTAAATTTCAGCCTCTTTATGGGATCATATTCTCACATTTTCCAATCTCAGTCTTCTATCGGAGTTCATCAATGCTATACTATATCAACATCAACATGTTATTTTCCAGCATTAGCATCCACATTCATTATGCAAGAAAAGGAACCATTTTAGAGTTTGTGGGAGACCAACAATCACTAGTTAGCTTCAAGACCTATTCTTCACACTCATTCAAGGTCAGATCATATCTTAAAAATCATGTTTCTTTATTCAAATCATTTGTTTTGATTTATTAATTCACTTTAGTCTTTTTAAATTTTGTATCCTCAAACATATCAATCAAAAATTATAATTTTATTAGGTTTTTTACAACTCCCTAGAATCACCTGGGATTCATTGAATCACCTGTGATTCTTGCACTTTTTTCTTACCTATAATATTTATCCAATTTTATCTATCTTTTCTATTATATATTTTTATTAATGCTAACACATTTTCAAGTATGGATTGTTTAGATGGCTTTAGGTGGTCAAGGACATGAGATAACTATCATCCATTCACTACATGTTATCTATCATCCCTTACACTGGGAATAGTAAGGCGTTCTCCATGACTTTGAATTGTGCACGAGTCACTCGACCCCTTTAGAATAGCTGTAAAATGTCTTCAAATCCACTCAAAGGATTAGTGAGGCCAAGGAAGAGTTTTGGGAGTCCTATTTCAATTTTTTGCACATTCGAGCCAACTTAGAATGGTTTGAATATCAATATGAATCCCAACTATAAGAATTAATATTTGAATCCAAATCCAAAGACCAAGCCAATTCAAAAAAAATGATTTTGAATCTGATTCCGATACAAAAGAGGAAAAGATATAGTACTTATCTAACTTCTTTAGAGAAGACCTCAGTGACCATGAGAATTCATACTATCATGTAGATATTAATTCTCCTAAAGAACAAGATGCACCTTCATCTAAAAACTCTGACACTAATTTAGATTCTGAATTTTGAGGCCTGGTCTGTATATGTCATATTTCATCATCTATTATATATATTTATAATAAAATCTAAATTTATCAGAACATTTACCATCAATTATATCATATTTTATTTTCAAAACAACTTGATTGTGTAAATAATAGGTTGACATCCTTGCGAGGAATTACCATGGCTTCTAGGCATTGGCATTTTCCAAGTAACCTGCTTACTATTTTTACTAATAAACATTGTGTGTAGTTTCTATGATTGCAACGTCATTTGTAGGAAAATAGATAATTCATTTGATACATAGAGTGCAAAAATCAAACATCTTCCATTAACATTCATGGGTACCATTAAACCATTTCATCTCTTGGTTTGATAATTTTATCATCTTGCTTATTAGGTTAATTTGAAGAGGTAAAATTTATTCTAAACATCCATATCTCATCACTATCATATTATACATTAAATACAATATCACATCATTAGCATTTTATCCATTAAATCCTTATCCTCAGTCGTAATTCCCCCTTTTATATTTAATCCCCATAAATATTATTCTATGGCTGTAAAATCCTATTTTCTTTCTCTTAAAACCACCCAAAACCACTTGTAAACCAAAAATAAATAAAATAAAACAAAATAAAACCACATTCCAACCGAAATCAAATAAAACAAAACAAACAAATATCCTCCCAACCATTTAATAACATACCTCATGCGTATAACCATTTTATAACATATATCCTTAAATAAATCAAACAAAATCTTGAATTGGGAGGTGGTTGCAACCTTTTTCTAGAATCACTAGCAATTCCCATAATCGCCAACGATTCTCCCTTATTGTTAGCAACTATATATAAATAAGCCTCTATTTGAGGTTAGTGTCTCTCATCACAACTTACTAGTTGGACATTCCTCTCGCATTGTAGCATTCTTGTATCATAATCCTCTCACAAGGTCAAATTCATCACAACAATAATCAAGGCATCAAAAAATTATTCTCCAACCTTTAGAGGCCACTTAAACATACAATGATCTACCATCACCTATAATCTTCTTCTCTCAAGTAACATTATCTCTTAAGCTTCATTTATCAATATTTACAATGTAAGTACTTTATCATCTTGTTTATTCATATTTTACAAGCTTCAATCAAGAATATCTTTGTCCTTTGTCAACTTGCACAATTTCCACAAGAACCGCAGGTGACTCCCCTAATCACTTATGATTCGACTCAATTGTCAGTGATCATCCTCAATCACTAGCAATTCCCATCCATTGGACCATTTACCACATCAATTTAACCTTTTGACATCTAGATCCTAATTTTGATTACCCTTCTACCTTTACAAATGCCTATCCAACCCTATCAAGCTCCTTTGAGTCATATTCAACATTTTATCAATTATCTAAATCAAATTTATCATCTCACTCAGCTTTGTGAGTATACAACAATCCATATCCTTATTCCTTTTAGCCATTTTGTGATTCCTAGACTCCCCTTGGATCAGGTATCACCATCATACCATCATATAGCCTTGGGCCACGTCAGTCCATTTTCCTTTGCATTGTTGGTTATAACATATATTTATCATTATTAGATTGATTTCTTGAACGCTTATTGACATCCTTGCAAGGAATTCCGCTGATTTCCGAGGACTGGAATTTTCCACATAATCCACCATATATCTATCTAATCCTAGCTTCTTCTCATTTTCCATGATCTAAAGGTTCCTCCATCAGCAAAATAAGGAAGGAGCCTTCATCTATCAGCTACAACATCCATCTCTACTGGTATCAGTAAAACACACATCTTCCAAGGTCAATTTTGTTTTTATTATTTTGATGCATTAATTTGGGTAGAAAGGTAAAAACTTCTTTAAACACTAGTTTCTGTGGCCATCAAAATATAAATCAGTTAAGCTATGGAAAATATATATGTTTAAGGCCAATAAAGTGTAAGAAATAAATTAACCACTAGTTTTATTTCTTAGGAATCACGTGTACATTAGTTTGTTTTAGGATCTATAAATGTACTTAAGAGAATAGACTTTGTGTCTACATTTTCCCCCTCTTTAAGTTGTTGAGTGAATCATTGATAGCATAAAGTATAGAGAATATGTGTACCTTGTAAACTAAAGAGGAGTATAGATGATAGTGTTCCGAGTGGACAAGTATCCATATGAAGTGTGAAGTGATCGTAATGTGAAGCATGGAAGATAAAAAGGGGAAGTAAAACCTATGGGTGAAGTGTATGTGTATTAACGTGCTTTTGGATCTTGTGCTTGTAGAAGTGAGATGTTTTTTATTTCTTGTAAGGAAAATCCTCTAAAATAATGAAAGAGATTAGTCAAAATCTAATATGTGAAAAACCAAAGTAACGTATGTAAAATTAGTGTGCAAACACAGTAGCTAAGGAAAGATTGCACCTGATGTATGAGAGAGTAAAGGATAGAAAATTGTCATGTTTTCCTTGGAGATGTTGTCGGATGGGGTTGGGAGTGATCAATTCCTAACCAAGAAATCATTGAGCCATGAATTTGAGTTTCCTACCACCAAGGACTATATTTTTGGGTGATATCATGTCAAGAGTGTGTTTTTTCGGTGATCTCACGCTAATGGTGAGTTTTTTGGATGATTTCACGCCAATAGAAGAGTGTTGGGGAGAGAGGTTTATTTTTCTCTCCTTTCATGATGTTTATTGAATGATAAGTGCCACTAAAGATTGGCACGTCTTGATTTTTAACTGATTTATAGCTGAATTATAGCCAATTGTAACCAAATTGTAGCTAATTGAATGAATTTTGTAACTGAAGCCAAGTTCTTAATATTATGGATCTGTACAGTAAATTGCCAGAAAACATGTTGAACTGAGAAACTGTCTAGTTTTCCCTCATGACACAAGTTCCCACTACTCATGTTTGATTGTGGGTGTTGGTGTATATTTTTTATTTGTGATCCAAGTATTATTTTGTACCACTTTTTGGTTGTGTGCTTTTTCCTATTATGTATTATTTTCTTCTTTTCTCAAGCTCTGAACTGCTATAAGGGTAATTTGTTTACCCAATATTTTCCCCCTTTGGAATGTAGGAGGAAGCAACCCAAATGAGAGGACCTGAAACTGATATACATATTATAGATTGAATACATGCATGTGTAGAGGATTTGCATGGTAAAAACCAAGGCACATGCAAACAATATACGCTAGAAATAATTGTTAGTGTTAAAGAGTTAACATACAATAGAATACAATGTAGCAAGAAACTGTGAATACAAGAGGGACCATGAAAAATAGGTTATATACATGGGACATCACTCATAATGTCACAAGACAATAAAGGTCAAAGATACCATAAGTAAATAATGATCGATCAAGACATAGGGCATAGCCCAACAACAATGGAAAATAATAGCAAATAAGAGGTAACAAATAACCATGGTTGTATACTATCCTGAAAGGAAAATGCTAGACATGAAGCACCTATTATCCTATTAGAAAGATAAATAAATGTCAAAGCATTTATTTATTAGTGAAAAGTAAGTGCTAGTGACAAAAACTGGTAAATTTTGTAACAATAGGACATGTGAGTGTGGAGTATGAGAGTAGAAAAGGTATATGCCCCCAGGAACCTTGGTGGTACTGCTAAAGAGAAGTATTGAGCATCATGAATTGTGTAAGCATCTGTAAAATTCATGTATTCACCTCAAGATACCATGTGAATGCACATGTTTGTATAGAAAAGATAATGACATACTAAGAATCCAACTACTGTAGGAAATAAATTGCAACATGTATGTAGTATAAGCTAAATAGAGTAAACATGACTAAGATGTGTAGATGTTATGTGAAAGTGATGGTGTAATGTGATATGCAAGATGTGTTGATGAGAGGGGTCATGTTTCCCCCTAGTGGATATATGTGAGATGAGGTTCATTTAAGAATGTTCCCTCAACAATCAAGTATGAACCATAGAACTAGAGTTCGTAATCAAGTAGAAAAGGTATTATATTTTATTGGTGTTAGATGTTAGGAAAGATGTACCATGAAGCATCGAGTGTTAAGTGTAGTAGATAAGCTATGAGTAGATGATAGATAAAACCAATAGTGATGATGGGGGGAGAAAGTGTGATGCCCCAAACTGTGTGAATAAGGTTCATTTAATGCCCTCCACAGTCATATATGAACCTTGAGAACATGAGTGTGTCATCGGGTGGTGAGGTTGAGTATGTAGTAGCAACATAGGTAAAGAATTAAGGGAGGAGGTGATAATTCTGATGCCCCCCAAGTTTTTATATCAAGATCTTCTCGCAAATAGATGTGATCATTGTGAGCAATAATAGTTAGATTATGTGTATAAAATAGTATGTGTATCATGAATAGAAGGATCTATAAGTAAGCATGAAGAGAAACATGTGTATAGAGTGTAATAAGAGAAAAATGGAATCCATAAGAATAAATAGATGTAGAAATGTGTGCTCATAGTGTAGATAAGAGAAAGTTCTACTAGTAATATTGGTTGAAGTGCAAAGAGATAGTAAGGTATAGGTGTGTATGTGAGTAGTGTTGGTACCCAATCTTACACCCCCAGAGGGCCTCACAGTGTTATCAAGAAGTTGGGATGATTGAAGGATGATAGAATTTGTGGT
This sequence comes from Taxus chinensis, assembly GCA_019776745.2. Classification (NCBI taxonomy): domain Eukaryota; kingdom Viridiplantae; phylum Streptophyta; class Pinopsida; order Cupressales; family Taxaceae; genus Taxus; species Taxus chinensis. Next base: position 499,282,650 of record CM034146.1, on the reverse strand, counting down.
ATGAGTCATTTTCATCCAAGGATATGTCTAACAAACTCTTTGTGACCAAGCTTTGGGGTAATTGAGTGACATGTACAAATGGAATGGCATTTCCCTACTACTTTTGGCCCTGCATTTAGACAGGGTGAAAGGAACCACAGGGTAACCTAAATGCAGAGGGGGATATAGAGTCCTTATTCCTTGATTTCTTCAAAATATGGACCAATTTAGGACAAGTATGACCATGGAAGTAACACAAAACCATCATATTTTTCACACAAAGTGATGCACATGCTTATTTTACCGGACACTGGTTACTAAAGATAGCTAAATTGCATTGCTCTGGTGTATTTTTAATGAGGGAAACAAAAATAAAGGTTCCATTTATTGATATTTATAGAAAAATCAACAAAGTAAACAATAAATACTAGTAGGGTGGGATGGGATTTTTAATATGTTTGTATTTATAAATATAGGGGATTATATGACAACAAATCTTCTTATAACACAACATTCAACACTCACCTAGACAACATGCCATTCTGGAAAATAAATAACAATTTATAAGTAGTCATAGTTTCATCTAAGGAAGATTTGTAGTCATTGATACTAAAAAATTGCAAAGGTCCCACACAATCTCTAAAATGAAAAACACAAAGGCTCATACGAGTATTCTAATAAATTATTTGTTATTTTTGATCTCATACGCCTAAGATTCACTCAAAGGCTTATGAAAATACATAAAAAAAAATGGTTACTTGAGGATTTTATAATTGTACCCAATATTGCAAAGTAAATGCTCACAACACAATATTGAATAAATGACCAAAGCTTCAACTATTAAGGACAGATTTAGTATTAATTAGAGAATTAAAAAACACAAAATTACAACAGAAAATATAACTCATTAATCAAATGCTCAACATACAAAACCCATAATACATAAGCTAATCTCATAAGAAGACATATTTCATTAATATATTTCAAACTCTTGATAAGGGAACATAAATAAAATGATCTCAATGCCTTTCAATGACTATACATTACAACCACCTTAACACAAGAAGTTGAAAAATGAAAACTCATATTGTATTTCATCAAAGGAAATTTTGCAGTATTACAGTAAGATCTATAAAAAATATTCAAACAATATAAAAACTAAAACCCCCCTTTTTTGTATGACGACATGCCCTCATACTTGTATAATTTTGGTGAATTCTTATGATTTAATTTTCCCTCCAAAATATTCAAAGAATATCCTACTTTATTATAATGAAGGACTTAAAATAAAGTGGGAATATGTTTTTCCCGACTGAATATATTTGATTTTCTTTTAATATTATGGGATTGGTTCCATTCCTTTATTGTGACATGGATAAAATCATTGTTTGATACTACTAGGTGTGATTCCATTTTTTCCTTCTTGTCTGAATGAACCAAGTATCCCATCATCTTTTCCCTCCTTCTTACGTCACTTCATGCATTAATCTAATTTATTATTTTTTAGACCTTTATGGAATGAGTAAATTATTAAAAACCATTTTGATTTTAATATATAAATCATGTTAGTATTTCAGCTAATTGGACACTTACCTTTTTTGGGGGATCAATTTTCAGAAATCGATAATCATTTACATTTTCTTGAATTTGATGCTTCATTTGTGTGAAATGTTGAATGAAGCCAAAAAGTATCACGAAAAAAAAATTCACTTATTTTTTATATGCTACTTCACACATTCATTCTGAAGAACCACCCTTCTATAAATTCCTATTAATTTTTGTAACACCTCTAACACAGTTGATATTTATAAGGGCTTATGTATATGAAGTTGCAAACGTTGATCTATGATTATTGTCTGAAGACGGTGTACTCTTGTGAATTAAGAATCATGTTTGTCGAAGATAATATGTTATTTTCTGGAATAGATACCATTCTACCATGTTTATGTTGAATTAAAAATGGATTAATTCATTTCTTTTTATGTTGAATAATGCATTGCATGTGGAAATAAGAAACTAATTCAATTTAAACTAGTTTATAGTTTTGTTACACTTGAACTTGTGCTTCATTATTCATAACCTCTGTTGCAGGATAGCTATACCTTGGATCAATATCAGTGATCCAAAGCATGCTTTCTATTTCATAACATTTTGGTCATCTTGACCAAGCTGGACAGATCATGGGATCTCTAAACTCTGGTTGTCTTGGAGTCTTAGGTGATATTTTTTTCTCCCATCGTTCATATGTGATCCTTGGATGGCATTCTAATTCTTCTTTGGTAAGTTTCATGTTGCAGTTCCTAGCTATTGCTAAAGGGACCTAATTAATCTATGTTCCTAAGTGGTAATCTATCCTAATTTACTAAGTTCTTTGATTAATAAGGATTGTTAATAAAAAGGAAAAGAACCTAAGAATAATTCTTAGACTTTAACCTAAGGACATAATTTAGTTTCTAAACTAATGTTATGAATCTAACCTAGTTGAGGGATAACCTAAAGGGGTGAAGTGGATGACATGCAAGGGAAAGATGGTGGCATCAACCTCAACGTATTTATAAGGGATTAAATGCGGTCTTAACTCCCTTTTGTAGCCAAATATGGTGAATACATGAAAGAGAAAAGGGTGCCTACCTGGAACCTCTACTAAAATAATAGTTGCATGGTAATTTAAATTTGGTTATAGCCAAATGCAAGTTGGTGGTGGCAGGAGAAGTGGAAGGGCTGTCAATCCTGTTTGACATTTAATGTTTTTTGGTAATGGTGAAGATATCGCCTAGGAAGAAGGGAAGTTGGAAAAAAATAATGGTTTCGATTTTGTTTTGATCATTTGGTTTTTCTGAGCTTAATCTCTACATCTGGTTTTCTCTTCAAATCCTTGCATGTTTTTTTTGTCTTTCATGACGATGATAGTGATGAAAGTATCATTGTTAAGCTATAAGAGGGAGGAGAAAAATTTTCTGAGGAATTTTTTTAGTGTTTTTGTGGAAAATAATAAGTTTTCGAAGCTTTGCTTGAGGATTTATAGCAAGAAAGTGAAGCCAAGAGCTCTATCAATCATGATAGGACCTATAAATTAAGTCTTCTTCTTTTATTTAAATGCTTCATAAAAACAACTCTACTCTTTTTTTGAAACCTTCTTATTGTAGGTTGTTTTTTCTTACTTCAATGGTGTTTGTTTTATTTTTCTGGATGCAAACTAGTTCTTCATTGTTGTATGGGAAATGAAATATGGAAGTGTTGATTTTTGGTTCTTATGCTAACTTATTTGCAATCAAACTTTCTTGTTACTGAAATGGGTCTACATTTGTTCTCTAATTGATTAAAAACTTATGTGAAGGTTGTAAATTCTTTTTCGTAGCATAATTTTGTTGAAATCCATAGATTTTAACTTGCATGCTCTCATTCCTATGTCAGTGAAAAACTAGCTTTAAGGGATTCCTTGTTTTGGCATTACGCCATCATTTTGGGACTATCATGTGTTTAACGTTTTTTCTATTGCTCATTGATGCTAGTAAAAACCCACCCTTTTGTTCTACTCATTCCTCTGATGGTATTTCTGAGTAGAATATAGTTCATGTTAATCTGTGTTATACACATTTTGGGTTTTCCCCTAATGGGAACTACTTATAATCTATATGTTCCTTATTGAAACTATCTACTATTATCATTCAGGGTAGGAGTAAATGAATGCTCATCTTGAGCTGGAAAGTATAATATCTTTGCTTCTTGTCAAGATTTTTATGAATTGAAGGATGTTTTGATGGAATTTCATCAGGGAAGAAAATCATAAGAACATTTTGGTTCTATTTTGTTGTATTTACTTTTATTTCTTTGTAAATCCATTCTAGGATTTTGGGTTTCTAACAGATCTTTTTATCTGTTAAATTTTTCTTGAATTGTGACGGATGCTGAATTTTTTTTTAATGGGAGGTTTCTTGAATGATTTATCTGAATTATTACTTGGATGAATTGTATTCCTTCAGTGACCATTCTGGAATTGAGACTGAAACTATTTTTATGCCTCCTTTGTTCTTATTTTTGGACGACTGTAGAAATATCTTTGTCGATCAGTTATAAACCTAGTCTGTTATCTGCTTCTTTGTATAGTTGTAAATGGGTATTTTTGAACTTAAACCAATTCTAGGTTACCCGACGAAAGAGGAAACATTAGTTTATTGTTTTAAGATTTATTTTGACTGAAATGAAGAACTTGTGTGAATGTGTGAGTTGGATAAACTACGCATATTCCTTGAAAGGGAAGTATTGATCATCTTGTGATTTTCTTTAGGATTGTTCAAACTTTAGAGTTTTGAATAAATATAACTAGTTAGGTGTTTATCAGTATGGACCTTTGTTTGTAGTTTATATTGTTCTAACTTTGAGGTATCATGACATATTCAACCTGAATAATTTATAATCTAGAGTATAAATTCCTCAGGATGGATAGTGCTTTGTGTTATTATTGATCTATTGTTTCATTCTATTTTGAATCCTTCTATACGATGAGTTCCATCAGTCAGGTTAGATTTTGATCTTTTGTTAAGTTCAGAATAAACCGTATGATTTAACATTCATTGAAATTATTATTATGACAGTAGTGTATAAGGGATTGTTTGTGTATCCAAAACTGTAGTATTAAGTGTGTTGAGTTGGTTGAAATCCTTTGTGAAACCTTTATGAAATTGATGTTTTCTAGTAAGCCTGACTAATTGTGTTTCATTGATCACATACGATCCACCTCCAAAGCGAGTTCAGGTTTTTAGGAAACCTTGCTTTTAGTTATGTTGGACTTGCTTCATCCTTTGTACGATAAACCTTCCTTACCTGGAATGTAGGGTATTATCCTTTATCAAATAAAGTTTCAATCTGTTTTGAGCCTGAGTATAGGCATGACTGTAGGATGGAATGTTTTTAGATTATTGGTTGACATTTTTAGTTCAATTAAAGTGTTGACTTGAATATAACAATAGTGTATTTATTTTAGAGTTGAATTTAAGAACTTAATTTGGAACTTGAGAAGAATGTAAGATTTATATTTGGAAATATGGAATTCTTTCTCCTTTACTACTATTTTTTTGATTTCTAGCATGCTAAGACAAGTTCATAAAAATGTGGAGTTATGATTAATCTATGTTGATTAAAATAGTCCTTTCTTTTACAATTACTTATTGAATCTTTAATCATCTCTCTCTCTCTTTCATGATTGTAATATTTTAAGGAAGAAGTGTTTATGTTTATCTTGTGGTGTTTTCGGAACTATTTCATAAACAATAGAGTTATTTTTATGAAATAGTTAGATAAAACCACAAAAATTTTAATGTTATAGTGCTTATCATGCTCAATTTAAATGAACTAACTCATGCTAACAATTTTGTAGATGGATTTCGTAAAAGATGAAAGGAGAAAGACATATAGAAAGTTACATTCTATTTTACTAAAATAAATTGTCTCTTTATTATGATGATTATGTGGCATCATTACTTGAGATGTACTTTTTATCGGAAAAGGAGGATTGTAATAAAAATAGTTTAGTATTGTTATTATGATACCTTGTAATATCTTAATTACTATTGTACTCAGTGAATGGATCACTCCTTTGATGAATAAATGATTTGATGATTTTTTATTATTAGTGTATTGTAATACCTTCTTTGGCATAAATTATGATGCATTATTATTAGTAATATCCTAAATGAAAGGGGGGGGGGCAGTTTATATATTTAAGTGTTATAACTAAGAATTTAAATTTCTAGCATTTGAGGATTTGAAATATTGGTTGGTTTATTTTCACATAAAAGAGATGCAACTAATAAGTTGACACTCTTAAATAGATCCTTAAACATATAAAGGAATTATGATTGAATTATATATGTATGTGTGTGTATGAATTATTGATTGTATTTATAACATATGTAATCTATTTTCATAGATGGACATTACTCCTTGATATAGGGAAAAATGATATATCCCTTGAAATCAATCATAGGGACTTAACTGAAGATCTTGTTAAAGTGTTATGAATATGATAACAGAATGGTTTACTGTGTTATTCCATAGGTACATTTATTTATTAAAAATATGAAATGTTGTAAAAGGAATTTAAAGGGGATTTAGACTTCATCTTCATGAAGCCTAAAATAAAGGTTTTAATAAACTTGAATTAAGCTAAGGCTGAAATATGAAAGGATCTAATGAACAGACCTTCATAACATTAAGAACAATCATGTCGATATATGATACAATGTGTTTCATTTAAAGATAAAATTAAACATGTAATTAAATGGTTAGGAAGCATATTTATCTACATACCTACCTCACATGTAATTATAACTTGTAACCTTATAGGTTAATTGATGCTTAGTTGAATCTTAAGCGTTTTTATCATTAATCTTTTTAAACAATGATTAAATGGGTTAATAAACATATAATCTTAAGTATGTTAGTCTAGTTGAGTAAACTTAGTTGGGTGTTGGTACACATCAAATGTAGCATAGTACCTTCATAATGACAGGAATCATTACGAGGATACTACGATACAGTTGTTATGTCTCAACACCCACTTAGTTCTTTTAACTTGATTGACATAAGTATAAGACTGAATCACGGTTCTACCCTATACAGGGATAGGAACAAGATCTAGTGTCAAGCTCAACTCACTTTGACTTAGGATAACTAGATACACCCAATTGACGTAACTCTATTGAGTATGTATACGTACCCTTAGTCACCACGAGTAGTCTTCCACACTATGGCATGCGGCTACCCTTGTTTAGTGTGAAACCTTTAAATAGATTAGACTAACAGAAGTCAGGAAAGACCACTCTAGATTATAGAATAAGTGTGGTGAGTGAATTTTCTATTTGACGAGTATGTCATCTAGGAATGTAAACATGATATACATGTTTAAAATATTTGGTAAAAGTATCAGAAGTTTTTGGTTGCGTTATCCTATGTCACCTAGTCTAAGATGCAATATTTCAGATGAATATCGGTAACAGATATTCATATTGGCCTCTTAGACAGAACACTTGGGTACCCCTAAAAAATTAAAAGAAACCAAGTATACGTAGTATACACATTACCGAATTATCGTGAGAGATCATATTAATACCGAGTCATAAAATGAGAGATTGGTGTTTCACCAAGTCATTTACAGATACATATGGTTTTCTGTTCTAAGATGGATTAGCATTGGAATATGTGTTCTAAATTATGTTAATTTAGAATAGAGAACATTATGTATGTTAAAAAAATCCCTTGTTTCTAAAGTCTTAAAATGATAATTTTACATCTTGGTATCAAAGTTGAAGGTTGCATCTCTTGGACCTATTGAGTCCATAATCTGATAAAAACTTAATTTTCTTGTCAATAGAAAATGGTTAGAACAAGGGGAGGTAATGCAAATAACCCACCTCCAAGTGGAGAGGAAGCTACTGTACAAAAACTTGATGAGATTCTTGCTTCCCTGTTAGACACAAGAGATCATCTGGTTGTACTTGAACAACAAGTTATGGGTAATGAGGAGGAGGAGGAAGATGCTAATAATAACAATCAGCCACCTCCTATGGACAATTCCAATATTAAAAATTTGGGAATTGATAATAATAATGTTGTAAATGCAAACACAAATGTACCCAATCACCTTGAAAATAAAAAGGTAAGATTAGCAGTTGAACTCACAAATGACATAAAAAGGATAAGTCCACCAAAGTTTGATGGCACTACACTGTGGGAAGGAGCTAAGAAATGGCTCAGCAAAATGAAGAGTTAATTTATATTAAGGAACTTCTGAGAGAAAACTAAAGCAGTATGGGGATCTTATCAACTTTCCCATGAGGCATCCTCTTGGTGGGACATCTGTAAGGCTTGACTGAATATTGATGAATCACGCATCACTTGGGACAAATTTAAGAATTATTTTAGGCAAGGATGGCTTACACAACTCTACTATGACTAGAAGATTATTTAATTTCATAACTTAATTTAGGTAAAGTTAACTGTAACAGAGTACTACGAGAGGTTTACTAAACTTCTTAAGTATGTTCCTCAGTATCAAACTGACAAGAAGTTCAGGATATGAATGTTTATTATGATATTAAACTCTATCATATGGGGTGAGGTAGATTTTCATATCCCAACCACCATGAAAAGGGTTGTAGAAAAATCCATTCAACAGGGACAAAAATTAAAAGCAATTTCTTCCCATAAGGAAGAGAATAGAAAGAAAATTCCTAATTCTTCTTCATCTCTTGCACCCAAAAAGGGGGGCATGGAAAAAATTTGGTGCTAAAAATAAATTTTTTCTTGATAAAAATAAGACAACAGCAACAATAAACTTGCTGAAAATGTTTGAAACAACTTCATAAAGAACAATAATAATGGGAAAAAATTCTATGGAGGACAAAAAAACAATTTCAAGGATGGAAATAAATTCAAACCTAAAAGAGGACTAGTAAGCGGTTCCTACAACTTTGGAAAGGATCATTATGAAAATTAGTGCCCTCTAAGGAAGGAGGAGAGCAATTAGCAACATAGGATACATGTTTAGTAGCTGATAAATAAGCTAAAAAACAACTTACACCTATAGAAGTGCCAGGTAAAATATTTGGTATACCTGTTACTATAATTTTTGATACCGGAGCTACTAAATGCTTTATTTCTAGTAATTAGCCATAAAACTAAAAAGAAAAGATGGAATAATGGAAAAATCTTGGATTGTTCATTATGGAAATAATGTTGTCCATACTATTATTAAATGTATTTCTGTAAAAGTCCTAGACTTGCCTAGTTTTTACACTGAATTTGATCTTTATGTTACTCCTTTGGGGTCTTGTAATGTCGTAATTAGTGTGAACTAGATTGTTGAACATAAAACAAAATTTTCTTGTTTTGAAAAACACATTAGTTGTCTTGATGATCTGTAGAAAAAAACAGACATCCAAGGGGTAAAATGAGAAATTATAGTTAGGAAATTGTCAACTATGCAAGTTAAAAAGGCCAAAAAAAAGGCTTCACTTTGTATGTAATAATTTTTTTTGAAACATCTACAGGGGATAGTGATTTCTTGGAAAAAATTCCATTATTAAGAGATTTCAGTGATGTGTTTCCAGAAGAACTACCTGGTGTTCCACCCAAACGAGAGTTTGACTTCACAATTGAAATGAAACTGGGAACTGAGCCTATTTCTAGGGCACCTTATTGAAATACTACCATTGAACTAGTAGAGATTAAGGCACATTTACAAGAATTATTTTCTAAAAGTTTTTTAAGACCGAGTGTCTCACTTTAAGGATCACCGGTAATTGAGTATGTCTATATACCCTTAGTCAAAATGAGTAGTCTTACACACTAGGGCATGTTGCTACCCTTGTCTAGTGTGAAACCTTTAAATAGATTAGACTGATAGAAGTTAGGAAAGACCACTCTAGATAAAAGAACAAGTGTGGTGAGGGAATTTTCTATTTGACGAGTAAGTCATCTAGGAATGTAAACATGATATAAATTTTTAAAATATATTTCCAAAGTATCACAAGTTGTTGGTTGTGTTGTCCTATGTCACCTAGTCTAAGATGCAAGATTTCAGATGAATATCGATAACAGATATTCATATAGGCCTCTTAAATAAAACACTTGGGTGCCCCTAAAAAGGTAAAAGACACCAAGTATACATAGTATACACATTACTAAATTATCATGAGAGATCATTTTAATACCAAGTCATGAAATCAGAGATTTTTGTTTCACCAAGTCATTTACAGTTGCATATGGTTTTCTGTTATGAGATGGATTGACATTGGAATGTGTGTTCTAAATTATGTTAATTTAGAATAGAGAACATTATGTATGTTAAAAAAAATCCCTTGTTTCTAAAGTCTTAAAATGATAGTTTTACATCTTGGTATCAAAGTTGAAGGTTGCATCTCTTGGACCTATTGGGTCCATAATCTGATAAAACCTTAATTTTCTTGTCAATAGAAAATGGTTAGAACAAGGTGAGGTACTGCAAATAACCCACCTCCAGGTGGAGAGGAAGCTACTGTACAAAAACTTGATGAGATTCTTGCTTCCCTGTTATACACAAGAGATCATCTGGTTGTACTTGAACAACAAGTTATGGGTAATGAGGAGGATGAATAAGATGCTAATAATAACAATCAAGCACCTCCTATGGAAAATTCCAATATTAGAAATTTGGGCGTTGATAATAATAATGTTGTAAATGTAAACATAAATGTACCCAATCACCTTGAAAATAAAAAAAGAAAGATTAGCACATGAACTCACAAATGACATAAAAAGGATAAGTCCACCAAAGTTTGATAGCACTACGTTGTGGGATGGAGCTAAGAAATGGCTCAACAAAATAGAGAATTACTTTATATTAAGAAACTTCTGAGAGGAAACTAAAGCAGTATGGTGAGCTTATCAAATTTCCCATGAGGCATCCTCTTGGTGGGACAGCCGTAAGGCTTAACTGAACATTGATGAATCAAGCATCACTTGGGACCAATTTAAGATTTATTTTAGGCAAGGATGGCTTACAAAACTTTATCATGATCATAAGATGATTGAATTTCATTACTTAATTCAAGGAAAGTTAATTGTAACAGAGTACTACGAAAGGTTTACTAAACTTCTTAAGTACGTTCCTCAGTATCAAACTAATGAGAAGTTCAGGATACAAAATTTTATTATGGGATTAAACCCTATCATAGGGGGTGAGGTATATTTTCATATCCCAACCACCATGAAAAGGGTTGTAGAAAAATCCATTCAGCAAGAACAAAAATTAAAAGCAATTTCTTCCCATAAGGAAGAGAATAGAAAGAAAATTCCTAATTATTCTTCATCTCTTGCACCCAAAAAGAAGGCATGGTAAAATTTTGGTGCTAAAAATTACTTTTTTGTTGATAACAGTAAGACAACATCAGCAAATAAACTTGTTGAAAATGTTTGAAACAACTTCATAAAGAACAATAATAATGGACAAAAGTCCTATGGAGGACAAAACAACAATTTCAAGGCTACAAATAAATTTTAACCTAAAAGAGGACTAGTAAGGGGTTGCTCCAACTTTAGAAAGGATCATTATGCAAATTAGTGCCCTCTAAGGAAGGATGAGAACAATTAGCAACATAAGATACATGTTGTAGTAGTTTATAAACAAGTTGAAAAGTAACTTACACCTATATAAGTGCCAGGTAAAATATTTGGTATACCTGTTACTATATTTTTTGATACCAGAGCTACTAAATGCTTTATTTCTAGTAATTAGCTGCAAAACTAAAAAGAAAAGATGGAATAATAAAAAAATCTTGGATTGTTTGTTATGGAAACAATGTTGTCCATATTGTTAGTAAATGTCTTATTGGAGAAGTTCTAGCCTTACCTAGTTTTTCCACTAAAGTTGATCTTTATGTTGCTCCTTTGGGGTCTTATGATGTAATAATAGGTGTTAACTATCTTTTTGAACATAAAGAAAAATTTTATTGTTTTGAAAAACACATTAGTTGTCTTGATGATCTGTAGAAAACAATAAACATCCAAGGGGTAAAATGAGAAATTTTAGTTAGGAGATTGTCAGCTATGTAAGTTAAAAAGGCCAAAAATAAAGGCTCCACTTTGTATGTAGTAAAAAAATTTGAAACATCTACAGGGGCTAGTGATTTCTTGAAAAAAAAAAATGTTGGTAAGAGATTTCAGTGATGTGTTTCCGGAAGAACTACCTGGTCTTCCACCCAAATGAGAGTTTGACTTCACAATTGAAATAAAACTGGGAACTGGGCCTATTTCCAAGGCACTTTATCAAACGAATACCATTGAACTAGTAGAGATTAAGGCACATTTAAAAGAATTGTTTTCTAAAGGTTTGATAAGACTGAGTGTCTCACCTTGGGGAGCACCGGTAATTTTTTTGAACAAGAAAGATGGAACACTTAGACTATGTATTGATTATAGGATGTTAAACAAAGCAACAATAAAACATAGATATCCACTTCCTAGAATTGATTATCTATTTGATCATATGCATGATGCATCATCATATTCTAATATAGATCTTCATTCTCGGTATCACTAGTTAAGAATGAAATATGAATATATTCATAAAACAACCTTTAGAACAAGGTACAGACATTATTAATTTACAGTTTTACCTTTCGGTCTAACAAAAGAATCTACAACTTTTATAAATTTAATGAACTAATATCTTTTAAGAATACATGGAAAAGTTTGTAATTATATTCCTAGATGATATTCTTATTTATTCTAAAAGCATTGATGAGCATCATGAGCATTTGAAAATAGTACTTGAAATCTTAAGAAAGATAAGGTTGTATGGTAAGTTGTCCAAATGTTCTTTTTATGAGACAGAAGTGCACTATTTAGGACATGTCATAAGGATGGAATAAAAATTGATCCATCAAATATTGTTTCCATAACTGAGTGGCATGTTATATAAAGCTACTAAGGATGGAATAATAATTGATCCATCTAAGAATGTACATGAAGTCATAATCTTCATGGGGCTATCTGGTTGCTATATAAAGTTTTTAAGGACTTTTCAAAAGTTAATGCATCAATAACTTCATTACGAAATAAAGATAAGAAATTTGTGTAGAGTGATAAATGTGAATCAACATTTAAAACTCTTACCGATAAATTAACATCTGTACCTATTTTGGTTTTACCTGATCCAAATGGAAAATTTATGGTAGTTACAGATGTTTATGGTGAAGGAATTAGAGGTATTCTGTTACAAAATGAATATTTTATAGCATATGAGAGAAAAAAAATCAAGTTACAAGAGTTGAATTATTCTCCCCATTACCCAGGGGCTTTTTGCCATAGTTCATGCACTTCATGTATGGAGACATTGTCTTTTAGGAAAGCCTTTTAAATGAAATACTGATCATCCTAGGCTGAAGAATATTTTTACCCAACCAAATTTAGATGCAATACAATGAATATGGTTATATTTTTTGTCACAATATGATTTTGGCATAAGTTACATAAAAGGCAAAGAAAACAGAGTGGCATATGCACTAAGTCATAGGAAACATATTTTTGCACTTATAACTTTGAGAACTCAGTTTAAGGATGAGGTAAAAAGTATCATGGAATTTGATTTTTACTTTCATTAGGTAAAAACATCACTTGTTACAGATCCAAATGACGTAAGATATAAAGGTTTTCACTTCAATAATGAAGGAATCTTGAGATATGATATACGAGTGTATGTACCTTTAGAAAATGAGTTAAGGAAAAAGTTAATGATGGAATTTCATAATTCAGTTTACTCATGACATCTTGGTATTGTGAAATTTTTTTCTAATGTAAAACAACAATATTGTTGGAAAGGGATGAAGAAAGACATAACTGATTTTTTTTCTCACAGCTTGAAATGTTAACATGTTAAGGCTAAGCAAATTCACCCAGTTGGTTTATTGTATCCTCATAGCATACTGCAATATAAGTGGTAGGTAATTCGCATGGATTTTGTTCAAGGGCTACCTATGTCAAGAAATAAACATGATGTTATTTTTGTTGTTGTTGATGATCTGAAAAAAGTAGCACATTTTATTCTTGGTAATCTTAAGGATGATTCACCTATTTTAGCAAAAAGATTTATGCATGAAATTTTTAGATTACATGGAGGACCAGAATTGATTATATCTGATAGGGACCCTAGAATGACATCTCAATTTTAGAAAACTAATAATACAACCTTGGGAACAAAATTAAATTTTAGTTTCACATACCATCTAGAAACAGATGGTCAAACTAGGATAGTTAATAAGGTTTTGGAAGATATACTACAAATGTAATGCATGGATCAACAATACAAATGGGAAAAATACCTTCCTTTAGTTGAATTTTCTTCCAATAATACATATCATGCCTCTTTAAAAATGGAACTTTTTGAAGCATTGTATGGAAGGAAATGCAGAACTCCAGCTAGTTGGGATAGCATTGAAGACAGAGAGGTAATTGGACCTGAAATCCTTACTGAAATGGAATAGAAATTTAAAATGATTCGTGAATGTTTAAAAGAAGTTGGAGATGGGTATTGAAGTTATTCTGATCTGAAAAGGGTTGATAAGAAATTTGAACTTGGTGAAAAGGTCTTTTTACATGTTAAGCCTAAAAAGATTGCTATAACATTTGGCAAGGTAGCCAGATTATCACCTCGTTATGTGGGACCTTTCGATATTGTTGAAGTAATCAATCTTGTAACTTATCATTTAGCATTGCCCCCTACTTTGTGATAAATGCATGATATTTTCCATATTTCTTTGCTTAAGAAATACGTTTCAAATTTATCACATGTGTTAAATTTAGATTCCTTGTAGGTCCAAGACCTAGAAATAATCATGGTTGAAGCCATAAGAGTGTTGGAAACTCGCCAGTTGCATTTACGAAATCATGAAATTAGTCAATGTAGGGTTCAATGGGACCAGTTTAATGAAGAAAGTGCAACATGGGAAAACCTTGAGGACATGAAAATTGTTTTTCCTCATTCATTTAAACAGAATTAGTTCTAATGATTGATAACAATTAAAGAATTTTTTTTTAAACTATCAATAATTATGCTAATTTTGGAGAAGGTATTATTTTCATTAGTACTAGAACATCTATTTAATGTTGTAATAAATTATGAGAATTTTAATTTCTCAAATCTGGTTTCCGTTTGTGAACTTATGGATGGAAGAACTATAATTATGATTATTTTATTTTTTGAGAATGAGGACTAAGTTAACCATTGGATCGATGATACTTTTTAGGAGGGAGGTATCCAAAACCTCTAACATGATTGACATCTATAAGGGCTTCTGTATAGGAAGTTGCAAAAATTGATATGTGATTCTTATTTGAAGACAGTGTACTCTTGTTAATTAAGAATCATGTTTGTTGTAGCTAATATTTTATCTATTGGAATAGATACCATTCTTCCATGTTTATGCTGAATTAAAAATGGATTAATTCATTCCTTCTTATGTTGAATAATACATTGCATGTGGAAATAAGAAACTAATTCAGTTTAAACTATTTTATAGTTTTGTTGCACTTGAACTTATGCTTCAGTCTTCATAACCTATGTTTCAAGATAACTATACCTTGGATCAATTTCAGTGATCCAAGGCATGCTTTTTATTTCATAACATTGTGGTCTTCTTGACCAAGCTAGATAGATTGTGGGATCTCTAAACTCTTGATGTTTTGGAGTCTTGAGTGATATCTATTGCTCTTGTGCTTCGTATGTGATCCTTGGATGGAATTCTAATTCTTCTTTGCTAAGTTTCATGTTGCAAATCCTAGTCATTACTAAAGGGACCTATTTAATTTATGTTCCTAAGTGGTAATCTATCCTAAGTTACTAATTTCTTTGATTAATAAGGGTGGTTAATAAAAAGGAAACGAACCTAAGACTAAACCTTAGACTTTAACCTAAGGACCTAAATTAGTTCCTAAACTAATGTTAAGAATCTAACCTAGTTGAGGGCTAACCTAAGGGAGTGAAATGGATGACATGCAAGGGAAATTCAGTGGTACCAACCTAAATATACTTATGAGGGATTAACTGTGGTCTTAACTCCCTATTGTAGACAAATATGGTGAATGAATGAAAGAGAAAAGGGTGCCTAGCTAACACCTCTGCTAAAAGAATAGTTTCATGGTAATTTAAATTGTGTTATAGCCAAATGAAAGTTGGCGGTGGTGGGAGAAGTGGAAGGAATTTCAGTCTTGTTTGGCATTTAATTTTTTTTGATAATGGCGAAGAAAATGCCTAGGAAGAAGGGAAGTTGGAAAAAAAATAATGGTTTCTATTTTTTTATCATTTTGTTTTTTTTAGCTTAAGCTCTGCATGTGGTTTTATCTTTGAACCCTCAATAGGAATCCTTGCATGTTTGTTTTGTCTTTAATTTTAGTGATAGTGATGAAAGTATCATTGTGAAGCTATAAGAGAGAGAATAGGAATATTCTGAGGAGTTTTTTGGCATTTTCATGGAAAGGAATAAGCTGTCAAAGCTATGCTTGAGGATTTACAAAGAGAAAGTGAAGGCATGAGCTCTATCAAGCGTGATAGGCCCTATCCATTAAGTCTTCTGATTTTATTTAAATGCTTCATAAAAATAAATCTTCTCTTTTTATGAAACCTTCTTATTTTAGGTTTGTTTTCTTGCTTCAATGGTGTTTGTTTTGTTTCTCTGGATGCAAATTGGTTCTTTGTTGTTGTATGGGAAACGAAATTTAGAAGTGTTTATTTGTGTTATTATGCTAACTTGTTTTTAATCAAACTTTTTTGTTACTGAAATGGGTCTGCATTTGTTCTCTAATTAATTGAAAACTTATTCGGAGGTTGTAAATGCTTTTTAGTAGCATAGTTTTGTTGAAATCCATAGATTTTAACTTGCATGCTCTCAATATTGTGTCGCTGAAAAACTAGCTTTCAAGGATTCCTTGTTTTGGCATTATGCCATCATTTTGGGACTGTCATGTGTTCAAAATTTTGTCTATTTCTCGTTGATGGTAGTAAGAACCCACCCTTTTGTTCTACTCACTCTTGTGATGGTATTTTTGAGTAGAGTATAATTCATTTTAATCTGGGTTATACATATTTTGGGTTTTCCCCTAATGGGAACTACTTGTAATCTTTGTGTTCCTTCTTGAAACTCTCTGTTATTATCATTCGAGGTAGGAGTAAAAAAATTCTCACCTTGAGTTGGAAAGTATAATATGTTTGCTTCTTGTCAAGGTTTGTATGAATTGAAGCATGTTTTGATGGAAGTTGATCAAGGAAGAAAATCATAAGAATTTTTTTGGTTATGTTCTGTTGTATTTACTTTTATTTATTTGTAAACCCATTATAGGATTTTGGGTTTCTAACAAATATTTTTATCTGGTAAATTTTTCTTGAGGTTTGACGGATGTTGAACTTTTTGTTAATGGGAGGTTTCTTGAATGATTTATTTTCCTTCTTACTTGGATGAATGTTGTTCCTTCAGCAATTTGTCTGGAACTACGAATGACATTATTTTTATACCTTCTCTATTATTCTTATTCGAAGACTATAGAAACATATTTGTCGATAATTTTTCAACCTAGACTGTTAGCTATTTCTCTGTATGATTGTAAATTGGTATTTTTGAACTTAAACTCATTTCGGGTTACCCAGCGAAAGAGGAAACATTAGTCGATTGTTTTGAGCTTTATTTTTACTAAAATGAAGAACTTGTGTGAATGTGTGAGTTAGATAAACTATGTATTTTCCTTGAAAGGGAATTATTGATCATCTTGTGATTTTCTTTAGGATTGCTCCAACAATTGAGTTTTGGGTAAATAGAACTAGTTGGGTGTTTATCAGCCTGCACCTTTGTTTGTAGTTTATATTGTTCTAACTTTGAGGTATCATGACATATTTGACTTGAATACTGTATAATCCAGAGTATAAATTCCTTAGGCTGGATATTGATTTGTGTTATCAATTATATATTTTTTCATTCTATTTTGAATCCTTATGTATGATGAGTTCCATCAGTTGGGTTGGATTGTGATATTTTGTTAAGTTTAGATTAAACAATATGATTTTACATTCATTGAAATTATTATTCTGATAGTAGTGTATAAGGGAATGCTTGCGTATCCAATACTGTTGTATTAAATCTTTTGAGTTGGTTGAAAACCTTTGTGAAACATTTATGAAAAATATGTTTTCTAGTAATCCTGAATAACTATTTCTCATTGATCACATATGATCCACCTCTAACATGAGTTCAGGTTTGTAGGAAACCTTGTTTTTAATTATGTTGGACTTGCTTGATCCTTAGTAGAATAAATATTCCTTACCTAGAATATTGGGTCTTATCCTTTATGAACTAAAGTTTGAATATGCATTGAGCTTGAGTATAGGCATGACTGTAGGATGAAAATTTTTTAGATTTTTTGGTTGACCTTTTTAGTTTGGTTAAAGTGTTAACTTGAGTATCAAAATAATGTACTTATTTTAGGTTTGAGTTTAAGAACTTAATTTAGAACTTGAGAAGAAGGTAAGATTTAGATTTGGAAATATGGAATTTTTCCTTCTTTACTATTGTCATTTTGATTTATATCATACTAAGAAAAGTTCATAAGAATGTGGAGTTAGGAGTAACTATGATGATTTAAATAGTCATTGCTTAAACAATATTTATTGAATCTTAAATGATCTCTCTCCTTCTAGATTGTAATATTTTAGGGAAAATTCCTTCTGTTTTTATTGTTGTGTTTTCAAAATTATTTCATAAAAAACAAGGTTCTTTTTATCAAACATTTAGATAAAAGCACAACATTTTAATGTTATACTGCTTATCATGCTTAGTTAAAATGAATTGACTCATGCTAACAATTTTACAGATGGATTCCCTAAAATATGAAATGAGAAAGACATATATAAAGTTACTTCTATTTTTCTAAAATAAATTTTACTATGATGACTATGTGGCATCATTACTTGATATGTACTTTGTCAGAAAAGAAAGATTGTAATAAACCTAGTTTTGTATTGCTGTTATGACACCTTGTAATCTTTGAATTACTTTTGTACTCATTGAATCGATCACTCCTTTTATGAATAAATGATGTGATGATTATTGAATATTATTGTATTGTAATACCTTCTTTGGCATAAATTGTGATGCATTATTATTAGTAATATCCTAAATTAAGGGGGAGTAGTTGGTATACTT
The DNA here is from genome assembly GCA_019776745.2 of Taxus chinensis. Taxonomy (NCBI): domain Eukaryota; kingdom Viridiplantae; phylum Streptophyta; class Pinopsida; order Cupressales; family Taxaceae; genus Taxus; species Taxus chinensis. The sequence goes on along the minus strand of CM034146.1, from coordinate 499,263,946 downwards.
AAGTTTTATGGGATTTTGTTTGAGGATCTGAAATATTAGTTGGTTCATATTCACATAAAGAGATGCATCTAATAAGTTGAAACTCATAAATAGATCCTTAAAAAATATAATATAACTATGATTGAATTATATAGATATATATGTATGAATTATTGATGTTTTGGAAACATATGTAATATGTTTTCATAGATGGAAATTAGTCCTTGATATAGGGAAAAATGATATATCCCTCGAAATCAATCATAGGGACTTAAATAAATATCCTGTTAAAGTGTTATGAATATGATAAGAGAATGGTTAACTGTGTTCTTTCATAGGTAGATTTCTTTAATCAAAATATGAAATGTTACAAAAGGAATTTAAAGGGGATTTATACTTCATTTGCATGAAGCCTAAAATAAAGGTTTATAATGAACTTGTTTAAGCTAATGCTGAAATAAGAAAGGATTTAATGAATACACCTTCATAACATTAAGAAAAATCATGTTGATATATGATACAAGTTGTTTCATTTAAATACAAACTTAAACATGTAATTAAATGGTTAGGAAGTAGATTTTATTTGCATACCTACCTCACATGTAATTCAACTTGAAACCTTATACGTTAAATTATGTTAGTTGAATACTAAAGTCGTGTTATCATTAATCTTAAGACAATGGTTAATGGGTTAATAAACCTGTAATTAAAGTTATGCTAGTCCATTTGAGGAAACTCAGTTAGATGTTGGTACACATCAACTGTAACGTAGTACCTTCGTAATGATAGGAGACATTATGAGGATATTATGATGTAGTTGATAAGTATCAACACCCTGCGTAGTTTTTTAAACTCGATTGACATAAGTGTAATAATGGATCACAGTTCTACCCTATACATGGATAGGAGCATAATCTAGTGTCGAGGTCAACTTGTGTTGACTTAGGATAACTAGACACACCCAATTGATGTAATTTGATTGATTATGTTTATTTACCCTTAGTCACCACGAGTAGTCTTCCATACTAGGGAATATTGCTAAACTTGTCTAGTGTGAAACCTTAAAATAGATTGGACTAATAGAAGTCAAGAAAGACCACTCTAGATAACAAAACAAGTGTGGTGAGGGTCTTATCCATTTTATGAGTATGTCATCTAGGAATGGAAACATGATATACATGTTTAAAATCTTTGGTCAAAGTGTCACAAGTTGTTGGTTGTATTTTCCTATATCACCTAGTCTAAGATGAAAAATTTTAGATGAATATCAGTAAAAAATATTCAGATAGATCGCTTAAAAAGAAAACCTAGGTGCCCCTAAAAAGGTAAAAGAAACCAAGTATACGTAGTATACACATTACTGAATTATCATGAGATATCGGTTTAATATCGAGTCATGAAATGAGAGATTGGTGTTTCACCGAGTCATTTACAGCTACATATATTTTTTTTTATGAGATGGATTGGCATTGGAATGTGTGTTCTAAAGTATGTTAATTTAGAACAAAGAAAATTATGTATGTTAAAAAACATTTCTTTTTTTCAAAGTCTTAAAATGGAAATGTTACAATTTTCCATAAGATAACACCTTCCTTCGAGCATTCCGATAGAGAAATATTTTTTGTTAATCCTTTTTTAAGTGATGGAAGATGTAGAATTAGGAACCATTTTGAAGGAAATTTCTTCAAAAACTTGTCACGCAATTATATACCTTTCTGGCCCATATGAGGCTTTTATGAGAATGTTCTTTGAGATTGAAGATCAAATGGAAACTAATGGACCATTAACACCATGTGACATTTGGTTAGCACTGATACGAAGGCTTGTCAATTAATTATGTTGTATCCTTGTACTCTTGTCAATTAATTTGTAAATTCTAAATCAATTAGGGGAAAAATGAGTTTAAAGAAGCAAAATTAAGAGTTTGGATTTAGGTTTTCAATTTTCTTTTAGTATCACCAGTGACCTGGATAATGTAACAGATACAAATTTATTGGATCTAGATTTATGGGATTTTTTTAGGAGACTTTATGCCCAGAACAGAAGGCAATGGATGGCAGCAATCGGTGACATCCATGTTGTTTTGAAATTTTCTTTCCCACCTTTAATCCATGCTCCTGAATTAGTCTGGTTGTGTGCTAAAAATTATGAACCCAAGAAAATGGAAGTGGTGAAATGATCATTAATTTAACACCTGGTGCTTTTAATACCATATTGGGCTTACCAGGAGTAAATCATCCAGTAGTTGCAACTATTGATAGTGCACATGAAATTTATAATGAAAAACATGATTACTATGCCCAATTATTGAATTTCTAATGGCTAAAGGAGAGATAACCATCTATGAAAAGGCTTCCTAAGAAATTAACTTGAGTTTTTTGCATCGAGGAGGTTGAAGATATTATTGTTTTGTTAAGAAAAATGGTTGGGTTAGAGGGGTCTAACAGCTTGCATGAATGGATGTGCCCTTTTATTTGGGGTATTTTGGAAAATAAAGGAAATTTATGTTGGGTAATTCTTATATCAGCTTTAATTCATGCCCGGTTAATGACAATTGTAATAAATATTAGAGCAGGTAATACAACTGACATCCAATTCTTTCATGTGACAAATTTCCCGTTGAAATTTATAGAAATTATTAAATAATTAAAATTAAATGAATTAATTTTTAAAGTTATTTAATTAAGAGAAAAAGACATAAAATTAAAGTTGAAAAGAAATAATAAAATTATAAAGTAATAAATAAAAGAATACCCCCTTTAAAATAGGGTGGGGATTTATGTACATGGAATTCCCTTTAAAATGAGGAGGAATAAAGAGTTAAATAATTTCTCTAACTCCTTTTTAAAATAAGGGATTAAAATTAATATTTATGGACCCGTTATGGGTGTATGTAATTAATTTTGATTTTTTTATGAAAAGGTGTGTCGATTACCAAACCCACCTAGTAAAAGTTGTTTAAACCCAAAGATGGATGGGAATTGGATATACCTATAGGAAATATTTTTTATATTTAAAGACCCCTTTAATATAGGTTGGATTAAATAAAAAAAAACTTCTCATTTGTTGAGAAGGGTAATTAATGGGTACCATTTGGAAAACATATTAATATTGGTAAATTAATTAATAAAAGTTGTTTTGAATGGGTATGTTGGTTTAAAAACCTACCTAGGGAAAATTATTTAAAATTATGGTGTGAGGTTTTAATACCCATGGGAATATGTGTGATCAAGTAATTGTTATTTGATACCGATTGAAGGAAAGTGGTGAACATTAGAGAGGTTCTTTCTAGAGGGGTGTCCTAACTGGGGTACGTAAAGTATAACCCAAGATGGTTCTTTGCCAAGAGAAGAAGATTATTTTTTACATATTTCATCCTGATAATGTGGCCATATCTTGAGGTAATGAATCTTTGTTATCCATTGGGAGTTTCCTAAGCCACACATAGTCCTCACCAAGATATGCATATCTAAATTATCATTTAGGGATTACTTGAGGTACAAAGAGTCCTCCCCATTGTGTTATGTTTAATCTTTGAACTATTGTTTTTTTTAAATACATTAGGAGGATTTTTATGTGGTAAAATATTAGGATTATTAAATGGTAAAAATTCATATCACAAGTTCTCAATGATGTCTTATTTCATTTACAATATTGCATTTTTAAGTCATTCCCAGGTCTTCCACAAAAAACCATCTTTAGAACACATAGAGTTTATGATGTATACACACAATTAAGGTTAAAAATTTGGAAGGGGAATGTCTGACAAGTAAATGATACTTTCATTGCCCCAATTTCATGTATTTTCAACTCTTAATGTGAGCAATATAGACTATCTGCTAAGGAAAGGGCTATAATTTTTTAATATGGTTGTCTTTTTATCCAATACATGTGTTTTACATATCTTAGAGTGAGTGGATTTGAAGGGATGCCTTACAAATTACCAAGGTATGTTGATGATAAGTGGGTTTCAATAGAGCTTTCAAGGAAAATTTCCCCTGTGCACACTAAACTATCAAAAAGGCATAAAACCAACATAAAATTTCCTCTCCACCTTGGAAGATATTCTTGTCAAGCAGTGGAAAAATCTAGGATGATGTGTAACATCCCCATTTTAAGACTTTAGAAACAAGGAAATTTTGTTTTTTTACAAAATGTTCTTTGTTCTAAATCATAATTTAGAACACACATTCAAATGCCAAACTATCCCATAACAGAAAACCATATGCATTTGTAATGACTCGGTGAAACACCAATCTCTCATTTCATGACTCGGTGTAAGTTGATCTCTCATTTCATGACTCGGTACAAACTGATCTCTCATGTTATTCAGTAATGTGTATATAAAGTATACTTAGTTTCTTTACCCTGTTAGGGGTACTCAAGTGTTCTGTTTAAGATCCTATCTGAATATTTATTACTGATATTCATTTGAAATATCACTTCTTAAATGAAGGGACATAGGACAACGCAATCAACAGCTTGCAATACTTTGGCCAAATATTTACACATGTTTAACATGTTTGCATTCCTATAAGACACACTCATCAAACAGAATAATTCCTTCACTACACTTGATCTATTATATATATTGTTCTTTACTAATCTCTTTTAGTCCACGTGAATCAAAGTATATCCCTAGATAAGGTTAGCAACATACCCTAGTGTGGGTGACTATCCATGGTGACTAAGGGTACATAGACATACTCAATCGACTCTTGTTGATTAGGTGTGTCTAGTTATCCTAAGTCATCAAGGGTTGACTCTGACACTAGGTCATGTTCATATCCCTACATAGGGAAGAACAATGATCAGGTCAAGAACTTATGTTAGTCTAGTTGAAAAAACTCTGAAGGGTATTGAGACATGTCAATTGCAATGTAGTAACCTCGTAACGACTCCTGTAGTTACAAAGGTACTTCACTACAGTTGGCGTGTGTCAACATCCAACTGAGTATCCTCAACTAGATAACCATAACTTAAAATGAATTTGATGTTATATTAAATCCTTCATTAAAATTTAATGTCGGCATCCTTAATGATTCAAGCACATTCTTTAACCTATCAGGTTACAAGTTATAAATATATCGGAAGTAGGTAAGCAGATAAAATCTTCTTCCCAACCTATTTATTTTCTTGCATTAGTTTACCATTTATCTGATACCACTCGTAACCAAAAGGGACATTAAGTCTCTTTTATACATTAAGGTGATTGAGCTAATTAATTTCCATTTTTAGACTAAGGAAATTTACATAAGAGAGCACATTTTCACCCATTCACCTTTTTTTTATTTACATCTAAGTAGGTTGATAACTTAATATTAATGTATACCCTCAAGGGATTTTCCCCTTTTTTCCTATTTCATGGGATAATGCCCAATGAGGATAAACATAATTCCTTATCCAAAATAAATTTAAATTACATATGTAGAATTATAAACAAGGTTGTAATAGATACATCCATGTAAATTAAGTACAAACCCTTTTGCAATGATAGAGTTTCATGAGATTATTAACTTTATAAGTTGCATCCCATCTAAAGAAACCTTTCCAACCAACAACTCAGATTCCTGTCCCAGTCATTACATAATATTTAAGTATGTGAACTACCTTCCTAAATCAGAGTAATACTTATCATTTCAGCCTAATTCAAGCCAAGAAAGTCTTTCTACAAGTATTAACAGAATTCAAACATCTTTTATTCCTCAAGGAAGAGTGATACATTTGTTAAGTCCAAATAATTCATACATCAAAAATTGCCAAACAACATCACATATAGCACATAATGTCAAAACAACATCACCTATTCTTTTCTCATTACAATTTCTTTTCATTAAGTACATTTTAGTAATGAAACCCCCTTTCTTTTATTAAAGTAAAGATTCAGTCTTCAAAATAAAACAAAGTAACTTAAAATAAGTCTTTCTCCTTTCATCTTTTCCATAGTCCATTTACAAAATTGTTAGCACGGGTCAGTTCATTGAACTGAGCATGATAAACACTAAATCATTAAAACAATGTGCTTTTAGCTAATTATTTCATAAAAAGAACCCTGTTGTTATGAAACAGTCCAGGAAGCAAAAACGGAAAGATTTAACCAAAAAGGAGATTAAAATTCCAATTAAAGAGAGAGAAAGGGATATGCTTCAAATAAAAAACAAGGCTAGGTCATGAAATAAAAAAAATTATCCTTCCTTCCTATTTTCCTTTTATCAAAAGAATTTAAATAGTGAGTTAAGAGAATAAAACATTCATCTAATCCTCACTATTATTTTCTTGTATTTCATTTTCAGTTCCTCACTCAGTTAAACCTGTTTATCAGAAGAAGGTAACTACCTAAACTATCTTTTAGGAATAACTCATTAGTGAAACATTTATAAACAGTACTTTCCATCCAAATATTTCATTAACCTACAATCATCCTAAAGTTTGAGATGTCATCGATCAAATCTAAAAATCATAAGAATTAAGTTAGGATAATCCAAATCATCATAACATTTAATGTGTCCCTACTTGTGGTATCCTAATACTCAAGCTCATAATTAGGAACCAATTTCCAATTAAAATCCAAAACAAGCTACATCAGACCTTACTAAAAATAAGGTTCCTTTTAACAATAAAACGAGGTAATCTTGGATCCTAAAAAGATACACCATTGCGATAATTACTCTAATTGAGTAGAATGGTTAAGTTTATAATTTAGACCAACTCAATAATCCATCCAAATATTTTCAAATTCATCTATACTTCCCTAAAAATTTTCAGCATTCAATCTTATCAAATAGTTAAGAAGTTGCATAAACATAACAGACCAGAGAAGTGACAACAACTTTACCAAGTTTCAAAAGATGAAATAATATCAAATAGTCAAGAAGTTGCATAAACGTAATGATTACCAGAGAAGTGACAACAACTTTACCAAGTTTCAAAAGATGAAATAATATTAAAGGATATATGAAATATTAGATAGTGTAGAGAGGTTATGAGTTGTTGAAAACTTCACAACTCTTTGAATGATTAAAAGAGAACATTAAGTAACCAAGAACCTATCATGACAAAGGTCATTTGTTTGGCTTTTAACTAATGTTACTCAAACCAAAATCCCAAACAAATATGTTATTCTGATTCGAACCTATCAATATTTACTCCAAGTTTGAATTAAATGAACACCAAAATTTAGAAGAAATGAAAGAAACGAAGAGCGAAAACATTCCATTACCTTTCATTATTCAAGGAGATGGTTTTGATAGCTTGAATTCCCACTATGCTAACAAGTAATTCATTTACCTAAAAGACTCAGAGAGGAAAGAAAAAGATAAACAGAAGGATAAGTCTGAAACAGACTTCCTATAACTCAGATCCTTAAAGGAAAAGAAGTATGTAATACGATATAACCAAAATAGGAGCCATCATTCCATTTTCATGAAGAAATCATTTTCCTGAGTTCTGAAAGAACAAAGTTAATTCACCTGAGAGGCTTAAGAAACATGCCAAAACAAAACATCAAATCAAGATCAACAGAGTAGTCAAGAAGTTCAGGGTAACAACAATAACAAACTACAGTAACCAATACTCAAGAGATTTTTCCCTTCTTAGAACTAAGCACCACAAGTTCATTGGTTACCTAAAGACCCGAAATGAGTAGAAACAGTATATCAAATCCCCTTACTTGCTTCCAAAATCAGACTTCATAAAAAAATTATTCATTTCAAGAGATTAACATGAGATATTATTTTGTAGGTCTTAAAATAATAACCGAAAGAACATATACAAGTCCATGTAGACATTAAATTGATTACCAAGAAAAACCCACAATAATTTATCCTTCTGCAACACACACAGGATCAAAAATTATGCAATAGGAAGATTACACACAAAAACCAGAATCACAAAATCACAAACAATGATAACATTTAAGACATGCTTATCGTTTTGAAGTCTTCATTCAATAACCAAAAAGGAAATGTTAAGAACAACCATCAAATTATATTTTTGAAGGATTTATGCAAGATCATAACAACAACCAAACGTTCCAACATTTTCCTAATAGAATTTTACTGATGGTGAAGTAACAAGGTCAATTAGACCTAGATTTCCCGAGTTTAAGCAAACTAAAATACTAACAAGGTTTAAACAATTCAACTATGAACTCATACATATTTTTGGATTTATTTTCAAGCCTAATAGAAATATTTAAAACAAAACTTAGCTATCCAAACAAGAAAACTGAAAACCCAGAACATAATTTTCATCATCCAAACAACGTTGATAAATTATACCATTAAAAAAACAAAAAAAATCTAGAAACAAAAGAATTTTATCAATAGAATAAATCCAGATTATTCCCTAAGAGAAGTTTTTTTAATGAGCATTTAAGTAAAAGCATAAAAACTTAATGGATAGAGCCTATCATGCCTGATAGCACTTCACCTTTACTGATTCATAAAGATATCCAAGTCAGAGCTTCAATCCTTATTTCAAAATGAAAACAACACATAAACTTCCTCTAACTCCTCCTTATAGCTTCTTAGTGCCAACTCCTTCCCTCCATGCCATGCAAGGAATAAAAACTCGTGCATAGATAAATTGAATGTAAGAATCGAACTAGAGGTTTGAAAAAAAACCACATGCAGATCTCAAGCTCCAAACCTAAATGAATCAACAAAACCAAACCCTTTATCTTCTTCCTAGGTGGTTTCTCCAATTTCAAAAATATTAAATGCAGAGTATTACTTTCATTCCTTCCTACCTTCCCTCCACTACCATCTCCAAATCTAGTGAAGAATTATTTCAAAAAAGATGCATGCATCCAAAACTTTGACAAAGATGCCAAATCACCCACCTAAATTTTCCAAATGCCTTTTCCAAATTTGGTTGAAAAAAGAGATAAGGACTTAATAACTCACCATTAATTCCTAGGATTCACTACCTCCCACTTACCTCTTCCCATGTCATTTCATAGGCCCCTTTAGGTTAGCCATTCCCTTATTTAGGTTCAACATTAATTTAGGAACCAACATAGGTCCATAGGTAAGTCTTTAATCTTAGGTTCATTAATCACCTAAACACCAATAAACTTAGTAACTTAGGTTAGGTTACTCCTTTAGGATAAGATTCCAAATTTAAGCAATATGGTGAAAATAAGTCACAAGCTCCTTTAAAATTTGAAACATACCTTAGATAGAAAATAGGAACTAGAATGTTAACTCCGTTCCAATTTGAAGAAGAGATCTAAGGAGAGGATAGTTCACTGCCTTTGCACATTCAAGGTCCAAAATTCTTCCATCTGTCCAAATTGGATGCCAAGGACAACAAGATTTGAAAATTTAAAAACCATACATTGGATCAATGGAATTGATCCAAGGTGTTGTTGTTCTGAATCTTATAAATTATGAAAACTGAAACTTAATTTCCAAATCCCATGTATTAAATTATTCTATACAAACAGATATAGGTTACATCCTTTTAAATCAATAAAAATATGCCAGTAGTGTACCTATTTCCACATATAACATATTACCTATTACAAACATGATTTCATAAGTCAAAAGAGTACATTGTCTCAAGACTAAAATCACATGTCATCCTTTGATCCTTATTTAATAGAAGTCATCATAGATACAAGTCATGTTAGAGGAGTTATATACTTCCCTCCTAAAAAGCATCATCATCTCAATGATTAAATTAGTCCAAAACTTCAAAGAAGAAATATAATTCTGATTATAATTATTTTATTCATAAGTTCACATCAGAACCAAATTAAGAATTTCAATTTTTCCATAATTTATTCAGCATTAATTAGTTGTTTTCATACTAATGAATTTAATATCTACCCAAAACTTGCAGATTTATTGATATAATCAGAAAAATATTTTCAAGTATCATAAATCAACATAATCAACTCTATTGAAATAAATGTGGAAAAGCAATTTTCATGTCGTAGAGTTTTTCCCATGTTGCACTTTCTACATTAAAATGGTCCCATTGGACCTTGCATTGGCTAATTTCATGATTGCTTAAGTGTAGCAGACAAGTTTCTAGAACTCTAATGGGTTTAACCATGATTACTCCTAGGTCTTAGACCTACAAGGAATTCCAATTTAACACGTGATAAATCTAAAACATATTTCTTAAGTATATAAATATGGAAAACATCATGCATTTGTGATAAACCAGGTGGTAAAGCTAAACGATAATCTACAAGATTGATTACTTCAACAATTTCAAAGGGTCACACATAACGAGGAGATAATTTAGTAGCCTTACCAAATTTTATAGAACTCTTTTTCTGCTTAACCCCCAAAAATACTTTTTGACGAAGTTGAAATTTCTTATCAACCCTTTTTCGATTTGAATAACTTTTTTGCCTATTGGATGCTTCTCTCAAATGCTCACGAAACACTTTTAACTTTTTTTTCCATTTCGGTA